>CM076993.1:64945000-66145000 GCA_039090855.1 Macrothele yani | reverse complement strand
CGCTTTGACCGTCTTGCATTTTGGAAAACTATTTCCTCCATTTTTAAGCTGAAATGTAAGTATTTATGGAATAAATGGATATTTAAGAAAAATACTGGACAGAAGGAACATTGCGAGAAAATATTACGACTATGGAAGAAATCTTCACTCCAACTAACTTCCGTTTCCGGAAGATGGAATTCCATCCTGATACGGAAAACAGCAACCCCCGATTTCTGCTCAGTTTGTGCATTGATCACAAGGAAGCCCAAAATGATAACGGCTGACGTAATCTGAGGGCCTGACACCGTGCATTCTTTCTACTTCGCTTTTAAACAAGCAAAACAAATTCCTCCTCAAGAAGAAAGAAACAGAAAGCTGCGTCACAAACATTGTTCAGAGGCTCCGGGCCAACGTAATACTGGCCCGAAACCGGCTTTCTTTCCACTTGGCTTTCAAACAAGCAAAATGCATTCTTCTTCCTAAGAAAAAAAGAAAGAAAGATAGAAAAGAAACAAATGGTTGTGTCACGAACTTTGTTCAGAGGCCTCAGGCCGACATTATCCTGTCCCAGCGCCGTGCTTTCTTTTCACTTAGTTTTCAAGCAAGCAAACCACTTTCCTCCCCCTCAGTAAAAAAAAAAAGAAAGAAAGAAACAGAAAAGAAACAAAGAGGTGCGTCACGAACTTGGTTCAGAGGCATCGGGCCGGCACAATCCTGGGCCACAGCAAAAGAAGCATGCCAGGGACAATGCAATCCAGGGCCACAGTGAAAGAAGCACGCCCGGGCCAACCCAATCCCAGGCCACAGTGAAAGAAGCACGCCCGGGCCAACCCAATCCCAGGACACAGTGAAAGAAGCACACTTAGGCTGACACAATCCTGGGCGACAGCGAAAAAGTGCGCCAGGCCAACGTAATCCCAGCCTAGTCCCATGCTTTCTTTCCACTTAGCTTTCAAAAAAGCAAAACAAATTTTTCTCCTCAGAAGAAAAAAAAAAAAAAAGGATAGAAACAAAGAGTTGTGTCACGAACTTTATTCAGAGGCTTCGGGCCGACGTAATCCCGGGCCACGGCAAAAGAAACACGCCGGGCCGACGTAATCTTGTGTCATGGTGAAAGAAGCACGCCGGCCCTACGTGATCCTTCACAGGCACTGTTTTTTTTTTTTTTTTTTTTGTTCTGGCACTCTTTCAAACAAAACAAATTTCTCCTCCTAAGAAAAAGAAAAAAAGAAACAACGAGCTGTATTACAAACTTTGTTCAGAGACTTTTACACTGATTAATTACAAAACCGATAAAACTTTCTTAGTAACAGCGAAAATCTGAATATCCATAATTTTTTGTTAGTCATTCGTAATTCCAGAGGAAATCCGTAATAATTACGGAGGTTCCGTAATGGGCATTTTTGTGTGTCCTCCATAAGAAGCTGCTTCACGGCAGCTTCGATTCTCGAATGACCTCACAAACGTGGGAACACGTTCGCGTACATTGCAAATTACAAGAGAGTTCTTGGCGATGACGTCACAACGATAGAGTTACCGTCTCTCTTTTTCTCGTTCTATTTTTTTTTATTTATGCGGTACTTGTAAATGCCAGATGATGAATCACTATACATAGTTTGCCATTTATTGTTAAAATTTCAGGATTACACTAAAATTTTCAGGATATAGAACAAAAATAAGGACATTTCAGGACAAAAAATAAAAATCAGGAACTTCAGAAATTTCAGGACAACTCCGACATCTGCATCACTTTACACCACTTCTCAATTTCAGTATTGGTGCTAACTGCTAAGAGATTAAGTTCTGATAAATATTACAGTATTATTTTTGAAATCAGTGTAACTAATTTTCGAGATGAGTTACAGTTGCGTGTTAACTGCTGTGTAGCATGTGTATATTGATTCCTGTTGGTATGTGGGATTTGTTGAAAAGTTTAACTATGGATGAAGGTGATGTGACTGTTCGATTCGTGCATCCACATGGGGCCTTCTCCATCTTTTTATTGGACTAATAAAGATTGTGAAGTACATCTGACACATATGTTTGGTTGAGGTAAACACTGCAACAGAAAGAACATACAGTCTATAAATCAGGCTGAAGCCCTGGTTCAGTCAAAGTTTTTGTTCATGTGAAAATTAGTAATTGTGTTTGGTTTTAATTCAAACTGACAGAGAAAAGAATTAAGTTCATTTATAAATCATACATAAACGTATCATTCAATGTAAAAATAATTCGTAAAATGGTTTGTTCCATTAGTTTATATTTTTATTAAAATTAGTAAAAAATTTAGAGACACCTAATCTTTGCAGAAAGAAAAAGCTAGGGATAGCATAGGTGGCCTTGTCGGTCGCATTTTTTCGCAATTGGCGATTATTTTTAAGCACAGCAACTATAAAAAAAACTTTAGCGATTGTGAGCACGGTTTTGCAGGCTAGGCTAGTGTTTTGATCAGTTACAAATTGAAATTGGTCAAAATATTAAATTCAAAAGTAACAAATATAGGGAGTTGCAAGTGCACTCACAGAAGTAAGGCTATACATGTAGACAAGTGTTGCTACTAAAGTTTGTGACTTGCAAACTGTACAATATGCTCTGGTAAGGGTTTTTTTATTTACCTTATGTATAAACTATACATATAGTATTTTGTAGTTAAAAGGTGTTTAAAATATAATTCCATAAGACTTAAAAAATATTTTGAAAACAGAAATAAGCATAAATATTCATCTGTTTTTGTGCATTTCTGAGTTTGAAATGTTACCATTTATTCACAAATATTTATCAGCCTGTGACTTCTAAACCACTAAACCAGTTTTAAAACCACAAAATGAAACTCACAGGTTTTATTGAGTACTTGGTGGAAAAAAAAATATGGTCCCTCTTTTGAGATACGTAACCTTGAAATCTGCAAAAGTTGAAAATTTTGTAACTTTGAAGTGGGGAAAGGGGTGGGGACCAAACCCAGACTTAAGTTCTCCATAGCTAAAAACTCTACTAGCCATAGTTATTACACAAAAATTCACAACTTGGGGTTCCAACTCCCAGTCACCTTAACGGTCCATCAAAAATGGTCTTTATGCTTGCGAGTACTGCAGAGTTTCTTAATATTTCTTTTTGTCTTTTTAATCAGGTAAGTACATCAGTGTGGGGGATTAGCCCACAGCTGAGGGTTCCAGTTGGTCATTCAACCTAAGGATTCTGGAACAAAACCCAGTGAGTTGGGGTCTTCTTGCCAATGTCACACAGCTGGCACCTCTCCAAGATTCACAGAGGCCCTAGTCGCTGTTGTGTGTGCCATTGTTATCACGGAGCGCCCCGAGGAGGCAAGCCCATCGCTCACTAAGACCGCCTTCAGAATGATAAGGCTCCGGGAGTTGATGGCATAACTGTAGAGATGTTGAAATATGGTGGTGACTCTGTAATTGACTGGTTAACTGAAATTTGCCAGTTGTGCTGGGAGTTGGAATGGTCCCTCGGAATTGGAAGGATGCTATTAATTGTTCCCTTGTATAAGGGAAAAGGTGATCAGACTGAATGCAAGAACTATCGTGGTATTAGCCTACTAAGTGTGCCAGGGAAAGTGTTTGGTAAGGTTGTTATTGAAAAAGTACGGGGTCTTACATCAGAGAAAGTGTGGGATGTTCAGAGTGGTTTTATGCCTGGTAAAGGCTGCACTAACCAGATTTTTGCAATACGCACTACGATTGAAAAGTATCTGGCTGTTGAGAAGAAAGTTTTTACTGAATTCATAGATTCAGAGAAAGCAGGCAAGGTTGTGTAATGTCACCATAGCTGTTTAATATATTTATGGATGCATGCATGCGTGATGCCGAAATAGATAATAGTGGTTTATGTCTTGGTGATATCCGTGTGAGCAGATTGCTGTATGCTGATGAAACTGTCCTGTTGGCAGAGAGCAAAAGTGAGTTGCAGAGAATGTTGACTCGGATGCACGAAGTTTGCATGAAATTCAAACTGAGTATAAATAAGGGAAAACCCAAAATTATGGTGTTTGAGAGAGGAACGGGTAGCACTGAATGTAATGTAAGTATAAATGGCACTGTGATTGACCAGGAGAGTGTGTTTGCATATTTAGGAAGCATGTTTGACAGAGAGAACACAGTGGATGGTGAAATCAGTAGGCGAGTGAATTCTTCTTTGAAAGTCATAGCTGCTCTGGGAGGTTTTCACAGGAATGATGGGTTCTCTAGAGAGTCCCACATGGCTGTGTATGAAACTGTAATTGTTCCTACTCTGATGTATGGCAGTGAAACATGGGTACTGCAGAAGAAACATAGGAGTTGTTTGTTTGCTGGAGAAATGCGCTACTTACGTGGAGTTTGTGGCAAGACATGGTCTGATTGTGTGAGGAATGAAGATGTGTTGCAGTTGTGTGATGTGATGCAAAATGTTGTTAGCAAGGTGGAGACCAATATGCTTCGGTGGTTTGGCCATGTTGAAAGAATGAGTGATGAGATGCTTACTAAGAAAATCTTTTTAGCCCAAATAGCAGGAAGGAAAGGCAGAGGAAGGCCAAGGAAGACATGGGTGGATCAGATTCAGGAGTGTCTGCATGAGAAAAGATTATGAGTATGAAGTATAAAAGATCTTGTGTACGGCGTGTAATGGATATCAGTGAAGCACGAGTTGTATGTCAAGATCGCTGTAAATGGAGAAGTTTGATACGACAACAGTAAGTAAAAATATCTGGTAGTTTGTATTTCTTTTTGGAGCTAACCTCTGAATCTCAGAGAACAGCTTAGTGATATGTATGTATGTATGTATGTATGTATGTAAGTTTGTATGTATGTATGAGGATATACCATAAAAACAACCATTCACTTACCCGAAAGATCTTGGTCATTTTTTTCTATCTTGCAACACTTCAAGCACGTCAATTATATTGTTGTTGGCTTTCCGAGGTTGAACTGACTCCTTGCCAATGACTTTCTTTCTTCCGGGGATGAAACATTGTACTATCTTTTTTTTTTTTTTTTTTTTAATTTACTGGACAAAACACGCAGGTTTCCTTCTGCCATATGAAACGTAACTATAGCTCGTCATCATGATAAAAAACCTCACACATCATACCACTCATTCATACATTCCGTTAAAAACACTATGTACATATTTACACTATCTACATTCCCAGGCAGTTAAACCATTTGTCAACTGTGATTAGAAAAGTGCTCAATCCGTTTCAAACTCCGTGTTAACCCTATTGCATGTGCCAACCTGATTCAGCCCATCATACACAACCCTCTAGCACTTTCAACAGGCACTGTCATAATCAGGAGACAGATGTGTCTCACTCCGCCTACCACAGCTCCAGTGAGCTGATTTATTGAGGCTCAGGTCTGTCGCAATCTCTGCATCTCTGCGTCTCTGGCGCCATCTATTGTCATTGTTGCTCTTTTTTTCTTTTTTTCTCTCTTAGCTGTTGTTCTATTTTTATTAAAGCCTTCCATTGTTCATTTAAGTTGATAGGCTCATTAATGTTGGATAATCTTGATCTGTTTTTTCCGATTAATATTGATTCTGCAATTCGCAACTGCCTTTCGTTTTTACAGCTCTTAATAATTTTAATATCTTCAAACCTTGGATAATGATGATTTTCCAGACAGTATTGGGTTAATGCGGTCTTAGCTTCTTTTTTATTCCAATTACTTATATGCTGGCTCAATCTGTATTTTAATTTGTTCTTGGTGCTGCCTATATATGACACAGGTGGTTGTTGGTTTATAGGAATTTCATAAACTCCTGCTCTATCCAATTGGCTGATTTTATCATTTTTATTACTAAATTTTTTATAGTCTGTACCTGATTTCCTACTTGTATGTCATATCTTCCACATATTTTATTAATTTCAGCTGACACCCCTTCAACATATAGGATTGCACCAACATATTTCAATGTTTTTTTTTTTTTTTTTTCAGTCTTGCCTTTATTATTAGCCTGAGTTACTTCATAAATCCATTTCTTTAAAACTTGTTTAGGGTAACCAAAATCATGTGCAATTTTTTCAATATATTCAATTTCTTCTTTTTTACGCTTTCCAACTGTAGGTTGAAGAAGCGTATATGCTCCAGCTTTGTCCGTCCGTCCGTCTGTCTGTCCGCACGATAACTGGCGTAAAAATGGGTCGATTTCGATGAAATTTTAGTATGTGGTAGGGGACCACCCGGGGACAAACCCTATTGAAAATGGGACAAATGGGGTCAAAGGTCACGACGTAGGAGCGGGATCATCCCATTACCCTTATGCGTCATAACTTGCGTAAATATGGTTAGATTTCAATGAAAGTTTACTATGTGGTAGGAGACCACCTAGGGACGAACCCTATTGAAAATGGGACAAATGGGGCCAAAGGTCACTGCGTAGGAGCGGGATCATTCCATTACCCTTATGCGTCATAACTTGCGTAAATAGGGTTCGATTTCAATGAAAGTTTACTATGTGGTAGGAGACCGCCTGGGGACGAACTCTATTCAAAATAGGTGAAGTGGGGTCAAAGGTCAGGACATAAGATCCGGATGCATTCCATTGTCCTTATGCGTCATAACGTGCGTAAAAATGGTTCGATTTCGATGAAATTTCAGTATGTAGTAGGGGACCACCTGGGGACGAAACCCTATTGAAAATGGACGAAATGTGGTCAAAGGTCAAGGCATAGGATTACGATCCATTCCATTGTCCTTATCCCATATTATTAAGGTGGACGTCAAGTAATTTTGCTTCCTATACTTCCAATGGAAAAACTTTTGTACACATTTCCTTCACGATTAATGTGTTCCCAAGGATGAAAATTTGAACATTGATTAAAATAACTTCATATTATAACTTGGAAAACTTAATATTTTCTAAAACATAACCATAATTATATTAAAAATCAATAACTTTTCCTTTGGTGGTGTTGAAACCAGAGAAAAGATTGCACGACCTGTACTTTGATGACGTCAGTGGGCAAAAAAATGTTGGATTGCATAATTACAGTTATGGTTTAGAAAATATTAAGTATTCCAAGTTATGAAATGAAGCTATTTTAATCGATGTTCAAATTTTCATCCTTGTGAATGCATTAATTGTCCAGAAAAAAGATGGCGCGGCCTGTATTTTCATGACGTCAGTAGACAAACAAATGTTGAATTGCATAAATATGGTTATGTTTCAGAAAATATTAAGTATTGCAAGTTACAAAATGAAGATATTTTAATCGATTTTCAAATTTTTATCCTTGGGAACGCATTAATTGTGAAGAAAATGTGTACAGAAGTTTTTCCATTGGAAGTATAGGAAGCAAAATTACTTGACATCCACCTTAAAGTAGCAATTCTTGTATGTATGTATGTATGTATGTACATTTTATTTTGAAAACGGCTCTAAAAATTTTGATGAAAGTCGTTAACCTACCGTTTTGTGGTACTAGAAATCTATTTAGCTTGATCTCGACTTTAGGAGAATTCGTTTAGTGGGTTAAATAACCACCCCGAATTATAACGTTTTTAGTGATGGCGTTGTTCCATTAATGTTACCAATGCTTAGAAATCTTATGACGTCATAATCTCGCCTTTGAGAATGTTGGCGCGCGGTCACACCATCTGTCTCATTACGTCACGCATTGAGTGTGGATCCTATTAAAGTTTTATGACGTCACACTTTTGCGGCAAGCAGATGGTCGCGATTCTCATTTGCATCATTAAGTCACGCATTGTGTGCGTATGTCCGTCCGCAGGATAACTCGCGTAACAATCATTCGATTTCGATGAAATTTTAGTATCTGGTAGGGGATCACTTGGGAAGGAACCCTATTTAAAGTGAACGAAATGGGGTCAAAGGTCAGTACATAGGAGCAGGATTCATTCCACTGCTTTTATGCGTCATAACTAATGTACAAAAGGTTCGATTTCGATGAACGTTTAGTATGTGGTAGGGGACCACCTGGCGACAAACCTTATTGAAAATGGGAGAAATGGGGTCAAAGGTCAGGACATAGAAGCGGAATCACTTCCATCGCCATTATGAGTCATAACTTACGTAAAAATGCTTCGATTTGGATGAAATGTTAGTATGTTGTAGGGTCTTGCCTGGGGACGAATTCTATTGAAAATGGGCGAAATGGGGTCAAAGGTTAGGACACAGGAGCGGGATCTATTCCATAGCCCTTATGCATCATAACTTACGTAAAAATGCTTTGATTGCGACAAAATTTTATTGTGTTATTTCGGAGGTATACCAAACCGGTTCTGTTGAATATCATCGAAATGGGATCAAAGGTCAGGGCACAGGACAGAGATTTTTTCCACAGCCATTATTCTCATAACTTGAGTAATGATTTCGGGTATGTTGGAAAGCGTATTATAATCAATGCATTGCATGATTTTACTAACTTGTATAATTCTACAAAGGAACAATCGAAATGAACTTGACTCCTATGTATAAGGCAGTGGTTAGTTTCTCGTCCTTCGTGCCTCTTTTGTGTTCCTTGATTCTAATTCTAAACTACCGTTTGGTCTTTCCACCAGGTTGATTTTCAAAATCTTTGGAAATTTTTATTTATATATTACCCCATTTAATTTGGATAACTGGTATATTTTTTATTATTTTAGGTATAGTTGTTGCACAATTCCTCGTTATTAATTACGAATATCGTACATTGCAAACATCCGATTTGCACTTTGCACAAAAGACTGGGAAAGGATTTCTTTGATTTTACGATAGTTTTTAAACTTTCAAGGTTACGTCAGCAGCCCACGACATGCTAACAATTATCAAACAGAAATACACTTTACCACATTACTTGCATTAATTGGGTACTGGAATGTATTAGTTTACTATACTTTTAAAGCATAGTCTCAGGACTTAACTGGTGTCAGTATCGTGCAAAAGCAAATCATATATTTTTCCGGTTTCATTTTCCCCCCTTTTTACGCTTTCCAACCGTAAGTTGAAGAAGCGTATATGCTCCAGCTTTTTCCGTCCGTCTGTCCGTCGGCACGATAACTCACATAAAAATGGTTCGATTTCGATGAAATTTTAGTATGTGGTAGGGGACCACCAGGGAACGAACCCTATTGAAAATGGGTGAAGTGGGGTCAAAGGTCATGCCATAAGAGTGGGATCCATTTCATTGCCTTTATGCGTCATAACATGCGTAAATATGGTTCGATTTCGATGAAATTTTAGTATGTGGTAGGGAACTACCTGGGCACGAACCCTATTGAAAATTGGTAAATTGGGGTCAAAGGTCAGGTAGGGCATAAGAGCGGGATTTATTCCATTGCCCTTATGCGTCACAACTTGCGTAAAAATGGTTCCATTTCGATGAAATTTTGGTATGTGGTAAGGAACCACCTGGGAACGAAACCTATTGAAAATGGGTGGAATGGGGTCAAAGGTCAGGACATAAAAACAGGATGCATTTCATTGCCTTTATGCGTCATAACATGCGTAAATATGGTTTGATTTCGATGAAATTTTAGTATGTGGTAGGGAACCACGGAGGCACGAACCCTATTGAAAATGGGCGAATGGGGTCAAAGGTCAGGCAGGGCATAAAAGCGGTATTTATTCCATTGCCCTTATGCGTCCTAACTAGCGTAAAAATGGTTTGATTTTGATGAAATTTTAGTATTTGGTAAGGAACCACCTGGGGACGAACCCTATTGAAAATGGGCGAAATGGGGTCAAAGGTCAGGGCATAAAAGTGGAATCCATTCCATTGCCTTTATGTGTCATAACAGGCGTAAATATGGTTCGATTTCGATGACATTTATGTGGCAGGGAACCACCTGGGCACGAACCCTATTGAAAATGGGCGAAATGGGGTCAAAGGTCAGGCAGGTCATAAGAGCAGGATTCGTTCCATTAACCTTATGCGTCATAACTTGCGTAAAAATGGTTCGATTTCGATGAAAGTTTAGTATGTGGTAGGGAGCCACTGGGGACGAACCCTATTGAAAATGGGCGAAATGGGGTCAAAGGTCAGGACACTGGAGTGGGATCCATTCCATTGCCCTTGTGCATCATAACTTACCAAAAAATGCTTCGATTGCGACAAAACGTTATGTTGTTCCAGAGGTATAGTGAACCGGTTCTGTTGAATATCAACAAAATGGGGTCAAAGGTCATTGCACAAAAGCAAGATTTATTCCACAGCCATTATTCTCATAACTTGCGTAAAACTGCTTCTATTGCAACAAAACTTTAGTATGTTATTCTTGAGGTGTACTGAACCGGTTCTGTTGAATATCATCGAAATTTGGTCAAAGGTCAGGACACAGGAGCGAGATTTATTCCACAGCCATTATCCTCATAACTTGAGTAATAATTTCTGGTATGTTGGAAAGTGTATCATAATCAATGCATTGCATGATTTTACTAACTTGTTTATATTGTTCCATTGATGAGTGTGTTAAACTTCTTTTAATTAGTGTTTTAACACTATTTCTTTTATGTGTTAACGGGTGCGATGATTGAAATGGTATTAACACAGGAATATATGATGATTTTCTATGCACTCTGTATTGCATATTACCATTTGTTTTGATTATCATAATATCCAAAAATGCCAATGTATTGTTATGTTCTTGTTCTACTGTCAATTCAATCGATGAATCTCCAGTAAGGTACTTGGCTAGAATCAGAAATCACAGCACCTTACCTGAAGAAATAAAGAAAGCATACCCACCAATGGGTACTGGAAAACCAAAAATGTCTGCAAAAATAAAAACTCATAAGGCTGATACACCTATGAGAGTAATAGTATCAAAAAGGAATTCCCCATTAATAAAGCTGAAAAAAATATCTACAAATATTTGGCACCATTGTTCATGAAGACAAGGTTCACTGTGAGGAATACATATGAATTCATTGAGAAAATTAAAGGAATTAAACAAGATTTAAGTGAATATCATATGGCTAGTATGGATGTGCGTGCTCTGTTTCCTAGCACACCAGTACCTCAAAGGAATTGACATAATTGTTAAAAAATTATATATGTTACAGACAATGAATGCAATTCAGATTGAAGAACTAAGAGAAATTTTATTATACATATATGAAAATAACATTTTTATGTTTAATAACAACGTATACAAACAAAATTATGGTGGACCTATGGGGTCACCATTGTCAACTTTATTTGCAGAAATTATAATGAGTGACATAGAGATTAAAATAATAAGTAAACTAGAAGATCCACCACTGTTATACTGCAGGTATGTTGACGACATTTTTCTGTTGTCGAGGCTAAAAAATGATGAACTTGAAGACTTGACAAAAAGGTATAGTGATATTTATCCATCGATTGAATTGACAGTAGAACAAGAACATAACAATACATTGGCATTTTTGGATATTATGATAATCAAAACAAATGATAATATGCAATACAGAGTGCATAGAAAATCATCATATATTCCTGTGTTAATACCATTTCAGTCATCGCACCCGTTAACACATAAAAGAAATAGTGTTAAAACACTAATTAAAAGAAGTTTAACACACTCGTCAATGGAACAATATAAAAAAGAAGAAATTGAATATATTGAAAAAATTGCACATGATTTTGGTTACCCTAAACAAGTTTTAAAGAAATGGATTTATGATGTAACTCAGGCTAATAATAAAGGCAAGACTGAAAAAAATAAAAAAAACATTGAAATATGTTGGTGCAATCCCATATGTTGAAGGTGTGTCAGCTGAAATTAATAAAATATGTGGAAGATATGACATACAAATAGGAAATCAGGTACAGACTATAAAAAATTTAGTAATAAAAAATCAGCCAATTGGATAGAGCAGGAATTTATGAAATTCTTATGAACTAACAACCACCTGTGTTATACACTGACGGAAAAAAATCCCAACACCAAGAAGGGGTTGTGTTAGATAAACGACAGTTGGTAGGCGGTGAGAGTACATCTGTAAGATGACGTCCATGCAAATTTCGCGCTCGGTGCGTACGTGTGGCGCTTCTAGCGCCACACGTACGACACATAACACATAAGGCTGTAAATACGACACATAAGGCTGTAAATACGCAAGTTATGTTGCATAAGGCTGTAAATACGCGCTGTAACGTTCGTGAGCGTTAGTTATCGTTGAGATTCGATGTAGTGTGTTGATGTTAATCAATAATGCCTTTAAGGAGACGAAGAAGCCATTATCAACAGTTCACAGAGTTTGAACAAGGTTGTGTAATAGGGCTACGAGAAGGTGGATTTTCTTTCCGCAATATTGCAGAACGACTTGGCAGGAATGTAGCCACTGTGCATGATTGTTGGCAGCGGTGGTCAAGGGAAGGTACTGTCTCAAGAAGACCGGGTTCCGGCCGGCCACTGGCACTACTGAGAGGGAAGACCGCCATGTACAGCGTATGGCCGTGGCGCATCGTACTGCGTCTGCAGCAGCAATTCGAGCTGCAGTTGCCACCACAGTGACACAATGAACTGTTACAAATCTGTTACTTGAAGGACAGCTCCAAGCCAGACGCCCTGTAGCGTGCATTCCACTTACTCCAAACCACTGCCATTTGCGATGTCAGTGGTGTCAAGCTAGAGCTCATTAGAGGACGGAGTGGAGATGTGTTGTGTTTTCTGATGAAAGCCGGTTCTGCCTGGGTGCCAGTGATGGCCGTGTGTTGGTTAGAAGGAGGCCAGGTGAGCGCCTGCAACCAACCTGTCTGCAGCCGAAACACACTGGACCTACACCTGGAGTTATGGTCTGGGGAGCAATTTCCTATGACAGCAGGAGCACTCTCATGGTTATCCCACGCACCCTGACGGCACATTTGTACGTCGGTCTGGTGATTCAACCTGTTGTGCTGCCATTCATGAACAGCATTCCAGGGCGTGTTTTCCAACAGGATAACGCTCGCCCGCATACCGCTGTTGTAACCCAACATGCTCTACAGAGTGTCGACATGTTGCCGTGGCCTGCTAGATCACCAGATCTTTCACCAATCGAGCACGTATGGGACATCATTGGACGACAACTCCAGCGTCATCCCCAACCAGCATTAACCGTCCCTGTATTGACCGACCAAGTGCAACAGGCATGGAACTCCATCCCACAAACTGACATCCAGCACCTGTACGACACAATGCATGAACGTTTGCATGCTTGCATTCAACATTCTGGCGGTTACACCGGTTATTAATGTACCAGCATTTCACATTTAAAATGGCTCTTCTCGCGCTTACATTAAGCTGTGATCTTGAAACCTTAATCGATTAAATATGTTACCTATACAAATGTATTACCGCCATTTCATTTCTCTACAACTATTTTTTTGTAATGTTGGGATTTTTTTCCCCGTCAGTGTATATAGGCCACCAAGAACAAATTAAAATACAGATTGAGCCAGCATATAAGTAATTGGAATAAAAAAGAAGCTAAGACCACATTAGTCCAATACTGTCTGGAAAATCATCATTATCCAAGGTTTGAAGATATTAAAATTATTAACAGCTGTAAAAACGAAAGGCAGTTGCGGATTGCAGAGTCAATATTAATCGAAAAAAAAACAGATCAAGATTATGCAACATTAATGAGTCTAGCAACTTAAATGAACAATGGAAGGCTTTAATAAAAATAGAACAACAGCTAAGAGAGAAAAAAAGAAAAAAGAGCAACAATGATAATAGATGGCGCCAGAGACGCAGAGATTGCGACTGAGACCTGAGCCTCAATAAATCAGCTCACTGGAGCTGTGGTAGGCGGGTGAGACACATCTGCCTCCTGAGGATGACAGTGCCTGTTGAAAGCGCTAGAGGGTTGTGTGTATGACGGGCTGAATCAGGTTGGCACATGCAATAGGGTTAACACGGAGTTTGAAACGGATTGAGCACTTTTCTAATCACAGTTGACAAATGGTTTAACTGCCTGGGAATGTAGATAGTGTAAATATGTACATAGTGTTTTTAACGGAATGTATGAATGAGTGGTATGGTGTGTGTACGTGTGAGGGTTTTTTTATCGTGATGACAAGCTATAGTTACGTTTCATATGGCAGAAGGAAACCTGCGTGTGTTGTCCAGTAAATATAAAAATATATATATATATATAGTACGATGTTTCATCCCCGGAAGAAGGAAAGTCATTGGGAAGGAGTCAGTTCAACCTCAGAAAGCCAACAACAATATAATTGACATGCTTGAAGTGTTACAAGATAAAAAAAAAAAATGACCAAGATCTTTCGGGTAAATGAATGGTTGTTTTTATGGTATATCATTAATGAATTGCACGTACGCACTTTGCTGGTTATTGATACCTAAAAAGGGCAAATATTATGATGTTTGAGTACTGCAGATTTCATCGCCAATTTAAGCTAGGTTAAAAACAATATTTTCTATCATTTTTATACATTTTCTGCAAGACTAAAATGTCCTCTTTAAGGTAGTGAAAACCAAAACTTTTGATTTACAATAAGAGGAAAGCAATTGCCTTTTTTCAAAACCATTGTATTACTACATATCACTAAGCTGTTCTCTGAGATTCAGAGGTTAGCTCCAAAAAGAAATACAAACTTCCAGATATTGTGAGGCCAAAACTTCGATCATCGCAATACAAACTTCCAGATATTGAAATACAAACTTCCAGATATTGTGAGGCCCTATTTTGGCGTACCGCCAAAATAGGGCCTCACAATGAAGAAAAGAAAAATGAACCTATATCCAAGATGGTAGCACATAAAAATAAAATAAAAATTGTTTTGAGCTACTCACCAATAGGGTTAAACTATGGGGGGGGGGAGGTGTATAAAATGGTCAAGCAACCACTTAATTAAAAAATTTGGGTAATATCACACTGGAATGTTCTACATATAAAACACGCCATTTTTTATTTATTTTTTTCCTCGCCAAAATTGCGAATTGCCCAAAGTATTTTTTTTTTCTCCTGCTGAAAGGTTACGTTATAATACACATGAAAATATGTTTAGCAAATTTGAAGTGGGGGCTCAATTTGAAAACGATTGTTTTGTTTAATAAAAATGTGGCCTCATTTTTTCATGTCTTTTGTCATTAAATTTTTAAAAAAGTGTTCTTTTAATTCAAAAAATGTGCACAAGCAAGCTGTTGCCAAATGTATGGATCATGCAGATAATTTAAGAAAAAAAATTGTGAGGCTGAAACAGTTAGTTGTGAAGTTATGAATTTTTTTGTCCTACAGTGTTGTTGTGAAAACTCATAGCGCAAAAACTTCCAAGGCAGAGCTACCCAATTTTTAAAGTGTTATTACTCAAGATCTACCGGACTGACTGACCTAAAATTTTTAACATGTTTCATATCTCACCAGTACAATACTTTGTGCCAATTTTCACAAAAATCTGAGATGGGTGGGGGACATGCCCTGGATAATCTGACATGGAATGACCCGGGTCCATATCGCGTTAATGTAGGAAGAAGGCTTATTATGACACCCTCTCCCAAACAGTGGCCAACAAGAGCGCGCCAGAATTTTGCGATGATCGAAACAGTTCCAAGGGCGAAAGCTGTGTCAAAGCGATCAACTCCGGAGAAGGGAGAATTTAGATCATGTCAGAACCCGGTGACGACAGTGGTGGCAGGCATGTGCTGCCGCTCTCGTCCGATGCATTGGTTCCTCTAACACTGAGGGAAAGAACTATTTTTGCTGGTGAAACAGCGAAAAAAAACGCCAGTTCGTGGCATAAGATGATGATATTACCTTTCTTCTTTATAAGAGTGCAACAAAGATAAATTCATTTGCATCGTGCAGAAATATTCTTTCGCACCTATAAACATTGATCATGAAACTATGTTTTTTCGATGTGTCGCCGCCTATGGCATCTAAGTTAAAACTTTTTTTTTTTTGCCCATTACTAGTGCAAACAATAGAAAGATCCCTCTCCATTGTTACAGTGCAGACCTAAAGCTGTGTGCTGTCTTTGAAACTTTTGGTTTGCACCTTGTCTTCCGTTTTTGATTTTAATCTCCATCTATTGGATGAATAATTAAAACGCTTTTTTAAAATGCCGCCGAAGAAGCGTCCTGCACCACCTAGCTTGAAAAATAATACTTTGCAGAAATATTTTCATAAAGACGTGAGCGAAATCCCTAAAACAGCAGTCATGGGCCAAAGTGATTCTTTAGTGCTTGACAAACAGATGAAAGGCTTGTACATTAGATGGTGCGGCAAGTAATTTCAGAGCCAAAAGTGGTGTCTACAAGCTACTTTGCGATAGTCGCAGTCATCTGCTTGGCATACATTGTTGTGCACATCGACTGGAACTAGCAGTGAAATATGTAATGCGAAGTTCAAAATAGTTCGCACAAATGGAGTCTGCTTTGAATGACTTATTTGTAATATATAAGTATTCTTCTAAGAACTGGCCAGAGTTACAAACAGTTGGTGAGTCATTACAAACAAAACTTTTAAAACCTGTTCAAGTAAGAGATGTTTGTTGGTTACCTCAACATGATTGTGCCACTGATGTCTTGCTGAAGTGCTGTGAGCCATTTATTATCCATTTGGATTCTCTTGCATTAACTGGCTCAGCAAAAAACAAAGAATGTGCCGCAAGCATTTTGAAAAAAATGAAATCCGTAGTTTGCACTATTCTTGAACTTTTTCTCAAAATTAAAAAATACTTTCTAGTTTAAGCAAAGTACTTCAAGCAAATGATACTAGTCTAGAATATAGACGCACAAAAATTGAAGCTATTCTTAACAATTTTAATGATTTAATAGATAATAATAATCTTGCAAAATTTTCAGATTGAGATACAGAGAATGGTGTTCATATAGTATCAGAGAACATTGTGTTTCAGAAGGTAAATATGTCAGAAGGTGCAAGTCAGCACTTGAGAACAGCTCGTTCTGCTTTATAAAAAAAAAAAATGCAAGAAAAGTGTGTATCATCCGTAGCTGAAGAATTAGACTTGGCAAAGGAGCAAATCTTGAAAGAAGCACAACATATAATCAAACTGTGCAGTTCTCAGATTGAAGATGGATTTAAATATTTTGTTAAAGATCCAGTTTTGTGTGCATTTGTAGTCTTCGAGCCATGAACAAATTGAGATCTATGGGAACAACAAAATTGAGAATTTATGGTTGCATTTTCAAATTTCACTGGAAGAAAATGGCTTCAATAAAAATGAAGCGATGATCCAGTGGAAAATAAAGAAACATGTGAAGGACACTGTGGGAAAACCAAAACAATTTCCCTAGGAACCAAATTCCAGAACTGTGGCAGATAGTTATATCAGATGATGATGGGAAATAAAAAGATATTCTCAGTCTGATACAAATTAGACTTGTGATTTCCATTAATACAGCTGAGTGTGAGAGGGACATGTGAAAACTGACTGGAGATGCTCACTTCATCCAAACACACTGAGTGATTTAATGTGTATCAATCTAAGTGAAGAGACATTAGATATTTTTTGTCCAGAAAATGCTGTGCTGCAATGGTGGAAAAATGTAAAAAGAAAAGTGTACACTAAACCTTATGGGGAAAGAACTAAAAAGGCTATAGCTGATGATTCCAATTGTCAACCAATGTCTGATGATGAATAAAAAATTCTTCATATAAGTATAATTTCTCCAAACGAAAAATGAATATTAAATATGTATTTCTATTCATTACAAACATATCCGATAAATTTAGTTTTCATTAGGCAATTAATATAAAAAAAAATTTAAGTGTGCACCTGAAAAAAAAATTGTGCACCCAAATTTAGAAACTTAGGTTCACAAGGTGCATCTACATAAAAAAATCTAATTCAAGCCCTGCCTTAAGCCATATAGTGTAGTAGAGGTAGAAGTTTGTGCTGTACTCAAGAAGAAATCTATCAACTAATCAAATAAATTCTGCAGTAACAAAACAGTACGTTTTTTTGTGTGTGTGTTTTTGTTTTTTTTATCATTCAGTGTATTATAACTACATGGTTCAATACGTTTTTCAATCACAAAATTCCAGGACTTTTACAGGACTTTTGGATTTTTTTTTCCAGGACATACAATTCAAACCCTCTTACTTAAAATATAGTGAAACCATACATCTGTTCAACCTGTAATCTACAACAACTTCCTACATGCTTGGGCAAACTTAATGCAGAATGTTAAAAATGATGTCCACTGCAGCTAAATAGAAACTTAGAATCACATATAAATACTGAAATACCAAAACTGTGACTGAAAATGTGGCCAGGTTTGATATCTACTAAACTTTTATCTGCAGTATACTACACTGATTTTGAGAAAAATTTATTTTTCTACTTTGGCTTTAGTTCAATAATTATTGAAGCAAATTACAGAACAAAAAAAAAACAATACCATAAAACTCAAAAATACATAGGTATGTGCATTACTTTTGAAATGCTTTCATATACCACACAATCAATACATAAAATACTATTTATATTTAATTATTTTGAAATAATGCTTACATTGGAAATTTAAGGGTAAGGAAAGGTGAAATATTTGGAATAGTATCTGAAACAATCATTTGATGTTTCTGAATATTTCTGTTTCGCACGTCGTTCTGTGAAAGTTCGACCGGCTGATACGTAACATCCGACGGTGAAAGAAATATTTGGAACTTTTTCAAAGGACCAAAGGGATTGTGATTTCTTAAACACATAATTATGGGAGCAAGTATTTGTATTACACTTTATTTAGGGAAGGAATTTTCAACATAATATTGATGCTGTAGCTATAGTTTTAAATTTGTACTCTCCAGCAAACAAAGTATGGACAAAAATTTCCGACATGAAATGAAAGAGAATAACGGGAAAACCTTAAATCCAAGAGCTGTGTACAACTTCATTCATTAGTGATCAAGGCAATTAAACTGGGTGTGATTAGAAGAATAATTATAATAGAAGATTTAAAGTGATTACTTAGCTCAGAAAATACTAAGAAGCAACTAGATTTTTAAGTTTCTGATATTAGAAAGCAATCTGATTTTATGGCAAATTTTTATATAAAGCATTCATTAGTAAATTTCAGTAAAGGTCAAAATACCCCCCCTCCCCTAAAAAATCAGCTACCTATAAAACATCAGCTACTTACTTCCACCAGTGGCTAAAAAGTATGTTACGAAAATTAACAAATGGCACAAAAACGTTTCCCATAGCAGAAGGAAGGTATTAGAGACAAAAAGATTTTCAAATCGAACAGTTAAAACAGGAGATATAGAAGGAAACATAATACAACTCTATGCCTTTTAGCAGAAGAATTCTGCATAATGGAAAAGTTGGAAACAGGCAAAAAGTATTCTTCATAGTATAAGCTGTGCTAGGGAAAAATAACTTTTCAAATATGTCTTCCAGAAGCAGAGAAAGCAAAAAAAATGTTTCGACTTTTACAACCCTTAGGGGGAAAGTTGTGCATTATTTGAAGAGGACCTTCTTATTGTAGCAAAAATCTTATTCACTCCCATCTTTATTATAGCAAATGGCATACAAAATAAAGAAATTTTTCAATAGGGTTTTTAGAGGCAGAGATATGCTGTAAACGGAAGTACACAAACACCATCTAGCGGCAGAATTGTGAACTACAAACCTCAAATACAAACCTAAAGTGTCCCATAAGGTAAATGGTATCTGCTGTTAAAAGAATTTTTTAAATTGGATATATAGAAGTACAGATAGAGAAAAATATATTAAATATGTGTGCCCCCTAGCGGCGAAATTGTGCACTATTTTAAGAAGAAAATACACAAAAGGAGTTTCCATAGTTAGTAATATCTGATCAAAAGAGAATATTTTTCAATCGGGTTCTTAGTCCCGCAGATATTGCTGTAAATGGAAATGTGAACTTACGCCCTCTAGTGGCACACTTGTGCATTAAGAAATATTTGAAATTATATGAGAAACATTTAGCACCGAAAATGTTCAACAAAGAAAGAATTTTTATTGGACACCTAGACAGAGATATGGACAAAAATAAGATACACGTGTACGCCCCTGGTGGAAAAATTATGCGCTATTTTAAGCAGGAGGTATTCTCATAGTCTTACGAGGTAAGCAGTATCGGTTCATGGAGGAATTTTTTCCATCGAATTTCCACCTCAGATTTTGTTGCAAATATGTCAGAAGCAAAAAATAATTATGCCCCTGGTGGCCAAACCATTCTTTACCAAAAATGAGAAATTATATGCAAAACATTTCCCCCTCAAGAGCTGTATCCGACACATGAAGAATTTTTCAAATCGGACTTTTAGAAGCGGAGATATTGGGAAAATCGCGATTTACCTTTTCGTCCCCTAGCAGAAAATTTATTCATTATTTGAAAAAGGGACTGTAACTAAAATAGTCTTTGATATAAATATCATCGAAAGGAAAAATAATTTTTTTCAATTGGATATCTAGAAATAAATATACGAAATAAAATGCATTTTAAAATTCGATACGATCTCCATTTCATAGCCCTCTAGCAGCGAAGTTGTGCATCAGAAAAAACCAGAACGCATGGAACATTTTAAGCTTTCCAGTACAAAAAGAAATTTAGAAATCACACTAATAATTGCGGAGATATGGTCTTCCCGGTCGGACAGAAGTGAAAACATAAGTACGATGCAAAAGATGCTATAACACAGCTTCAGTCCTCCTAACAAAAAAAACCAACAGCCTCCCTCCCCATTTTGCAGGGGGTGGGGAGGGAAATTTGTCAGACATATGTTATGTCAGTAAAACAAAACTTAAACAACAAAACATCGCACAGGGACAAAAAGGGCAAGAATGGATAGAATTCCAGGACATGTAACAGAATTTTGGGACATTTCCAGGACAAAAAGGAATTCCAGGACTTTTATAGGATGCGTACAAAACCATGTAACTATGAATATTCTATTAATAAATGTACTGTTATTTGAAGTCACTATTTTTTGCATATCGTCCAAATAGCAGGTAAAGTTTTCCCTGTAAATTACGTAGGGTTTTTTTTTTTTTTTTAGTTGATTCCTACCTAGAAAATCCCATTCATGAAATGAAGCATATTTTACTGCAAGCCTTTTCAGATAACTGCATTCAGACAACTATGTAATGTTTCTGCAGGAAATCATGACTTTTATTTTTTTTTACAAGTCAGAGAAAATCACATTTTCCTCCCTTTAAAAATGACCCATAACCTTTCCACCAAAGGAAATAGCATTTCTTTTAAAAGGTGTACTAATTCTATGAAAATCACATTCAAACATAAATAACACCTGGTTCAACGCACAGGACATATCACATGTTGAAAGGGAAAACCTGTGGTTTCAACAACATGGCACTACCACACAGCTATGGCCCGGAACAAGAATACTAGAATGCTCAATATCTTAACCCATGGACTGGTGGTGCACATGGACAAATAAAAGTGGTCTCTGATAACCCCAGATTTGACACCATTATATTTTTATGGGCTTATTTGAAAACCATCTGTTTATTCCAAGGAATTGCATACAATTGATGAACTACAACAAAGAATATGTTCAAAATGTGACAGATTATCCTCTAGAATCATACATTCAGCTACACATGAAGCACTCAATTCAAGATTCAACCTGTGTCTGCAAAACAGTGGTACTCACTTAGAATATCCAATTTGCTAAAGCTACAAAATTTTCTCCTTTTGTGTTTTTGATATCACATATAAAATCTCCACTATAATGCAAATGAGGTATTTGCTATTGAGGTGATGATTTTAACATTTAATAAGTTTCCTACTGTGGGTAAAACCTTACCATCACTTTTGTATGCCAATATTATTTGCACTTTGTTTCAAAGTTAGGTTCCTAAGCAATACAGGATGTACATTCAATTCTGTAATAATGGTGACATTGCTCTTTTTGACAACAAATCAAGACAGATTTTACAATAAAGCACTGCAAACAATGTCATAAAACAATGTGTAGTAACTTGTTATTAAACAAAAGTCAGCTTATTGGTGTGGCAATTAGCACATAATTAAATAGAACTGCTACGCAAAAAAACACCAAATACATTCTTCTGTACTTTTACTATGGATATTATGTGAAATTAAGAGTTTCATTGGTTTGTCGGAAATTACCTTCTGAATGTTAAAGTAATATGAAGACTAAGTTTAAATACAACTACGCAATGTTTGTTTTATTACTTTATTCTTGTACACATTTAAAATGAGAAATTTCTTCTTTAATGCAATGAGCACCTTTCGGTGTTACTCTTCGGTTTTTGTTTTTTCTTAAGCCAAGGAAGATCTAGATTTGTTAACTATGAAGCATTGCCATTTCATGACATTTTGGTAGAATTTAATTCTGTTTTTGGCAATGATCTCTTTATGATAAAAACTTTCACATACGATCTCATTTGACACAACTATTGCATTTTTTTTAACAGGAGATTTTAATTTTTTTTACCTTCCTATCACCCATAGATGGGGTTGTAAATTCTGCAATCAATATAGTCTGAAAATTGTTTATATTGTGTTTGTTGCATTACAAAAGCCTCTTTAGATCAAAAGATATTTTAATGTTTAGTGAATCATGGGACACCAAATATATATGGAAATCACCAAAGTTTAAAAACAGAATTTTAAGAATCGGTGATGGGGTAGTGGATAGAACCAGCCAATCTGACACAGAACCATTCATGAAAAAGTCATTTTCTAGAATCACTCAATTCAGCTACAGTCACTGTCAGTAACAAAACCAAAAAATGATGTTTACTCAGAGAAGCATCTTACCTGTTAGGAGAAGACTGCTGTGGTGCCATGTTGTTTGAGAGAATAGGTGGAAAATTGCCCAAACCGGAGCTTGTTGGTGTTACATGGCCTCCTGACATGTGACTATTATTACCACTAATCCTTCCTGGAAATTGTTGCCCACCTAAGTTTCTAGGGTTTTGTGATAACCCCAGCGTGCTCATACCTGCAAGAACACAAAAAGAAAATTAGTATAAAACCATAAAATAGTTAATGGTTCTATTTCACTAAGTCAAAGGGGCAATGAATTTTCTTTATTTACATACAGTAAAACTTCTCTTAATGGACACTTCTCAACAGCTAATGCTAGCTTCTCAGTAGCAGGCACACATTTCAATATTTCCAACTACATACTTATTTGATCTTATAAGTATTTCACTTCCCAATAGTGGACTTTTATAAATAAAGGGCTGGCCTCTGATCATTCGTCCGAAAGGAGTCCGGGTTCAAATCCCAGTGAGGCATGGATGTTGTGTTTGTCTTATGGCCCTGGCTCACTCCCCTCTCTGGAACCAGCGACCCTAAATTAGGGACAGGCTACTGCTTATAGCCCATTGAGTTGCTCATGGTGGTTGTTAAACCTCCAATCAAATAAATAAATAAAGGGCAGAGACATCTTAAAGGCATCGGTTAACAAAGAGACTACATTCAAGAAACATTGCCATTCTTAAGTTCTCCATGAACCACTGTGGGAGTGGTGTGCAGCAGTTTTTCTCAACTAGGAACTCACTTGCTGTATTCAGACAGTATGAAAGTTACTACTACAGGTACTGTAAATTTAAGTATATTGTTTGGTTCATGTTAACCCATATATAGAACATCTCTTCTCATCTTAATTGCCTTCATACCCTTGGAGGAGTAAGTAAGGTCAAACAAATTCAGACAAGCTGCCAATAACTGCATTCTCCACATGCAAGTTGGTTCAAATTTCTGCAGTTTGTGCAAAGTGTGTGTGTGTCCTAATGAATTTCCATTAGCTTTTTGTTAAAAAAAGTTTCAAAAACATACACATTTGATATTGAAAGAAAAAGTCAACGCAGTGTAACCGAGAGAAAAAGAAATGTGTGCACGGCTCAGTGGCTAAGAACCAGAAATACTGAAGTAAATTTTTCAAAAATAAAGCTGAAATTTTTAAATAATGGGCAGAAGATGGTAATCAAAAAGATTAGAAAGCTTTTTTCTAAAAGTGAGAGTTTAAGTTTAGCTGTGGATAGTGTTACTTATATATATATTTTTTTTTTTTTTTGGGGGGGGTCACACTACAGCTACCAACATTCCTTTGTCTGGAACTTCAATTCATAAGAAAATCCTCAAAAGTCACTAAATAATTAATATTTAGAGAACTCAAGGACTGCAGTGAATGGCTAGATATGTATGTCACTTACTTGCATGAATGTCTTTGGCAAAAGTTCATTGCAAAATAATGTCTCTGATTGGAAACTTAAGCTAACAGATCTGAATAAAGAAGCTGCAAAAAACTTTTTCATTTATGATGAAACCACTTTTTTTTTTTCTTAGCTCTACCAGATAAAAAAAAAACTGAGCATCAAAAACTGAAAGATGCAGTGATAGAAAAATGTCCAAAGAAAGATACACTGTTATGCAATGCAAGAATGTGATTGGAGAAGCCATTAATCCCTGGAAAAGAAACTGTTTCAAAGACACTGACATTACGCATGTAAACTAACTAGGCAAATAACAAAACACGGATTACTGCAGATCTGATGGTTGAATGGCCATTAGCATTTGAAGGGAAAATGAAGAGGCAGAATGAAAAGGTAATTTTATTTTTGTACAAATGTCATGTCTCACCTAGGCATTACACTACAAAATATCAAATTAATCTTTATCTGAATACAATGTCTGCCAGGCTTCGCATCAGGGCTCATTTCTACAAAATTCTAAGCAACCCAGTGACTCATTTTGCCATTCTACAGTCTGTTTTTTTTTTTTTTTTTTATATAATTCATATGATGTTATCATTGTAATTTTTATAACATTTTTTCATTCATATAACATTATTTGTGCAGCAGCCTATGCCATGCTCTTTGAAAAAGCCAACATCCAATTTGTTTACATTTCTATAACTACCGTACACAGTCGTACAAATATGAACAGCTGTGCCCCCCATGATGGGAATGCAGCTGCGACGTAATGGGTGAAAACTCAAACTATCACATACACTGATGAAGTAAATTATTGGGAACTCCTACCTAATAATACGTTGGCTTGCCCTTGGTCTTCAAAATAGCCTCGTGTATTTAATGAAGTGTTGACATTCAACAGGTATGTTCAGCCAAGCTGTTGCGATAGCGTCTGTCAAATTCACTGGAGAAGGATCTGTTTCGAATGGCTCTCTCAAACTCATCCCGCAGGGATTTCCATTGGGTTAAGTTCTAAGGACTGTGGGAGCCATTTTAGCACTTTGAAGTCATTGTATTCTTCCTGTAACCACTGCGTAAATATCAGAGTCCTGTGGCTTGGCTCATTATTCTACGGAAGTAGCCCTCTACATCAGGAGCACCATACCATGCACATGTACAGGTTTTTCTGGCCCCCAGTGACATTAAGATACCTCGTGGTATCCAAATGCAGTTTCAGAGGTATTAAGAGATGGAATGCCTGGCATAAATACAGACCCCAGACCATTACACCGCCTCCACCAGCTAACATTAGGCAGCTAGGATCCATCGATTTGTGCTGTTGACACCATATTCTGGCCCCCTCCATCAGCGTGTATTATCAGTAATGTCCTAATACAGACACCTTTGAAATCCAACGGCACAAGCAACTCAGCTTTATGGCATAAAGCGCTGGCAGACACGGCATCTCACGTTGCGAACAACTGTCGACTCTCATAGCCTTAAGGGGACTGTAAACAAATTGCAAATGTAACAATCACCCAAGAAATGGGTTTCTCTTAAGGGACCATCTACAAATTGAAATGTGACTTACAACGTACGGCCACACGAAAGCATGTTTCTTAACAAGTAACCGATTTGCATGCAAATGGTCTCTTTCTACACAGGGACGCCTCACATCTATCAGATACGATAGAAAATTACATTCCATTTTAAGTTTTTCTCGGTGGGGTTACATGCTTTAATACTTCTGGACTGGCAGATGGATGGAACATAATTTCTATCGTATCCGATATGTATGAGACGTCTCTCAGTAGAAAGAATTTTTTTCCGTGCAAATCGGTTGTTCCTTGGTGCAGTTATGGGCTTTTATTCTTTTTTGGACGAACGGATGGAATATAATTTTCTATTGTATCTGATAGGTATGAGGCTGCCCCCGAGTGGAAAGAGACCATTTCCGTGCATATCGGTTGTTTCTCGGAGGAGATATTTGTTTTTATTCTTCGGGACGGAAGGACAGACGGTGGATGGATGGAACGTAATCATGGGTGATTCGTTCCTGGGTAGAAAGAAACCATTTGCATATAAATCGGTTACTTGTTAAGAAACTTGCTTTCGTGTGGCCACAGTAAGTCGCATTTCAATTTGTAGATGGTCCCTTAAGAGGTCCAGTCTTAGTTTCCTAGGTGATCATTACATTTCCAATTTGTTTACGGTCCCCTTAAGGCTAAGAGAGTCGCCAATCGCCCGCGAAGTGAGATTCAGTGTCCACCAGCACTTTACAACATGAAGCTTAACTGCATGTGCCGGTGGATTTCAAAGGTGTCTATTAGGTGTGCAGCTAGCTAAATTCTCGGCCACAGGCACAACACGTTGACAGCAAATTATAGCAAATCGAATACGTACCTAATCAGGAAAATAATCCTCGTCATGTTGAATACATTTGAGCCATCGGTCAGGGAGCTGCCGAATGCCACTGCAGGAAAAAGAGGGGTGTTGAGTTGATAAAGTCATCAATACTTGTGTGGACCTCCTCGACAGAAGTGAAGTGCGTATCACTCAGGTGATGTTGCAGGGAGCGAAAGAGGTGATAATCCGACGGGGCGAAGTCTGGTGAATACGCCGGGTGGGACAAAATCTTCCATCCCAGGTCAGTGATCATGTTTAAAGTCATTTTCGCAGGGTGAGGACATGCGTTGTCCTGAAGCAACAGGACCGACCTTCTGTTCTTGCGCCTCCATTGCGTCACTCACACGAATGAGTTGCTGACAATAACGCTCAGCATTGACAGTTTCACCAGGTTTGAGCAACTCATAGTGTACGACACTGCACTGATCCCACCATATGCACAGCAACAACTTCCTGGCATGGATTTTCAGTTTGGCGGTACTGGTGGTAGGCTGATCTGGATAAACCCACAATTTATGCCACTTAGGATTATCGTAGAGGATCCACTTCTCATCACAAGTCAAAATCATGGAGGAAATCCTTCTTGAATCTGGAAAGCAAAGACACAGCAACATTGTAGCGCCTAGACATGTTCGCAGCTGTGAGTTGGTGGGGCACCCAACGGCCCTCCTTGTGAATCCGTCCAAGCTTGTGCAGGCACTTTGCAATGGCTTGGCCGTGTGACTCTGAGTTCCTGGGCAAGCTCCGACTGTGTGCGACAGGGATCCATGCCCAACAGTTGTTCCAGTTCCTCATCGCCAACTTTCTGTGGCTGTCCCGGATGTTCAGCATCACGGAGATCAAAATTTCCCAGCTTAAACCGCTCGAACCACTTCTTACACATACTGTATGACACAGCAGCCTCACTCCCCCAAAACAGCACAGATCAATTGCTGGGCTTCCGCGGCACTTTTTTTCAGCTGAAACACGAACAGGAGGCAGTGCCTCAAATATTGCTTCTCGAACGACATTGCTTTCACCATCAACTTTCGTCCCTTCTGTCACTACAGCTGTGAGTGGTTACGGTTGCCTGGAAAGCTGTTGGATGGCACTGCAATCAGCCATTATCGCACACAGCTATTCGCATTTGCTGACGTTCTATGATCGCTTGCAGTTAGGGGCAGAGAATTAAGTTGCACACCTAATATATTAGGGCATTATTGTATTATTTAGAAATGTGATTTATTGAATCAAGCAACCTTTCACTAGTCCTCAAAAGTCCAGTTTTGTTGCTCCCATGCCCACTGCAGGCAAATTTGTCAGTTTTTAGCAGAGACAAATGGTACACACTCATCTCAGTTCTTATGGCCTATTTACACCAATGTGCAGCGGGATGCATACGCTGAAATTCTCATCTCAATACTGCTGTTGTACTGCGTGGTTACTTAATGGAGCTTGTCTGGTACCTTGTACAATCCTCTCAAGCCACTGCTGCCCTCGAACATCAACCAGTTCTTTCTACTCACAGGAAAACAACTGCAGACTTGTTTTGTTGTTCGTACTAATTGCGCACCAATTTTTTTGTTGTACACCTTTAATACATTGGTTCTTGCATAGCCAAGGTCTGCCATTTCTGAGATGCTTGTGTCCACCTAGCGTTCACTACCACACCTCTTTCAAAGTAACTTAAATCACAAGTCTTCCCTATATTGTTGCTATGTACACTTTGTACATATCTGAATCATTTGCAGTGAGCTGTTTATAAAGCCATCTCAATTTCACAGGTGTGTATGTAACTGAGGATGTCATGTGTCTGACTGCTGTTGACTGTTTCTAATAATTTGCTACTTCATGTAGTTTGCACAGCAAAACACCCAGGAGCTGGCTACTTTTTCCACAAAACACCATTTTTTTTTATTTATTTATTTTTAACTCAACACAGATGACCAGCTAAACTTAAAACATGGCAACCAATGTGATAATAAGCAATGGAACAAATCCTAATAATCCAAAAAGCAAAACTGATTATTTTGTTACTTCTTTGAACTGTTTTGTTGATGAGGTGCACAGATGTGGATAATTATGTACAGTGGTCAGGATCAGTTTTTGGACAGGGAGTAAAAGTACTTCTCATATGATTTTCAAGAGGTATTTTGTGATTTCTAGAAGTAGTTTTCAAAAGACTGACATAAAAATTCTCACTTCTAAAGAACTGTTTATTTTAATTCTATTAAAAATATATGCATTATAATAAAAAAATATGTTCTTTGAACATGCAGAATATTATTTTAATTATTTTAATAAATACAGCAAAATTTAAAATAGAGTAATAATTCCAAAAGTTAAAAACATGCATCTTTACCTCTGCAGCAAAGATGGAAAATCTATTATACATATGTATGTACATTTCTTCCTACACATGCAATTTAGTATTGCAACAGGTGGCAATTGAAAATTTTCTCAGTCTCTCATATTTTTAATAAAAAATACAGTCCACTTTGTCAAGTTCAGTTTTATTCATCTGCTAGAAGTCACTTATCTTCTCAGTACTTTAAATTAAAAAAATGCCATTAATGTATTTTTTAGTTTCTTACATATTTGCCAGTAAAAATATTACCACTTTTAAACAAAAAGAAACTGCAGATTTTTTTAATGATTGGACAAAGTGGGAACTAGAGAACTGGAAGATTGGTGCAAACACAGCAACTGAAATGGAAGAGTGGGGGTGGGGGACTATTAGCAAGAGAATACACCCAATATTCCCTCTAAGCGGCCATGGGCAATGCGCGCCTAACCCAATGAGCTGGGCAGGCATCAAAACCACTTGTGCAAAGAATTTTATTTTCTCAGCTCCTCTTACTAAGGCAGTAGAAGTTGGAACTTGGATTGAAACATTTATTTTTCTAATCACCCCATTTTTATCACCTTTCTTTCTGCAATTGATTTTAAATAAAAAAAAATATTAAACATTTCATTAATTAAATATTTTTTTATAAAAATTGAGAAGCTCAAACTCACTTCTGGAATAAAAACACTGGGAATTAAGGAAAGCATGTTCACGCATAGTACACAGCTCCTTTGCATATCAAAATACAAAGGGGAATAAGAAACAAATGACTTTGTGTGGGAAAATCACTAATCCACATTCTCGCGTTCACCATTTGCTCGCACAAGGCTACTTTGCAAGAAGCCTTTGAGAATGAAGAGGACAATGAGATGAACTTAAAAGGAGGTGAACAGCATTTAAGAAAAGTGTTGTTTGAACTTTTGAGAGCCTGAATTTTATGTATTTATTAATATTTGTGCAGGTAATTGATTTTCTATTTATGAAAATTAATTAAAGATTTGGGAATCTAAAATGCTTACTGTGTGGAAGATATTTCAGCTCTGCGGAGGAAGTTAAGTCGCTACGTGGCTTAGAGGGAACACTGAATACACCCATCACCCATTCAATATTTCCTTCAACTCCCCTATGTAATGCTCTTTCTTAAAGGCCATGTCTAAACAAAGATCGGATTATTTCATGTCACCCTTTTGCTCCCCTCCCATCTCATGTGTTTCATCTTAAATAGGACCTGTTTAGTTTATGACACACAGGCTAGTAAACAAAGCAGGGGGAAGAAAGGTGTCTTCACTTCCCATCAACAAAAGTGGTGAAAAAAAAAAAAGATGGAAGTGGCTGGGAGATTGAAGACACCACAAAAATGAGGTGTCAATCAAACAGATACTCTAATGTTGCACATCTTTGTTAATGGAGAAAAGCTTGGAAATTATTTAACAGCAAAACAGAAAAATATGAAAGTGAATCTATCTGATCATCCATTTGTGATATTTTCAGATGTTTTAGTGAGAGAGGAAAATATACATATATTTTTAGCACGTATTTTGTAAAAAAAAGATCGTGCTTATGTTACCGGTTTGTCCATCCATCTGTACCCATGATATCTCTGCAACTATTAGTCAGATTTGAAAAATTCTTTTTGCATTGGGAAGCTTAAAATATGCGAATGGTGATCCTTCATTTTGGTTTTTTTTTTTTTTTACGATGTACAATTTCGCCACTAGAGGGCTTAAATACAGATGATGTCGAATTCAAAAATACGTTTTATTCCACATACTTCCTTCAAAACATCGGATTGAAAAAATTCTTTTATCTTTCAATTCCATTTATGTTGAAGAGTATTTTAGATATGGTTACTTTTTCAAATTACGCATAGATTTTCTGCTAGAGGGCATAAAAGTAAATTACATTTTTCCCGATAACTTTTCTTCTAAAACTCAGATTTGAAAATTTTTTTTCTTCAGTACACCTGACTGAAAATCTTTTGCATATAATTTCAAATTTTTGGTAAATAATATTTTGGCCACCAGGGGGCGTAAGTGTTAATTTTTGTTTTTGATGTATTTGCCATAAAATCTGAGCTTCTAAAATATTGATTGAAAAAATTCCTTCGTGGACTGATGCCACTTACATTGATAAACCTTTTCGGAATATTTTCTTAAAATATTCCACAGTTTCTCCGCTAAGGGGCATAGATGTAGATCTTATTTTTGTCAATATCTCTACTTCTAGGAGTTTGATTTGAAAAATTCCTACTTTGTTGGATAGTGTTTTCAGTGTGACATGTTTTTCATATAATTTCAAAATTTTCAAGTAATTCATAGACTTTCCGCTAGTGGGCGTAAAGGTAAATTTGTTTCCCCCTATATCTCTCTCTGCTTCTAAATCTCTGATTTGAAAAATTCTTTCTGCACTGGATACAGCTCCTGTTGGAAAGTCATTTGCACATAATTTCTAATTTTTGTGAAAAAAGTGGTTTGGCCACCAGGGCGTGTAATTACGTCTTAATTTCCATTTCTGGTATATTTGCAGCAAAATATGAGCTAAATTCTCGATTGAAAAAAAGTCATTTGCTGACCGATACTAATCATGTCAACAAACCTTTTAATAACATTTTCTTCTTGAAATAATGCATGGTTTCTACACCAGGGGGCGTAGATGTATATCTTATTTTTGTCAATATCTCTACTTCTAGGAGTCCGATTTGAAAAATTCATTCTTTGTTGGATGGTGTTTCCGATGAGAAATGTTTTTCCTATAAATTCAAAATTTTCAAGTAAATCATAGACTTTCCACTAGGGGGCACAGTGGTAAATTGAGTTTTCTGCGTTATTTCTGCTTCTAGAACTTCGATTTGAAAATGTTTTCCTGTATCACATACAAGACCTGATGGAAAATATTTTTCATATAATTTATAATGTTTGGTAAAGAATGGTTTGGCCACCAGAGGGCATAAGTGTTAATTTCCGCTTTTGATGTATTTGTAGCAAAATCTGGGCTCCTGAAAACTCGACAAAATTTCTTTTTTCTTGGACCGAAACCGCTCATATGGAAAAACCTTCTGAAAATACTTTCTTCTTAAAATAATGCAAGGTTTTCCCACCAGGGGACGTAAAGTCACATCTTATTTTTGTCGATATCTCTGTTTCTAAGATTCTGATTTGAAAAATTCTTTGTGTTGGAGAGCGTTTCCGTTGCGAAATGTTTCTCATATAAATTCATGTTTTTCTTAGTAACGCACAAGTCTGCGACCAGAGGGCGTAAGCTCACGATTCCGTTTACGGCAATATCTGAGGGATTAAAAACCCGATTGAAAAACTTCTTTCTTCTGTCACATACTATTGTTTTCCATACCGGTTCGATTGACTTTGTATAACTTTGATAAATTTAATTTGGGTCAGAATGGATTCAAAAGATGTGCTTATTATACCCGAAAATTCGGTGTCATCCTTCTTGTTTTTACTGTCACCAATTTTTGTTTGTGTTCCTAAATACCACGTTCCCTCATATTTTAAGGTTCCCTAAAACATCGAAGTACAATAAACATTTAAGTTGTAAATAACGAGAACGAGAATCCACACACACACGCACACACACTTTTTCGGATACAGAACAGCTATTTCTTTTTTGACAATAATGTCGACAAACCTTTGGAACTCTTGGGAAAATGTTGCCCCCTCCCCTTTTCCATTTCATTCGGGTTTGCACAAACACTCACTCTACAGCCCTTGCAGCTCTGTTGTTTGCCAGGCACAGCAGCAGAGCTCAAAGTCACTGGAATTTCTCCTCCCAAGTTGTGACACAGATAATATTGGGTATATAAATAAGTTTTGAGGGATTTCTGTTCGGTGTCATACTTATTGCTGCTCGCATGTATTTTAAGGTGGCAACACTGCGATATCGTAGTACGAGACGCTAGCTGTCAGAGTCAGTATACAACGTTCGATTGAGGTGCGAAGACGTATTCGCTTTACCTCGATGGAAAATGGCAACTTTCGTCCCGACAAAACAGCATTTGCAGGAAGTGTTAGTGCATTACTTTATTGTCAAAAAAAGTGCTGCCGACAGCTATCGCTTAATGTCAGAAATCTATGGTTAACATTCCCTATCCATAAAAACATGTGAGTATTGGTTTAGATGATTCAAAAGGAACGATTTCGATGTCAGTGATAAAAAACGTTCTGGACCACCCAAAAAAATTGCTGATGCCGAATTGGAAGCTTTACTTGATGAGGATCCGTGCCAGACCCAAAAAGAACTAGCAGCAGCATTAAATGTTAGTCAACCATGCATTTCACAACGTTTAGCTGCCATGGGAATGGTGCAAAAAGAAGTAAATTGGGTTCCACATGCTTTGCGGGAAAGAGACCTTGAACGTTGAAAAACCATTTGCGAATTGCTGCTTCAAAGGCAAAAAAAAGAAAGGGTTTTTTGCATCGTATTATTACTGCCGACGAGAAATGGATATGGTACGATAACCCTAAATGGCAGAAAGCATGGGTGGAGCCAGGTGAACCAGGTCCTTTAACGCTAAAATGCAATATCCATGGTTCAAATGCTGTGTATCTGGTGGTACCAGAAGGGTGTGATCCACTATGAACTGCTGAAACCGTCAGAAACTATTACAGGAGATCGGTATCAAACCCAATTTAATGCGTTTAAAACAAGCTCTCACACAAAAACGGCCGAAATGGGAGAATAGACACAACAAAGTCATCTTACAGCATGACAACGCAAGACCACATGTTTCTCGACCTGTGAAAAAGTACTTAAAAGGATCCGACTGGGAAGCTCTACCCCACCAGCCATATTCGCCAGATATTGCGCCGTCGGATTACCATTTGTTCCAGTCGATGCAGTCACTTTCTGGGGAACGCTTTAGTTCTTATGAAGACATCAAAAATTGGCTGGGCAACTGGATCTCTTCCAAGGAACAGGAATTCTTCCTTCGGGGCATACGTTCACTGCCCGAAAGATGGGGTAAAGTTGTAGCTTCAGAGGGAGAATATTTCGATTAATATTAAAATATTGTTTCTGTTCAACAACGTGTTTTGTTCACCTCAAAACCCTCAAAAAATGTTTATATACCCAATACATTTTTTTCACACATGCCTTGGGCCTTTGGGGTGGCGTTTTCCCACGGCCCAAGATATGCAAAAACAAGAAGAGAGGCAGAGCGGGGGTGGGGGACAAGGAAGATATTATGTTATCAATGACACAACTGCTGTGTTGAACAGTAGAGGGAAAAAATTTATAACAGAAACGATAATTTTTAAATCAGGGTGCATAATTTTTGAAGCAGTAAAAATATGTTCCGATCTTTTTTTAAGAAGTAATTTTTGTTTTTGATGCGTGAAATATGCCTGTCCAGTATAGGTGCAGGTTAGCATTCGCCACACGCCAGATGGCAATTAACTGGCAACTTTGGCAATTAAACTTATTTTAGTGGTCGCCAGTTTGGTCATGTGTCATCTTTAATGTCAATTTACAAAGGTATAATAATTCAGAAGTATAAGTAAAAGGGCATTTTGAAACCAGTCCTAACTAGGGATGGCCAAAAACCCTCAGCAACTATAGTCCATTGAGTTACTTCCGTTGGTTGTTAAACTTTCAATAAGAAAAAAACCTCAATGTTTAAATCTTGATGTTGCAGAAGTTGATACATCGAAAAAACATCTAGGTTTCATGACTGATGTTTGAAACAGGTAAAGAATATTTTCAATGTGAAGTGAATGAATTTCTTTTTGTCGCATTTTTGTAAAGAGGAAGGGAATATCATTTTTCTATGTCATGAATTGCCTGTTTTGGTCAATATTTCATCAGTGTGCCAAGTTCTTTTCCTCAATGCTACAGGAACAGATACGTTGAAAACACATCAAGTTTTCCATTGATATATCGAGTGTTTCAACAAGTATTATTGATTACTCAATTTGAATTGGTGAGTAATCATTATATTGAACAAATATTTTACTCACCAATGTGTCTATTTACTTGCTGCAGATAGAAAAATATGAATTATTCGGCTTATTAGCAAAAACATCGTAGTTTTCACCGATACTATCAATGTTTTGGGATTGAGTAACCACCGATATCCAACATTGATGTTCCTCACCAATGTGCCCCTCCCTAGTCCTAACTGACTTGAATTACAAGTGTATAGTAGCGCTAGAGTAAATAACAGTTACATCCATGTAAATAATAGCAGTTACATTAAAGTTCTTATTATCCCCCCCCCTCCTCTTTTTTATGCTTGGAGACTTCCTTTTGGCAGGTCAGTTAACCGTGTGTGTGTGTAGTTTCAAACTGTTGGAAGTTTTTCAGGTTGACAACTCTTGAAATTATATTATGCCAACAACACATTTATGCTATTGTGAATGTCAGATATTCTTCCACCCCCACATTCCATCACTGGGTTACTGATGCTCAAAATGGAGTTTCACCTCCGACTCTTTTATTCTCATACACTCCGTAACGTCTATAGAGGAATGCTGTTATGACTAACCGTCTACCTCACATTCCTCCTCTTCTTCTATATACCAGCAGTAGCCATCCAAAAGGTGCAGTGTCTGCTACCGGCACCTGACAGGCAAAAACCTATATGTAGAGACCTGGAGCACAAGATTTCATGATTTATACATAAGTTAAAACTCAAAGTGCCACATGCAGAGGATTCGGTTTGCAATCCACAGACTCAGACGCGTCAGGCGTGGGCTGGTGGGAATAGCATATAGAACTGACACAAACATCTCATTAAATTCAGCTGCTTATTTTGGATGGCAGGAAATTTCAATGATCCCTAACTTTAAGATAGCTTTGTATTTAATTCACTTTAATTTAGAAATTCGTTATTTTTCACAAATTTGTGCAATCAAAAATTGATTTCATCAGTTAAAAATAACTCATTCTGTTAAATTTAAAAATGGAAAACCGCAAACGAAAAAAGGTGGCACAGAGAAAGAGAGGGAAAAGAAAAAGAAACTCATGCTAGAAAATAGTATAGCTAACTAGTAATCAGAATTTATTGGCGTAGAATAAAAATCAGTTTTCCAAGCTTTCGCACATTAACCAGATGGCTTTTCTAAGGAAGGTCGACAAAAAGAGACTTCCTGTTAACTAACACAAAACCAAAGGAATTTTATTTCATCTCTACAGAGTGAGTCTGGCACAGGAAGCTTAACTGTTTCAGCTGGGCAAACGGAAACAGCACCCGAAGCCCCAGAGCAGGCTGAATCTTCCTGCGCACAAATTAAAAAGAAAGCCAAAGAGGTGACTAATCTTACTCCTTTGAATTTGGCCCAGACTGATTTGGTAGAGCAAATTGATATCACTGACAACAAAAATTATTTGAAGCATGCTGAATTAATTCCATCTTTGCTAAGTACTTCGTTTTAGAGAGATCTGAGATCTTTAACCGGATCTCAAATTATTTGTACGCAAAGTACTAGTGGAAAAACCCTTGACAGGGATACCTTATTCTCGAGCCCATGCTCGAATGAGTTAATCAGTTTTTTTAATGCTCATCTGATTCAACCCCGTATGGGATCGTTTTCTTGGAAACCAAGGTTAACATTTCATAAACAAGAAAGATGACACCAAATTTTCGGGTGTAATAAGCACGTCTTTTAAATCCGTTCCGACGTAAATTAAATTTATAAAAGCCATTCAAAGGCAATGGAACTGGTATGGAAAACAATAGTATCTGACGGAAGAAAGAAGTTTTTCAATCGGGTCTTTAATCCCTCAGATATTGGTGTAAACGGAATCTCGAGCTTACGAACTCTTAGAAACAGAGTTATTGACAAAAATAAGATGTGACTTTACGTCCCCTGGTGGAAAAACCATGCATTATTTTAGGAAGAAAGTATTCTCAAAAGGGTTATCCATATGAGCAGTATCAGTCCAAGAAAAAAAAATTTAGTCGAGTTTTCAAGAGCCCAGATTTTGCTACAAATACATCAGAAGCAGAAATTAACACTTATGACCCCTGGTGGCCAAACCATTCTTTACAAAACATTAGAAATTATGTGAAAAATATTTTCCATCAGGTCTTGTATGCGATACAGGAAGAATTTTTCAAATCTGAGTTTTAGGAGCAGAAAACGCAATTTACCTTTATGCGCCCTAGCAGAAAGTCTTAAATGATTTACGTGAAAATTTTGAATTTATAGAAAAAACATTTTGCATCGGAAACACTATCCAACAACGAAGGAATTTTTCAAATTGGACTTTTAGAAGTAGAGATATTGACAAAAATAAGATATACATCTACGCCCTCTGGCGTAGAAACCATGCATTATTTCAAGAAGAAAGTGTTCCTAAAAGGTTTGTAGACATGAGTAGCATCGGTCAACAAAAGACTTTTTTTCAATCGAGACTTTAGAAGCTCATATTTTGCTGCAAATACATCAGAAGTGGAAATTAAGACTTACGCCACCTGGTGGCCATACCATTTTTTTCAAAAATTAGAAATTATGTGCAAACAATTTCCCATCAGGAGCTGTATCCGGTGCAGGAGGAATTTTTCAAATTGGAGGTTTAGAAGCAGAGAAATAGTGGGAAACGCAATCTACCTTTACGCCCCCTAGCAGAAAGTCTATGAATTACTTGAAATTTTTGAATTTTTAAGAAAAACATGTCACACTAGAAACACTATCCAACAAAGAAGGAATTTTTCAAATCTGACTCCTAGAAGTAGAGATATTGCCAAAAAATAAGATATACGTCTACGCACCATGGCGCAAAAACCATGCAATATTTTAAGAAGAAAATGTTTCTAAAAGGTTTGTTGATACGAGTAGTTCGCTCTACAAACGACGTTTTTTTTCAATCGAGAATTTAGAAGCTCATATTTTGCTGCAAATACATCAGAAGCGGAAATTAAGGTTTATGCTCCCTGGTGGCCAAACCATTTTTTTTTTTTTTTTTGACGAAAATTAGAAAATATGTGCAAACGATTTCCCATTAGAAGCTGTATCCGGTGCAGAAAGAATTTTTCAAATTGGAGATTTAGAAGCAGAGATATAGGGCGAAACGCAATTTACCTTTACACCCCCTAGCGGAAAGTCTATGAATTACTTGAAAATTTTGAAATTATATGAAAAACATGTCACACGCAAAACACTATCCAACAAAGAAGGAATTTTTCAAGTCGGACTCCTAGAAGTAGAGATATTGACAAAAATAAGATATACATCTACGCCCCCTGGCGGAGAAAGTGGGATATTTTAGGAAGAAAATATTCCGAAAAGGTTTATCGATGTGAGTGGCATCAGCCCACGAAAGAATTTTTTCAATCGATATTTTAGAAGCTCAGATTTTATGGCAAGTACATCAGAAGCAAAAATTAACACTTACGCCCCCTGGTGGCCAAAGTATTCTTTACCAAAAATTCGAAAATTATATGCAAAAGATTTTCCATTAGGAGATGTATCCGCTGAAAATAAGATTTTTTAAATCGGAGTTTTAGGAGAAGAGTTATCGGAAAAAATGCAATTTACTTTTACACCCCCTAACGGAAAATCTATGCATAATTTGAAAATGAAACTATATCTAAAACACTCTTGGACATAAACGGAATCGAAAGATAAAGGAATTTTTTCAATCAGATGTTTAGAAGCAAATATGTGGATTAAAACGTAATTTTGAGTTCAACATCATCTGCATTTACGCCCCCCAGCGGCAAAATTGTGCATCATAAAAAAAAAAAAAACGAAATGAAGGATCATTCGCATATTTCAAGCTTCCGAATGCAAAAAGAATTTTTCAAATCTGACTAATAGTTGCAGAGATACATACCGTGGGTACAGACGGACTGACAAACCGATAACAGAAGCATGATCTTTTTTTACAAAAGACGTGCTAAAAAGATGGAACAAAGAGACAGTGGCCGACTTATAATATGCAAAATAAGTCTCTTTACTAATCAGTGTGCTTATCATATCTGGAAGCTAAAGATGTAAATGCATTTGTTCAAGGAATGGGTGACTGAAATACAAAAAGTTTATACACTCATATTAAGGAGCATGAGCTATCAGCTATCAATAGTACATTTACACTGCGTTGAAGCTCATATGGTGAGATCGCAAAGTCAAAATACAGATTCTTAGGTTTTTTTGCAGCAAAAAGATACTAGAATTGAACAAGTACAATAAAGGTGGAATGTTTTGGATAGGATAATTGAAATTGTAAAATTAATTGGTAAGCGAGGAGAGGAGCCTATGAAAGTGGAATGTCTTTGAAAAGTCCTGAATTAGATTGTGACTTTTTAAAAATTTTACTCTTGAGTGAGTATCATCATCCCGTACTAAAATGCATGTAGATGAAGTTGTGCAAAAAAGTACAACAAAGACTGATCGCAGCGATTTTTTTCTCTTCCATCAAAGGCAACCATAAACAAAATCATTGTTCTTATCAGTAATGCAATAAAACAGAAAATATGTGAACAAGTTCATCGGGCTGGTATATATAGAATTCAGATAGACTAATTAACTGCTTCGCTAAATCAAGTAAAACATTGTCAAAGCATTTGTTTAGCTGTAAAACAGAGTTTCATGTGATATTGCAGAACTGATCTGCCAGGGCATAACAAAATAAAACTAAATAATTATTAATATAGATCTGAACACCTTACAGATCTATTGGCTTTGCAATAACCTGTTTTGTTAAGCTTTATTTTGTTTACATAGTCTGCCATACGACGACTGATTTTTTTTATTGATTTGCAGGTTTTTGTCCCACAGTTTAACTACTTAAAATTTAGAAATTTCGCCAATAAACTCTCTATGTCTCTCGGGTCAGAAATGTAGAGAAAGTTCATAAAAGTGTTCAATTATTATTTCATGTGAAAATAACATATTATATAATTTGGAATCTACTTAAATGAATAAAATCAGAATGTTCACCTAAAAAGAAAGAAATATTAAAGGCTTATAAAAATAACAGTCTTACTTAAAAGATTTTATTTAAAACGATAGAAAAAAATAGCACTACCAGAATTGCACATCGGGAAATCAGCGAATATGTATACTTTCGGGTCCATCATTATTACGTATCTGCCACCTGCGTTGTGATCGCCATAGATAAAAAAACTATTGAACTGGTCAGACAAAATCTTATACAAAGGCCATTCCATAAAAGCTGAGAGTAATTTTTTTTTAGTTGACAACAGTGCGAAGGGGGAAAACCACGCAGACGACTAACCGAATTAAAAAGTATCTATGGCAACAGTTATTTGCCGTGGACGATTCTAATTTTGTTATTGCGCAGTTGTTTAAGGTATGTCTGCATTTCGCCATAAAGCCATTGTGGTGAGTGATTCAGAGTTAAGAAGTGAAATGCGTTGTGCAATAAAATTTTGCCATTGTTTGGGTAAAATGGCTCCAGAAACAGTTAATTAAATAAAAAAGCTTACAAAGATAAATGTTTGTGCGAGTCAATGACTTTTAGATGGCACCATGATTTCCAGAAACAGGTGTTTGTTGACAGAACTCGCTCTTGGGCCTGGTCGACCTAAAAGTGTTGTTACAGAGCGTATTGTAAATGTTTCGTAACAACACTTTCACTGAGCAATCCTGCTAGAAGATCGACGAATGATGTGTGAAGTCATAGCGGCGTCAACTGTTATTTCAAAAACGTCGGCATTCCGCATTTTGCTCGACAAATTAGCGCTGCATCATTAGTGTTCCAGATGGGTACCACATCACCTGATGATACAGATGATGGGGTACCATCACCTGATGATATGTACCCATCATATCATCACCTGATGATATTTAGGCTTTGGTTAAACTATCTTTAGGCTTTGGTTAAACTGTGGGACAAAAACCTGTGACTAACAATTGTTAGTCACAGTTCAGGTGTATCATAAGTGGAAACAAATGTTTGCAAAGGATCCAAACTTTCTAAACACAGTAATGACCAGGGCTCGACAAATATGTTCTAGATCGAGGAGCCAGCTCCAAAATTTAGGCGCCAGGTGAAACAAAGTCAATAACGCATGAACACATGTTTGGTTATGACGCTGGAACGAAAAGTGGTAAACCATATTTGTTATTTTTTTTTTCTTATTACCCAAACCACTTATTGCAAAATAAAGTTCCAATTTGCCTCATAATTTTCTTTTTATATTCTTTCAGTAGACGATCTCAAAAAATTTCAGATTTCGATTTTATTAAAATACTATTTGCGGAAGTAATATTTTTTACATATTAATTTAAAGGACCATTTTTTTTTCTTCGTACAATCTGTAAACCATAAAATTAAGAAAACATTTTTTGTTTGCGAGATCCACAAGGGTATATAATCTAAAGGCTGTGAAAAAAAAAATACCACGTATAATCCGCTGTGGCATATGATCTGTAGATCGTGAAATTCTGAGAAAAGCAATTTTTTTTTCTATCGCATAATCTGCAGCAGCATGTTGCAGAACATAATATTTAAAAAAAAAAAAAAAAAAAAAACAGTCCATACCTGCCAACAGCCTTGTTACAAATAACTATGGCATATCATCATCATCGTCAACCATTATCGATCCACTGCTGGACGAAGGTCTCCCCAAGTTTCCTCCACAACGGTCGGTCGTGTGCCAGTCTCCTCCATGTCACTCCCGCATACTTTCAAATTTCATCCACCCATCTCCCATGTGGTCTTCTTCTGGGTCTTTTCCTGTCCCTTGGAATCCACTCTAAAATTTCGGCTGTCCATCGATGGTCTGTCCTTCTGGCAGTATGCCCAGCCCATTGCCATTTCAGGGATTTAACTCTGATCATGATGTTTTCCACTCCTGTCATTTTTTGGATCCACGAGTTCCTCTTCTTATCTCTCCTGGTTACACCAAGCATGCGCCTCTCCATGCTTCTTTGAGCTGTCTGCAGCCTTTGTGTGTCTCTTTTAGTTAAGGTCCACGTCTCTGCACCATACGTAAGCACTGGAAGGATGCATTGATCAAACACTTTTGTTTTAAGACATAATGGCATATTGCTCTTGAAAATTATGCTGTTTCTTCCAAAAGCTCTCCAGGCAAGTTTTGTACACCGATTAATTTCTTCATCAATGTGACCCTCACTTGATATCTGCTGTCACAGATAAACGTACGTGTCTGTTATCTCCAGCTTTTCTCCATCAATCGATAAATCTTCATTTCGTGTAAAAGCATTGAACATCACTTTTGTCTTCTGAAAGTTCATTTTTAATCCCACTTTTTTACTCTTGTCAGCAAGTTCCTGGATCATACTCTGCAGCTCTGATGGGGTAGTTGCAAAAATGACTACGTCATCAGCAAAACTAAGGTGGGTTAGATAATCTCCATTAATCTTTATCCCCTTGTTTTCCCATCTCAGCGACTGAAAAACACCCTCCAAAATGGCATTAAACATCTTCGGAGATATGGTGTCACCTTGTCTCACTCCCTTTCCAATTTTTATGTGTGTTGTATTTTCAAACAGCCGAATCTTTGCACTTGCATTTTCATAGATGTTATTAATAATAATAATGTATGCATCTTCAATACCGCAGGATTTCAGAGCCATTGTAACTGCTGATGGTTTCACCAAATCAAAAAGCCATGCACAATGGAAGTTCATATTCCCTCTCTCTTTCAATTAGTTCTCTCAGTACGTGGATATGATCTATTGCGCTGTAGCCACTCCTGAATCCAGCTTGTTCTCTCGGTTGAGCCATGTCCAGTGTTACCTTCAAACGGTATGAAAGAACTTTAGTGAAGATTTTATAAACCACTGATAGGAGGCTGATAGGTCTGTAGTTCCTGAGATCCTAAATGTCACCTTTTTTATGTAGCAGGATCATTATAGCGTTGTTCCAATCCTCAGGAATCTTCCCTTCATTAAGGCATCGAGTGAAAATTTGGGCGAGTACTGTTTCGATTTCTCCACTTGCTTCTTGTATGATGTCTACAGTAATTCCATCTTCTCCTGGAGCTTTTCCCCTCTTCATGTTCTTGATTGCATGTGCAACTTCTGCTGGGAGGGCTGGAAGAACTCTGGTACTGCTACCTTCCATGATGTCTGGAGTACATGCATCATTCCTTTCATATAATTTGGAGTAGAAATCTTTCACTCTTGTCAAAATTTTGCCTCTATTTCTTGTTACAGAACCATCTTTATTTCTCAGTGCCATAATCTGTTTTCTTCCCTTACTGAGATGTCCCTTTGCTATCTTTAGGCTTTGGTTATTTTAAATTGCTTTCCTCACTAGTTCACAGTTGAATTTCCTTATGTCTTCAGTGATACTTTTTCGTTACTGTCTTGCATAGCTCTATGTATTCCACTTTGGAAGTCACATCTTTTTTAGTTGTCCTCATTTCTCTTCTTTTTTGCATCAACATTTTGGTTTTTTTCTGATAATTTGTTCACATGCAACTTGTTCTTAGACCCAGCTAATTTTGTTGCTGTTTCCATAAGAGCTTTGGTTACTTTTCTGTTAACTTCAGAAATATCCACTTCTTCCGGTGTTAGGCCTTCTAAAGCAGAGAATCTGTTCTTCAGTTCCAACTTGAAGGTATTATGGTGTTTTTTAAGGTTGGTTATGTCAGTACATTTTGTTTGTCTTATGAGCTTGCCAGGTTCGAGTTTAGTGTTGAGGTGCATCTTTCACATCTCACCAATCTATGGTCACTACCTGTGTTGAACTTGTTTAGCACACTGCAGTCTTCTACGACAAATTTTTTGTTACACATGATAAAATCAATTTCATTTGCCGTCCCATTTGGATGTCTCCATGTCCATTTCCTGTGCGGCTTTTTCTTGAAAAAGGAGTTCAAGATGAAAAACCCTTCTGCCTCTGCAAACTCACCGAGAGTATTTTCACGCTGGTTTCTGTTGCCGTGACCGAATTTACCTACTGAAGTTTCATTTTGTTGCCATTGCCCTATTTTTGCATTGAAATCTCCCATAATTATCTTCAAGTGCTGCTTACCTTTATTATTTAGATGACGAACTTCCTGATAAAACTCTTCAATTTTCTCTTCAGGATGACTTGTGGTGGGTGCATAAGTTTGAATAATCTGAGCCTTGTATCTTCTCGAGAGTTCGATAACGAGTCGTCCAGCTCTGTCAGAGGAACTTTCAACTTCTACAACTTTATCCTTCAGTTTCTTGTTTATTATAAATCCAACACCACTAGTTCTGCCAGTATCTGTCCCACGATAGTAGAAGAGATGTCCACTTTTCAGTTCAATGAGATCTTCTCCTTTTCTCCTTACCTCACTTAGCCCAATGATGTCCCACTTGATCCTTTGTAGTTCCTCTTCCAATTCAAGAAGCCTTGAATCAGAAGATAGGGAGCGTCCATTATACGTAGCCAAGGTCAGCATCAGATGGCAGCCTAGTCCGGTCCTCCGGGGATTCTCAGCACCCTCTGCCTTCATGTCGCACTGGCCGCTGCCTTGGCCAGGTACATTCCAGCTGCCAGAGACTGAGGGCCAAGATTTAAGTTGTGGAGTCATTTTGGAGGGGTTTGGCCATAACTCACCACGCTGGCCAAGCGGGTTGGTGAGTGTGGGATAGCATTTCCTCAAACCCTGATGGTATAGTTATACCGCTATTGGCGGTCGTCAGAGCCCCTTTAGTGGGAACAGGATGCACCACGAAAAGGCGGGGTTGACATTTGTCAAGGAGAGGCTGTGATGTTACGCATCACCTGACCTTACATCCCTACGGCATATATGGACTATTTTATGAAATAATCCATCTCTTTGTAAAAAACAAATATATGACTTAACAAAACATTACAACAAACAAGGACTCTAATGAAACAAACTTAACACGTGTGAAACACAAAGTTTTTTCCTCAGCGAGATTCGAAACTTCCACCAGTAAAAATCAGTAAGATGCGTTAAGGATTCCACGATGCTTGACAGACAGGAAATCCAAGCAAGTGAACGCGCAGTGCACGAACCTCCACTTACCACATGATCATACTGCCCCTAAAATAGCAGTTTAAGGAGAAGATGAGACCAAAGAACGGGGGGGGGAGCTGAATATTTTAACTGGTGAAAATTCAAAACAGACAGCAAGAATGCGTACTACTGTCAGTTTGTCTTTTATTGACTCTGCAACTTCACAGCACCACTGCTTAATTTTTCTTTGTGCTGATATCATTCTCTCCCTACTTCTTCATTGTCACTTTTCTTTTCTTGTTTTTTATGTCCTGTGATAAAAACCATCAGTCTGAGGACCATGAGTGCATGATTCAAAGCTTCAACTATTTTAGATAAATGGTGTAACTTTGGGAATATCCATACTTTCGAACACCATGCATCAAATTTTAAAAATTTTCGTCGCTTCCGTTTTCGGGAATTTCCTTCTTCCTTTAAAAAGATTTAACAGCGCTGGAGAGTGGGATCATCGCGGGGGGGGGGGGTCGATTACGGGAAATCCGTCCGACTTCCGGTTTTGGAAATTTTACTCCTATTTTCAAGCCTGAAATACAAAAAATTATGCAGTGAAATGATACTTCAAAATACTGAACAGAAGTAACATCGCGAGAAAAAAGAAATTATGATTACGGAAAAAATCTGAACTCAGTCGGCTTTCCGTTTTCGAAAGTTTCGCTAAGACGGAATTCCATTCTTTTCCGACCCCCCCCCACCCCCTTTAAATTCTGTTTACTTGTGCATCGATCTCCTGAGTGGCCAACATAACGAAAAAGACGGAATTTCTCGAATTCGCGGAAGAAGCCTGAAGATTAGGAGGCAATTTTCGCGAGGTCTAACTTCCGTTTCCACAAATTCTTGCTACAGTTTCAAGCTGAAATACGAACATATATGCCATAAAATGATATTTAACAAGAATACTAGACACAAACGCCTAATCGGGAGAAAAAAATTACGATTAGGGCAAATTCTTTTTACTCCATTTAACTACTGTTTTCGACAGCTTTGAAACAAAATACCGTCCCCAGACGGAAAATGACCCCCCCCCCCCCAATTATTTTTAAACAAAATAAAAATTCGTAGAACCCGTAGTTTCAAGCGTGAGTTCCGTAGTCAGACAACAAAATCCGTAGAAACTAAACATTCCGTAATAATTGGCATGTACGAAAGTCGTATAATCCGCACCTATCATGTTAATCGTGAATAGTAATTTCCGACAGAAAACTGCGATTCACAGGACCGCCTCAGAAATCCAAAGATGTAAGAAAGAAATGATCGTCTTATTGGAAAAGTAACTGTCATTTTGAAGTACTTCTGTGCTACTTTTAAGTAAATAAAGAACTAAAATCGCTAGCTGTTGCAGCATAACTGTAGTTCATTAGTTACACTAAAAAAATTCGTGGAAATTGCAGACAGTCCATAGCATTGTCTTATTTCTGGATACGTTTTAACTGAATACCGAAAGTAAAAAAGAATTAACTAACACAATTAGCGCACCAAAAGTAGGCAACGCGATTTGCAGAAAGGTTACATGCTACGGAATAGCTTTGCGGGATTCTCGAGAGTAGCGGATTCTCACACCACGTAGGCTTCCACACGCGCGAATAGTAACACCACCTTCCTTGCGTCATATCTTCTGTCAAAATGCTTCTAAAGTACAAATAAATAAATAAATAAATAAATAAATATATATATATATATATATATATATATTCTTACAATCGCCTCGCGGTCTTTTATTTCGCTGTTACGTTACATTTTTTCTGTTACCGCATTTTCAATTACCTCACGAACTTTTGTAAACGCTGCATCATTTTTTTTTTTTATTTATTTTTTTTTTCCCTTTAGCGGTGTCCGCGTATCTAAATTTATAACTTTTTAATAGATAATCTATGGATTATACAACAGAAATTACAGTATTTACTGCAAATTACGAAATTTCAAGTAAGACTAAAATTAGGCGCCACAGCCCGAATTTTAGGCACCTGGGCGACCTGGCGCCCGAGATTTGTAGAGCCCTGGTAATGACTGCCGATGAAACATGAGTCCACTATTTCAACCCTCTCACGAAGCACGCAACGAGTGTCTGGAAACACATAGGCTCAGCTCCTCCGAAAAACGTTCGCCAAACTAAATCAGCTGGGAAGGTGATTATAATTTTCTTTGATCATAAAGGTGTAGTCTACCACAGCATGCCGTTCCTCCACAAATTACTGTCAATGCTGAGTATTATATTTCAGTCTTTAATCGTTTGCGACGGCACATATCGATTAAACGACCGGAACTGGTGGCCAAGTGGACCCTACACCATGATAATGCTTGTGTTCAACATTGGCTGCTTGTGTTCAACATTTTCTTACAAATGCAGTTCACCATGTGGCTGCTTGTGTTCAACATTTTCTTACAAATGCAGTATTGAAATCATGCCGCAGCCTATCTAGAGTCCTGACCTCGCCCCGTGCAAGTTCTGGTTGTTTCGAACAATGAAGGACAAGTTCCGTGGCTCAAGATTCAACACAGATGCTGATGTTATTCAAGCTGTATAGGGGTCGCTAAAGCAGCTTCCACAAAATGCGTTTGCCGCACGCTTTTAAAAGTGGACTGAACAATGGGACCAATGCATATCATCCGAGGGAAGATACTTTGAGAAAGAAAAACATTTTGCTGTACCTACATTTCTTCATTTTGTGTATTTTACTATCACTTTTTATGGAACGGCTGTTGCATTTAGGAGCTTAAACCATTTTGTGACATTTTTGCAATTTCATTTGAAAGCCAGAAGATACAGATTAACCAGTTTTTTTTTAAAGGACGAATGAGGGGGGTTCGTTGCTTGCAACTATGGTATGCAACGGTGGTAGAGTTTATATGTGGAAAGTACAAATAATCTATGCAGGAACAGCAGGTTTAAAGTTTGTCACGCAGATAATATTCACATGCATCTGAAGTTCTAAATTTGAATTTATTTACTTTTCTCGCAAGCTTTAGGTGCTTATTTTTGCCCAAATATGAGCAGCCAGGAACGGAAGTGCCTTTGTCATCAATGTCAACATTATTAATAAAAAACATATCTATACTGTATATATACAGTGTGTGTGTGTTTTGGATCGTGCGGGCCGGTGAGTCGTATCCAGTCCAACCCTAAGCATACGGTAGCAGCCAGTTAGAAAAAATCCAAACACGCGCAAAGACAAAAATATAATTAACCCAAAGATTCATACTTTCCTTTAAGATATATTTAGCTTTGCCTTAATACGGTAAATGTGAAGTTTCAGTTTTAAAGCACTAGATGTCCTACAGTTTTAAGCTATTTGGCCTTTTCGCTCTGGGTTGTAATACAATCGCTCTGAAATGGGTGTAATACGAAAGCTCTGCAATGGTTTGTAATATGATCACTCTCCATTTATTCACAGCACCTGCAGATCTGCTATGTACAAGAGGGTGATTTCTTCAAGTGATTTATTTTAGTTTTGGATAAAACAATTACATGTTGTTATTGCTTTAGTTCTTCCCTATAATAAGTATATCTATTTAATTCACTCTGTGGAAACTAATGTAACAGCAAACGATATCCATTTGTCAAAATGTCACAAAAGCGTCCAAGTGGATCCCAATATAGGCAAAAGAAAAAAAGGGACAGTGCTCAAAGAAACTTCAAAAGTTTGACCAGTTCTTTTTGCTGCAAAGTTAATCAAGCTTAAGTGCCATTTCTGATGAAAAAAATGTGTTTGGCACATCAACTGTTCAAAGTTTAGAAGCAGACATTTTACCCAAATGCAGCACAGAAACAAGTGAATGTAAAATGGGTGGTTATGAATCTTACAGTTATTAATGTTAACCACTTAAATATATTTTACTGAATTTGTTTCTTGCGATAAAATGTATATTTGTGTTTATGCGTCAGTCTGTGCACCATGTTAACCCTGATTTGCCGATTGATAACCTTGCATTATGTACTTCTGTTCAAAAAATTAAAGTTAAAACCTACAGGGCTCTAGGTACTCCTCTTACTTTTCCAGACACGCACACCGTGAAAAACACATCCTCCCTCAGGTTCAAAATCCTGGAAAAATTACTGTGCTTAGGGGTGTTAAGTAAATCTTGCTGGAGGGTGCACATTGTGCTTAGTTATGCCACTGCATGGACAAAATTCATTCCTAAAATTACAGGGAAACTTTCACTCTGTCAAACTTCCGTTTCCAGAAATCGTTGCCCAGTTTCAAGCTGAAATACAAGCATTTATGCAATAAAATAATATTTAGCAATAATACTGGATAGAGGCAATTTCGTAAGAAAAAGAAATTATGATTTTTCTTCTTTTGTTTTTCAAAAGTTTTGAAAAGCGGAATACTATCCCCAGAAGTAAACGATCCCCTACCCCCCCCCTTTTCGCCCACACTCACTAATCCCCCAAAAATAAAAAATCTTATCAGCTTTGCAACGATCTCTAGTACAACCCAAATGATGGCGAGAAAAGCAGAATTCCGCAAATGCAAGGAAGAATCTCATGCCTGATTTGTAACAGCCTGCGATATGCAAAATGAATTGCTCATGCCACTACTTATGGAAGGTGATTCAAATGTCCATAAACATTCTATTCCTGCCATGAACAACATACTTGCAAACTTTGGAAAATGTGCATCAGTAAAACTGCCATTTACCACAAAACATAATTATATTAATAAATATGCGGTAAAAATCTCTGCATATGCCACAATAGCTAAACTAGTATTATCTGTGTTTAAAATAATATTTTAAAAAACTATAAAGTAAAATCTTAATTCTCTTCAATGTTATCCTCGCAAACCTGTGGTGTTTCAACACTAAACTAAAATTTTCATTTGCTGATACCTTTGTTTCCCTTCCCATTTCTTTATTATCATTTTTTTTTTTTAATGCCCTTGGATGACCATTTTATTCATCATGAATTCATGATAGCTTTCACTATTTTAGATAAAAGATGAATAGTGTAACTTTGAAAATATGAATTAAATACTTTTGAACACCATGAATCAATTTTTAAAAAATTTTCAGCTTAGTCGCTTTCGTTTTCAGATGGTTGCAGGGGATCGAAATATTTCGATTGAGCAATCGAAATATTAAAAAAATCTGTAAAAAGACTTCTGTCCGTAAATCAGTAAAATCAAGCAGAAATCCGTAAAAGTTGGCAAGTATGGAACAATGCATTCAATTGCAATTTTTGGTACCCTGTGAAAGGTCCATTTCTAACAAGTAATTTTAGGAAGCATACATTTTTAATGCTCGAATTTTGTTAATGGTCTAAAAACGGACCAAGATTTTATATATGTATAATATGTTTTCTTAAAATTTTGTAACGCGGGAGACTCCCTTCTAAAAACTTTATTTTGGAGGAAGGTAATAATTTTAGGCAGGAATCCCACTATCCCTATCCCACCTTGAATTTTAGGCCCAGAGTGTTGGAACAGAAGTTCAGTTTGTCCAGAGCAACCCCACAGGTAGACAGAGAAATGAGCAAATACCAAATTTTGTTTCAAACATGGCTGAACAGCTACTAAAAACTGCGGTAATTGTTTTGATCATGCTTTATCTCACCATGTCTCCCTGAATTGTTTAAAAGATTCAGAAACATACAATCATGAAATTGAAGATAATCCAAGGAGTGGGCAGCAGCACCCAACAGCTGTTACTAATGTGTAAACAGGTTCAAAAAAAGTTCATGGCAAGATGTCATTGGATTTCTTAAAATCAAACGAGGATGAACCTAACATTAACTGGGAGATGGTAAACTTTTTAAAAGACAGGTACACGCATTTTCTTTTAATTCCAACTAACCTAATCATCCATTTTGGCATTTTACTTCTTTGTTTTGATACTTCCAATTGTGGAAACAACGTGTGTTATTTTATTCAAAATAATTTGTTAAAAATGTTGAATATGCTCCATAGGAAAACCAAAATCTGGTCTGTTAACGGTAGAAATTGTAGAAGACAGTTATCATCCATAACTGTGCTCTGACTGGGGGCTGGGTCCAACTGTGATATAATTGATAGGTCAGAAACTACCCAAATTTGCAGAGCAAAACCTAGGAACTGCCTGCATTTTCTCTTCAAAATACAAAAGGTTGTCCATTGCATCAAATAAGGGTGTCCCAATGTTCCTCCCACTTTTTGAATGTCTTCTGGAATTATTCTGAAATGCTGTTCAACCCTGCATAGCTGTAATAAGTTGTTGATGAGTCACAAATTGTCATTTCCATAATTTCTTTTTTAAAATGAGGAACACAACCAGAAGTTGTGTGGCAACAAGTCTGGACTATATGCAGGTTGGGGCATCAACTTAATATTCATTTTTTTCAAATAAGAAACAACAGAACTGGTCATGTGTGGCCTCGCATTGGGATACAGATGAAAAGAAATAGGGAACCCAAGTTAAACAAACTCATTTCATGCCCAAATGCTTGGTTAAAACTCTGTGAATTGATGATTTTGAAACATGAACAATATCTTCGATATCTCTAATTGATAGGTGTCTGTCTTCCCACGTAATAACACCTATTGTATTGATGTTTACCTCTGTGACACTCATTGAAGGTCTTCCTCCATGTGCAATTAAAACCACCAACTCACAGCCATCCATAAATTCTTTATGCCATCTGTAAATTGTTGATTTTCCTAGACATTCATCTTTACAAGCTTCTTGCATAAGACAGGAAATCTCTCAGACAGACTTCTTAAATCGACAGCAAAATTTAATGGCGCATCTTTGTTCCACTTTCACATCCATTTCTTCGAAAAATCACAGCGCGATAACACTTGTTGCGGGTTCACAAAACAATGCTTATTAAACTGCGTGCGCACTATCAACAATGCATAATTGATAAACGGGTATTGCCAGTTGCTATACAACTACCATTTTTTCGAGACTCGCGCCAAGGCCAAACACAGTATTGCACATTTTTTATAAAAACAATCTCAGTTGTTTTGGGACAAGCTATGAACATTAGTGAGACTCACTAAGCCTTACATGGCACACAGTGCAATAATAATAATAAGTAAAGGAAAGAGTCCAAATCAGTCACAAAGCAAGCTATATGACAATTTTGTGACATTTTACTAGCTTACATCATAGCTGCAACCCACCTAACACACATACATACATCTATTGTTTCAGGGATGCAGCTATGGGTAACTCATCTACAATACCCAGTGCAAACAAACCAGATATTGGCTTTCCTAGAGCATGCTAGACATATTTTTAATAAAGTTTTATGGATAAAATAACACATGAAATATCATTTCTACCATTGGAAATGTCTGAGTACCAGAACAAAGTAAAGTCCCAAACCTGATACACTGGGTTATTTAGCATTAAAAAAAATGTGTGTCCATCCATATTCAAAACCATTACCTGGGACATAATTCAGGAGTTGCTTTCTGAAAACATGCAACCCAAGCAAATGTTTTAAGGGTTTCAGCATTTCAAAGCAAGCAAAGGGGATATGGAAGATAACGGCTCACTCATGGTGGATAACAAATGCCTATCGTGTACTTTGCAACAGGGCTGGAAATTTTTTTACACTGGTGCACATTTTTTTTAAATTTAAATTTCATAATTTGAAGTAAATACCATAATTTTTATTATATAATTCATGAATCATCTCTTTAAAAAGTTCAGGTTCAGCAGCTAATACACTGCTATATAAAAAATAAAAATAAAACATCCATGTGGTGACAGGGGAGCAGATTGGTATTTGAAAAATATCAAAAATGTGTTTAACAGAAAAATGTAACACAATACCATGGTAGAGGGCAGCAAAGAGATGGAAATGTTTTGTTTTGTTTTTTTTACTTACAAGCATTTTGATAGAAAAAATGATGTAACAAAGATGATACTATCTGTACTCACAGAAGGCTACATGCTGTGAGAAGCCCACTGAGCTACTCCACAGCATGTAATCTTTACCATCAGTAGAGCAATCATTTTGCAGATCACATTAGTTAGTTTGTTTGTTTTTACTGTGCTAATTGCACTAGTCCCAGAAACAGAACCTTTTTCAGAAGTCTGCAACACAGAAAGGAAAACCTAAAAACTGTCTGCAAGGTAAAAGGATGTCTAAATGCTAATTTTGGCATAAAATTTACTGTTCTGCACTGAGACAACGCGATGTTTTAAAAATGAGTCCGAGATTTTGCTAATAGTGCATTTTAGTATTTAGTTGCAGTAGTCAAACCAGCTTTTCCTTGACAAGAAATGCAGAAGAAACTTGGACTATCTTATTTCATTCAGAAATTAAACATCGTTCTTTAAATGCTTTTGGATTTTTAAAAGTAATGGTCAGACAGTATAAGGAATAATTTGAAATCCATTCCTTTTTTATTTTGCATTTAGTTAATTGATTAAACTTTAACTCCCTGCTTCAAAGGATGTTTTGCCTGATAGACATTCTGCTCTGCTCCTACTATTTCCTGCAGCAATTATGTTGTATCGGGGGCCTCCCCAAGAGATAGTTTAGGTGACCGAGTGGGGGAGGGGAGCGGAGGATCACGTCAATTTTGTAAACAGTAATTTTGCCACATTACCTTGATTTATAAAACAGGAATCCATATCTAAGATCTTTGTTTGAAACCCAATTTGGGCATTGACCACAGTTTTAAAAAATTTAATGAATTTATGAAAATGTGATTGGAGCATTTTCATTGATATAATTAAACCCCGTAAGGTCAGGTTATGCGTAACATCACAGCCTCTCCATGACAAATGTCAACCCAGCCTTCTCGTGGTGCATCCTGTTCCCACTAAAGGGGCTCTGACGTCCGCCAATAGCGGTATAACTATACCATCGGCATTAGAGGAAATGCTATCCCACACTCGCCAACCCACTTGGCCAGCGTGGTGAGTTATGGCCAAACCCCTAAAAAATGACTTAACAACTTAAATCTTGGCCCTCAATGTACCTGGCCAAGGCAGCAGGCAGTGTGACATGAAGGCAAAGGGTGCTAAGAATCACCGGAGGACTGGACTAGGCTGCCATTTGATGCTGACCTTGGCTACTTACAATGGGCGCTCCCTATCTTCTCATTCAAGGCTTCTTGAATTGGAAGAGGAACTACAAAGGATCAAGTGCGACATCGTCGGGCTAAGTGAGGTAAGAAGAAAAGGAGAAGATCTCACTGAACTGAAAAGTGGACATCTCTTCTACTATCGTGGGGCAGATACTGGCAGAACTAGTGGTGTTGGATTTATAATAAACAAGAAACTGAAAGATAAAGTTGTAGAAGTTGAAAGTTCCTCTGACAGAGCTGCACGACTCATTATACAACTCTCGAGAAGATACCAGGCTTAGATTATTCAAACTTATGCACCCACCACAAGTCATCCTGAAGAAGAAATTGAAGAATTTTATGAGGAAATTCGTCACCTAAATAATAAAGGCAAGCAATTATGGTAGATTTCAATGCAAAAATAGGGCACCGGTAACAGAATGAAATTTCAGTAGGTAAATTCAGTCACTGCAACAGAAACTAGCGTGAAAATACTCTTTTAGAGTTTGCAGAGGCAGAAGCGTTTTTCATACTGAACTCCTTTTTCAAGAAAAAGCAGCAAAAAAAAATGGACATGGAGGCATCTCAATGGATGGACAAGTGAAATTGATTTTATTATGTGTAACAAGAAATTTGTCATGGAAGACGGCAGTATGCTGAACAAGTTCAACACAGGTAGTGACCATAGAATGGTAAAATGTAAGACGCACCTCAATGCTAAACTAGAGAGTGGCAAGCTCATAAAACAAAGTGTATTGACGTGACAAACCTTAAAAAGCATCATATTATCTTCAAATTAGAACTGAGGAACAGATTCTCTATTCCAGAAGGTCTAACCTCAGAAGAAGTGGAAATCTCTGAAGTTAACAGAAAAGCAACCAAGGCTCTTATGGAAACAGCAACAAAATTAGTTGGGTCTAAGAACAAGTTGCATGTGAACAAATTATCAGGAAAAGCCAAAATCATGATGCAAAAAAGAAGAGAGATGAGGACAACTAAAGAAGATGCGACTTCCAAAGTGGAATATAAAGAGCTATGCAAGACAGTATGAAAAAGTATCACTGAAGACGTAAGGAAATTCAACTGTGAACTAGTGAGGAAAGCAATTGAAAACAACCAAAGCCTAAAGATAGCAAAGGGTCATCTCAGTAAGGGAAGAAAACAGATTATGGCACTGAGAAAAGAAGATAGTTCTGTAACAAGAAATAAAGGCGAAATTTTGACAAGAGTGAAAGATTTCTACTCCAAATTATATGAAAGGGATGATACATGTACTCCAGACATCATGAAAGGCAGCAGTACCAGAGTTCTTCCAGCCCTCCCAGCAGAAGTTGCACATGCAATCAAGAACATGAAGCGGGGAAAAGCTCCAGGAGAAGATGGAATTACTGTAGACATCATACAAGAAGCAAGTGGAGAAATTGAAACAGTACTTTGCCCATGTTTTCACTTGATGCCTTAATGAAGGGAAGATTCCTGATGATTGGAACAACGCTACAATGATCCTGCTACATAAAAAAGGTGACATTGAGGATTTCAAGAACTACAGACCTATCAGCCTCCTATCAGTGGTTTATAAAATCTTCACTAAAGTTCTTTCACACCGCTTGAAGGTAACACTGAACATGGCTCAACTGAGAGAACAAGCTGAATTCAGGAGTGGCTACAGCACTATAGATCATATCCACGTACTGAGAGAACTAATTGAAAGAGCGAGGGAATATGAATTTCCATTGCGCACGGCTTTTATCGATTATGAAAAGGCCTTTGATTCAGTGAAACCATCAGCAGTTACAATGGCTCTGAAATCCTGCGATATTGAAGATGCATACATTAATATTATTAATAACATCTATGAAAATGCAAAGATTCGGCTGTTTAAGAATACAGCACACATAAAAATTGGAAAGGGAGTGAGACAAGGTGACACCATATCTCCGAAGCTCTTTAATGCCACATTGGAAAATGTCTTTCAATCACTGAACTGGGAAAACAAAGGGATAAAGATTAATGGAGATTATCTAACCCACCTTCGTTTGATGACGTAGTCATTTTTGCAACTACCCCATCAGAGCTGCAGAGTATGATCCATGAACTTGCTGACAAGAGTAAAGAAATGGGATTAAAAATGAACTTTCAGAAGACAAAAGTGATGTACAATGCTTTTACAAGAAATGAAGATTTATTGATTGATGGAGAAAAGCTGGAGATAACAGATGTGTACATTTATCTTGGACAGCAGATATCAAGTGAGGGTCATATTGAGGAAGAAATTAATCGGAGTATAAAACTTACCTGGAGAGCTTTTGCGAGAAACAGCATAATTTTCAAGAGCAATATGCCATTATGTCTTAAAACAAAAGTGTTTGATCAATGCATCCTTCCAGTGTCTATGTATGGTGCAGAGACGTGGACCTTAACTAAAAGAGACATACAAAGGCTGCAGACAACTCAAAGTAGCATGGAGAGGTGCATGCTTGGTGTAACCAGGAGAGATAAGAAGAGGAACTCGTGGATCAGAAAAATGACAAGAGTGGAAGACATCATGATCACAGTAAAATCCCTGAAATGGCAATAGGCTGGACATACTGCCAGAAGAACAGACCATCGATGGACAATTGAAATTTTAGATTGGATTCCAAGGGACAGGAAAAGACCCAGAAGAAAACCACATGAGAGATGGGTGGATGAAATTCGAAAGTATGAGGGAGTAACATGGAGGAGACTGGCACAAGACAGACCGTTGTGGAAGAGGCTTGGAGAGACCTTCGTCCAGCAGTGGATTGATAATGGTTGATGACGATGAATTAAATCCCATAAAATTAAAGTGAGAAAGATGGCAAGGGTTCTTGTAAAGCAAAACAAAAACTACTTCACTTTAATCTGAGATCAAACTATTGCATATTTGGAAAAAAAAACTAAAAAAAAAAAATGGGACCGTTAGCTTTCGGAATACCGTGTAATAAGGCTCTGGAAATGACGCAGGGGACGTTAAAAATGCATAAAAATATGGTTTTAGAAAAAAATGTAAGATAAAGCTATCTGAAAGAAAAGAAAAATAAATACAATAAAATGTGACAGTCAACTTTCGAAATGCCTCATGGCCGCGGAAAAGGAAGGGAACGTTGCAAACGCTTAACAAATATGGATTTTGTAAAAAAAAAAGCATTTATCTAATTGAAACAAAGCTATCTGGAAGCCAAATGAGGCGAAATTGCGACCAACTTCTGTAATGCCTCATAATGAGACCGTGAAAATGGAAGACTGACAAAAATATGGTTTTTGAAAAAAAAAAAACCTCAGTCTAACTGAAGTGAAAGTGAAGCCATCTGGAAGCGAAAAGAAAAAAGTTGCAACGTCAACTTACGGAATTTTGATGGCCATTGAAACAGAAAATGCTTTTAAAATACGGCTCTTGTAAAAACAAAAATCGTCTTAATTTAACTTTCAGTTAGATTAAAATTTAGGACTTCATGCCAAAAAAGAAAAAGAAAAAAAAAACGCAAAGAGGAAAAATTGCGACCATTAGCTTCCGAAATGTCACATCAAAGGTGTGTGGTGCGTTAAAAGTGCATAAAAATATCGCTCAAGAAAAGCAATTATATCTCATCAAGTTGAAGTTATCCGTTGGAAAAAATATGGAAGAATGAAAGCTAAAATAAAATGTCTGGGGGAGAACAATTGTCTGCGTGGTATTATACACATTGGTATACAATGTTACTTTTACTGTTTCACACATTGTATTGTTTCATTAACTAAACTAGTTTCAACTCTTCATTTTGCGAGTCATCCTCAGTAGCGTACGATGCTTGCGTTTCCAAAGAGGTCATTGTATCACTGGGTCACTGATCGTGAAACAGTAATAAGTAACATTGTATACCAATGTGCATAATACCATGCAATTAGCCACGTATTGATGTAGAGTATTTATTGAATATTTGACTCACAAACCACATGCCATTGTCTGCATGATCTATCGATTACATCTTCAAGTCTTGAACGGGAGCCAACGTTAAAAATGCGTGAAAATTTTCCTTCCTTTGTTTTCAATTTTAAAGCTCTCTCAAAAACAAGTAACATTAAGAAAAGAGAAAACAATCTGCATACCTTTCAGAGAATCTGCGACGCGAGTCACCACATTGCGCTTTTTCTGCTTCCGGGCACTAGTTAAGGCTTTGTTCACTCTTCAGCTTTTCAAAATTGCCAAATTCTACAAATTTTTCTAGGGTCTACAGTAAAGCTGGTAAAACTATGAATGCTTGTTATTCACTTGAAAATAACACAAAAATACTTTAAAAAATGACTGTTACTTGTTTTAATAAGAAGATTGCTTCTTCCTTATTTCTTTGGACTTTTGGGTCATCCTGTGAATCACGACTTTTCATGGGGAAAACTACGGTTCAAACTAAAATTACAGGTAAGGACATGGATAAATGCAGATGTGTTTTATGCACAAAATTTGGGATCAGTAGGCAATGTCACCAGAGATGCCAACATCTGAAGGAAGTCATCAGTAGTCCATATGCGCTGTGCCCATAGTTTTTTCGTAGTGAAGTCAAGTCCCCACATTAAAATTTGCAGGCTAGCATGCGTATTTCTCAGAGTACACTGCTACATTTTTTGCAACATGTTAATCTCGATCGGGAACAATACTTGGATAAATTTTTGTGTCATTACTGTCATTGCTGCCATCCGTTGAGACTACAAAATAGTAGAGCGAAGGGCAGTCGTAATTTCTTCCGTGGTTATTTTAGCCATACTCTGAATAATAGCTGTAGATTTTGTGCGCCCACTACTGTATTTTTTCGCTATCTCCGAATCTGGAGACATTGCTTGAAAAAAGGGCTTCGCATGATCTGCAGCAGAAATTGGCAAATTATGTTCGATTAAAAATCGAGCAAAATAGCTTTCAGCGTGAATAACAGTGATCTCATCACTTTTTACGAAGTAACTGGATACAGAATTATTCTTTTCTTTCATTAAACCATATTTGTTCGTGGTTTTTCGAAGTTGCATGGTTCCAGCAATCGTCCTGTCCACCATGAGCCACCGAAAAATTGCCGTTGCACACACCACCAAACACATGATTCACGGAAACACTCGATCGATGTAAACATGAAAATTCCAACGAACAACATTCCTTGTACTGCTGCGAATTTTTATTTTTTCACACCACTGGAACTGGAAGCCACTGAAGCACGCTTCATAACTACAGCAATTCAAGTCACACCACAACTAATCAACTTAACAACAAGAACAGAAAACGTGGAATAGACTCTAGTCTAACTCCGACAACTTACGTTAGTTCAGGACGCGGTTAAGGTTTTCCAGAAGTTAACAGACGTCGTGCGTTGCGACCGCCATCCCATGGCAAGCCAGGTACAAAGTCACGTGATCATACAGAACGATCTCCGCTGCAACATTTCCGCTTGCTTGTCGGCCAGCCAAACATGCTTGCTGTGCGACTGCTTCGTGATGTTAACGCAAAAATCACTACATTTGACTATGCTTGACTTTTTTTTTTTTAAATAATTAAAAAAAAAAAAAAAGTTTCCAGAAATATCCGAAATTTTGGGGAAAATCCTTAGTTTTTCCACACCTTCTCCACAAGTCCGTAGTTTGAACATGATATCCGTAGAAACTACGGAGGATATGTAGTACTTGGCATCTCTGTGTGACCATGTTAGATAGTGCAGATCTAGCTGCCATTTCTTTGCTTCGGGAGATGCTTTTTGATAACTAAATTAAAAAAAAATCTATGATCGAGAAAGATTTTTCCTGGTACCAGCAAGCATTACAAAGCTGGAATCTTGAGAAATTTTATAAAGTGATACACCAGAAGGAATAAATTAAGTTGAAAGTACAATTTCCATCATTCCAGGTGAAACTGGTGAAAAAAAATTAAAGCGAAACTCAAGGCTAATTTAAATTAAAACTCTTAGGTTTCAGGAATTGAAAAAACTTATTGTTTCAAAGGTTCCAGTGACAAAACTGAAACACTGTAAATCTTCAGTAGACAAGGGAACATTTCCTGCAATTAAAATGGTTTTTAGATGTCAGGCAATAAAACCTAAGAGCTGAACACTTAGAAAATCATATTTTGGTCTATTGAAATAAAAATTAAGATATATGAAACTATACCATTTATGGAGCTTTTTATATATTAATTACATGTTATTACTTATCATTAGCTATTACATTTAAGAGTAAATTTGTGTGGCATTCATTGTATATTTGAAAAGTAATTTCTGGGCCTACAGCATTTATCTGATATAAATAAAAATTATAAATGCATTTTTAAGTGCATATTTTACTGCTCTTTATTTAAACATAATCTGGTTTCAATTTATTAGTAAAACTAAAATCTTAAGTGGTATAAATGTAAATCAGTAGCTTTTAATAACCTATTAAGAAATATTAAGATGATAATTTTCAGAAGTTTTTATTCTGAGTTCTACAATCTTTGAAATGTACTTACAGTACTGTTAGTTGGACTATACTGTAACATGTATGTGTAAGAATTCAACTACAAATATATAAAATGTTACATGTGTTAATTAATGCCCATGTGGCATAACTTCATCAGGGCTTGAAAAATACCATTCCAGAGATGCCCGGGGCATGTAAATTATTGGCTTGGGCAGGTAAATAAAAAATCTAGTTGCCCGTTCTGGGAAACTAGTTTAGAATAGAATTTCTTACTACAAGAAAAAAAAAAAGGCAGTTGTTGCTCATGTTTCATTTCACTGCTAGTCACCAGGAGTTGTATACATTGTTATGGAGTGCCAAGGGAAGAACAGTATCACATTTTTTAATTACATTGTGCTTTAGAACCAGAAATTGGAACCATATATGTAGTTTTACTCCAAATGTTGTTCATAGACAGCGACAGGATGCATGCTTCTGATGGAAGAAGCCTCCGATTTTTAGTGGCAACTTCAACGAAAAGAACACTGCAGAATCACTAAATTTCTCACTTAACAATTTAACCCTCATACTGTTTCATACCAGTTTTAGCATAATCATCTTAAAACTTGACATGCACGATTTTGTGCATTGAACATTTTTAATACAGACCCTTAAAATGGAGACGTAAAAAAGTTCATTATAATAAGTTTAAACTTAACAAATTAGAACCCTCATTTTTTTTTTTTTTTTTTTTTTGACTTAAGATAAATTTTCTTGGGCATCCAGCTTTTAGTACCTGTGTGGGTAAATAATTTCTGCACATGCCCAGCTGTGCATGTAACTTTTCATATATTTTTCAAGCCCTGCTTCATTATATGTAATGATTGCAATGTATTACAAAATTCATTGTACTTCATATTCTCATAAATACATACGAAAAGTTTCACTTTGAATGTACAGTGAACAAATAGAAATACATATTACCTAAACTACTGTTAGCAGGCGGAGCATAACCAAATGGATGGGATGACGGTGATGTCATGACCTAAAAGAAAAAGATTAAATTAATACCCAATAAGAGAATGTTAACTTATTCGGTGCCTTTGGGCAGACAGTGTATCCACCTAACAAAATGACTGGCAAATAAAATTTAGCAATCATTAAAAATACTGTATTTACCCAAATATATAAGACAAGAGTTTTCTTCTACATTCAGTTCACCCAAAACTGTGGGTCATTTAATTCACATGTACTAGAAATAGTTATAGTCAGGATCAATGTTTTTGTAGAAGCAGTAGTACACAAGTCGATATTTTGCATTGCAACCCATTGCTGTACAAGGTCAAGCTTCCCCCCTCCCCCTTTTCAGCTGCCAGCATGCAAACAATGCACAGAACTAGTGCCTTTGCCTTCCCTTAGGCATCCCACTCAACTCTTTTATAGCAGTGATGTGAGAGGGAGTGTTAATGCATCGAAACTCTTAATACATTTCAGTCATGGCTGACTACATTGAGAGAACAACATCTACAGCAATGCTGTTATCATAATCAACGTGCTGTTGTGATGTAAATTTTAAACTTATGGTTGTAAGATGTGCAGACGGAAGTGGCTATTACACTGCAGCCTGAACATAAGTGAGATATATCTAGAAATAGCTAACTGAAGCCAGCTATCTCCAGATGCATTTGTGCAGATTAACACAGATTTAATCATCATACCAAGGTGCACCACATGCGAGTTGCAGGTCCTTGATGGCAACAAGCCATTTAAAATTGACACCTTCACATGGAGTGGTTACCGACTGGCAAGGGCCACCTAACAACTTCTGAGGTATCATCTCATCGGGCACATTTACTATCATTATTAGGGTTAATGATCAGTTTTTCAAAGACTGTTTACTGTAGCACCCTTCAAAAAACCTTATAAGGCCTTGGGATTCCGAAACGATTATTCTTTAATTTGTTCTTTTTCATTTTAGATGCAATAGTGCATTCCTTCAAGAAGTGCTGTTTACCAAAAAAATTAGATGAAACTGAAGACAATATGATATGAGAAAATGATTACAAATGATCCCCATAGCAGAATTGTGGCGACACCATCCCGGTGGTGCAGTGGTCTAAGTGCTGGCTTATGACCATTTATCCGCGACAGGGTCCGGGTTCGTATCCCGGTGAGGCATGGATGTTGTGTTTGTCTTACGGCCCTGGTTCTCTCCCTTCCCAGGAACCAGTTACCCCAAATTAGGGATGGGCGACTGCTAATAGCCCATTGAGTTGCTCACATCACTTGGTTGTTAAACCTTCAATCAAAAAAAAAAAAAATCGTGGCGACTGGTGACGTGCGTCACACATTTTATTTTGGTCATGCAGACCAAACTGATATCTGTAAAACTTTTGTTTTGGTCCCACAGAAAAAAATGTCACACCCAGAACCTTTTTAATCCTCTCTTGTAGACTCCAGATCATGAGCGCAAATTTTCAATCTGTGGACGAAATTCCAACTTTTGACACTTTCCGAAAACGGAAGTTAGATGAAGTGAGTATTATTCTCATTTGTAGATTTTTTGTACTTTTTTTTTTTCTCGTGATATTTGCTCTGCCTATGTTTTCGTTAAATATCATTTTAATCCATAAATGTTTCTGTTTCAGCTTGGGAACGGGGGCAATAGTTTCCGAAAACGAAAGTTAGACTGAGCACAGTAATCTTATATTTTTTTCTCGCCACACCCTCTCTGCTGTGTCATATTGTTAAATATTTATTCCAAAAAGAATTTATATTTCAGCTTGTAAATGGAGGAAAATTTTCCAAAAACGGAAGTTGGACAGAACCAAGATTTCACTCATTGTAATTTGCTTCTCCACGATGTACCCTCTGTCCAAATATTGTTGCTAAATAACATTTTGTTGCATAAAAGTTTGTGTTTTCAGCTTTAAAATGGAGGTAAAAATTTCCTACATTGGAAACCAAAGGGAGCAAAGATTCCTTCGTGATCGTTTTGTTTTATTATTTTTGTTCCCTCTGTTGTCCTAATGTAAAATCCCATTTAATTACATAAATGTTTGTTTTTAAGATGGAAAATGAAGGGGAACTTTTTCCAAAATCGGAATTCGGTGGATCAAAGATTTCTCCTCTAATTGTATTTTTTCCTTGCAATGTTCCCTTTGATTGTTAAATATGATTTTATTCCACTAATCTTTCTGTTTCATCTTGAAAATGTAGGGGGAAATTTCGAACAACGGAGGTTGGACAGAGATAATTTCTCCTGAAATCATACATTTTATTTCTCCTGAAATCATACATTTTATTTCTCATGTGGTTTCCTCTGCATTAAATATTATTTTATTCCATAAATGTTGGTTTTTTGGCATGATGGCAAGTCGAAAAATATTACTTTGCACTTAGAGATTTGAAAAGTATGCCAAGTAATGCCTTCCCCATGCTTGAATTCTGTTGTCAGTCATTGTATATCAACAAACCTGGACTCCTGTGGAGTGCTTTAATATTCAAATTGATAATCAACACATTATTAAAATTTGACAGTGTTGAGAATCCTCGAAAAAAATTTCGAATGGGTTGAAATTTTTCACGTTTGCATATGTTATAAGGAACAAATTTAGGTGGTAAGACCCAAAAATTTTTAAAATTTATTGTTTCCTTATAATAGAGTGGCACTCAGTATGCAGTGTAATTATATAAGTGTATGAACCGGTGAACACATTAAAAAAGGAATGTACAGGAGACAATTATTAACATAGTGCCGAAGTTGTAACAGTTAAATGAGAGGGTGTTGTTGAGTGAAAAAAAATTTCACTCTTGGCAATGCCTCCTAGCTTTCACCTACAGTTATGTCAAAAGGTTGTTTTTTTTTTTTCTAAATTCAACAAAGGAATTCTAAGTTCAGAGCTCCATTTTCTTGATCCTAGTTATCATTGCCATTGCTAATAATACTAATATCAGGTATTTTTGGGGGAAAGACATAAGATGGTAATTTTCTTCTTCCTTCCTTCCCTCCCTCCCTCTCCTAACTTCCTCTCTCTCTTCTCTCTTGCTATCCTTCCCTCTCCCTCTATCCTCCTCCCCCCCCCTTTCTTTTATCACGAAATCAAAAAGTTTGTGCTGTTTTATAATGCACGATAATGTACATGGGACCCATTTGCTGAGCTTCATGATCTTCCGAGTTGATGCAAGTGTAAACGCATTGTTTTCACCACTCACATTAAACAGTTCTGAAAGTTCTTGACATGTTAATCTAGAATTATTTTCAACAGTGACACATAATTCTTCATTATCAATAATGGAGGATCTTCCTGAACGTGGCAGTGCATCTTCAAGTGATTCATCACCAAAAACAAATTTTTTAAACCATTTTTGTGCAGTACGTTCCACTACCTCATCTTTTCCAAATGCCACACATATCTTAATGGGACATTTCTGAAGGCTTCGAACAGAGTTTAAATATGTAAGAAATTCAACTGACATTTTAAAAGGGTTCAAAATCATAGAAAAAGAGTACACACCAAGTTAGAGCGCACCGATTGACTGAAGTGTATCTGTGCTTCATGACACACATAAATTGTGCTGTGCAAACCACTACAAAATAAAACAAGTCATTGCAGTGAACTCTACAAAAACCTCATGAACCTTTTTGTTTTTGGTTACCTAATAATTTCTGCTTGTGCAAATTTTTATTGTTTTTAGCAGCCAGTTGCTGCTGTCTTTGCCCAGTGACTTCTCTGCATTTTATTTTGTGGTACCATGATATCCATCGCAGATGGATCAGGAACTTTCTGCCATCGGGCAAATGATCAGAATCATCAAGTGATAAAGAGTGATGATAACAATGACTAAATAAAAATCTGACAGTTTTTAATACATACAGAATTGTAATTCAAGGTTTATGTTACACTGTGTTATAAATAGAACTTTTTCATAAAAGTTTTTTTGTTATTTGGATTTGGCATTTGATCTAATAATTAATTTACTAATCAAAAACAACTATTATGGGAATTTTACTAGGAATTTTTTTTATTTAAATTGCAAATTTTTGGAGAAAACTCTTTCAGGCTGTCTTTTTTTTTTTTTTTTTGTCACTAATTCCCGTCACTATTGCGGTTACAGTTAACCTTGAAGGTTATGGTTAGTTTTCATCAAATCTTGCTAGATGTTAGGCAGGGAAAATCCTTTGCAGTCATTGATGATGGAATTTTGATTTTTCTCAATCTCTATTCCTTCTTTTAGCATTTTTTTTTTTTATTGTTTTGGAAACTGAAGAGTTTAAGGGAATTCCAATCCATGCTGTGACTAGTTTCTCTAACATGCCTATATCTAAACCAGTCTTGTTGGAGCAATTTTTTATAGCAGCTTTATGCTCTGCTATACAAGTTTCTAGTCTGTGACCTGTTTCCCCTATGTAAGATAGTCCACAACTACATTTTACTACATAGACTACACCTTGCATTTTTAAAATATCTTCTTCTCTTTGAACTATTATAGGGAAAAAAATTTTACCTTTGTTCTCTAAACTTGGAGCTAGCCTAATATTGTACTTCTTACTAATTTTCTTTAAAGACTCAAATAAACCTTTGTGATAAGAAATTTTTCTAGTGAATTTTACTTGTTGCTTTTGCGGGTTCTTCGTACCATTAAAATTCAGAAGCTTCTCAATTTCTTCTTTAGGATAGTTATTTTCTGCAAGTAAGTTTAGAGAACAAAGTTAAAAAAAATTTCCCTAAAAAAGTTCAAAGAGAAGGTATTTTAAAAATGCAAGGTGTAGTCTATGAAGTAAAATGTAGTTGTGGACTATCTTACATAAGGGAAACAGGTCGCAAACTAGAAACTTGTATAGCAGAGCATAAAGCTGCTATAAGAAATTGCTCCAACAAGACTGGTTTAGATATAGGCATGTTAGAGAAACTAGTCACAGCATGGATTGGAATTCCCTTAAAGCCATGAGTTTCCAAAGTAATTTCCAAAAAAGAAAGCTAAAAGAAGGAATAGAGATTGAGAAAAATCAAAATTCCATCATCAATGACTGCAAAGGATTTTTCCTGCCTAACATCTGGCAGGATTTGATGAAAACTAACCATAAACTTCAAGGTTAACTGTAATGGCAATAGTGACGGAAATAAGTGACAAAAAAAAAGTGCCTGAAGAAGGAGAAGAGGTACATAACCTTATAATTTTTGGCACAGAAAGGCACAGTAATAAACTGTTTACATATAGCTTACTCACTAAAGCAGTGTTCCCTGAACTTTTCTGAACCGCAACCCAATTTTTTGAACGACAAACTTTTGCAACCCACCTAGCTTTAATGGACATGGCAGGAGAAGGAGGGGGAGGGGTATTTATTTGTTTTCTTTTCTAATTTATTATTGCATATAATGTTACAAAAATTGATCTATTTTTTTTCAATTTACTATGATTTTCATGATAACCACTGCACCTAACCAAAAATTGATATTCAGGAAAAAAATTTGTTGCATGAGCCACACACACCCCAAAACTTTTGCTGTCTTGTTCTTAGACATCAATATAAGAACTTCAACAAAAAACATTGTAACATGTCTGGATCACTATCTAAACTACCTGCATATTTCCAGTCATTTTTCCATAATTTCATATCTTTAAAATTAGTTTTGGTGATTTAACAAGTTAACATAAAATGAGATGGCTGATGGCATTGCAAATTCCAAACGCTCTCTATTTTTTTATTTTTTCTTGGAGGTTAAAATATCTTCTTATGAGAAAGATACTGATTTTGAATTCCACAGCTTATAAAACTTTTTTATGGCACAAATTAATTACTGGTGTTATTTTCAGTTGAAGAGACTGATTTGTGCTATGGAAAAATATCTGAATGAAAATAAAAGTGAGAAACATAAAATAGCCATTTCTCAGAGAATGTTCATGTAAAAAGTATAAATAAATGGATGACTGAAGCACAAGCATTCGTAAAGAGTAAATAAAAATCAGTTTTGCCTTAACAGTATTAAGTACTTTTATTCCTGAGCAAAAACACAAATGCCATTTTTGCTACCATTTTTAACTTTGTTTTGTACAACACTAAATTCTCAGAAGTGCTGCTGGATGTGACATGACTGAATGCTGGGATCCTTCAAAGAAATTTCCATTACATATCATCATCACTGTCAATCATTATACATCCACTGCTGGATAAAGGTCTCAAGTTTCTTCCACAACAGTGTCTTCCAACAGCCTCCTCCATGTCACTACCACATGCTTTTGAATTTCATCCACCCATCTCTCACGTGGTCTGCTTTTAAGATTTTCCCTGTATCTCGGAAGCTAGTCTAAAATTTTGGTTGTCCATTCTCCTGGCAATATATCCAGTCCATTGCCATTTCAGGGATTTTACTCAGATCGTGATGACTTCCACTCTCGTCATTTTCCTGATCCACAAGTTCTTATCTTTCTTGGTTACACCAAGCATGCATCTCTCCATGCTTCTTTGAGTTGTCTGCAGTCTTTGTATGTCTTTTTTAGTTAAGATCCATTCTCTGCTCCGTGCATCAGCACTGGAAGGATGCATTAATTAGACACTTTTCTTTTAAGACATAACAGCATATTGCACTTAAAAAATTGTACTATTTCTTCCAAAAGCTCTCCATCCAAGTTTTACACCAACTGATTTCTTAAATGTGACCCTTGCTCGATATCTGCTGCCCAAGGTAAATGTAGGAATCTGTTATGTTCATCTTTTCCCTATCAACTGAAAAATCGTAATTTTTGTGAAAGAATAGTGCATCAGTTTTGTCTTCTGAAATTTAGTTTTTAATCCTGCTTCTTTACTCTTTTCAGCAAGTTCCTGGATCATACTCAGCAACTCTGAAGGGGTAATTGCAATAATGACATCAGCAAAATGGAGAGTTAAATAATTTCCATCAATCTTTACCCCTTTGTTTTCCCAGCTCAATAACTGAAAGACATTTTGCAATGTGTAATTAAAGAGTTTGGGAGACATGGTGTCACCTTATTTCACTCCCTTTCTAATTTTTATTGGTGCTGTATCTTCAAATAGCCAAATCTTTGAACTTGCATTTTCACAGATGTTATTAATAATGCTAATGTGTGCATCTTCAATACTGCAGGATTTCAAAGCCATTGTAACGCTGTTGGTCTCACGGAATCAAATGCTTTTTCATAATCAATAAAAGCCATACATAATGGGAGTTCATCACTTCTCTCGGTTGAGCCATACCAAGTGTTACTTTCGAGCGATGTGAAAGAACCTTAGTGAAGATTTTATAAACCACTGATAAGAGACGGACCTGTAGTTCCCAAGATCCTCAATGTCACCTTTTTTTGTGTACCAGGATGATTGTAACATTGCTCTAGTGAAAACTTTGGCGAGTTTAGCTTCAATTTCTCCACTTGCTTCTTGTATAATATCTATGGTAATTCCATCTTCTCCTGGAGCTCTTCCACATTTCATGTTCTTTATTGCATGTGTAACTTCTGCTTGGAGGACAGAAAGGACTTTGTTACTGGTAACTTTCATAATGTCTGGAGTATATGTATCATCCCCTCCATACGGTTTTGAGTAGAAATCTTTACTCTTCATATATTTTTTTATTCCTTATTATTAAAATAACTTAATTCAAAGTGTTGCTCACAACTTATATCGAAAATATTTAACCAGTGAAAGATTTGTACTCACTTTTAACCACGTTATGTTCTGGACGTCGGAAGCAAAACATTCTTGTATTTAGAAATGGGAGTATTGTACAATATAAAAAGATTGTACTCACAAAGTTTTTGAATGGTCCTCTTCCTTTATTGCTATTGTTTTTGAAGTTAATGTACCATGTCATTTTCAGTTATGCAAACTTAGTTGATATTTGACATATTCTCAACTGCAAGTACCTTGAAGACAATTTCATCTCCTAAGGTAAGAGTATGTACAATTAAAAATGGTCTTGGTTAAAACCAGATGAAAAACAAAAAGTCTAAAACTATGAACCAATGTTAACTTTAAAACCTTTTAGTTAAAAACATCTAGAGAACTTCCTGCATTCCTCCAGGCTTTCGTAGAAGACCACAAGGTAAGTATGCAAGGCCTACAAAAAAAGGAAGTCCTTGGTTAAAATCCCTATGGAATGAAATAAGACCCAAAAACATAAATTCGCAAACTTTAAAAACTCTAGAAGCTTTCGGCCGTCCTCCGTGCTATGTCATAAGGACACTCCCATTAAAGCGGAACTGACACGTGTTTCGGGCTCACGCCCATCTTCAGAGTTAGGAAATGACTGCAAATGGCCGTCACCCGCATTTCTTTGGAGTTATTCTTCAAATTGGCTCCTCCTCCTCCCCTCTCAGTGTTGATTCGCTGTCGTTATGTAATTTAGTTCGTTATGCCTTTGGTGGTGTCATCTGGTGTCATTATTGGGGATTACGCTTTATTCCTTTCTTTTTTTCTCTCTCATCGGTAATATATTTTTTCCATTGCACAGGTATTTTGTCAGGTTGATTAATGCTGCAGTTTTTATTTTCGTTTTTTTTCAATTACAGACTCCGCGATTCTGATTTCTTTCTCCATTCGATGTGATTTTAGATTGAGTTCTTAGCAGGATATCATAGAAGTCCTGTCATTTTTTCTATTCTTCACATTTTTTTACACAAGTTCGCTGCAAACCATGACATCTGGACTCTTTAACTTCTTATTCAATCTGGTGGTGTCATATTGAGGGTGAATGGTATATTTATTTAAAATATGAACTAAAAACACATTATTTCTTAAAAGAAGAAGAATGAGAGGGTTAAAATAATAACATTGTTACCTCTTGGCCTGCAGTCTCCTGATTAGTTGCTCCCGGTATACACTCAAGAACAAAAACCTGCGTATTCGAACTTCCATAAAATGAAAGTTCCCCGTAGGCAAAAATGAAGTATTTATGATAGCTAAAACCCATAAAAGTCTTATCGAAAACCCAAGAAACCTTGTCTTCAAAATAGAATTTGAAAGAAAATTAATCCAATGAAATAATAAAATTGAAATAAAATCCATTATTCCAACCTCAAATTCGACTGAGAACGATATGCAAAACAGTCTTCACCGAGGAATCCAGATCCCGAATTTGCGACGCGTTTCGGCACACTTTTTCCGTGGCCATTCTCAAGGACATCTCGTGCTGTACTGCTCCTTGCGTGTTAACTATTAATTAAGTCGACGGTGCTGCCATCTCCATCGTCTGCGTCATCCTCATGTTAATCACGTAGAACGTCGTTGGCACCATCTAGTGTAGTCCTGTTTTTTAATCTTCGTTGCATTTGTAGACTTGATCTTCTTTTTTGGACAATTCGTTGTTTTTCTTGTTTTATCATGTTCAACCATGTTGGTGATAATTTGACCGGGACATTTAAATTGCAATTATATGCCCTAGTCTTCTCTATCATGATGGCCTCTGCAGTCAGAATTTTTTTTATGTGTGTTGTGAGAAGTAACTAAACTTATATTCTCCCAATCGGGAATGGCTTCATTATTATAACAATATTGTATAATAATGGCCATCATGATAGCAGAGGCCATCATGATAGAGAAGACCAGGGCATATAATTGCAATTTAAATGTCCAGGTCGAATTATCACCAACATGGTTGAACATGATAAAACAAGAAAAACAACAAATTGTCCAAATAAGAAGATCAAGTCGACAAATGCAACGAAGATTAAAAAACAGGATGACACTAGATGGTGCCAACGACGTTCTACGTGATGAGCATGAGGATGATGCAGACGATGGAGATGGCAGCACCGTCGACTTAATTAATAGTTAACACGCAAGGAGCAGTACAGCATGAGATGTCCTTGAGAATGGCCACAAAAAAGTGTGCTGAAACGAGCGTCGGAAATTCTGGATCTGGATTCCTCGGTGAAGACTGTTTTGCATATCGTTCTCAGTCGAATTTGAGGTTGGAATAATGGATTTTATTTCGATTTTATTATTTCATTGGATTAATTTTCTTTCAAATTCTATTTTGAAGACAAGGTTTCTTGTGTTTTCGATAAAAGACTTATGGGTTTTAGCTATCATAAATACTTCATTTTTGCCTACAGGGAACTTTCATTTTATGGAAGTTCGAATACGCAGTTTTTTTGTTCTTGAGTGTATACCAGGAGCAACTAATCAGAAGGAAACTGCAGGCCAAGAGGTAACAATGTTATTATTTTAACCCTCTCATTCTTCTTCTTTTAAGAAATAATTAATGTGTTTTAGTTCATATTTTAAATAAATATACTATTCACCCTCAATATGACACCACCAGATTGAATAAGAAGTTAAGGAGTCCAGATGTCGTGGTTTTCAGCGAACTTGTGTAAAAAAATGTGAAGAACAGAAAAAAATGACAGGACTTCTATGATATCCTGCTAAGAACTCAATATAATATGCCACGTAGTAACGTTCAATAGTTAAATATAACGTTTTGAACTGATATTAGTGATTTTAGATGTTTGATGTTTTCGAAATCGGGATCTGCATTATTTTGTATGCAATATTGCACTAATGCCGTTTTTTTTCCTCTCTATATATGACATTAAACACAAGGTACAACGACCAAAAAGGGAAGAAAATAAATACTGCGGAAGTTTCCCATATATTAAAGGACTGTCTCATACCATAGAACGAATTTGTAAAAATCACCAAAAAAACAGAATATCGGTAGAGATACAAAGAGATATGGTAATAAAAAATAAAGATCAAGTACAGTTAATGGAAAAATCAGGAGTATACTGCATTCCAGTCAAAATGGCTAACAGCAATGATAAAAAAATAACCTATATAGGAAGTACCAAAAATCAATTAAAAACCAAATTAAACCAACATATAACAAACTGGAATAATTATTATATTTGCAACTTCCAAGGTATCAAACTCCCTGCAAAGTGCACATAGTTTATATGTGCAGTTCACAAAAGATATACTATTAAAAATCACCAATCACTTACCCTAAAGATCTTGGTAATTTCCATCCACAAACACTTCAAGCACGTCAATTATCGTAATGCTGCTGGCCTTCAAAGGTTTACAGACACTGCCTACGATTCCTTCTTCCGGGGATGAAAAGTCATATTTTTTTTTATTTTTTTTTTTGCTAGACAAACAATGCTGGGGTTTTTTTTAGCTACATGAGATGTAACCATAGCTCGTCAATGCCTTAAAAACCACACAAGCATACTACTCATTCATACATTCAATTAAAAAACTATGTACATATTTACATTACGCTACATTCCCAGGTGGTTAAACCTTTGTCAACTGTGAGTAACAAAATGCTCCATCTGTTCCAAAATCCGTTCTAATCCTACTGCAAGTGTCACCCTCATTCAGCCCTTCACACACAATCCTCTAGCGCTTTCAACAGGCTACTGTCGTCCTTAGGAGGCAGGTGTGTCTCACCCGCCCACCACAGCTCAAGTGAGCAGAGCTATCGAGGCACGGGCTCCAGTCGCAATCTCTGAATCTTTGTGTCTCTGGCGCCATCTATTGTCATTGCTGCTCTCTCTTCTTTTTTCTTTTTAAGCTGTTGTTCAATTTTTATTAAGGTCTTCCATTGTTTGTTTAAGTTGCTAGGCTCATTAATGTTGCATAATCTTGATCTGTTTTTTTCAATTAACACTGACTCTGCAATTTTCAACTGCCTTTCGTTTTTACAGCTCTTAATAATTTTAATATCCTCAAACCTTGGACAATGTTGATTTTCCATACAGTATTTGGTTAATGCAGTCTTAGCTTCTTTTTTATTAAAATTATTTATATGCTGGTTCAATCTATACTTTAATTTGTTCTTGGTGTTGCTTATATATGACACAGGTGGTTGCTGGTTTATAGGGATTTCATAAATTCCTGCTCTATCCAATTGGCTGATTTTTTCATTTTTTATCACTAAATTTTTTACAGTAAGTACCTGATTTCCTACCTGTATGTCATATTTGCCACAAACTTTATTAATTTCAGCTGAAACGTTTTCAACATATGGTATTGCCCCTACATATTTTACTAGTTTTTTATCAATCTTGGCTATATTGTTAGCTTGAGTTACTTCATAAATCCATTTTTTAACATCTGTTTAGGGTAACCAAAATCATATGCAATTTTTTCAATATATTCAATTTCTTCTTTTTTATATTGTTCCATTGATGAGTGTGTTAAACTTCTTTTAATTAGTGTTTTAACACTATTTCTTTTATGTGTTAATGGATGCGATGACTGAAAAGGTATTAGTACCGGGATATATGAAGATTTTCTATGCACTCTGTATTGCATATCATCATTTGTTTTAATTATCATAATATCCAAAAATGCCAATGTAAACTGGAATAAAAGAGGAAAAAACGGCATCAGTGCAATATTGCATACAAATTAATACAGAACCCGATTTCGAAAACATCAAACATCTAAAATCACATCGAACGGAGAAAGAAATCAGAATCGCGAAGTCTGTAATTATTAAAAAAACTGAAAATACAAACTGCAGCATTAATCAACCTAATGAAATACCTGTGCAATGAAAAAAATTTATTACAGACGAAAAAAAGAGAAAAAAAAAAAAGGAACAAAGCAAAATCTCCGATAATGACACCACCAAAGGCATAACAAACTAAATTATGTAACAACAACAGTGAATCAACAACAAGAGGAGGAGCCGATTGAAGAAAATTTCCGAAGAAATGCGGGTGACCGCCATTTGCAGTCATTTCCTAACTCTGAAGATGGGCGACAGCCCGAAACACGGGTCAGTTCCACCTTAATGAGAGTGTCCTTTCGACAAAGCACGAAGGACAGCCGAAAGCTTCTAGAGATTTTAAAGTTTGCGAATTCATGCTTTTGGGTCTTATTTCATTCCATAGGGATTTTAACCAAGGACTTCCTTTTTTTTTTTTTTAGGCCTTGCATACTCACCTTGTGATCTTCTACAAAAGCCTGGAGGAATGCAGGAAGTTTTCTAGATGTTTTTAACTAAAAAGGTTTTAAAGTTAAAATTGGTTCATAGTTTCCGACTTTTTCATTGGGTTTTAACCAAGACCATTTTTAACTGTACATACTCACCTAAGGAGACGAAAAAAGTCTTTAGGGTACTTGCAGTCGAGAATATGTCAACTAAGTTTGCATAACTGGAAATGACATGGTACATTAACTTCAAAATTGATAGTAAAAAAGGAAGGGGACCATCCAAAAACTTTGCGAGTACAATCTTTTTATTCTATTTTACAATAGTATCATTTCTAAATACAATAATTTTTTTGCTTCCGACGTCCAGAACATAACGTGGTAAAAAGCGAGTACAAATCTTTCACTGGTTGAAGATTTTCGATATAAGTCTCTCACTCTTGTCAAAATTTTACCTCAGTTTCTTGTAACAGTACCATCTTCTTTTCTCAGTGCCATAATCTGTTTTCTTCCCTTATTGAAATATTCCTTTGCTCTCTTCAGGCTTTGGTTGTTTTCAATTTTTCTTACTAGTTCACAATTGAATTTCCTTACATCTTGAGTGATACTTTTTTGTACTGTCTAGCATTCATAGCTTTCTATATTAAGGTGGGCCTTATTTTTGAAGTTTAGAATTTCGTTTCTCCCAACTGTTCAAAATGTTTCATCATATGAGAAAATAAATCAGGATCATTCCGTGTCAAATCATCCAATAAAAAAACATTTTTGAACCTTTTTTACGATTTTTTGCTTTTTTCATTGTATCAAGAGGACAAAAAATTCAAAATTTCAGATTTTTTGGGCTCTTAGTTTTTAAGCTATTGACTAAAAAAAAGCAAAAATTGAACAAATTTGAGTTTTTGAAATCTTTAAAAAGCTGTAGATCAAAAACTGTTTAACCTAGAGAGCTCAAATTGGTGCCATTCTCTTCTGTTCTTAATGAGCTTTAATTTGATATGCAATATGACTATGGTATTTGAATTTTGTAATTTTTAAAAATCTCAAAAACATCACTTTCAATATTTTTGAAAAAATGTAAGACATTGTCTATTTGTGTACCAAATTTCAAAATGGGACACCAATGGGTTCCTATAAAAATTAAATTTCTTGTATTTTAATGTACGTGAAATTCGCTAAATTTGTTGACTTCCATGTCAATACCGTAACTATAAACTGAGTGGTTGAGGTTTGAAAGTTGCTAATAATCTATTTTATAATTCTGTACTACAAATAATATGAAAATGCTTAATATTTATCAATTTTAATATCAGGTAACAGCAAATTGAAGTCATGTTTGTTATCACATTTTTTTACTATAGAGCATATATACAAATACAATGTTTATTTTGGAATTAGCATAAACAATGAAGAGATTTGCAAAAAGAAATTAACCTATAGTCTCTGTGTAAAATTAGCTTACCATAATCACCTTCAAGTTGTCCTCAGTGGAGATCAGGCGTTAGTAATGAGTAGTTCAGTAAAGTAGCTTGACATAAGATATAAGTATTGTATTGGATGGCTTCTATTTAATTTGAAGCTTCAGGCTGTAGTTGTCAAGAGAAAAGAACACTTCTAACACCTGGATCCAATTTAACAATTTTTTGCACATAATTCATGATCCAGTTGTTTCAAACATTCAGCACACATACATTCTTTTTAATTTTAACTATTTGCTACACATTTAATTTCTCACATGTCACTCAAAATTAAAATTTATTTAGTCATACTTTCAAAAACCTCTCTTCAAGAACTTTTAAGATAAGTACTTTTCCAAACTAAGTGAAAACAATTTCATTTCTGTTTTTTTGAGAGTATAAAACAGAGCAACTTCACAGAACACTGCACAAAAGACAACTGACTGAAGATTGCAGTAAACAATAAAGTGGTTACAAGAAAGTAAAGACTTGTTCTTTTTCTGTTGTGACTCGTGTAAAACTGATCGAAACACTTCACCATATCTCTCATTATTCATTCTGTTGTATTATGAGGCACGATTTAAGTAATCATTTCTTTATTTCTGAAATAGATGTCAAAATATAAACAATATTATGCATTTATATATAAGGTATTTATCATCATCATCATCATCATTGTCAACCATTATCAATCCACTGCTGGACGAAGGTCTCCCCAAGTTTCCTCCACAACGGTCTGTCTTGTGCCAGTCTCCTCCATGTCACTCCCGCATATTTACGAATTTCATCCACCCATCTCCCATGTGGTCTTCTTCTGGGTCTTTTCCTGTCCCTTGGAATCCAATCTAAAATTTCGGCTGTCCATCTATGGTCTGTCCTTCTGGCAGTATGTCCAGCCCATTGCCATTTCAGGGATTTAACTCTGATCATGATGTCTTCCACTCTCGTCATTTTTCGGATCCACGAGTTCCTCTTCTTATCTCTCCTGGTTATACCAAGCATGCACCTCTCCATGCTTCTTTGAGTTGTCTGCAGCCTTTGTATGTCTCTTTTAGTTAAGGTCCACGTCTCTGCACCATACGTAAGCACTGGAAGGATGCATTGATCAAACACTTTTCTTTTAAGACATAATGGCATATTGCTCTTGAAAATTATGCTGTTTCTTCCAAAAGCTCTCCAGGCAAGTTTTGTACGCCGATTAATTTCTTCATCAATGTGACCCTCACCTTAATAAATTTTTGTACTACCTATATTATTACTTTATTATTAAAATTGATAAATATTAGGCATTTTTATATTATTTGTACTACAAAAATTATAAAATAGATTATTAGCAACTTTCAAACCTCAACCACTCAGTTTATAGTTGCAGTATTAACATGGAAGTCAACAAATTTAGCAAATTTAATGTACATTATAATACAAAAAAAATAATTTTCATAGGAACCCATTTGGCATCCCATTATGAAATTTGGCACACAAATAGTCAATGTCTTTGAAACATTTTTTTCAAAAAATTAAAAGGGGTGTTTGAGATTTTTAAAAATTACAAAATTCAAATATCATGGTCATATTGCATATCAAATTTAAGCTCACTAAAAACAGACGAGAATGGCACCAATTTGAGCTCTCTAGGTCAAATAGTTTTTAATCTACAGCTTTTTAAAGATTTCAAAATGTCAAATTTGGGCAATTTTTGCTTTTTTTTTTTTTTTTTTTTTTTTTTTTTTAAGTCAATAGCTCAAAAACTAAGAGCCCAAAAAATCTGAAAACCTGAAATTTTACAATTTTTGTCAACTTTACTGGTACTTACCACTGTCCCAAAAATGATCAATTTCTGAGATGTCAAGGTTCAGATCATTGGTTGATTTGACACGGAATGACCCATCAGTTTGTTTTTTTGTTTTTTTTCGTTGTTTTTCAAATTGAATTAGATTTAGAGGTCGCTACCAGGGTCAAAAGTATTACTAATTACATGAATCTGTATGGTAATTGTATTGAACCCCAGATGGCACTGTATGTAGTTTCCCACCAGCTAAAAATTCAGTCAGAAACATGCTGCACTAGGTGACCACAAGGTGGCACTGTAGCATTATCCAATTGAGTCAATTAGTGGCTGACTGTTGCACAGAGTGGATGTATTTTTCAAAGCTCTAGTAGGAATGTTTTTGTAATTCTAGCAATTTGCAGCATAGTATTAAATGGCATCAAGCACGTGTAAAACGTATGAAAGTTCTATTTGTACTAGAAGAAGTACAGAAGTATAGTTAATTGGCCAAATTTTGTCATCGCTTCATCCTTCAAGGCTTCTGTCCATTAGTGAGGTAAGGGCGTTATTTTTTCATTATAAACTTGATTTGAAACAAACTGTTAGGGAATCTCCGGAATCAACTGCATGCAGCAATGGAAACCAAACCTAAGACCAAAATTACTGACTTACTTGACCATTTTGATTACAAAAACTGACTTTACTGATTTGGACATAAAAAAAACAAAAAAAAAAACAGACTAAATACTGACTCAAATTTCTCATTAGGAAAGAAGGGTCAAAAGCATTTTTTTTTTTTTTTTTTAATCTGGCCTCCACCATCCCCATAGCCAGCCAACTCACACCTATTTATTGTTTTAATTGTAATCAACATATAAAACTATTACGAAATTACATATAATAATAATAATAAAAAATTATCAGGAAAATCATTGCACTTTATTATAATAATACTGACATGCTCCTATTCAGCACAAATATACCCAAAACTAGAAAAAGCTTTTAAGTGCAGCTGTACAGTACCATTTTCAGAATAATACAAACAAAATGTTTATAACTTGCAATTTTTAAATGTAATGTGGAAAATCATCTAGCTTTCTTTACAAAATTAGGTCATTAAGTCTCACTTTGTTTTTGCTTCTTTGAAGAAAATGTTGTTATAACACTGCTTTTTCACTTAACTGCTTTCTGTACCTTTTCTATGTCTTTCATTTTCTTCACTTCTTGTTCCCTAACTTTCGTAGCACTCTCCAACATTGCTTGAGCCACACTAATTCCCACCAAGTCCTTTTTATTTATTGCTTCTTTTAAGCACTTGTTTGCATCATCCATTAATCTGTCAACAGTCAATCTTTTCTCCCTCTTTCATTTTCTTCAGTGCCTGCTCACCGTGTTCAATATTTACTTTTTCTTTTTCAAACTTACTCTTCATACTTGCTTGCAACAATTTTTCTTTTTCCTGTTGTTCTTGTTTCCTCAGTTTTCCTCTGCCACTCTCTTCTCATCTTCACAGTACTGCTTGTATCTGACATGATCTGTGCATGCCAATTGAAGAAGTTCCTGAGTGATAATTACAAAGTGAGCCTTCCCCTCAAACACATTCACCACAGCATCTCTTACGGACAAATAAGCATCCAATGTTCTTTCACACATATTTGCTGTGTCTTCATTCAAGATGTTCCCCGACAATGAGAATCCCCTTTCTACATCTGCATTGCCATGTGAAAGTGCAGCCTTCACAATTTTCGTAACAGTAGGGTATTTCTTTTCTCCAGAGGTATATGTCTTCTCAAAAAACTGACTCCAGTAAACGTCCACTGGGTTCTCGTCACTACCCGATTTTTCTTCTTCTAACATCAATAGTTTCCATTCATCAACAAGTGCATGTTCACTGTACTCAATTGGAAGAACTGCAGCTAATTTCACTATGTTTGTGTATGATCCTTCTTTCACCCTCTTTGCAGGATGTAAACATCAAAGATACCACAACACAGGTTTATCCAAAGAAGACTTTTCCAAAATATGTGTACAAGCAGACACATAGTGCTTTCTAGCTCTCATGGAAATATAGCATCTTTCTTGTGCACTTAGCTTCTTGAGATATTCACTTTCTCTAGTGTCTAACACTATGCTTTTCAATGGCAAGTAATACTTATCCCAAAATACTTCCAGACTCAATGGAGCAGCACTAAACACAAAATCGATTCACGAGTGTTCTGACGAGGTTTGTGAGCTCGTCAGAACACTCATGAATCGATTTTGTGTTCGATTCACGAGTGTTCTAGTTTAATGCTTAAGTCTAGAAAATCTCCAAATATCTATCCTAGCTCTCTTAACTTATGTAAAACCAACCACAGTAATCAGGACCTTGATTTCCTACACTTAAGCATTAAACTTAACTGTGGTAACCCATCAATCAGCCTTTTGATAAAAAAGTTAATTTTCCTTTCAAAGTAATAAAATATCTGCACTGGAACAATAACATCTCGATCAAAGTAACTGAGAATGTACTAATTTCTCAGGTATTTAGAATTTCAAGAATTTGCTGCAACAATTTGGATTTCAATAACCACATTAGAATCTTATTAAACTGTTGTTTGTTTGTTTTTTCATCAAAAGAACTTTAAGAAAAATTGTTCTGAATAATAGAGTTAGGTTGGCAGATCTGTTTAAATTTCTACACAGTTAATAAAATGATTCTCGCCAATGAAAGCCTTTCGGAAGTTGGTCTGGAGGATGCATATAAACTACAAAAAGGAACCTTTAGTGCTATGGACAGGACAGTCCTATTAAAAATAAAAAATGCAAATAAAATCACACAAAAAAAGTTTCTAATTTGATTAAAAAGTAAAATAAAAATAAATAAAAAGTAAACTAGGTATTCACTCACTAGAATAACTAACCTAAAAATACAAAAACTTACGTTAAAATAAATAGGAACTTGAAGTGTCTGTAGAAGTACACTAAGGTAATTAAATACATATAAAGGTTATTAAATACACTACAAGTGTATTTGATAATATTTTTCATGTATTCTGGAGAGTTATTCTACTATCTGGAAAAGCAGGACTTCATTCTTAGTTGTATAATTCTCTTGGTAGAAATTTAACGGGCAGGGTCTTTTATGCGGAGAAAAGTTGGGAACCTCCCCCACCACCCCCGTTTCTGGGATCGGCCGAGAAGGGAGTGCGGCCATGTTTTTGTCACTTGAACAGAAAGTATGGCATAGAAGGTAAGCTCTCATCTTTGTTCTTGTACTTACTTCGTTCTAAATTTAATTAATGAACATTCTTAGCGGAAATTTTGGTTTTTTAGCATCAAGAATTAGGAGCAAGTAATTTTACTAACTTTTTGAGTTTTTTTCTCTTTCACTTAACTTGGAATTTTAGCGTGATTTTGAGCACTTTGTTTGACTAGTTAGCCGTTTTATTGTTCTTGTTGTCAACGATGTTTTTTCATTGTTGGTAGGAACATAATATCTACATGATTATACTCTTAAAGCACTACTGGAATATTTGTAAATATTGCAACTAATTGTTAACTTCATATAATTTTTTCCAAAGCATCTTTTTATTTTTATTATTACTTTTTTTCTTGTGATGTCAGTTGTTGAGAAAGTTGTGGGTACCAAAATCCTGTTTACTTTTAGGAATCTAATTATAATTTTTTTTATTCTTTTGTTTTTTATTTTATGGCATTTTGGATAAAGCTTTTTTCACCACAAAGCATAAGACTTTGTAGTACTTTGGTACTGTTATTCATGTTTAAAATCTCTCTTAGGCGGCTAGGTTGCTTGGCAACCTATTTTTTAGCTGAATAATTCTGATGGCTTATTCAGACACTCTCACAACTTGTGGTTTTTGTAATCGTTTTTTTGTTTTTTGTGGCAGATGACGAGCATGGGTTGGGCCAGGAAAGTTATAGATGCATGCAAAAACTTTAATTAAATGATTCCTCATGTAACTCTGAGGAAGTTATGTTAATTATAAAAATATTTTTGTGGGCTTTAAACTTGCATCTATGGCTTTGCAGAAACCCATTTCAAACTAGGTCCTCGTGGAAGTGAGAAAATGCAGAGTTTTGCTGGTCCTTGATAAAGCCAAGGCTCAGCATTCTCGACACTTTCTACATTCAGGTTGCTATTACTTTATCGCCTTTTTACTCATACCTGTTGGTTTCTGAGTATTTCTTAGTTGTTTTAGTACCAGATAAAGATTTTTTTGCATCTGTCTCTTCTTAATAGTATATATATATACTCCCCATGCCGCCCCCAGCGTCTAGGGAGTGGCCTGGGTTGAAAGTTCGGGGAGAAAGTTTTCTGCCATTTTTTTTTTGAAGTAGTAGCAGAAAAGAAGCAGTAGAGGTAAGCTCTCTTCTATGTTCTTTTAGTTAAGAGGTTCCAAGTTCAACTTATGAACTTTTGAGCAGTTATTTTCTTTTTTTCGCATCAAGCAATTAGGTGCAAGCAAGTCTATTAACTTTAAGTGTTTTTTTCACTTTCACTTTTATTGGAAACTTGGAGTGTGTTTTAGGGCTCTTGGGCAAAGTAGCTGGCCATTTTATTGTTCTTGCAGTCAACGATGTGTTTTCAATGTCGGTTAGAACATTTTAATTACATTATTATGCACTTAAAACACTCGGGAATACTTTGTATATATTGCAACTAATTGTTAACATCATATAATCTTCACAAAGTATTTTTGTTAGTTATTATCAGTTTTTAATTTTTGTACTTGTAATGTCAGTTGTTGATGAGTAGGAGGTTCAATATTCCAGTTTCCTTCAGGAATCTATTTTTTCAAAAAAATTTATTATCTTTTATATGGCATTTTGCATAAAACGTTTTTCACTGCAAAGCATAAGAATCTGTGGTACTTTAGTATTACTATTCTGGTTTAAATTCTCCCTTAGGCGGCTAGGTAACTTGGCAAAGTGTTATTGCTGAATAATTCTTTTGATTCATTCAGTCACTCTCACAACTTGTGTTTTTTTGGAATCGTTTTTCTGTTTTTTAATAGCAGATGACGAGCATGGGTTGGGCCTGGAAAGCTACAGATGCATGCAAAATTAATGTTAACTTAATTTTCGTCAAGCAACTCTTCGCAGGTTATAATATTTTTTGAAAAAAATTTTTGGTGGGCTTATCACTTGCATCTATGGCTTTGCAGAAACCCATTTCCAACTAGGTCTTTGTGGAAGAGAGAAAATGCAGAGTTTTGCTGGTCCTTGATAAAGCCAAGGCTCGGCATTATTGGCACTTTCTACATTCAGGTTGCTATTATTTTATCCTCTTTTTACTCACACTTGTCAGTAATGAATTTCTCTATGTTGTTTTTTGGTATGGTATGAGTTGACAAATTGTTTTTGCTTCTGTCTCTTCTTAATCGTCTGTGAATTCTGAATTTTCATAACTGCTGCGTTGCACGTCATGATCCTCAGGTACTTTAGAAAATTTCGTTTCAAAATTTTTACGTAATGTGAAAAAAGAACACCAAGAAGGAGACGTCTGATACCAACGAAATTTATACAGCATAATAACAGAATACAGAGGTTATAACGTGATCAAAAAGGAGACATCTGATACCAACCAAATTTATACAGCATAATAACGGAATAAAGAGGATAACGTGATCAAAACATTATGGCAAAATACAGCTGTATTTGCTGGTAAACTGAAAAATAACATTTTCATGTAACATGGTTAGTACAAGGTTGAACCGCCACGAACTGCGTCACACTGTGCAATTCTGGCATGGAGTCTGTCGTACAGATATTGGATGTAAGTTTGGGGTATTGAGTTCCAAGCATCCTTAACCTGGACGCATAAATCGGGGATGGTCGTGGAGACCAGATAAGTCGTTTTCCCATAAAATCCCACACTTGCTTAATGGGAGACAAATCCGGTGACAGTGCAGGCCATGGAAGTTGTCTCACACCCTGAAGTGCATGTTGCGTTGCACGTGCCATGTGTGGGCATGCGTTATCTTGCTGGAAAACACCACGATGGACCAACCTTACAAATGGCACAACAACGGGCTGAATGATGTTGATGTTGGAGGTGCTGTTTAACGTACCGGGTACAAACACTAGTTGAGTACGGGAGCGATAGCTGATCGCTCCCCACACCAGGAGACTAGGTGTAGGCCATGTGTGTCGCTGGTGGATGCAAGAAGGGTGGAGACACTCCCCTGTGCGTCTGTGAACACGCATACGGCCATCGGAGGCTCCCAAGCAGAATCTGTTTTCATTGCTGAACACGACAGATCGCCATTGCGTTCTCCAGTGCAGACGTTGGCGAGACCAATGCAGCTGTTCCTGACAGTGGGCTGGAGTCAGAGGTACACATGCTAAAGGCACACGTGCACATAGTCCTGCATCCAGTAGACGGTTGCGGATTGTTCGCACAGTCACCTCAGGTGCAACAGCAGCTCGGATTAGCGTCGCAGTGGATGTTCTGCTTGACAACGCCGCTCTTGTTATGCGTCGATCGGTCCGCTCATCAGTCCGTCTGCGACTCCCGGTTCCACGTCTTCTCGTGTGGGAATGTTCCTTGGACTATCTACGCCACCATCGTACCACCACCGATACTTCCCGTCCAATTCGCTCCGCAATACGACGATACGACCACCCAGCCTTGCAGAGTCCCACTAGACGACCTCGCTCAAAGTCAGACAACTGCTGAAATCGTACACGTCTTCCATGTCCAGGCATTGTAGCTTCTTCAGGGCCTTCGCACGTGTCCGTACGCCGACGACTGATTACATTCACTTCGCCGTACTCCTTAAATACCACCGACGATAATTTGCATATTATGACGTGTTGTGGTGTAAGCGCTCACCGGTTCGTCCCGAAATTAATATCACACCTACGTAAACTCGACCTCATTAACATTCGTAAATTTCATGATCGTCGGCCAATTCTTTCTTGCTGTTCTTTTTTCACTTTCCGCCAGTGTATATATAAACTATCTACCAACAAGTAATTGGACACCTGTGATAGCAAAGGAAGACAAAGTTTATTGACCTTCAATAGTTGGTGGAGCCTCCACGAGCAGCTATTACAGCTGTCACCCTCAGGGGCATACTCTCAACCAGGCATTCTACAACGGCTAGCGGTATTTTTTTCCACTCGGCTTGGAGAAGACAGGTCAGTTCCTTCACCGATTTCGGACGGTGTGGGCACCCCATAAGTCGAAGCTCCAACTCGTCCCAGAGGTGCAGTAGGTCTCGGCGTTGAATCTACCAGGAATTGCTACCAAGGGTCCCATGCCATATCAGGAGAAACATCCCCATAGCATAATTCAACCGCCGCTGAACTTCACAGTTGGCACAATACGTTCCGGCAAGAGGCGTTCTCCATGCAGACGCCAAACCCAGACCCTCCCATCCAAACGGTAGAGGGTGAACCTTGATTCATCGCTCCAGAGCACCTGCTTCCACTGTAGACGTTCTTTGCATCACGTTAGCCCAGCAGCGCTACTGGACTTGGTGATCAAAGGCTTGTGGGCGGCAGCACGTCCATGTTAACCGAGCAGATGGGCTTCCTTACGGATGATATTCATCAAAAGAACACTCCCGGATGCCTGTTGAAACTCCTCGCGGATCTGGCCCACCGATTTGGTGCGGTTCTTCCGAATTTCTCTGGCCGGCACCCGTCTGTCTCTAACTCCCAGTTTTGTGGGTCTGACGGATCGGGCACATTCCGACAGTCACCTCTCATCTTCCACTTGCCAATCACGTAGGCCACTGTAGATTTTGGGTACTTCAACTCGCTGGATATGTCACGTATCGATCAGCCATTTCTGCGATACCTGACGATTACACTTTTCTTGAAATCAGAGAGCTCCGAACTGCATGGCATCTTGCATGCGACTGGTTGCGTTGTTGTTTCCCCACACGACATTTAACGGCGGCGGCCGTGACGTGTATCAGGACCGCTGATATCGTCGATTGCAGGGGTGTCCAATTACTTGTTGGTAGATAGTGTGTGTGTGTGTATATATATCATCATCATCATTGTCAACCATTATCAATCCACTGCTGGACGAAGGTCTCCCCAAGTTTCCTCCACAACAGTCTGTCTTGTGCCAGTCTCCTCCATGTCACTCCCGCATATTTTCAAATTTCATCCACCCATCTTATATGTGGTCTTCTACTGGGTCTTTTCCTGTCCCTTGGAATCCAATCTAAAATTTCGGCTGTCGATCGATGGTCTGTTCTTCTGGCAGTATGTCCGGCCCATTGTCATTTCAGGGATTTAACTCTGATCATGATGTCTTCCACTCTTGTCATTTTTCGGATCCACGTGTTCCTCTTCTTATCTCTCCTGGTTACACCAAGCATGCACCTCTCCATGCTTCTTTGAGTTGTCTGCAGCCTTTGTATGTCCCTTTTAGCTAAGGTCCACGTCTCTGCACCATATGTAAGCACTTGAAGGATGCATTGGTCAAACACTTTTCTTTTAAGACATAATGGCATATTGCTCTTGAAAATTATGCTGTTTCTTCCAAAAGCTCTCCAGGCAAGTTTTGTACGCCGATTAATTTCTTCACCAATGTGACCCTCACTTGATATCTGCTGTCCAAGATAAACGTACGTGTCTGTTATCTCCAGCTTTTCTCCATCAATCGATAAATCTTCATTTCTTGTAAAAGCATTAAACATCACTTTTGTCTTCTGAAAGTTCATTTTTAATCCCACTTCTTTACTCTTGTCAGCAAGTTCCTGCATCATACTCTGTAGCTCTGATGGGGTAGTTGCAAAAATGACTATGTCATCAGCCAAACGAAGGTGGGTTAGATAATCTCCATTAATCTTTATGCCTTTGTTTTCCCAGTTCAGTGATTGAAAGACATTTTCCAATGTAGCATTAAAGAGCTTCGGAGATATGGTGTCACCTTGTCCCACTCCTTTTCCAATTTTTATGTGTGTTGTATTTTCAAATAGCAGAATCTTTGCACTTGCATTTTCATAGATGTTATTAATAATATTAATGTATGCATCTTCAATACCGCAGGATTTCAGAGCCATTGCAACTGCTGATGGTTTCACCGAATCAAAGGCTTTTTCATAATCGATAAAAGCCATGCACAATGGAAGTTCATATTCTCTCGCTCTTTCAATTAGTTCTCTCAGTACGTGGATATGATCTATTGTGCTGTAGCCACTCCTGAATCCAGCTTGTTCTCTCGGTTGAGCCATGTCCAGTGTTACCTTCAAGCGGTGTGAAAGAACTTTAGTGAAGATTTTATAAACCACTGATAGGAGGCTGATAGGTCTGTAGTTCCCGAGATCCTCAATGTCACCTTTTTTATGTAGCAAGATCATTGTAGCGTTGTTCCAATCCTCAGGAATTTTCCCTTCATTAAGGCATCGAGTGAAAATTTGGGCGAGTACTGTTTCGATTTCTCCACTTGCTTCTTGTATGATGTCTACAGTAATTCCATCTTCTCCTGGAGCTTTTCCCCTCTTCATGTTCTTGATTGCATGTGCAACTTCTGCTGGAAGGACTGGAAGAACTCTGGTACCTTTCATGATGCCTGGAGTACATGTATCATCCCTCTCATATAATTTGGAGTAGAAATCTTTCACTCTTGTCAAAATTTCGCCTCTATTTCTTGTTACAGAACCATCTTCTTTTCTCAGGGCCATAATCTGTTTTCTTCCCTTACTGAGATGTCCCTTTGCTATCTTTACGCTTCGGTTGTTTTCAATTGCTTTCCTTACTAGTTCACAGTTGAATTTCCTTACGTCTTCAGTGATACTTTTTCGTACTGTCTTGCATAGCTCTATATATTCCACTTTGGAAGTCACATCTTCTTTAGTTGTCCTCATCTCTCTTCTTTTTTGCATCAACATTTTGGTTTTTCCTGATAATTGGTTCACATGCAACTTGTTCTTAGACCCAGCTAATTTTGCTGCTGTTTCCATAAGAGCTTTGGTTACTTTTCTGTTAACTTCAGAAATATCCACTTCTTCCGATGTTAGGCCTTCTAAAGCAGAGAATCTGTTCTTCAGTTCCAATTTGAAGGTATTATTGTGTTTTTTAAGGTTGGTTATGTCAATACATTTTGTTTGTCTTATGAGCTTGCTACGTTCGAGTTTACTGTTGAGGTGCATCTTACATCTCACCAATCTATGGTCACTGCCTGTGTTGAACTCGTTTAGCACACTGCAGTCTTCTATGACGAATTTTTTTGTTACACATAATAAAATCAATTTCACTTGTCGTCCCATTTGGATGTCTCCATGTCCATTTCCTGTGTGGCTTTTTCTTGAAAAAGGAGTTCAAGATGAAAAACCCTTCTGCCTCTGCAAACTCTACGAGAGTATTTCCACGCTGGTTTCTGTTGCCGTGACCGAATTTACCTACTGAAGTTTCATTCTGGTGTCGTTGCCCTATTTTTGCATTAAAATCTCCCATAATTATCTTGAAGTGCTGCTTACCTTTATTATTTAGATATATATATACATACTTAAATTCGAAAAGTATGCGGGAATGACATGGAGGAGACTGGCACAAGACAGACCGTTGTGGAGGAAACTTGGGGAGACCTTCGTCCAGCAGTGGATTGATAATGGTTGATGATGATGATGATGATGATATATATATATATATCATCAATTATTATTATCAATCCACTGCTGGATAAAGGTCTCCCCAAGTTTCTTCCACAACTGTCTGTCTTTAGCCTGTTTTCTACATGTTACTCCGGCACACTTTAGAATCCATCTCCCATGTGGTCTTCTTCTGGGTGTTTTTCTGATCCTTGGAATCCAGTCCAAAATTTCAGTTGTCCATCGGTGGTCTGTCCTTCTGGTGACATGTCCAGCCCATTGCCATTTCACGGATTTTACTTAAGGGTCTACCACTCTTGTCATTTTTCTTATCCATGAGTTCCTCTTCTTATCTTTCCTGGTTATACCAAACATGCATCTCTCCATGCTTCTTTAAGTTGTATGCAGTCTTTCAGCCTTTGTATGAAAGACTGCTGACAACGTTTGTATACACACACATATAATATATAACATCATCATTGTCAACCATTATCAATCCACTGCTGGACGAAGGTCTCCCCAAGTTTCCTCCACAACGGTCTGTCTTGTGCCAGTCTCCTCCATGTCACTCCCGCATATTTACGAATTTCATCCACCCATCTCCCATGTGGTCTTTTTCTGGGTCTTTTCCTGTCCCTTGGAATCCAATCTAAAATTTCGGCTGTCCATCTATGGTCTGTCCTTCTGGCAGTATGTCCAGCCCATTGCCATTTCAGGAATTTAACTCTGATCATGATGTCTTCCACTCTCGTCATTTTTCGGATCCACGAGTTCCTCTTCTTATCTCTCCTGGTTATACCAAGCATGCACCTCTCCATGCTTCTTTGAGTTGTCTGCAGCCTTTGTATGTCTCTTTTAGTTAAGGTCCACGTCTCTGCACCATACGTAAGCACTGGAAGGATGCATTGATCAAACACTTTTCTTTTAAGACATAATGGCATATTGCTCTTGAAAATTATGCTGTTTCTTCCAAAAGCTCTCCAGGCAAGTTTTGTACGCCGATTAATTTCTTCATCAATGTGACCCTCACTTGATATCTGCTGTCCAAGATAAACATACGTATCTGTTATCTCCAGTTTTTCTCCATCAATCGATAAATCTTCATTTCTTGTAAAAGCATTGAACATCACTTTTGTCTTCTGAAAGTTCATTTTTAATCCCACTTCTTTACTCTTGTCAGCAAGTTCCTGGATCATACTCTGCAGCTCTGATGGGGTAGTTGCAAAAATGACTACGTCATCAGCAAAACGAAGGTGGGTTAGATAATCTCCATTAATCTTTATCCCTTTGTTTTCCCAGTTCAGTGATTGAAAGACATTTTCCAATGTGGCATTAAAGAGCTTCGGAGATATGGTGTCACCTTGTCTCACTCCCTTTCCAATTTTTATGTGTGTTGTATTTTCAAACAGCCGAATCTTTGCACTTGCATTTTCATAGATGTTATTAATAATATTAATGTATGCATCTTCAATACCGCAGGATTTCAGAGCCGTGGTAACTGCTGATGGTTTCACCGAATCAAAGGCTTTTTCATAATCGATAAAAGCCATGCACAATGGAAGTTCATATTCCCTCGCTCTTTCAATTAGTTCTCTCAGCACATGGATATGATCTATTGTGCTGTAGCCACTCCTGAATCCAGCTTGTTCTCTCGGTTGAGCCATGTCCAGTGTTACCTTCAAGCGGTGTGAAAGAACTTTAGTGAAGATTTTATAAACCACTGATAGGAGGCTGATAGGTCTGTAGTTCCTGAGATCCTCAATGTCACCTTTTTTATGTAGCAGGATCATTGTAGCATTGTTCCAATCCTCAGGAATCTTCCCTTCATTAAGGCATCGAGTGAAAATTTGGGCGAGTACTGTTTCGATTTCTCCACTTGCTTCTTGTATGATGTCTATAGTAATTCCATCTTCTCCTGGAGCTTTCCCCCGCTTCATGTTCTTGATTGCATGTGCAACTTCTGCTGGGAGGACTGGAAGAACTCTGGTACCTTTCATGATGTCTGGAGTACATGTATCATCCCTTTCATATAATTTGGAGTAGAAATCTTTCACTCTTGTCAAAATTTCGCCTCTATTTCTTGTTATAGAACCATCTTCTTTTCTCAGAGCCATAATCTGTTTTCTTCCCTTACTGAGATGTCCCTTTGCTATCTTTAGGCTTTGGTTGTTTTCAATTGCTTTCCTCACTAGTTCACAGTTGAATTTTCTTACGTCTTCAGTGATACTTTTTCGTACTGTCTTGCATAGCTCTATATATTCCACTTTGGAAGTCACATCTTCTTTAGTTGTCCTCATCTCTCTTCTTTTTTGCATCAACATTTTGGTTTTTCCTGATAATTTGTTTACATGCAACTTGTTCTTAGACCCAGCTAATTTTGTTGCTGTTTCCATAAGAGCTATATATATATATCATCATTGTCAACTATTATCAATCCACTGCTGGATGAAGGTCTCCCCAAATTTCCTCCACACAGGTCTGTCTTGTGCCAGTCTCCTCCATGTCACTCCTGCATACTTTCGAATTTCATCCACCCATCTCCCATGTGGTCTTCTTCTGGGTCTTTTCCCTGTCCCTTGGAATCCAATCTAAAATTTCGGCTGTCCATCGATGATCTGTCCTTCTGGCAGTATGTCTAGCCCATTGCCATTTCACGGATTTAACTCTGCAGCCCATTGCCGTTTCAGGGATTTAACTCTGATCATGAAGTCTTCCACTCTTGTCATTTTTCGGATCCATGAGTTCCTCTTCTTATCTCTCCTGTTTACACCAAGCATGCACCTCTCCATTCTTCTTTGAGTTGTCTGCAGCCTTTGTATGTCTCTTTTAGTTAAGGTCCACGTCTCTGCACCATACGTAAGCACTGGAAGGATGCATTGATCAAACACTTTTCTTTTAAGACATAATGGCATATTGCTCTTGAAAATTATGCTGTTTCTTCCAAAAGCTCTCCAGGCAAGTTTTGTACGCCAATTTATTTCTTCATCAATATGACCCTCACTTGATATCTGCTGTCCAAGAAAAACGTACGTGTCTGTTATCTCCAGCTTTTCTCCATCAATCCATAAATCTTCATTTCTTGTAAAAGCATTGAACATCACTTTTGTCTTCTGAAAGTTCATTTTTAATCCCACTTCTTTACTCTTGTCAGCAAGTTCTTGGATCATACTCTGCAGCTCTGATGGGGTAGTTGCAAAACTGACTAAGTCATCAGCAAAACGAAGGTGGGTTAGATAATCTCTATTAATCTTTATCCCCTTCTTTTCCCAGCTCAGCGACTGAAAGACACCCTCCAATGTGGCATTAAAGAGCTTCAGAGATATGGTGTGGCACCTTGTCTCACTCCCTTTCCAATTTTTATGTGTGTTGTATTTTCAAACAGCCGAATCTTTGCACTTGCATTTTCATTGATGTTATTAATCATATTAATGTATGCATCTTTATTACCGCAGGATTGCAGAGGCATTGTAACTGCTGGTTTCACCGAAGCAAAGGCTTTTTCATAATCTATAAAAGCCATGCACAAATGAAGTTCATATTTCCTCGCTTTTTCAATTAGTTCTCTCAGTATGTGGATATGATCTATTGCGCTGTAGACACTCCTGAATTCATCTTGTTCTCTCGGTTGAGCCATGTCCAGTGTTACCTTCAAGCAGTGTGAAAAAACTTTAGTGAAGATTTTACAAACCACTGATAGGAGGCTGATAGGTCTGTAGTTCCTGAGATCCTCAATGTCACCTTTTTCATGTAGCAGGATCATTGTAGGGTTGTTCCAATCCTCAGGAATCTTCCCTTCATTAAAGCATCAAATGAAAATTTGGGAGAGTACTGTTTTGATTTCTCCACTTGCTTTTTGTATGATGTCTACAGTAATTCCATCTTCTCCTGGAGCTTTTCCCCGCTTCACGTTCTTGATTGCATGTGCAACTTTTGCTGGGAGGACTGGAAGAACTCTGGTACCTTTCATGATGTCTGGACTACATGTATCATCCCTTTCATACAATTTGGAGTAGAAATCTTTCACTCTTGTCAAAATGTTGCCTCTATTTCTTGTTACAGAACCATCTTCTTTTCTCAGTGCCATAATGTGTTTTTTTTTCCCTTACTGTTATCTCCCTTTGCTATCTTTAGGCTTTGGTTGTTTTCAATTGCTTTCCTCGCTAGTTCACAGTTGAATTTCCTTACGTCTTCAGTGATACTTTTTGGTACTGTCTTGCATAGCTCTATATATTCCACTTTGGAAGTCACATCTTCTTTAGTTGTCCTCATCTCTCTTCTTTTTTGCATCAACATTTTTGTTTTTCCTGATAATTTGTTCACATGCAACTTGTTCTTAGACCCAGCTAATTTTGTTGCTGTTTCCATAAGAGCTTTGGTTACTTTTCTGTTAACTTCAGAAATATCCACTTCTTCCGATGTTAGGCCTTCTAAAGTAGAGAACCTGTTCTTCAGTTCCAACTTGACGGTATTATGGTGTTTTTTAAGGTTGGTTTTATGTCAATACATTTTGTTTGTCTTATGAGCTTGCCACATTCAAGTTTAGTGTTGAGGTGCATCTTACAACTCACCAATCTATGGTCACTACCTGTGTTGAACTTGTTTAGCACACTGCAGTCTTCTATGACAAATTTTTTTGTTACACATAATAAAATCAATTTCACTTGTCGTCCCATTTCGATGTCTCCATGTCCATTTTCTGTGTGGCTTTTTCTTGAAAAAGGAGTTCAAGATGAAAAAATCTTCTGCCTCTGCAAACTCAACTAGAGTATTTCCATGCTGTTTTCTGTTGCCCTATTTTTGCATTGAAATCTACCATAATTGCTTGCCTTTATTATTTAGATGATGAATTTCCTCATAAATTTCTTCAATTTCTTCTTCAGGATGACTTGTGGTGGGTGCATAAGTTTGAATAATCTGAGTCTGGTATCTTCTCGAGAGTTGGATAACGAGTCGTGCAGCTCTGTCAGAGGAACTTTCAACTTCTACAACTTTATCCTTCAGTTTCTTGTTTATTATAAATCCAACACCTCTAGTTCTGCCAGTATCTGTCCCACGATAGTAGAAGAGATGTCCACTTTTCAGTTCAATGAGATCTTCTCCTTTTCTCCTTACCTCACTTAGCCCGACGATGTCCCAATTGATCCTTTGTAGTTCCTCTTCCAATTCAAGAAGCCTTGAATCAGAAGATAGGGAGCATCTATTATACGTAGCCAAGGTCAGCATTAGATGGCAGCCTAGTCCGGTCCTCTGGGGATTCTTATTCAACTGACGGCACGTATTTAGATGATTTTCACCTTGGATCTCGCCCTTTAGATTATTGCTATAATTATATATAGCCAGTGCCGTTAATGCCCACCAGATGGAGAAGTCTCAGTAGCTGAGCCCATCTTACAGATTTATGATGTCAGATGCTGACTGAAAAGAAAAAAAAAAACCCATAACGCTGTGAATTGTTGGCCGCTGTGGTATAAAGCTAACGCGCTCGGCTAGATATCGAGAGATTTGGGATTCAATTCCTCGACGATGGCCAAATAATTTTTTTCGGTTGCTGCGAGTTGCTTAACGTGGAAAGAGCGATGTATTTATTTATTCAACTGACGCCACGTATTTAGAGGATTTTCAACATATATATATATCTTGGCTTTAACTACCCAGCTAGGAATGGGACAAAGGAAGGAGGGAATCTCCAGAAGAGTCAGTTAACATCATGTATTTTGCTAGGAATGGGACAAAAGGAGGGAATCACTTGAGAGTCAATTAACATCATGTGTTAATGGATAGTGAGAAAGAAAATCCCCTTAAAAATAGAGATAGCCAGCTTTAGCCTGTCACTCCCTAAAATGTGGGTGGGCAAGAGAAGATGAAGGCATTAACTATGGTGTACAAATGGAAGACATATAGTGATATACCTCTTCAAAGATCACGTGCCAGAAGCCAACTTTAGGTGGTCTAAATTTCTACAAGCTGCTATTGTAGTATACAAATACTTAAATTATTTTAACTAAATACTTTTGTAAACAATTAAAGTATAAGTTGCATCAATAAAAATGGGTTAATGCATTCAAGGTGCAAAAATTGGTTCCTTTCTCATTAATATTGGTTTTAGTGACATTACACTTAATTTTCATACTTTTGATAGACTTTGTTGTGTGCCAAATACTTTTGCTCAGGCCAAGACTTAGTAACTAGAAAAAATGGCAGTGATGGGTCTTAATCTTGTTCTCAATAGCCTTACAAGGATAAGCGTATGGTTCAAAAAACGGGGGAAATTCATCATAATTTAATGAAATTTATATAGTGTATAAAGTCCAAGAAATAGCCATGACATCAATTATTACCAAGTTTGCAATTATTTACTGAGCAGTGATTAAAAAAAAAATTCAGGACAGGCATCACATCAGCATAAGAGCCACAAGGTAGGCAAAGAGCACTTTTGTAAAAACGATCATGCTTATGTTATCAGTCCGTGGACAACATATCTCTGCAACTATTAGTACGACCTGAAAAATTCCTTTTGCATTGGGAAGCTTGAAATGTGCGAATGATGATCCTTGCATTCCAGTATTTTCCGATGCACAACTTCGCCACTAGAGGTAAATGCAGATAACCAATTCATTTTTTTTTTTTTTTTTTTTGCATATAATTGCTTCTAAATATCAGACTGAAAAATTCCTTTCTTTTGATGTTATTTATAACGAAGACTATTTTAGGCACAGTTTCCTTCTCAAATAATACATAGATTTTCCACTAGGAGACATAAGGCAAATTGCATTTTTTCTCCAATATCTCCGCTTTTAATTGCCTAATTTGAAAAATTCTTCCTGCATCAGATACAGCTACTGATGCGAAATGTTTTGCAACATAATTTCTCATTTTTCGTAAGAAATGATTTGTCTACCGGAGAGCGTAAGTGTCTATTTCTGCTTCTGGGGTATTTGCAGCAAAATATAAGCTTCCGAAAACTCAGTTGAAAGAGTTCTTTCATGGACCGATGCCACTCACCTCAGAAAATGCTCAAAAATACTTTTTCTTAAAATAATGCAGAGTTTTTCGCTGGGGCGTAGATGTATATCTTATTTTTGTCGAAATATCTGCTTCTAAGAATCAGATTTCAAAAACTCTTTGTTGAAAAGCATTTCTGGTGTAAAATGTTTCTCATACAGTTCTAAATTTTTCATGTGATTCACAGATCTTCCACTAGGGGGCGTAAAGGTAAGTTGCGTTTTTCCGATCTGATATCTCCGAGCACTTCTAAAACTATGATTTGAATAATTCTTCCTGCATCAGATACAGCTCCTGATGGAAAAATTTTATCATAATTTCTAATTTTTAGTAAGGAATGTGGTTTGGCCACCAAGGGGTGTTTTAGTGTTTACTTCCGTTTCTGATGCATTTGCAGTAAAATCTGAGCTTCCGAAAACTTGATTGAAAAAAATTATTATTTCGTGGACCAATACCATGAAAAATATTTTCAGAATACCTTATTCTTAAAATAATGCACTGTTTTTTCACCCGAGGAGTAGATGCACATCTTATTTTTGTCTACATCTCTGGTTGTAAATGTCCGATTTTAAAATTTCTTTCTTTGTTGGAGTGTTTTTGCTGTGACATCTTTCTCATGTAATTTCAAATTGTTCTTAACACACAATTTGCCATTAGAGGGCATAAGTTCTTTTTCTGGTTTACAGTAATATGTGCAGGACTAAAAACTTTATTTGAAAAAATCTTTTTCGGGCATGTACTACTTACTGCTTGAAAACTGTGTATATTTTTCTTCCCAAAATAATGCACAATTTACCCGCTAGGGGCCCCTAAATTGTGCATTATTTTGCATAATATAATGTAATGGACGGCAAAGAGAGATATATTTTTTTTTTTTTACTTGCGAGCATTCTGATAGTGCACTGGTGTGCAAAAATTAAGGACGAAGAGGAGAAATTAGCATAACAGCAGAACGAGCAAGCAGAACGGACCGAAAGACCACTCAGGAGATAGACTGGGGTCCGGTACAGTAGGGCATGCGTATATATGCAGCATGACATGGGGGGGGGAGTGTCTGAAGGGTATAAAGCACATGGGCGGTGTACACTCAGCAGTTCGGTGAAAGCTATTGAACGGTGTACATCGGTTTGAGTGACGTCGAGTTGCTGCCACCGTGTGATATGGCCAACAGGCAATCCAGTAGACGACATCTGGATGACTTTACCCAAGGTCGCATCATTGGGAAGTTGGGAGAAGGTCGAAGTGTGACTAGTGTGGCTGAGGAGTTCGGGATCGCTCACAGCATCGTTTCACGAGCTTGGAGAGCATTTCAAAAGAAAGGAACAGCTGTTCGAGAGTTTAGCAGTGGTCGTCCACGACCAACCATGGCAGCGGACGACCGGTATATTGTCCTATAGGCGAGAAGAGACAGACGGCAGACAACGGGAGAATTCACAAGGCACATGCAACAGACAACTGGACATCCGTTATTGCGTTTTACCATGGACAGGAGGCTGCACAAAGGTGGTCTATTTGCACGATGACCAGTACGGTGTGTGCCATTAACGCCTGCTCATCGGAGACTGCGGTTTCTGTGGTGCCAGGAACACAAGAACTGGACAAATTGGCAATGGGGTCGAGTTCTCTTTACGGATGAGAGCCGATTTAGTCTGACGAGCGATTCTGGATGTATACACATCTGGAAAGAGCAGGGAACACGAAATCACACCTCCAACATCATCAAAAGGGACCGGTTTGGAGGTGGCGGAGTTCTCGTTCAGGGTGATATCATGCTTGGTAGCCGTACTGACCTCCACATCTTCCAAGGAGGTTCAGTCACTGGTGTCCGCTATTGTGCCGAGGTTCTCCTGCCTCACGTGCGTCTATTTAGAGGTGCTGTGGGTCCTGAGTTCCTCTTCATGGACGACAACGCTACACCTCATCGTACAGTGGCTGTCGCAGAGCTGTTGGAGAGTGAAGATATTCAACGCATGGATTGGCCTGCAAGGTCCCCGGACCTAAATCCAATCGAACACGTGTGGGACTTTCTCAGGAGATGCTTGGCAGCATGTCACCAGCCGCCAGCAACGATTCCGCAGCTGCAATTGGCGCTACAAAAGGAATGGGCCGCGATGCCTCAACAGCTCCTTGACAACCTCGTCCTCAGCATGGACAGACATTGTAAATCTTGCAACGCAGTCAGGGGTGATCATATCCCCTACTAAAGACTGGATTTTTCTTGACAGCCGCCTGTCACATGGACGTTTCTCTCTTCTGTCCAGTTGTGCTCGAAGCTACCTTTTCAATAAAGTGCTTTTGTATCCTTTGGATTCTTTGTTTGGACAGTTTTGCTCACTTGTCCCATATTCTTACATTTTGGGGATCTTATGGTATGATTCGAGTTGATGTGGAGCACTTCTGCACGACGTCATATTCGAAAAACCGTCTCATCCTTAATTTTTGCACGCCAGTGTCGGTATGATGCAACGAATACGGTACTATTTGGCCGCGTAAAAGCCTACATTCTGGGAGAAGCATGCAGAGCTATTCCACAGCACACAATCATTTTGCTAATTGCATTCTAGTTTTGCTACAAAGTCATTCCATGTCAAGTCAACACTGTGATTTTACCAAACCATCTCAGATTTTGATGAAACATGGCACAGAGGTAGCCTACAAATAGATGAAGAAAAATACCCAATTTTATTAAAATATGTAGACCCATTTTGAAAATACGGCGATGTAAAGTTGCCAAAAATTGCCAAAAAACACCTCACTGCCATAATTTCAAATTGCTGTAGCAACTCTCCTAATTAAGAATTAAGCTAAAATGGTGGGATAGGTGTCATTTTGCAGCATTTTCAAAGAGCTTTCCTATGATATACAACACAATATGGGTTTAAGATGAAAATCATTTTTCAAATTTAAATAAAAAATTAAATTTTTAATTTATCAAAAAGTGCATCTTCAGACATTTTCAAAAAATTATATACAATTACATACAACACTTCACGTTATTGTTAACTAATTCCCTAAGTATGAAAGTGGGACTGTCATGGGTGTATATACCTTTATAAAATTTCAAAAATACATATTTCACTAAAAAATGACATTTAATTGTAAAATTTATAGATTTAAGTGGAAATATGCATAACTTACCCATAAATAAATCTTCACTCTTTATTCTTAATATATCTATGTACACATTCATATTTACTGTTAACACATACATTCAAAATGTCACGAAACCTGATACAAACAGTATGTGTTTTAAGATTTCACTTCTTTTTAAATGCTTCATTTGTTTTTACAGTATCATCCCCAGGAATTTGATATATTCTTCCTGTTGGTGTTACTGGGTTTACTTTACAAACAACATCATTTACAGATACCCATCAAATATCAGGTTTTGTAGGATATGTATAAGATAGTGATGGGCCAGCTGGGTGAAGGAAAGTAATTTTAACTTTGTCAAGACCTTCGTCTTTTGTTAAAACATAAGCTAGCCACCATTTCTTACCATAGATGGCAGTAATGTATCCATGAATATCTCTCAAAGCCAGTTTTTCCGAAGATTTTGTGACTGTTTCAACAGTAGATTCTGTTGTATCTAAAAAAGTTTTTACCAATATTTTTGATGTACTTGATGCTATCGGTATAAAGGCATGTAACAACCTCTGTGTCCCTTTGATGGTAACAGATTGACTAAAACGCTCTTCTAGAAATGTTTCAGTTTCAATGTACTCTTCTTGTGTTGAAAATTCAAAGTGTACAGATGTAATGTTTTTAACTGCCTAATCAAAAAGTTGTTGTGGAGTAAGAACTTGCTTTTGTTGCTAATCTTTTAACAGTGCCACTGACACCATCGCAAGGTCCTTTTCCATGAGCTGTTGGAGAGGGGGAAAAATGCCATTCTGTTTCGATGCCAAAATCTTTTTTGTGGAAACATAAGTTTACAAAATTCTTTTTCTTGTATTGGGCTGCACTGCCATCTGAAAAGTAGTATATCTTCTGTATATCAGTTTCAAATTTGGTTTTTAAAAATTGAATTAGCTTTTTTTAAAACAGACTGCTATGGTGTTATGCTCTAGACAGTTAGAAATTATGACATAGCTCATGTGCTCTGTTTTCTTCTCTCCTTTGTAATACACTACAAAAGGGGTGCACTGTTGCATGATCACTTGACCAATGAAAACTCTGGGACTCATCTTGGATCACGAAAGTGTAATTCTCAGAGAAGTCACATGTAACAACATATTCACCCTCATTCAAGTTTTCCTTGACTTCATTTATAAAAGAGCTTTGCTGCTTAGCTAGAAAATCATGGAGTATCAATGTGGTCAATTTTTCAGAAAATAATTCAATAAACTGCGATGAGGTCTTCTGCATTGTTTCTTAGTTACATCTGTCTACTGAAACCCACTGTCGAAAAGTAATATTTTCAATCATATTATTATCAAATGCCTTTTGTAGTGTACTTTTTATTGGGTCGCTTCCTGGGCAAAAACTACAGTTTCCCATAATGCAGTGTATTGATGCTGGGTTGCACAGCACTTTTGCCAAACATTGTTTATAAGAGGCCAATTCTCCATTGGTTAACACACCAAGCTTTGCATTTTCTATCATAAGTTTGACATTTTGATGTGTAGTGCAAACACATACTGAGTGTGTTCCACTATGTCCTGCTAAAATGTAGTGTTTTGGGCACAGTTCTGCAAATTTAGAAAGCCCAATCTTCATTTTTTGAAATTTATCTTTGAAAATTTTATATGCTTCTTTTAAATTGCACAAAATAAGTCTTTTAGATATTACTGTTTTATCTCCATTCTCCCCTTCACAGTTACACAGTCTCTCTTCCCTGGCATTACTCTACTTATTTCATCATTTTCATAAAAAGAACGTACTGGTTGCACAACTTCTTGGGACAGATTCTTTCCCGGTCTTTGGTCAGGACTTTCTAATATACCTCTTTCCTTCAAAAGCCATTTTGCCTGGCGTACCATGTAGTTAGGAGCATTGAACTCACGTATTATCTTTCTTATACTCCAAGATTCAGGCAAACAAGTTAGATATCTTTAGCATCATATCAGGAAACATATCACACATTGATTCAGGCACATTTCTTAGTCTCTTTATGTTTTTCAAAGAATGATTATGTTTTTTTAAAGGATTGCAACATTGTAGTGTCAGATATCTTTCTTTCTCCATTGTATAATATCACACAGATCTCAGTTAAAATTTAGAAATGTTTCTGAAGAGAACACTAAGAAAATATACTGAAAAAATGAGTAACAACTTTGAAAATATTTTTTTTTTTTTACTAATACCGACACCTCACAAAATATTAACATTTAAAAAAGAAACTTATTATTATACCACCACATTAATCACCAACAACATACACATCCAACTGCCACTAAATCAGTATGAAGACTGATCAGTCTGCCTGTGGTTTAAACTAGTTGCAGCAGGTTTAAAGTGGTTTAAACCAGTTGAGTCATAACAGCTCCAGACTCAGGCAGTTCCAGACATGTGGCTTGACCCTGAACTGGCATAGCTGGGTCTGAGCAGATCTAATAAAATTGCAATTTGCTATTTATGATAGTTGGAATAAACAATTAGATTTTTTTTATCCCAATTTGTACATTTTATATATACTCAAAACTTTTAATAATTATGGCTATCAGATTATAATTGTATTTATAAAAATCTTATATTTTTAGTAGTTCTAATAGAATAATCACCCTGTCATAGTCACTAGTTACATTTTAAATATATTACAAATAAATTTATGAAAAAGTGAAAATTTATTTACGGGTAAGTTATGTATATTTCCGCTTAAATCTACAAATTTTACAAAAAAAGTTATTTTTTTTTAGTGAAATATGTATTTTTGAAATTTTATAAATGTGTGAACCCATGACAGTCCCACTTTCATACTTAGGGAATTAGTTAACAATGAGAAGTGTTTTACATAATTTTTTTGAAAATTTTTGAAGATGCGCTTTTTGATAAATTAAATTTTAATTTTAATTTAAATTTGAAAAACAATTTTAATCACAAACCCATATTGTGTTGTATATCATAGGAAAGCTCTTGGAAAATTCTGCAAAATGACACCTCTCCCATCATTTTAGCTTAATTAGGAGAGTTGCTACAGCAATTTAAAATTATGGCAGTAGGGTGTTTTTTGGCAATTTTTGACAATTTCACATCGCCATATTTTCAAAATGGGACGACGTATTTTAATAAAATTTGATATTTTTCTTCATCTATATGTTGGCTACCTCTGTGCCAAGTTTCATCAAAATCTGTGATGGTGAGTTAAAATTGTGTTGATTTGACACTGAATGAACCTATACACTAATCATATTAGTTATGGTTTTTGTTCCCTATTCGGTTGAAACATATTCAGAAAAGAGAAATGCTACAGATTGCTATATTTTCTACAGACTTTTTAAGCCTAACTAATGAACTATGGTAATGTTGCTAAATCCAGGGATTTTAGTTCTCTATTTACCATATTTCCCGGCATCAAGGACACACCCCAATTTTAAAATGCAAAATTTTGAGAAAAAGGAATAAACATAAAAATAAGGTCTCAGCACTTTCATAAAGATTAAAAGCAATACAAATTTTCCCTCTGCATATAAAGAAAAATATTTGTCATCCATATCCTCAAATCCAGAAAATTCACTGGTGTTATCCATATCACTGGCATCATTGTCATAATCAGGGTTCGTTAATACTGTCCGAAAAGTCACCATCTTCAAACAGAATGTTATCTTTGGTACCATCTAACGCATTACTGATAATCATTTTTCTCTTTGAGTGGTTCGCTGGCAAATTGCCAAACGAATTACCACACGTTTTTAAGCTACGACTGTGGGGAAAAGCTTTTCAGACAGGCGAGCTAAAATTATTTACACGTTTTGACAAAAACCCATTGACAAAATGCATTAGTCAAGCACCACTAAGATGATAAAACAAAAATAAGTGAACTTCCAAATCAGAATGCTTTTCAAGCAGTTCCTAACTTTGCATGTGTTGTTCCACTTTGTTTGTATGGAACCTCCTCACACCCAACAGAAAAGTAAGTAGTTCATATTACTTTTATGTCTTTTTTCTTGTATTCTATAATAGACACTTAACGACTTTTATTTTGTAAATGTATTTTTTGAAGGAAGTTTATCAAATAATAGTACTATGATGTTTTTCTTTTTTTTTTAATGCAAAGAGACGAATTAGGCAGGTTACAGAAAGCAAAATTTAGATCAAGTACTTCATTCTACTGAGTGGAAAAAGTTGTCAAGCATTTTAATTTTGTGTCATTACACCCCATGACATGTGTTTCATCATGATTCTGTATGGAATTATGACATAAATTGATTTTAAATATTAACTTTTGCCACTTAAGTGGTGCAGTGCTCTCAGCACTGGCTTATGACCATTCGTTCAACAAGGGTCTGGGTTTGAATCCGGGTGAGGCATGGGTGTTGTTTTTGTCTTACGGTACTGGCTCTCTCCTTTCCCTGAAGTCAGTGGCCCTAAATTAGGGACAGGCAACTGCTTATAGCCCACAGAGTTGCTCATGGTGGTCGTTAAACCTCCAATAAAAAAAAAATTATTAACTATTTGTTTGGATTTATTAGTATGAAAACAGCGACGGAAGTAAGAATTATTTGTATCATGAACTACGTCTTTTGTTGTTTCATGTTGGGTGTGAGCAGGTTCTGATGTAAACAACATGGAAATGTACACGTGAAGTCAAGAACTACTTCATAATCATTCTGATTCGGAATATCACCCTAACGATAAACACATCTCACTGAATGTATATCTATGTATAACAGAGAATGAGAAAAAAAAACTATAGTGACACACTTAACATTCAGTTTACCCTCAGAATTCCAAACAAAAAAATGCATTGAGCTAGTTCTACAAACACATCTGCCACACACAAAAAAAAGGGGGGGGGACTTAAGTCTTTGAGCATTACGAGTTATAATTCAAGTGAGATTTCTCATATGAAGCTCTTTCCCAAACACCGAAGACTCAGTTAATTTAATAAAACTTCAAATGATGCATAAATCAGTGCAGTATACACTGCCATCCCATTAGTACATCAAATCTGACCTGGTTTTGTTCCAAAGGACCATAATCTACCAAGAACAGCAATATATCTGCTGAATTTAGCTGGTAATTTATGAAACTACACTATGTTAAGTATCTTTGCGATTTATGCCTTGCATTGTTTACCCCTCACTCAGGACTTGTATTATTCCTACTCCTTTGGCAAGCAAGTATGTTTCTTCCTTACATTTTAACTGTCTATCTTAAAAATATTTATAATATACAGCGTGTCTTTCAGAAACTATTTGTGGACTACAAACAAAAAGAACACTTTCTAAAATTGACAATGTAACTAAACAGCTCCAAAACAGTTTGCTAATAATTCAGGTTGGTTACAAAGTTCAGCACAGGGTCCTAAAATACAAAGACTGGAAATGCGTTAAAATCTGCAGTTAAAAAAACTGAAATTTACGTAGACGACTAAAATGGGAGGGTATAAACACCTAAAGGAAAATTTAAAGTGGCGTGTACTAATTAATTTCCAGAGGTCTCTAAAGCAGCTTTTGCACTTCAAATACCCCGACACAAGTATGAAATTGGATTGCAATCACAACTGCTAAAACAGATGCGGACACTTCATGTGAGAGTTTAATCAGTGACATTCAAGTCACCACTTGTTACATAAAATGCATTCAACATTTAAGTTATTACCAAACACGAATGTGTTTATCTATATTTTATTTGCTGTTCGAGCTCTATCTCCTTTTCCATACACATCATTTATCCTGCAAATCAAAAGCAATACAGTCTACTAACAAAGAACGTATAACACCCAACAACACTTGTTCCCCCTTGGTTAAATTAATCATAAAAACACAATAACTTGCCTTTAAAAAATATATCTAAATGATCACAGCTGACAGCACAACACATTAACAGCTAAACTTTGTTCCAAAATATGGCTTCTCGGTGTCAGCGCCATCTATATTAGGATCACAGTGTGGTGAATAGCAAATTAGCTCCTAGACTTGAATGGAATAAAGTAGATTGAATACGATGATCGCGATAAAATTAGGGAAATTCCGTAAAAAAAAAAAAAAACAGTACGCAGATAGTTAGGCTTCTTTTACTTCATCTAAAAATATTCATGGGTGTTAGAATTGGACACAGAATGCCTTGACATAATTTCTTTTCTTTTCTCTTTAGTAACAATTCGAACTGCCTTTTTTTTTTTTTGATTGGAGGTTTAACGACCACAGTGAGCAACTCAATGGGCTATAAGCAGTCGCCTGTGCCTAATTTAGGGTCACTGGTTCCAGGGAAGGGAGAGAGTCAGTGCCGTAAGACAAACACAACATCCATGCCTGACCGGGATTCGAACCCAGACCCCTTACGGACGAATGATCAGAGGCTAGCGCCTTAGACCATTGCGCCACCGGGGTGGCAAACTGCCTTTCCTCTCTTAGAGGCATCGATATTAGTAGAGCATATACAGTTTCCTCTACACACCAATATTAAAAGTTTTGTGGTTCCTAAGGTTTTTTTTACCTCAGGGTTTTGACCACCACGGTGGGCATCTGAGGCAATAAGTATTCTTCAGTACATGATTTGGGACCAACTGTGGCAGATTAATCTTCTTTGGCAGCCGCGGTGGCGCAGTGATCTAAGCGATGGCCTCTGATCATTCTTCCGAAAGGGGTCCGGGTTCGAATCCTGGTAAAGCATGGATGTTGTGTTTGTCTTACGGCGCTAGCTCTCTCCCTTCCATGGAACCAGTGACCCTAAATTAAGGACGGGTGACTGCTTATAGCCCATTGAGTTGCTCACGGTGGTCGTTAAACCTCCAATCAAAAAATAATAATAATAATAATAGCCTTCTTTGCTGATTGCGGCCCGGGGGAAAACTTCGATTAGTCGCTCCCCTCGCGCTAGAACTTTAAGTTCAATCACGGTGTGGGTTCAATTTAGCTTTTGCCGATTGATCCTCGACGCTATTTCCTTTTTGGTAACAATTAGGGGACCAAAGAAATCATTAGATATAGAGTTATGAATGGCAGTACATTTGGCTAATTGTTATTAAAAGTTTATACCGTTTCTTTATTCTGAGTTTTACGATCAACGTGATCAACTCCAAGGATTGTCAACAGGCGCTTGTTCCTTCCTTATGGCTCCAGGAAAGGGACAGAGCCATCAGACGAAACCGCCATCCATGCATCATCTGGAACTCGAGCCCGTACCAATGTCAGATTAATAGCCAAAACCCAGCGGCTCAAATCATTCGGCTATACGGGTGGCCAAGATTTATATTATTCTTATTAGATATACATAGCTTGTTACCATCAAAATTGTTTAGCCTTACATTTGCCCATGCAAAAGCTTTGATAGCTTCTTTTTTTGTTTTGTTCTGTTTCTTCTTTGGGAAGTTTAATCACCTGCGTGAGCAACACGTACGATGGTTTATAAGTAGTCGTCCGTCTCTAATTTAAAGTTATTGGTTCTAGGAAAGGATGGGAGCCAGTGATATAAGACGAAACACAACATCCGCACTTCACCGGGATTCGGACCCGAGCCCATCTCGGTAGAATGTTTGCCGCCCCAGTGGCGCAGTGATCTAGGCGCTGGCTTCTAACCATTTGTCTGTAAAGGGTCTGAGTTCAAATCCCGTGAGGTGTGGATGTTGTGTTTGTCTTATGGCACTGCTCTCTCCCTTCCCTGGAACTAGTGACCCTAAATTAGGGGCAAGGCGACTCCTTATCGCTCGTTGATCTACTCACGGTGATCGTTAAACCTTTAATAAAAAAAATGTTCAGAAGCCAGTACTTAAACCATCGCACCACCACAGTCATTTCTTCTTCTATAAGTAATGCCCGTCCCTAAGTTAGGACCACTGGTACTAGGGCAGGGAGAGAGACAATGTCGTAAGACAAACACAACATCCACGACTCACCGAGTTTCGAATCCGGACCCCACTTGGACAACAAATGGTCATAAACCAGCGCTTAGACTGCTACGCCACCAGGGTAGCTTTTTTTTTTTTTTTTTTTTTTTGGTTGGAGGTTTACAAAAATTATTTATTGGACCTGGTGGTACAAAGACATACAGGTAGACATATACAGGAGACAGAAATTACACAGCAGCAAGTACAAATCATACATGGTTGACAGCATGACAAATGATCAATATACATAGATGTAGACAGTGTTCATCATGTAACGCTTGGTGACAACAGTGGCGTGCGGTGGTATTTTCTCATAGGCAAGCAACGTGATTTTAATAATAATATAATATTATATGTATGCTCAGTTTGCTACTGTTCTTTTTATCTATGTGTGGGTGTGACGGGACGGGTGACCAGGATATCCTGTTCAACCGGCTGTAAAAGCATTTAATATTATTTTAATGTGTGTGACAAAAAAATTAATACTAAACTTTCCTAGGAAAAAAAAATATTTGGCTACCCATTGTCCACCCTGTTTTCGAAGTCTATGGCCGTGGCCGTCCCTAGTTTATCCCCTACCACTGAATATGTTCAGTTTTTATCGAAAAAATAAAGATATTTAGTTAGGAGTACCGGATTGAAGTTTCCTGGCTTAAGAGATTTCTAAGTGGAAAATGGCGATTAAAAAGTCAGAGATCGCGTACAGCAAAACAAGCTTTGAGTGCGAATTACTTACTCTTGAACCAGGTACCTTTTAATCAACAATTTTCAATGTTGCTACGAAAACTGAACATATCAACAAAAACGAAAAAAAAATATTTGGAATTATTGTCAACAAAAACTATATTTATTTAGAAGACGAAATGAAAATTGACGGTGTCCTATGGTTCTGGTGAAAGTATACAGTGACTACGAAGTAGATTAGGGCTAATCTTAACTATTAGCAAACATTTCAAAAAATACATATATCTCTCTAAGAGCACGGTTACTGAAAAATATAATTCTCCTATTTTTAGAGAAAATTACACAATTCTTTTATATGTTACATTTTGCTAAATATCTTGTGAGATCAAATCATTCAATCAATATTCATTACAAGTAGTTCCCATTTTAATTATATTTCCTTTGTAGTATACAAAAACGCTGGAAATACAATTCCTATATTTTTGGGCAATAGATAGCTGGCAAAATGCATAGACGTATAAAAACATCATGTTCACAGAGGGGGAAATGTAGCAAAGTTCTTATGTCAAGTTTTATAATTTTCTTATTTGTATATGAGTTCCAATCTTTTTCCTTTTAGGGCAAATGAGTTAATAACGTGATCATAGAAATACCATTCCTTTTTAAGTTTAACTAGAAGATGCTTTTCGATAGATAACAAGGATAACTTAGACAGCCTGTCCTGTCGTTGAGCGTTTCTGAGATACGTTTTTATGCGCTTTAGGGATGAAAAAATCTTTTCTGCTGAAGAGCTTGTTGCTAGAATGGTAATTACGAGCTCGCAAAATTTGGCTAGTTCCGGCATCGCTTCGTCTATCAAATTTGATTAAAAAAAACAAAATTTCAGTGACGCATTTACCACTGAAGTCATCTGTTGAATACAACACTTTTAGTTCGGATCGCAGATGAGCAAAATCGAAATACTTGGTGTAATTTTTCTTTAAATTTTCAAAGAAACTCTCTGGAAAACAATTTTAAAATTCCACTCGTTTGTCAGGATTCAGCAATTCTAAAAATTCATGTTATGCAAGTCTAAAAAATCTTGAAGTCATGTGGCTCATTATATTGTCCAATATTTCGCAATAGAGCCGTCGGTAATTTGTTTTGGGAACTCCGTAAGCATCTGCGCGCTTACGCTTTGTAAGAGCTTCGTCTGCTTCGCTTTCTTCGAGTTTTGATCACAACATTTCGAACTCATTTCTTTTCTCTGACACTGCTTTCTAAAACTCGGCTACTTTCTTCATACAATACGTGATATCCAATTTCTTTTTCTGTAGTATTTCAAATAACGTATGATCAAAGGAAAGATATCAGAGATGAGACACAGCAGGAAGCGGAAATCGAATTCACCCAAACACTTTGAAAACCCTTTGGCTGTAACAATAGTATCAGAATCCCAGTGTTCAGGATTTCCAAGAATATTTATGAACAGTGCTCTTGTACTTTCTAGACTAGATGCTCATACACAGTTCCTACCAAGCGACTTTGAAAATTTCATCGAGTAGGGTTTGCATTGGGTAATCTTCTTTTCACTTCCGCATCCAATGCATGAAATCTTTTCGTCGACTTTGAAAAGAAAGAAGCCGGTCCACTCAGTGTTGCGAAGGAAATTATGTATTCTATTATACTGTTAAGTGCTTGTGAGAGGACCAGATTTAATCTGTGAGCATAGCAATGCACAAAAATAGCTTCCTGGTGTTTTTCTTTTACACGAACTTGAAGTCCCGAATGTTTTCCAGCCATCACGGTAGCTCCATCGTATGTCTGAGGTAGGACCGGTTCTGGGGAGTTTGCCGCCTGCGTGCCACAGGTATTTGCCGCCCATGCCAATGAGGATCGAGTACAAGTAAATATGCTATTTGATTCCTAACCTAACTCACGGCACGGGGGATGTCTTTTTTTTTCACTGTTCTATATAGTTAGCAGGGGTACAAGCGTACAACGTACAAATATTCTATAATAATAATAATAATAATAATAATAACACAACACCGTATACACTTATTTTTCTTTATCTATATTCAAAATAAAACTTCAAAAATATCACAATCACACAGACACTGACACATTACACATAAGTACCATAATTTAACAAAATGTATGTATGTATGTCTCCGTGGAGTTAAAAGTGCACTCTTCTTGCTTTCTTACTTGCCAATTCGTCAATTACATCTGATAATTCCGAACTTTCACACAATTCCTCCTCGATAGCCAACAGTCCTAGATCACTAAACCTCTCTTGAGTCATTGACGTTCTTAAATATGTCTTTACAAGTTTGAGTTTCGAAAAACTCCTTTCACTTGATGCTACCCTAACTGGTAATGTCAGAAAAATTCTCAAAACTATAAACATATTATGAAATGATGACATTGAGTTATTTTTTGTTATGTATGTTAAGTTTTTTAATGGGTCTGGCCCATCTGGAATTCCATTGCTCAAAGCTCTATACGTTATCAGCTCACTAAAAAGCTGAAGACCATCCATATAATTAAAACTTTTGGTTCCTTTGTTAATTAGAAGGGAAACATCTAAATCAAAGCAAGATTTTTAATTTCCTCTTCAGTCACTTCTCGAAATTCAGAAAGAAATTTAGGTATCACTCGACTGTAAAGACTTTGGTTTCTCTAATGCATTTCTCTTATGTTTTTCGACAGATCTCCATAAGAGTGGTATCAATACAATCTTCAGTTCAGAGGAAAGAACGTTCACACAAAAAAAATTTAGATAGACAACGGATTTACCTTTTTTAAGCACCTCAAAGTAACCTCACTCGCTTAAGCAGCGAACGCGAGCCTCCTCTTTAGGCCTAACCGTCTGCTATCGTTAAGTTACTTTCACGGCAAAGCTTCCTTAAGCAGACGCTTCCACGGGAAAAAGAGACGACACTTCCTGTGACGTACCGACTCCGAGGCTGGCGACTAGGTTGAAAAATTATCACAGTATCCTACGTCTGGGTCCAGAGTATTGTTTCCCGCGACGATGACCATGCATTATCGGCGAACTCTTAACATGGCGTAGATATATTTGTTTATTTTTTTATCACTTTTCCCTCATTAGTCTTTAAAAGCCATGAATTTTTTCAAGAAAATTAAATAGGTGAGATCTAATATATAAAAGTTGAATGCTTGTTTGTCCGCTGTACAAATCTACAGTTTATAATTTAGAACCATCATATTTAGTATACAATATCATGGTACTCTTAGACCGTAGGAGGTATTTTTGGATGATGTTGGGGCCCGGGGTGAAGAGGGCCCCCATGCGAAATTTTCGTAAAAAATTCTACGGTTTTCAATTTAGAACTACTAAATTTGGTATACTGTGTCATGGTACTCTGACTTAGACCGTAGGAGGTTTTTTGAATGGGGTCGGACCCCGGGCAGCCATCGGGCCCCATACAAAATTTGCGTAAAAATTTCTACAGTTTTCAATTTAAAACTACCAAATTTGGTATTGTATCTGATAGTGCTCTGCCTTAGCCGTAGACGTTTTTTTTTTTTTGGATGGGGTCGGACAAGGTGGGGGGGGGGGGGCATACAAAATTTTCGTAAACATTTCTACAGTTTTCAATTTAGAACCACCAAACTTGGTATACGTTCTGATGGTACTCTAACTTAGACCGTAGGAGGTTTTTTGGATGATGTTGGGGCCCGGGGTGAAGGGGCCCCCATACGATATTTTCGTAAAAAATTCTACGGTTTTCAATTTAGAACCACTAAATTTGGTATACTATGTCATGGTACTCTGACTTAGACCGTAGGAGGTTTTTTGAATTGGGTAGGACCCCGGGGGGCCACGGGCCCCGTACAAAATTTGCGTAAAAATTTCTACAGTTTTCAATTTAGAACTACCAAATTTGGTATTTTATCTGATGGTGCTCTAATTTTGCCGTAGACGGTTTTTGGATGGTGTTGGGGCCCGGAGTCAATGGGGGGCCCCCACACAAAAAAATTCGTAAGAAGTTCTACAGTTTTCAATTTAGAACCACCAATGGTAACCGTCTCATGGTACTCTGACTCAGCCCGTAGACGGTTTTTGGATGGTGTTGGGGACCGGAGTCAATGGGGCCCCCATACAAAAAAATCGTAAAAAGTTCTACAGTTTTCAATTTAGAACCACCAATGGTAACCGTCTCATGGTACTCTGACTCAGCCCGTAGACGGTTTTTGGATGGTGTTGGGGACCGGAGTCAATGGGGCCCCCCATACAAAAAAATCGTAAAAAGTTCTACAGTTTTCAATTTAGAACTACCAAATTTGGTATTGTATCTGATAGTGCTCTGCCATAGCCGTAGACGGTTTTTTTGGATGGGGTCGGACAAGGGGGGAGGGGGGCATACAAAATTTTCGTAAACATTTCTACAGTTTTCAATTTAGAACCACCAAACTTGGTATACGTTCTGGTGGTACTCTAACTTAGACCGTAGGATGTTTTTTTGGATGATGTTGGGGCCCGGGGTGAAGGGGCCCCCATACGATATTTTCGTAAAAAATTATACGGTTTTCAATTTAGAACCACCAAACTTGGTATACGTTCTGGTGGTACTCTAACTTAGACCGTAGGATGTTTTTTTGGATGATGTTGGGGCCCGGGGTGAAGCCCCCATACGAAATTTTCGTAAAAAATTCTACGGTTTTCAATTTAGAACCACCAAATTTGGTATACCGTCTCATAGTACTCTGATTTAGCCGTAACACGGTGTTGGGATGATGTTGGGGCCCGGGGTCAAGGGGCTCCCATACAATATTTCGTAAACATTTCTACAGTTTTCAATTTAGAACCATCAAATTTAGTATAAAATATCATGGTACTCTTAGACCGTAGAGGGTTTTTGGATGATGTTGGGGCCCGGGGTGAATGGGGCCCCCATACGAAATTTTCGTAAAAAATTCTACGGTTTTCAATTTAGGACCACTAAATTTGGTATACTATGTCATGGTACTCTGACTTAGACCGTAGACGGTTTTTGGATGGGGGCGGAGCCCGGAGGGTCAGGGGGCCCCCATGCAAACTTTTCGTAACAAGTTCTACTGTTTTCAATTTAGAACCACCAAATTTGGCATACCGTCCGTCTCACAGTACTCTGATTTAGCCGTAACACGGTGTTGGGATGATGTTGCGGCCCGGGGTCCCCATACAAATTTTCGTAAACATTTCTACAGTTTTCAATTTAGAACCACCAAATTTGGTATACGTTCTGATGGTACTCTAACTGGTATACTATGTCATGGTACTCTGACTTAGACCGTAGGAGGTTTTTTGAATGGGGTCGGACCCCGGGGGGCCATCGGGCCCCATACAAAATTTGCGTAAAAATTTCTACAATTTTCAATTTAAAACTACCAAATTTGGTATTTTATCTGATGGTGCTCTAATTTTGCCGTAGACGTTTTTTTTTGGATGGGATCGGACAGGGGGGGGGGGGCATACAAAATTTTCGTAAACATTTCTACAGTTTTCAATTTAGAACCACCAAACTTGGTATACGTTCTGATGGTACTCTAATTTAGACCGTAGGAGGTTTTTGGATGATGTTGGGGCCAGGGGTGAAGGGGCCCCCATACGATATTTTCGTAAAAAACTCTACGGTTTTCAATTTAGAACCACTAAATTTGGGAAACCATCTCACGATATTCTAACTTAGATCGTACGCGGTTTTTTGGATTGGGTCGGAGCCCGGGGGCTCGGGGGGGGGCATACAAAATTTTCTTAAACATTTCTACAGTTTTCAATTTAGAACCTCCAAATTTGGTATACCGTCTCATAGTACTCTGATTTAGCCGTAACACGGTGATGGGATGATGTTGGGGCCAGGGGTCTATACAAAATTTTCGTAAACATTTCTACAGTTTTCAATTTAGAACCACCAAATTTAGTATTACAACCAAAAGAGCTCCTTCCTGTCGTAAGGCACCTTGGAAAACTGCCGCACATAATTGGGAAACTTGGAAAACTGCCCCACTGGAAAAATATCAAAGTGTTCTTCGGCCCCTTAATGAAAAACATGTGGCAATTTTCCAAATTGCTGAAAGATGTGTGGCAGGGTTGCCGGTAAATTGCCAAACCGGGACACAGATACACATCAGTGTTCCTGTGTGGAGTTTAGAGTGAACCGCTTGTTCTGGGGGTATTTTTGCCACTTTTCAGCTTTCAGGGGTATTTTGTCCGGGGTAATTTTTCCCCTGGTGGTATTTTTACCGTTTATCGCCACTTCAGCCGCGGGCCTTTTTTAGAAAATTTTAAGTTACAACCTAGATATCTGGTATGTGTATAAACGGATTACGGTTAGAGCTCAATGTGTTCAAGCAAATATTCTTTCAAGACGATTTACTTTCATGATGTTTTCCTTGGCATTCTGTCTTTACCCTCAGATGTAAGAACTTTTTCATTTTTATAAACTGTGATTTTCGGAAGTGATGTGCGTCTGCTGAACTTGGAAGAATACGGGTACGAAGAACTGGCAACCGGAGAACTGGACATATTGCAATTTCAGTGCCATAAAATTGTTCTGGGTAAACAAATTTCGTGTGGCTATATTCCCCACTACTTGAGCAACTATTGTTCATAATTTTTTTTTTTTTTTTAATATTTCATTTTTAGTAAGAAATTTAGACATTTCCATGATTTTCGGAGCTAAGAGTAAGCGGAGAACTGACCACCGGAGAACTGGCCACAAACATTTTAAGGTGCCGTATAAAAATTGCGTTCTGGGCTGCTCCGTGGCTACGTCTCCCCGAGATTGGTTACCTGACACACATAAAATGTCCGTAATTTCTTATTTTCTTATTTACGATATTTTTCTATAAACTATAACTATAAACAAATTCTCTGAGAGTATGAGCAAACCCAGGAAACTTGTCGGGTGTGTGTGTGGGGGGGGGGGGGAGCTTAAAACCTAAAATATGAAATATAAATAATTTCTGGTCCGATCGGGAGATTTTCAGCGTTTACAAGCTACAACTCGTCGAATTATCTGAGGGCATCTGCTGCCTCAGGAAACTAGTCGGGGGGGGGGGGGGGTTAATACCAAAATCGTAAAATATCAAGAGTTTCTCTTCCGATCGGGAGATTTTCAGCATTTGGCAGCTACAACTCGACACATTATCTGAGCGCACGTTACTACTCTGAAAACGTCGAAAAATTTTTTGTCCGATCAGGTGGTTTTCAGCGTTTACAAGCTAGAACTCGACACATTATCTGAGGGCATATGATTTATGAAAATCTCCGTGCCGGAAGAGAAATTCTTCATATTTTACACTTTTGGCAGCCCCTCCCCCTCCCCGACAGGTTTGCCGTATAGGCACATGCCCTCATATAATTTGCAGACTAGTAGTTTGAAAACCCTTAAATCTTTTGCTGAGATGTAGATCATAAACATTTGTTATAAAGAATTACATTAATTATCGCAATTAAGAAAAGGCGAAATTACGGAAACTATGACTCAGATTACCAACCTCTGGGAGTCGTGGGCACGAAGCGGTCAAAAACGTAATTTGTATACGGCCCCTTAAAATTTCTGTGGCCAGTTCTCCTATTCTCCTACACCCGGAAGAATAGGGTGTGGGGATGGGTATTCATTATCGTTGTTGTAGGTTTATTCCATGTAAAGTATTAGTTTCTAATGTGATTACCACTTGTTCTTAAATCTGTGACTGTGCAACATACAAATTAGCCTACGTAATTGTTTCGATGGTGGATAGTGTATACCGCCGTGTAAACATTGAAACGTAAATTTGAGTTATGTTTCCTGTGTAGGCTAAATCCTCATCTAAAATATCAAGAACAGAGGAGAAATATTTTCCTAAAATCTTAACAGCGAAAAAATGCACAGAATTGGCAATGCACATACGTTTGCCAACTACATTTCTTAAAAAAGCCTAAAACTTTTCCTTGAAATAATTCTCCTAATAATGATGTAAAATAAAGGATGTTAATAATCACAAAAAAATAAATTAAGAAATAAGATTTTTATGTGCAGGTAATTTTGATTTTTAAACGAAGTTACGCATACGTATGCGTTAAAAAAAAAAAAAAAAAAAAGTTCTCAGCTTTATTTAGGCCATTTCCCACCCCCTGTACAGAATGGTTTAGTAAAACAATCAGTTCCCTTGATCGCTCCTAAGGGGAAATTTTGCGGATTACAGAATTTTAATACTTTATAGTTAATATTGTTAGTTGTTACCTAAAGTTAAAAAAATAGAAAGACTTTTGCTCAAAGTTGAAATGATCCTTCACAACGGACCTCATCTCAAGGTCTCTCAAAATGTATCCGCACTAATGGGGTTTTAGTGGCAACAAGGAGTGACTGAAATCAAAGAAAACAGCTTCGGCGTCATTGTATATAGTACAGTACTATCAGCGATTTCCATCTCAAAGGCGGTTTTCCTGTCCACTTGCGTTCACAGTAAATATCGTATGTACACACCGACGGCCGCGTTTGTTCTACGACGCAATAAAACAATAAATCAATCCAATGAGATACGGTGAGTTCCGGAAAAGCTGCATTCGGATAATGTTGTCCAGCTATGGGAGGGAAAGAAGAGATAAGAAGTTTCTCCCAACACAGAAACAATAAATTGACAGTCGGGGGGAAACTGGAGGAGAGGTGTTACTTTAAGCAGGCAGTAGGGGAGGGAGTTTGGATTACACCACACACTCTATCACAATACTCGTCCCAAACTCTTCAAAAAAAAAAAAAAAGAAGAAGAAGAAGAAACATTCAACATAATCAGTGTAAAACTGGGGATATAAAATTGCGATTCTTAAAAATGGAATTAAAGTTTGAGGAAGTCCTTGTTACATAGAAATTATCTTCACTAAAAGGTTCATAGCTTCCTTTCAGTGATTTCAGATATTACAAGTAAAAAGATCACTAAAAAAAAAAGATGAAGGTTATTAAAGGTGATTTGAAGATTATTACAAAAACACAATTTTCAATTTTTGAGGCCGGTGAAACGAAAGCTCTTGTATCCGCAATGGATAAACGTAATATTCACAGATATCGTACGCTTGTACAACCTTTCAATCCGATGAACACAAATTTTTTCGCTTGATATCCATTTTCGTTTGAACACGAAAAAATCAGAAGGGCAGCATTTTAGATGGAAAGTGAGGTAAATCAAAAACCCGAACTTGTTTGTAATCAAAGTTATGTGCCAACGTTTTGAATACGTTTTACAAAACAGTGCAAATATAGCTACTACGGTAGATGGACGGAAAACACCCCCACAGGAAAAGACCCACACATTTTTAAGTTAGGGACCATGCACATATGACATTTGACACACAATATCGGACATGGGGAGATTTCTGGGGTCACCATTTCCAGGCAATCGGTAAACTCAGAGACGAAAAACGTGGTAAAAAAGGCTAGGAAAAAAGGTTTTAGATGGGCCTTTTGGTTCACTGTAAACCATTACACAGGAAAACTGCCACACAAGAAAACTGCCACACCGGAAGATTGCCACACAGGAAAACTGCCACACGCTTTTCCTTAAGGGACCGAGCACAAATTGCTGTTCCTCCGAGGAACACTTTGAATGTGTGGCAGTTTTCCAAGGTGCCTAACGACGGGAAGGAGCTGTTTTGCTTGTCTGAATTTTCAGGATGGTTCATACGAGCTTAGGACAAGTGGCCACAAAAGTTTAAGGGGGGGGGGGTGATTGGAGGTTTAACGACCACCGTGAGCAACTCAATGGGCTATAAGCAGTCACCCGTCCCTAATTTAGGGTCACTGGTTCCAGGAAAGGGAGAGAGCCAGTGCCGTAAGACAAACACAACATCCGTGCCTCACCGAGATTCGAACCCGGACCCCTTACGGACGAATGATCAGAGGCCAGCGCTTAGACCACTGCGCCACCGGGGCGGCGGGGGGGGGGGGGGTAGGAGCTTATAAAAATTACCGTTTCTTTGCGTATATGGAAAACTGTATTGGGAAAACCAAACAAATTTCGAGAAAACGTTTTGTGTAAACCAAGCGGGAATTGTACTTTAACTTGAAGAAAATTGCCCTGACTTAAGTACAATTTTTTAAACTACGGTGTTCCACGGAACAACGAAATTACCGCATGACTCATGCTATGTTAAAAAAGGAAGAAAAGGTAAGATTTTTTAACAATGCTGCGCTTTTACTTAGGCACATATTCATAACGTTTACGTATGAAGTCAAGTTAACATTGTGATTTTACTTAGGCACGAAATATTTATTCATAGGCTGTAGGCCTTCTTAACAGTTTTTATTCTACACATGTCATAGGAGTAACTTGAGTTCATCCATAAACGTTATGAATATGACATAGTTAGAATAAAAATTGTTAAAAGAGCCTAGGCTTGACCTAAGGCCTATGAATTAATACTTCGTGCCTAAGTAAAAGCACAATATTATCAACTTGGCTTGATACATAAACGTTATAAATATGAAGTCGACGGAGTGAAAACTGTTTAAAAGACCTAGGCCTATAGGGCCGAGAAATTAGTATTTAATGCCTAAGTAAAGCGCAGTGCTATTAATTTGACTTGAAATGTAAACGTTATGAATATGACATCCGTAGTATGTTAAAAATTCAATACCTAGGGCTTATGAGTTTAATGAATTTATATTGAGTGCCTAAGTAAAAGCGTAATTAATATTAACTTGACGTCCTACGTAAACGTTCTGAATATGTGCCTAAGTAAAAGCGCAGCATTATTAAATAATCCCACCTTATCGTCCTTTTTTAACATAGCATGAATCATGCTGTAACTTGTTGTTCCGTCGAACACCGTAGTTTTAAAAAATGTAATTAAGTCACGGCAATTTATTTCTTCAAGTTAAAATACAAATCTCGCTTGGTTTACGCAGAACGTTTCCTCGAAATTTGTTTGGTGTTCCCGATACAGTTTTCAATATACGCCAAGAAACGCCAATCTTTATAAGCTCCTTCCCCCTTAAACTTTTGTAGCTTGTTGTCCTAAGCTTGTACGAACCATCCTGGAAATTCAGACAAACAAAAGAGCTCCTTCCCGTCGTTAGGCACTTTGGAAAACTGCCACACATAATTCGGAAACTTGGAAGACTGCCACACATTGAAAGTGTTCCTCGGAGGAAAAGCAAGCTGTGCCCGGTCCCTTAATTAAAAATATGTGGCAGTTTTCCGTTGCGGCACTATTCCCGTGTGTGGCACATTTCCAAGTTGCTTGAACATGTGTGGCACTTTTACTGTGTGGCGGTTTACAGGGGTGTAGGAGAAGTGGCCACCGGAGAACTGGCCCCCGTATAACTCTGGCAGAAGAGTTTGCTACCGGAGAACTGACCGCAAAAATTTAAAGAGGAAACAAGCTGTCGTGTGTTCGATGCTCCCTGATTCGAATGAGCATTACTCCGGACCTTTGATGACATTTCCACAGCGCCGTGCCGTCATGCAGAAGTTTCCTTGGGAAAGAAAGAGTAGGTGTGCCTTCGGGGAACTGTAATTATCTTTTTCTGTCTTTCTTTTTTTTATGACTACTACTGGGAAATGGCGGACAAATTTCGGCAAGCCATTAATTACATGACGTGATTGCCGGCTGCCCCTTCTGAGAAACTGGTCGACCACATTAGGCCAGCCATAATTTACGGATGTATGTAAAAATACCCCCGGAAGAAATACCCCCAGAACAAACGGTTCACTGTAAACTGCCACATAGGAACACTGATGTGTGGCAGTGTTCCGGTGTGGCAATTTACCGGCAACCCTGCCACACATCTTTCAGCAACTTGGCTACAAAAGTTCAAAGGGGGGGGGGGCTATAAAGATTGCCGTTTCTGGGCTTACATTGATAACTGAATTGGGAAACGAATTTCGCGAAAACGTTCCATGTAAGCCAAGCGAGAATTGTACTTTAATTTGAAGAAATAAATTGCCGAGGATCCGAGGTACACTGGGGGGGGGGGGGGAGGGGGCTCTACCCCGTACTTCCGTAATATTATATTCTGGGCCGTTGGGGTCTGTCAGTGTATCCAGGAAGTTCCACTTGAAGTGTCCGTGAGGTCTATGAGCTTGGGGGGGCGCTTTCCCTCAAAAATGTTAAAATGCACGTAGAGCTGTAAACATTAGGACCATGTTTTATATAATGATTCTGTACACGACCACGAATTTTCAGGAGGGTGGGGTGCCCCCCCCCATTTCTAAGAGCTATTCAGGGGTAACATCGAGGATACACTGACCGACTCTAGAGGTCCAGAATATAAAATTACGGAAGTTGGGGTTAGAGCCCTCCAAACCAAGCATCTCGTATCCCTCTCACAGGCTTCACCAAATTTCTGGGGGAGGGGGAAGGGCATACATAATTTACCATTAAACACAACATGAAGCATAGAAATTGCGAACAAATCCCTTACCTTGAAGACTTGTCTGCACTCTTAGAAACTTGCACCCCACCCTCCTGAAAATTCGTGATCGTGTAGAGAATCATTATGTAAAGCATACTTCTAATGTTTACAGTTCTACGGCCATTACAACATTTTTGGGACACCCCCAAACTCGCGGACCTAGCGGGCGCTTCAAGGGGAACAGCCTGAATACACTGACAGACTCCAGCGGCCCAGAATCTAATATTACGGAAGTTGGGGGTTGAGCGCCCCCCCAAGTGTACCTCGGATCCTCGGCAATTTATTTCTTCAAATTAAAGTACAATTCTCGCTTGGCTTACATGGAAAGTTTTCGCGAAATTCGTTTCCCAATTCAGTTATCAATGTAGGCCCAGAAACGGCAATCTTTATAGCACTCCCCCCCCCCTTTGAACTTTTGTAGCCAAGTTGCTGAAAGATGTGTGGCAGGGTTGCCGGTAAATTGCCACACAGGAACACTGCCACACATCAGTGTTCCTGTGTGGCAGTTTACAGTGAACCGTTTGTTCTGGGGTATTTCTTCCGGGGGCTTTTTTTCCGCTTTTGAGTTTTCGGGGGTATTTTTACCGTTTACCATAATTTACGGCAGGTGCTTGCAAGACTGCTTAAGGGCCGCTTGTGGCATCCACTGCCTGTGATGGATAACTGATGGCCTTATTCTGCCATATGACAACTGATGGGGGTTCCAACTCTTGGCCAGCTGTTGTCCTGAACTGCTGGCCCATGTGGTGGCCGCCGGGACATTCTATTGTTGGTTGGTCAGCTGCAACATAGTGCTGGGCCACTGCTGACTGCCAGTACTGGCCCAGCAATACTGTTTTTGCTGGGTGTGAAAACGCAGCAAACATGTCTGAAATATAAAAAATGCTTGGTCCCATCGGGAGATTTTCAGCGTTTACAAACAACAACTCAACAAATTATCCGCGGGCATGTGCTAGCGCAGGAAACCTGTCGGGGGTTATCCCTTTCCACAGGCAGGTTTCCAGCAGTAACAGATGCCCGCGGAGAATTTGTCTATCAATAATGACGGAGGAAAAATATGACATCCAGAGCAATGTTTTTAAATTATGTATTTATTGAATATATAGGTGAAAGCCCGTCATTAATGACCGAGGAAAATAAGATATCCATAGCAATTTTTTTAAATTATTTATTTATAGCAAAAAAAAAAAAAAAAAAAGCCGTCCTACGACGGGCATAAGACTCTGAACTTGGTAGATCTTTTAACGTTAACCAGGTTGCAGCGCGAGTAGCTTGATCTTCCATCGCTTCTTTGTCCGTCCGTTTATCTGTCTGTTTGTCTATCTGCTTGCCCGTCTGTCTGTTATGTGTTTTGTAAATTCTTGAGTCCCTATTTCGTCAACACTTTCTTGTACACAACATTTTTTCGTGTACACTGAGTGTGAACCCTGTATCTGTTTCCCCCAAAATGAACTATTTTTATTTTGACATCGTCGTACTCTTGACATTTCCACATAGAGATGACCGTAGCTAAACACCGGTTCAGGAAAATACTGTATATTTCGACTTTTCCTAACGACCTGATTTCATGGGATACGACAGGAAGAGTTTGTCTGAAATCTCTTCCAAGAATGAAAACTATACCGCCAAAGAGCTTTATGGTCTTCGCGATCTCTGGAAGGAGTTTGTTAATACAATTAACTGCATTGTTAGGAGCCGTTGTATAGCTTCGTCCAAGGTCAAAACTTTGGCTTCTCTAATAAGCTCGGCATTAGGGCTGGCCATCGTCATATTTGAAACGGAGTTTGCAAACACAGGAACAGGCACTTTAAATTCGGAATGGTATGTCCTGCCACCATCAAGATTTACAACGATGCCAGTTGATGCTGTGGCCAATGCAATGTTTCCTTCTCCTCGTATGGTACTGAGGAGCAATTTGTACATATATGTTTTGCCTCTGCCACCTGGACCGTCAAGGAAAAGTATCTGCTTTCCCTTTTTTAATTTTTTTACAGCTAATATTTAATCGTATGCTAGCTTTTACTGTGCATTCAACAATGACTTCATTGCTTCACTTCTTTCTCTCTCTTGCTGCGCATTATACAATAGAAAGCTGCAGGAGCAACTCGAAGGTTTGCTGGAGGAGTGGATAGTACAAAGTCAGCACGTTTTTTACCGCGAATAATAAACACATCTTGAATTTCTTTAAGGGTAAAATTTTCACAATTCAATTGGTACAGTCATCTGATTGACCATTATGTTGCCTTGCAAAGTTGTCACAAAGACCTTTCTTGTCCTTCGCAAAATGTTCAGGCACATTTGGTGGCACAGCAAGGACCCAAACATACGTGAACAGTTCTCGCAACTGTCGGGGCATTTTTTCAATCACTGCCTCAGAAAGGGCATCGTCTTAAATTTCATCACTATTAAATAGTCCTTGCTTTTGGGCTACTTCCTTCAAAATCCGGATATAGTATACCTTCAACAGTCTTCAAATAGTTAAAAGAAGTTGCTCCAGGGACATTAAGCAAGACAAGGCGCAAACAGAATCTTTCTGTGTCTGCGTTCAAACTTACAGTGTACATGTGCCTAATAGTCTTGTCTTTGCCTCTTTGTCGAAGCTTCCATTTACGATTTCTTTCATCAAATATATAATGCTGTGGAATGTCAATATACCAATGGTTTCTAGCATTTTCATCTTCTTCATTTAATTTAAACCACGCAGTTAGATTAGCATCGCGTGACAGCTTCTCTTTCTGCTGCAGCCTGCATGTTGTCTTCAGTTAAATAGACATTTTGCTCATTAGGAAGATGAACTTGAAGTCTCACGATTGTGTGAGATTGAGCATGCTTGTTGAAAGCAAAGAGTCTCCATGCTGCCTCAGGAGCGTTAAAGTACCTGAAATCCATAAAAGTCCGAAGTTCATCGCGTTCAATTGCTACATTAGCACAGTCATGTCCCTTGTACACGTATCTGAACAGGCATTTCGTACTCTTGATGGAGGCACAACTTTCGACATACTCTTGACGGAAGCACAACTGAAGGCAGAGGGTGCTGAGAATCACTGGAGGACCGGACTAGGCTGCCATCTGATGCTGACCTTGGCTACGTACAATGAACGCTCTCTAACTTCTGATTCAAGGCTTCTTGAATTGGAGGAGGAAGTACAAAGAATCAAGTGGTACATCGTTGTTCTAAGTGAAGTAAGAAGAAAAGGAGTTCTCAGTGAACTGAAAAGTGGACATCTCTTCTACTATCGTGGGACAGATACTGGCAGAGCTAGTGTATGTTGGATTTATACACTATCTACCAACAAGTAATTGGACACCCCTGAAATCGACGATATCTGCGGTCCTGATACACGTCACGGCCGCCGCCGTTAAATATCGTGTGGGAAACAACAACGCAAATAGTCGCATGGACGATGCCACGCAGTTCGGAGCTCTCTGATTTCGAGAAAGGTGTAATCGTCGGGTATCACAGAAATGGCCGATCCATACGTGGCATATCCAGCGAGTTGAAGTACCCAAAATCGACAGTGACCTACGTGATTGGCAAGTGAAAGATGAGAGGTGACTCTCGGAATGTGCCCCGACACGGCAGACCCAAGAAACTGGGAGTTAGAGTCCGACGGGTGCTAGCCAGAGAAATTCGGAAGAACCTCACCAAATCGATGGGCTACATCCGCGAGGAGTTTCAACAGGCATCCGGGAGTGTTCTTTCGATGAATACCATCCGTAACAAAGCCCATCTGCTCGGTTATCACGGACAAGCTGCAGCCCACAAGCCTTTGATCACCAAGTCCAATATCGCTGCTCGGCTAACGTGGTGCAAAGAACGTCGACAGTGGACCGTTGAACAGTGGAAAAAGGTTCTCTGGAGCGACGAATTAAGGTTCACCCTCTACCGTTCGGATGGCAGGGTCTGGGTTTGGCGTCTGCCTGGAGAACGCCTCCTGCCGGAATGTCTTGTGCCAACTGTGAAGTTCGGCGGCGGTGGAATTATGCTATGGGGGTGTTTCTCCTGACATGGCACGGGACCCTTGGTCGCAATTCCTGGTAGACTCAACGCCGAGACCTACTGCACCATTTTGGATGACCATGCGCTTCCTACGTTGTGGCAGTTTTACGGGGTGGACCCATGTTACTTTCAGGATGACAATGCCACCTGTCATGTTGCGAGGTCTACGATGGCTTGGTATGGTGACAATGGGGTTAATCGAATGGACTGGCCTGCGCAGAGCCCGGACCTTAACCCTATCGAGCACCTCTGGGACGAGTTGGAGCGTCGACTTAAGGGGTGCCCCCACCGTCCGAAATCGGTGAAAGAACTGACCTGTCTTCTCCAAGCCGAGTGGAGGAAAATACCGCTAGCCGTCGTATAACGCCTGGTTGAGAGTATGCCTTGGAGAGTCGCAGCTGTAATCGCCGCTCGTGGAGGCTCCACCAACTATTGAAGGTGAATAAACTTCGTTTTCCTTTGCTATCACAGGTGTCCAATTACTTGTTGGTAGATAGTGTAATAAACACGAAACTGAAGGATAAATTTATAGAAGTTGAAAGTTCCTCAGACTGAGCTGCACGACTCGTTACCAACTTTCAAAAAGATACCAGGCTTAAATTATTAAAGCCTTAATTCACATGTAAATTATTCAAGAATTATTCCCAAGTCATCCTGAGGAAGAAGTTGAAGAATTTTACGAAGAAATTCGGCATCTATAAATAATAAAGGCAAGCAGCACTTGAAGATAATTATGGGTGATTTCAATGCGAAAATAGGGCAACGACAACAGAATGAAACTTCGGTCGGTAAATTCAGACATGGGAACAGAATCCAGCGTGGAAATACTTTCGTACAGTTCGCGGAGGCAGTAAGGTTTTTCATCCGGAACTCCTTCTTCAAGAAGAAACAACATAGGAAATGGGCATGGATGCATCCCAATGGAATGACAAGTGAAACTGGTTTTATTATGTGCTACGAGAAATTTGTCATAGAAGACTGCAGTGTGCTGAACAGGTTTAACACAGGGAGTGATCACAGAATGGGGAGATGTAAGATGCACCTTAACACTAAACTCGAGCTTGGTAAACTCATAAAAGAAACAAAGTGTGTTGACCTGACCAACTTTAAAAACATCTTAATACCTTCAAATTGGAACTGAGGAACAGATTCTCCACTCTGGAAGATCTAACCGAGAGAACAAGCTGGATTCAGGAGTGGCTACATCACTATCCCAGCAAAAACAGTCTTGCTGGCCCAGCACTATGTTGCCGCAGCCGAACCGTCAATAAAATGTCCGGGCGGCCAACAAAAGGGCCAGCAGTTCAAGCCAACAGCTGGCCAACAATTGGCACCCCATCAGTTGTCATATGCCACAACAGGGCCACCAGTTATCCATCACAGGCAGTAGCTGCCACAAGTGGCCCTTCAGCGGCCCTTCAGCGGCCCTGCAAGCACGTGCCAGAAATGATGGCTGGCATAATGTGGTCCGCTAGTTTGCCGGTAGTGGCAGACGGCAACCAAGTGACGTAACTTGATCTTTTTCCCAGCACTTGATCTTTTGCTGGGATAGATCATTTCTGTGTGCTGAGAGAACAAATTGAAAGAACGAAGGAATATGTACTTCCATTATGTATGGTTTTATCGATTATGAAAAGGCCTTTGATTCAGTGAAACCATCAGCAGTTACAATGGCTTTGAAATCGTGTGGTATTAAAGAGTCATAAATTAGCATTATTAATAACATCTATGAAAATGCATGTCCAAAAGTTCGGTTGTTTGAGGATACAGCACAAATACAAATTGGAAAGGGAGTGAGACAAGGTGACACCATATCTCCCAAACTCTTTAATGCTACATTGCAAAATGTCTTTCAATCATTGAACTGGGAAAACAAAGGGATAAAGATTGATGGAGAATATTTAACTCACCTTCGTTTTTCTGATGACGGTGATTCAGAGCTGCAGAGTATGAACCAGGAACTTGCTGACAAGAGTAAAGAAGTGGGATTAAAAATGAAATTTTAGAAGACAAACCTGATGCACATTGCTTTTACAAGACATGGAGCTTTATCTGTTGATGGGGAAACGCTGGAGATAACCGATATGTTTACCTTGGATAGCAAATATCAATCAAAGGTCACATTGGTGAACAAATTAATCGACGTATAAAACATATGGTTGGAGAGCTTTTGGAAGAAACAGTAAAATTTTTAAGAGCAGTATGCCATTATGTCTTAAAAGAAAACTGTTTAAACAATGCATCCTGCCAGTGCTTACGTATGGAGCAGAGACATGGACCTTAACTAATAAAGACATGCAAAGACTGACGACTCAAAGAAGCACGGAGAGTTGCATGCCTGGTGTAACCAGGAAAGATAAGAAGAGGAATTCATGGATAAGAAATATGACAAGGGTTGAAGGCATCATGGTCAGAGTAAAATCCCTGAAAATGGCAATGGGCTGGATATGTTGCCAGAAGAACGGACCACCGATGGACAATTTTAGACTGGATACCATGGGACAGGAAAAGACCCAGAAGAAGACCACATGTGAGATGGGTGGATGAAATTCGAATGCATGCGGAAGTCACATGGAGGAGATGACGCAAGATAGACCGTTTTGGAAAAAACTTGGGGAGACCTTCATCCAGCAGTGAATTGATAGTGGTTTCTGATTATGATATATATATATATATATACACTGAAAAGCAATTGAATTAGAGATACCTGTCTAGTAACGTGTAGCACCACCTTTCGCCCTGATGACGGCGGCGATTCGTCTCGGCATGGACTGTACAAGACACCGGAAGTCATACGGATCCACGACCCCTGAACAAGCTCCCACGGTTTATGAAGATTTGATCGAGGGGGGTCAGAACCTCGAACATCTCTCTCGATTGCATCCCAGATGTGCTCGATGGGATTGAGGTCAGGGGACCTAGCTGGCCAAGGAAGCGAGGTCACGTCTGTGGAGTGTTCATCCAACCATTCGGATACAATTCGGGAGCGATGGCACGGTGCATTGTCTTGTTGCAGGATGAGGTCCCTAGTGGGATGTTGAAGACGCACAAATGGGAGCAAATAATCGTCCAGGATATCCCGGTAACGTTGACCTGTGAGGGACAATGTCACACGTACCAGGGGTTTCATTTCAGTCCAAGTAAACAGTCCCCAGACAAGAATGCCACCCTCACCATCTTGAAGAGTACCTTGCTGGCAAGAAGGATCCCTCGCTTCATGTGGTTTGAGCAGTACTCGTATCCTGCCATCCGCATGTACCAACGTGAATCTCGACTCATCAGTCCAGGCAACATTTCCCCACATGTCTAGGGACCAGTGGCGATGTTCCCGCTCCCATGCTAATATTTGCACCCTGTTATGTGCGGTCAGCAGCGGTACCCTCGTGGTAAGATGGCTTCTGTACCCCATAGCGAGGAGATGGTTCTGGATGGTGTGGCTGCTTACACGTTTTTGTGCACCAGCGTTAAATTGCCGAGTGATTTCTTGCACTTTGGTCAGTCTATCCGCTGTTACAATGCGAGCTAGTCGACAATGACCCCGCTCATCCACACGCTGTTGTCCACGGCAGTTGGCCCTTGCAGGGAGGGTTTTACCGGATTCGATGTACTCACGGTTCTCCCGTGACATAGTGGCTCGTGAAAATCCCAGTGGCTGCACGACTTCCGAGATGGAGTGACCCATTCGTCGGACCCCGACAATTTGCCCACGATCAAATGCGCTTAGATCCATCGTCTCACCCATACTGCGTCCGACTCTTACTGATTCCCGTCGCATCACTCCTTATATTGTCGGATTGCTGCACACGTCATGTGGTTTCCGTTTACAGGGCTGCCCACAGCGCCACATTTGCATAACGCCAGCTGTCTGTACTTCAATTGCTCTTCAGTGTATATATATATTAGTGCAGTCCGCTAAAAGTACAAAACAACAAAAATGTGCTCTGGCAGTCTCCTACATCCGGTCTGGCAATGTGAAACACTGCCAAAGTACGGAGAGGGTGCGTTAGTTGGAGCAGTGGGTCAACCGCAATTTCAAATTTCAAAGACTTTGCAATACTGTCTATTGTTAGAAACACGGGAGGTTACTTTGATCAAGGGCGTCCCTTCGAGGGGTCAAGCACCACCTTCCCAAATTCTCTGACTAAAATTAGCAAAGTGGTCTCTCAAAAGTCATGCAATACACCTAAATAAAAATCATGGGTTATTTTTTTACCGTACTCCGTAGCGTCTGGAGGGCGACAGCTGCAGTTTCCGATTATAATAGCGGAAATATAACTGATCGTAATTAAATTTCCGTCGAAATATAAAAGACAAAATTTTTCGCAGTTTGCCAATTTTAAGTGTATAATTTTTAAACTATTGCACATGGCTCAATGCAGGTGTTTTTTTTTACGTTTCCCAACCGTTAGTTGAAGAAGCGCATATGATCCTGCTTTGTCCGTTTGTCTATTTGTTTGCCCGATAATTCGTGTAAGTATCGTACGATTTCGATGACATTCTAGTATGTTGTTTCGAGCAACCTGGGCACGAAAACTATTGAAAATGGTCGAAATGGGATCAAAGGTCAGAACAGAGGTCCGGGATTTATTTCCCGATCTCCTGCATGATTAGCTTGGGGGAAAATACATGGATTGATCCAAATTTTAGTATGTTGTTCCGAACCAACATTGGGGGCGACGATTGAATAAATAATTTTAAAAAGTCTGATACAGTTCGGCAAAAAGTAGCCTGTCGCTTCCAGGGTTTGGAAAAAAGTGGCCTGGCGGCACCAGGCCGCGACTGCAACCCTGGCTTAGGGAGATGTGGCCAGGAAGCAATCATGAACGCAATTTTGGTACGGCCCCTTAACACTGTTGTGGCTAGTTCTCCTGGTGGGCACTTCTCCGGTGACCAGTTCTCCTATACCCTCGTATGGAAAAGTATAGTCTTACACTTAGTATGTACGAGTACATACTGTAGTATGGAAAAGTATCAAAGGCAAAGAAGTGGGGAAATTTTCTCATTTGCAGCAGCCATTCACTGCTGGACAAAAGTCTCCCGATGTTTCTCCCAGAATTTAATCTTGAAGATATTTTTTTTAATTTTTTGAGGATTGATTGAGTGATCGCTGGATTTTCGTAGTACACCAGGCACAAGAGAGCCTAAACAGGGCCTGCTAGCCTAAGGCACAACCCCCAAACGAATAGCAAATAAATTTCCCTATTGTCCCAATATGCAGCCAAATTTCCTGTTGTATGTAGTTGTTCGGTCTTGTGGCTTTTTATGAAATTTATGTGGCGTGTGTAGTAAAACCGGTTAGACCACAGAGAAGTCACAGTGAATCTTTGCATATAGTTTTTGGTAATATTATTTGTATTTACATTTTCCGCTTGCCACCTCCTGAAAAGTATGTTATGAACATTCTTCACTTGAAGTTCTTTAAATTTTTGGTTTTGTTAGAAATATTTGAAACATGTTAAAAATTATTTCTTTTCCACCTTTTGTTCTACTATCAGTTTCCGCTGCATACTTTTACACATAAATTAGCTTTTTTTTCTTTCTTCATTTTTTTCCCGTCCAACATAGAAAACTGTTCTGTCACAGAATTCTATGCATGCAATTTAAAACCGATCGTTTCTCTTGTGATACGACAACATCTCTTCCCCAACAAATCAGTGTTTCAAATTTTAATTGTGTAAGCGTGTGCGTGCGTTCTTTGCAGAGGAGAACTCTCTGCTTGTGGCCCCCTTTTTTTCTGTTTCAAGGTGCATTACCATGGAAAACCGCCTATATTAGACGGCTCTATGGCAACTTGATGTGGCTTCACAAAACGCGGTTCTAAGGGGTGGGCTAAGCCCCCAAAAACCATTGCGTTCTGATCCGGATGATCATAATATTAAAAGGAAGAGGAAACATTTGGTATGCATCATAATAGGGAACAAAGAGAAATACACATCAGTTGTTCCCTTTTCCACTTGCTGTTAGCAGTGCCTTTCATACCCCACAACAATGCGGGGCCAGATTGGCTTTGCATTGATGCAACGTTCGCCAATGAATACTAAGGAATAGAGACAGAAAGGATTCACTGCATTTTAAGAATTAATATTTTTCCGCTGTCACACAGTAATAATAAATGAAATGCTTTTTTAGTAATAAAATGTATTAAGCAGCGATACAAGAAAATAAATTACCAAAAAAATAAACTAGTTGTTGAACGTAATAAAAATAGGGAAAATGAGAAAAAATATGCACTTCTTTCGATCCTTTTTCTTTTAGTAGGTAACGATTTGCAAAGTTGAATGAATAGCAAAAATGTAGAATAAGAGTTCATGCATTGTTTTTTGTATATGATATGGAAAGACATTAAAACGCGCATTGCTATTTTTTTTTTCGTGCAGACGTGCATTGCTACTATTTTTTTTTTTTTCGTGCAGACATGCACTCTTGCTAATTTTATCGTGCAAACGTATATTCCAGCTGTACATTCACTGTTAATTATCATGCAGCAACCACAGAGGAAATATTTTACGAAACTATTGAAATTATTAATTTTCTTTTAAAAACCGCAGATCACAATTTGTAAGGTTAGTAAGATAGTGCAAGGAAATGCTAGTTGTTCTCTGCCCAGGACAGGCAAGATGCTGCAGCCGTTAGATGGGCCTGAATTCGAGTACAGATCCAGCATGGGTGGATCTGTACTCGCTGTTCATGCTGTTCATTAATACCCTCCCTAGAGGAAAAGTTTCTCGTGCTTACTGTTAACACTCATTTTACTTGCACATTAAATTTCAGGAGCATAACATGCAATTCAGTTTAGCATAGCAGGGAAAACAAAACGATATTTAGGCAATAATTAATTGGACAGTAAGGATTTTGGGTGCATATCAATTTAGTTTTATTCTTACAAAAAACAGTTCATGCAAAAAAATACTTACGTAAACCTACCTATCACTAAAAATGGCAATGGGATGGACATGTTGACAGAACGGAGCCCCAATGAACAATAGAAATTCTACATTGGATTCCAAAGGATAGGAAAACGTCCAGAAGTCCACATGGGAGATGGACGAACGAAATTTGAAAGTATGCCACAGTGACATGGAGGAAACTGGCGCAATATAGACCGTTGTGGAAGAAACTTGGGGAGACTTTCATCAAGCAGTGGATAGATAATGGTTGACAATGATTATGATGGTGACCTATTTCGGCGGGTATAGAGCAGAGACTGCCTTGAGAAAATGATGTGGTCTTTCAAGTTCTTTGTCGAACTTCTTCTTAAAAGAAAACTCTGCTAAATATCCCTTCAGATGTTTTTTGACTCTTCCAAAACGAGGCAGCTTGCTTCTAACGTCTCTCCAGAGACGCTCCACGGTGTTTGTATGAGCTCTGGAGACTGGATCCACGAAATAGTACCGATGGTTTACCGTGAAGTGTCTATACCTATGCCGATGAAGACTGTGATAGGCCTTCCAACAGTCGGAAATGATTGTGGTGCCTGGCCGAATCCATTTCTTAATGAGGGCTAAGAGTGTTACTCTATCGCGGCGTTTAACGGGCTGAATACGAAATCGCCCAGTGCCCCTTTCTTTTGCTCCAAATAACCATGTTCCTGTAAGGATTCGACCTCTGTTATTTTTCCTTCTACCTAGGAGGCATTCGTCGATTTCGACGGTCTTGCCGGGTCCACCTAGTTTCGCTGATTTATTTCTCTTCTCCCAATGCAGGCACACCTCACGGCAATAATTGGACCAATCTACCACAGTAGTCGAACTCATATCACAAAACTGTTCTAGCCTCTTCTGCCTTGGAAACTCCAGAGTCAACCAAAGGAAAATGAATTTAAATATTTTCTCAATACTTAACCTGCGGGACGCGAAAAACGTTTCCATCCTTGCAGATCCTTTGTAATTGCATTGGACTCTAACTCTTTTCTGCTTCCTCGGTGCAGGTGCCAAAAAAGATCCTCCACATCGATATAGCATACTTTTCCTATTTAAAGTTAGGAGTCGTCCACATCTGGGACAATTTATGTTTTCACTGAAAATATTGTGGCTAACTAGAAAATTCGTTAAAGCCACGCCTTCCATTTGACCAGGACAGAAAAATGTTATTCGACATCCTTGGCATGCCATCTTACAAAGCCAAGATATGAAGAACGATGTGACTGACTGAACATTGAACAACTTTCACAGGCGATTCTGCTCACTGGGCAAGTCGACCATATGGCGCTGTAAGTGCCAGAGGCCGTTTACGACAATAAAACAGTGTGTGGGAACACCTCTGCCGGGCTTTGTTGCAAACATCTGCATCCTCCCTCCCCCGCCCCCGCAAGCCGTCAGGGTCAAACTAATCACGTTACCTATTACATTAGTATCATTCAACATCTTTTTCACTGGAATTTGTCAGGTTAAAGAAAAAAACTCTGAGTGTTATCCTCATCAGAACCTAGATATTATGAGATGCGAGCTAATTCTGCAAAATACGATAATCTGTGAAATTCTATCTCTAGAGATCCCTGAAAATAAAGCGGGGATTTCTTTTTCTTTTCTTTAATTTTTATTAGTTTAACAAGGAACTAGACGAAACCTGTCGGAATCGACGGTTAGTTTTTTTTTTTTTTTTTTTTTTTGAGAAGCATGAACTCATATGAAACACTAAATGTTAACTTTATTTGATTGACAAATTCATTCAACCACTTCAGTAAAGACAATAGTCTAAGTTCGTGATTTTTTTTTTTTTTTTTTTTTTTTTGAGTGAAGGTTTAACGACCGCCGTGAGCAACTCAATGAGCTATAAGCAATCGCCCGTAATATTTTCACTAACAATGGTCAACGGAATGTTTATTTACATTTTTACATAATGGGAAACGTCTTACCTACGTGAATTAACTGGATCGAATGAATATTAAATTGTATATATACATCACACAGTCCAACGGCATAACGCAATCAGGTCTTCGAGAGTGTTCGCTGCTCCGATTAGAAGAACTTTGATACGAATGCCTGCTAGCGTTGCTTTGCGCAACGGTTCGCTCAGAATAGAGAAGATTTCGGACTTTGGACTATCTGACCCTCCGCACTCCGCCTTCAACAGCGCGTGAGTCAACCGCACGCTTCTCCCATACTTTACATGCTAACTTTGCCGCCCTACAGTGCCCGAACCGTTGCCCCAATCTCATTTTTCTCTTCGACTGGCACATCTACATGGTAAGACCTATATTGGTAAGACCTTCATCCAAAAAACTTCCTACGGTCTAAGTTAGAGTACCATCAGAACGTATACCAAATTTGGTGGTTCTAAATTGAAGCGTGTGCGTGCGTTCTTTGCAGAGGAGAACTCTCTGCTTGTGGCCCCCTTTTTTTCTGTTTCAAGGTGCATTACCATGGAAAACCGCCTATATTAGACGGCTCTATGGCAACTTGATGTGGCTTCACAAAACGCGGTTCTAAGGGGGTGGGCTAAGCCCCAAAAACCATTGCGTTCTGATCCGGATGATCATAATATTAAAAGGAAGAGGAAACATTTGGTATGCATCATAATAGGGAACAAAGAGAAATACACATCAGTTGTTCCCTTTTCCACTTGCTGTTAGCAGTGCCTTTCATACCCCACAACAATGCGGGGCCAGATTGGCTTTGCATTGATGCAACGTTCGCCAATGAATACTAAGGAATAGAGACAGAAAGGATTCACTGCATTTTAAGAATTAATATTTTTCCGCTGTCACACAGTAATAATAAATGAAATGCTTTTTTAGTAATAAAATGTATTAAGCAGCGATACAAGAAAATAAATTACCAAAAAAATAAACTAGTTGTTGAACGTAATAAAAATAGGGAAAATGAGAAAAAATATGCACTTCTTTCGATCCTTTTTCTTTTAGTAGGTAACGATTTGCAAAGTTGAATGAATAGCAAAAATGTAGAATAAGAGTTCATGCATTGTTTTTTGTATATGATATGGAAAGACATTAAAACGCGCATTGCTATTTTTTTCGTGCAGACGTGCATTGCTACTATTTTTTTTTTTTTTCGTGCAGACATGCACTCTTGCTAATTTTATCGTGCAAACGTATATTCCAGCTGTACATTCACTGTTAATTATCATGCAGCAACCACAGAGGAAATATTTTACGAAACTATTGAAATTATTAATTTTCTTTTAAAAACCGCAGATCACAATTTGTAAGGTTAGTAAGATAGTGCAAGGAAATGCTAGTTGTTCTCTGCCCAGGACAGGCAAGATGCTGCAGCCGTTAGATGGGCCCGAATTCGAGTACAGATCCAGCATGGGTGGATCTGTACTCGCTGTTCATGCTGTTCATTAATACCCTCCCTAGAGGAAAAGTTTCTCGTGCTTACTGTTAACACTCATTTTACTTGCACATTAAATTTCAGGAGCATAACATGCAATTCAGTTTAGCATAGCAGGGAAAACAAAACGATATTTAGGCAATAATTAATTGGACAGTAAGGATTTTGGGTGCATATCAATTTAGTTTTATTCTTACAAAAAACAGTTCATGCAAAAAAATACTTACGTAAACCTACCTATCACTAAAATGGCAATGGGATGGACATGTTGACAGAACGGAGCCCCAATGAACAATAGAAATTCTACATTGGATTCCAAAGGATAGGAAAACGTCCAGAAGTCCACATGGGAGATGGACGAACGAAATTTGAAAGTATGCCACAGTGACATGGAGGAAACTGGCGCAATATAGACCGTTGTGGAAGAAACTTGGGGAGACTTTCATCAAGCAGTGGATAGATAATGGTTGACAATGATTATGATGGTGACCTATTTCGGCGGGTATAGAGCAGAGACTGCCTTGAGAAAATGATGTGGTCTTTCAAGTTCTTTGTCGAACTTCTTCTTAAAAGAAAACTCTGCTAAATATCCCTTCAGATGTTTTTTGACTCTTCCAAAACGAGGCAGCTTGCTTCTAACGTCTCTCCAGAGACGCTCCACGGTGTTTGTATGAGCTCTGGAGACTGGATCCACGAAATAGTACCGATGGTTTACCGTGAAGTGTCTATACCTATGCCGATGAAGACTGTGATAGGCCTTCCAACAGTCGGAAATGATTGTGGTGCCTGGCCGAATCCATTTCTTAATGAGGGCTAAGAGTGTTACTCTATCGCGGCGTTTAACGGGCTGAATACGAAATCGCCCAGTGCCCCTTTCTTTTGCTCCAAATAACCATGTTCCTGTAAGGATTCGACCTCTGTTATTTTTCCTTCTACCTAGGAGGCATTCGTCGATTTCGACGGTCTTGCCGGGTCCACCTAGTTTCGCTGATTTATTTCTCTTCTCCCAATGCAGGCACACCTCACGGCAATAATTGGACCAATCTACCACAGTAGTCGAACTCATATCACAAAACTGTTCTAGCCTCTTCTGCCTTGGAAACTCCAGAGTCAACCAAAGGAAAATGAATTTAAATATTTTCTCAATACTTAACCTGCGGGACGCGAAAAACGTTTCCATCCTTGCAGATCCTTTGTAATTGCATTGGACTCTAACTCTTTTCTGCTTCCTCGGTGCAGGTGCCAAAAAAGATCCTCCACATCGATATAGCATACTTTTCCTATTTAAAGTTAGGAGTCGTCCACATCTGGGACAATTTATGTTTTCACTGAAAATATTGTGGCTAACTAGAAAATTCGTTAAAGCCACGCCTTCCATTTGACCAGGACAGAAAAATGTTATTCGACATCCTTGGCATGCCATCTTACAAAGCCAAGATATGAAGAACGATGTGACTGACTGAACATTGAACAACTTTCACAGGCGATTCTGCTCACTGGGCAAGTCGACCATATGGCGCTGTAAGTGCCAGAGGCCGTTTACGACAATAAAACAGTGTGTGGGAACACCTCTGCCGGGCTTTGTTGCAAACATCTGCATCCTCCCTCCCCCCGCCCCCGCAAGCCGTCAGGGTCAAACTAATCACGTTACCTATTACATTAGTATCATTCAACATCTTTTTCACTGGAATTTGTCAGGTTAAAGAAAAAACTCTGAGTGTTATCCTCATCAGAACCTAGATATTATGAGATGCGAGCTAATTCTGCAAAATACGATAATCTGTGAAATTCTATCTCTAGAGATCCCTGAAAATAAAGCGGGGATTTCTTTTTCTTTTCTTTAATTTTTATTAGTTTAACAAGGAACTAGACGAAACCTGTCGGAATCGACGGTTAGTTTTTTTTTTTTTTTTTTTTTTTTTGAGAAGCATGAACTCATATGAAACACTAAATGTTAACTTTATTTGACTGACAAATTCATTCAACCACTTCAGTAAAGACAATAGTCTAAGTTCGTGATTTTTTTTTTTTTTTTTGAGTGAAGGTTTAACGACCGCCGTGAGCAACTCAATGAGCTATAAGCAATCGCCCGTAATATTTTCACTAACAATGGTCAACGGAATGTTTATTTACATTTTTACATAATGGGAAACGTCTTACCTACGTGAATTAACTGGATCGAATGAATATTAAATTGTATATATACATCACACAGTCCAACGGCATAACGCAATCAGGTCTTCGAGAGTGTTCGCTGCTCCGATTAGAAGAACTTTGATACGAATGCCTGCTAGCGTTGCTTTGCGCAACGGTTCGCTCAGAATAGAGAAGATTTCGGACTTTGGACTATCTGACCCTCCGCACTCCGCCTTCAACAGCGCGTGAGTCAACCGCACGCTTCTCCCATACTTTACATGCTAACTTTGCCGCCCTACAGTGCCCGAACCGTTGCCCCAATCTCATTTTTCTCTTCGACTGGCACATCTACATGGTAAGACCTATATTGGTAAGACCTTCATCCAAAAAACTTCCTACGGTCTAAGTTAGAGTACCATCAGAACGTATACCAAATTTGGTGGTTCTAAATTGAAAACTGTAGAAATGTTTACGAAAATTTGTATGGGGGCTCCTTGACCCCGTGCCCCAACATCATCCCAACACCGTGTTACGGCTAAATCAGAGTACTAAGAGACGGTATACCAAATTTGGTGGTTCTAAATTGAAAACTGTAGAGCATTCTTAGAAAATTTTGTATGGGGTCTCCCCCCCCGGCTCCGACCCCATCCAAAAATCGTCTACGGGCTGAGTCAGAGTACCATGAGACGGTTACCATTGATGGTTCTAAATTGAAAACTGTAGAACTTTTTACCAATTTTTTTGTATGGGGGCCCCCATTGACTCCGGGCCCAACACCATCCAAAAACCGTGTACGGCTAAACTAGAGCACCATCAGATACAATACCAAATTTGGTAGTTCTAAATTGAAAACTAGAAATTTTTACGCAAATTTTGTATGGGGCCCGATGGGCCCCCGGGTTCCGACCCCATTCGAAAAACTTCCTATGGTCTAAGTCAGAGTACCATGACATAGTATACCAAATTTAGTGATTCTAAATTGAAAACCGTAGAGTTTTTACGAAAATTTCGTATGGGGGCCCCTTCACCCCGGCCCCAACATCATCCAAAAAACCTCCTACGGTCTAAGTTAGAGTACCATGAGACGGTATACCAAATTTGAGGTTCTAAATTGAAAACTGTAGAAATGTTTAAGAAAATTTTGTAGCCCCCCCCCGAGCCCCCGGGCTCCGACCCTATCCAAAAACCGCGTACGATCTAAGTTACAATATCATGAGATGGTTTACCAAATTTAGTGGTTCTAAATTGAAAACAGTAGAACTTGTTACGAAAAGTTTGTATGGGGGCCCCTGACCCCGGGCTCCGACCCCATCCAAAAACCTTCTACGGTCTAAGTCAGGGTACCATGACATAGCATACCAAATTTAGTGGTTCTAAATTGAAAATCGTAGAATTTTTTACGAAAATTTCGTATGGGGGCCCTTCACCCCGGGCCCCAATATCATCCAAAAATACCTCCTACGGTCTAAGAGTACCATGATATTGTATACTAAATTTGATGGTTCTAAATTGTAAACTGTAGATTTGTACAGCGGACAAACAAGCATTCAACTTTTATATATTAGATCTCACCTATTTAATTTTCTTGAAAAAATGCATGGCTTTTAAAGACTAATGAGGGAAAAGTGATAAAAAAAAAAAATAAACAAATATATCTACGCCATCCATGTTAAGAGTTCGCCGATAATGCATGGTCATCGTCGCGGGAAACAATACTCTGGACCCAGACGTAGGATACTGTGATAATTTTTCAACCTAATCGCCAGCCTCGGAGTCGGTACGTCACAGGAAGTGTCGTCTCTTTTTTCCGTGGAAGCGTCTGCTTAAGAAAGCTTTGCCGTGAAAGTAACTTAACGATAGTAGACGGTTAGGCTTAACGAGGTGGCTGGCGTTCGCTGCTTAAGCGAGTGAGGTTACTTTGAGGTGCTTAAAAAAGGTAAATCCGTTGTCTATCTAAATTTTTTTGTGTGAACGTTCTTTCCTCTGAACTGAAGATTGTATTGATACCACTCTTATGGAGATCTGTCGAAAAACATAAGAGAAATGCATTAGAGAAACCAAAGTCTTTACAGTCGAGTGATACCGAAATTTAAATATATTATGATATTCCTGTAGATTTTCAAACCTTTCCTGAATGGAATTTAAGGCTATATCGACAATCGTTAGATAAAATTGTATTCTGAACAATTCTTTTGTATTCTTGATAGATTCATCAGGACTTCATAATCAGAAAGGAGAACTTTAGTCTTGCTCCTTACAACTGGAAATTCTGCCTCGACATTTACTTCTGCAGCTAAAGCTTCTGCATCCTTAATATATTTACTAAATGCCTCATCGGATCTGGCTGCACTTGGAAATTTAACAAGCTCACTCAAAACATTAAGAGATTCATTTATGTTAGATTGAGGGCACTGAAACATTTTACTTACAAAATCAATTTTTGACAGAAAATCGTTCCATATGATGATTGAGGAGATGAACTCAAAAGACGTAATCTGATCTAACAAACATTGAGCTGTATGTTTTGTTTTCATGTCTCTGGAATTGTCTTCTTTTGGGTCATTTAAACTTTTCATGACCACCTAATTGCAATCTCAGAGGTCTCACTGCTTTTGTTCTACTCTTCCACCTTATATAACTTACAGATTTCAGTTTTAATCTACTAATATTAAGCTTTAGTATATCCCACCTATAAAGGGATACAGAAAAAATGTGTACAATCTTCGATAATGTTAAAGCAATTAACTGTTTCAAATGTTACTTTGACAGCATCATTTACAACTAAATTTAATGAATGGGATGCACAAGGTACAAAAAGGGCTTTAGGATTTTTACTCCTAATTTTCTTCTGCAAATCAGTTATGCTTACCACGCATATTTGCCCTGTTATCGCACCCCTATCCACGCATATCTTGAATATCTAATTCAAATCTGTTAAGAGTTCACTTAGAAGATAATTACAATCCTTCCCCGTAGTGTCTGAAACTGGATAAAACCCAAGAAATAATTCTTTAACTGCAGCATCATAATTGTCAATATTTACAATTATAACTACAAACGCTATCTGTTCAATGTGACTGGCATCTGGCGTGCAGTCGAGAATTACCAAAAAATATTTTGCTTTCTTTACAAATTTCTTGATTTTTGATTTTATGCCACTTGCTAAAACAGATATATTTTCATTTTGGAAACATGGCCTAAGTAATGAGGCATATGACTTTTAGCTGGGTGAGATTTTGTTATGCTATTGACATGCTGTGAGATAACGAGGTCAAATTTTGCTAATAGCCTTTAAAAAGTTCCCAGTGTTTGTTTCGTAAAATTTATCATTTTCACCCCTGAAAGCTAAATACTGCCCTGCTAGAAACTGGACAGTTGCAATAATTCTCTCAATAATGGTTCGCCATCGTCATTTTTCAGATTCAAAGTACTGTTGTTGTTCTTTATCAACTGTACAACTGTTGTAAAGGCGTGTTTTTAATTCATACCACTTTTTACAGTTTTGCATATGTTCTACACTTGCCTTATGCCGCGATAAATAAGTAGCTAAACGTCGCCAATCTGAAAACATCTGACAATCTGTTAGTTTGTTTTGTTTTAAAGCAAACAACTTGGAACAAAAGCAACACACACTATTGAATTTTGTAGAATAGATTAACCAAGCTCTTTGAATTTTTCCACCGTTAGGTAAAACTCGCGTTGCCAACGCGAGTCTAGAGTAAAAATTCTGAAAATGGTGGTTCCACAAATGTACCACCGAAAGAGGCCACCCTTAGAATTTGGCCGCCTGCGTGCATGCACGCACTGCACATCTGTCAGAACCGGCCCTGGTATGAGCTTTTAATTTTTAGAGCACTCAAAACTTTCTAAAAATGCTTTGGACGTGCTCAGCCAAAGAATTAGCTGAATGATCAGCGCTCATATGAATAAAACCAATGAATGTCTCTTCGGGAGTCCCGTCATTAGTCACATAGCCAAACACTGTAGACAGCTGAGACCTGCAACTCACATCAGTTCTTTCATCCAAATTAGAACGAAAGGAGCTTCTTCAATTTCTTTTTTTATTTCTGCGATCATTACTTCTCCTATTGATTCAATCAAATCATTTTGTGTACGATTTGACATCCCTGAAAAGACGGATGAACTGTCCAAATGCTTTTTAAGCTGTTCGTCATAGCAACTAATTAAATTTGTCAATTCAACATAATCCCCAGTATTAACAGACTCCGTAGATTCATCATGCCCCCGAAAGGCCAATTCCTGCTTACCAAAGAAACACATAACGTCAATTAGGCGTCTTAAAAAGCAACTAATTAAATTTGTCAATTCAACATAATTCCCAGTATTAACAGACTCCGTGGATTCCTCATGCCCCCGAAAGGCCAATTCCTGCTTGACAAAGAAACACGTAACGTCAATTAGGCGCCTTAAAACATCTCTAATTTTTTAACGAGTTCATTATGTCGAGAAACGTCCGTATTTATTTGCTTGTCTATTTGAAACTAAAAATCCTTGTTTTACCAAAAGTTTTTAATTTTATCATTGACGAAATGTGCGTCTCTAAACACTCGTGCCGTTTGGATGAATTGTGAAAGTTATTGAAGTCGCCAAAACCACCGTTTATCCATAAACTTCTTCTGTCTACTGAAAATAATGTGTACGGCCAACAGTATAATTTTGGTCACTTTTGCTAGCTGTTAACCACTTTGTTTTTTCGTATTCTTTCCGATGGAAGTGGCAAAAACATTTTTTAGCCTTCGTTTGGAGTTTCTAAAGAAGGGTTCGGTCTCTCAGCATTTATATTAGCCCTTTCCTCTTGAAAACGATTTTGGCTAAAATGAAAGGCTTATCTCTTAAGGGTTGTAAGCTTCATCTGCTGGTTGTAAGCTTCATTTCTAAACATGGTTGTAAGCTTCATCTGCTGCGATAGATGGCGCAAAAAATCACTCTGTAGGTGTTGCTTTTACACTTTGGGTAACTATCAAAGACACGATAGGCACACCTATTGAATTTGGCTCAGCGAATCATCGGCGTCATCGCAGTGTTTGGAGAGGGGGCGGTCTTTCGATTCACGGGAGAATTTTGATTTGGCCCGGTTTTTGTCAATAATCTAATGACAATATACAATTTTTTTACATTTCACTGTTGCATGATTAGGTGTATTTTCTGCGTTTAGGAAAAGTGTCCGCAGAAAACTGGTGGTATCCACTTTTGGGGAAAATTGCGCTCTTTTTTTTTTTTTTTGATTGGAGGTTTATTTTTTTTTTTTTTTTTTTTTTTTTTTTTGGTTGGAGGTTTAACGACCACCGTGAGCAACTCAATGGGCTATAAGCAGTCGCCCGTCCCTAATTTAGGGTCACTGGTTCCAGGGAAGGGAAAGAGCCAGTGCGTAAGACAAACACAACATCCATGCCTCACCGGGATTCGAACCCGGACCCCTTTCGGACGAATGATCAGAGGCCATCGCTTAGACCACTGCGCCACCGGGGCGGCAAATTGCGCTTTCATTTGAGGTACAAATTGTCGTGACTATCACACCAGGCCACGTTTTTTTTTTTTTTTTTTTTTCGAGGCCTTGCGTCTTTTTGAAATTTATTTATTCAATCGTCACCCACTGTAATTGACATTTTTTTTAACACAAATAATCTCAACCGAGTTTTTTTCTCTTTCTTCTTCTTCGCTGTCTCTGTTTATTTATTTATTTATTTATTTATTTATTTATCTATTTATTTCTCATTGTGGCTATGCACAAATCTTGGCCATTTGGGCTGTACTAGATAATTGTATCCCATTTTTTTATATTCATAAGTGCATATAACTAACAAAGAGAAATTAAATCTAATCTAAGGCCTTAGGCTTAGCTCTTTTTGGAAATTTTTATACCACTGTTTTCACATTCGTGTTTTCACATTCGTACACCCAGCAATGAAAATTGTCTCACGTTTTCAAAGGCACGAAAATATAATACGAAAATATAGTTGTATGGTCCAAGGCAAGGGCCCTTTTAATTAGTGATTTGAGCTTGGGTAAAAATGCAACGTTATAAAATTTACTAGTTCCGTAAACCTTGCAAAATAACAGTTGACAGGTAAAAAAAAGAACGCTGTAAAAGAACTGCTGATCCTTCCAAATGAGTCCAATATAGTTTAGGCTGTGATGCTGCTTCAAGACCAACGGACGGAATAAAACAAGTAGTCCACAAAGGGATATTTTCTATTACTACATAGAGAACCTACACCAAAGTAATATTAGTGATTTATTTAAGTGACCAACACTACCTTATTAACTCCCAAGTGCGTAAGTTTTATAGATTATTATTAAATTTCTTAATTTCACATTGTATTTTTATTATTTAATTATCAACTGCGCCCCCCCCCCCCCATTTAGGTTCATTATTATGTCTAATTGCAACTCAGTACAGAAAAATATATTCCGAGCAAAACAGTAAATGTACTCGCGGTATTAAATCTGCACTTCACTAGTTATTATCTAATGCTTATTACCGATTTTTTCACGTGATTAATCTTAGTTATTTAATTACTGTTCTGCTAATCTAGTTGTTGTGTTTCCTAGTTACCGCTCTTTCATATAGCAACACTATACCTATGCATCAGAATAAATTTATAGGTCTCAAACTGCAATATTTCCAGTCTCCTGTGGTCAGTTATCCAGTGATACAAAGTGCAATATTTCCAGTCTCCTTTGGCCAGTTATCCAGTGGACACTTTTCTGAACCCAGGATTTTCCAGATGTATATCATGCCGCATGAAGATGTGCCATACATCCTTCAGCAACACAGGAAAACTGCCCTATGTTTTTTACTGAGGAGTAGTACACAAATTGCTTTTTCACCGCAAAACACTTCAATGTGTGGCAGTTTTTTGAGGTTCCCAATGACGCGAATCAGTTTTTTGAGGTTCAACCTTCACGAATCGGGCAGATAAATAATGATTCAAAGGTTACCCATTAATGGTGCTCTGTTACCCATTAATATTGCTCATTGTTAGTGGCCAAAATTGGATGACATTGTGTATATACACTTGCGGAAAGTGAAAAAAGAAACACCAAGAAGGAGACGTCTGATACCAACGAAATTTATACAGCATAATAACGGAATACAGAGGATAACTGATCAAAACATTATGGCAAAATACAGCTGTATTTGCTGGTAAACTGAAAAATAACATTTCCATGTAACATGGTTAGTACGAGGTTGAACCGCCATGAACTGCGTCACACTGTGCAATTCTGGCATGGAGTCTGTCGTACAGATGTTGGATGTAAGTTTGGGGCATTGAGTTCCAAGCATCCTCAACCTGGACGCGTAAATCGGGGATGGTCGTGGCTGGCCATGGAGACCGGATAAGTCGTTGTCCCATAAAATCCCACACGTGCTCAATGGGGGACAAATCCGGTGAACGTGCAGGCCATGGAAGTTGTCTCACACCCTGAAGTGCATGTTGCGTTGCACGTGCCGTGTGTGGGCGTGCGTTATCTTGCTGGAAAACACCACGATGGACCGACCTTACAAATGGCACAACTACGGGCTGAATGATGTTGTTGATGTAGGAGGTGCTGTTTAACGTACCCGGTACAACTAGTTGTGTACGGGAGTGGTAGCTGATCGCTCCCCACACCAGGAGACCAGGTGTAGACCCTGTGTGTCGCTGGAGATAATCGCAAGAGAAATAATGTACACACTTTCTCCTCAAAAAATGAATGTACAATAGGATTTCAGGTGATTTATGGAAGAAAAGATTCCAATCTCATTTGTGGATCTATTCATTGATTTCTATTTGTCTCATATAATTAGAAATATCAAACAGAAATGAGAGATGTCATTTCTTTCAGACAGAAACACTGCTAAGCTAACTTATCGCGCCATCTAGCGCCAAATTCAAACACTTTCGAGTCCAATAAATTGAATTAAAAAAAATTCTAACAAAAATTCTAACAAATTTTTTGGAATAATAACCGTATCACATATTACTATAGCTATGGGTCGTTTTTATTTGTGCTCAAAATTTCAAACACTACAAAGTAATAGTCTTCGAGAAAATGTGCACAAAAGAATTTACATTACAGATATAAGATAGAATTTATCTTGAGGACCCACTTAAAAATAAAAAAAAACACAATCTAAAACACACCTTTACATTTGTTGTCATCGTGTTGGTCCATAGATGACAGCGCAGAAACGAACATGAAAACAAAACGAAATTGCTTCTCTCAGAGAAGAGAAATGCTTACATCTTGAAAAATTAAGTCAAACAGCGTTGAAAGGTGTTCTCTTACAATAATTGTAATTACACCTTACACGGAAAATACAGAAAATCATTGCACATTGTAGAGTGTTTGAAGAACATATATTTTACTGCTTGGTTCGATAGCGAAAGAAGTACAAATAATGACTTCAGATCAGACTTAATTTCGACTCACGGAACGAATGGGCAAACCCTAAGCAACTGCTGTGTTGCTTGCATTGCCCTCGTGCAGGCAGCGGTGGGCTTGAAACAAATGGAGGAATCCGTAGCAACTTCTGGATTGCTTGCACAACCCTCATAGCAGAAGCTGTGAGCTTAGTCATGTGGCCGTTCTCCGCGCAGGAAGCGTGATCTTTACTCGACGATGGCACTAAATTTCAATAAAGCTACGGCGGGAATTTTTAAATAGTTATTTAAGAGGTTTATTTTCGGAAGCAATCATGCCATGGGTCTAAATTTTAATAGCCATTCTAAATAAAAAATAATTAATCTAATTTTTGTAAAGCTTTCGATTATTCATTTCTAGTAAGACAAGCATGGCCTACATTGCTTCTATGGACTGCACGCCCATGGTGAACAAGTATACATCAAACATAGATTTTACAGTATGCTAAATGACCAATGTACACAGATAACCAGTGTTGGACAAGGGACATATGGAGAACCAGTGCCGAAAGACAAACACAAACATCTATGCCTCACCTGGATTCGAATCCGGACCCGACTTAAAAAAAAAAGGTCATAAACCAACGCTTAGACTGCTACGCCACCAGGGTAGAAGCGCAGCTGTTTTACTTTATTTTATTTTTTATTTTTTTTGGTTGGAGGTTTAACGACCACCGCGATCAACCCACTCAATGGTCACAATGGGCATCGAGAGCTTCAGTAGAGTCCACTGGTTGTGTGAATTTTATTTTGATACAAACCAGAGCAAGAGAGTTCCATGGAACCTCGTTTATTGTTGTCTTCAAAAGATGTTTTATTCATTTGAGGGTTGAAGCGCAAGAAAGATTATTCTGCCGTTGGGTTTTCCATCAGCGTGCAAACAAATAATCGCAAGAGAAATAGCATGCAAACAAACAATCGCAAATGAAATAACGTATAAACAACAATCACTTTCGAATACACTAATTGAAGGTATCTATAAAGTCGGTTTTTTTATTTGGGAGTTTAACGACACCCAGTGGGCTATATATAAGCAGTTGCCCGACCCTAGTTTAGGTCCACTAGTTCCAGGAAAGGGAGAGAGCCAGTGCCAAAATAAAACACCAATGTCCATGCTTCGAACTCAGCAGCATCTCTGACGAATGGTTAGAATTAAGCCAGCGCTTTGACCACTGCGCCACAGGGGGCTTCTGTACACATCCACTTGCAGAACGCTAGGCTTTTGTTGTTGTTTCGTTTTGTTTACCTGTATTTTCTTCCCTTCGGGTGCAGTTTGGTGGACTAGCTCGCCCCAGCACCAGCTCAAGACATATTTGAACCCAGATGAAAAGTCCCTCTTCGACGCCCCTTTGTGCACTTTTCGCTGGTGAAAATTTAAGTACTGTTTTTGAGTTTCATATTCGCCACCTTTGCCCTTTCCACGCCCCTTTCCTCCACTCCTAAAAATTTACTTTTTTTTTTTTTTTTTTTTGCTTTTTTTATTTAGGGTTTAACGCCCATCGCGAGCAACTCAATGAGTCTTCGGTCCCGATTTTAGGGTCTCTTGTTTCAGAGAAGGAAGACCCATTGGTAAAAGACAACAGGGCCGGTCCTAGTGAATTTTTAAGGTGGTGCAAACGTCTCATCATGACGCCCCCCCCCAACCGATATAAGCTTTTGTTTTCCAAAAGCAAAAAAAAAAAAAAAAAAGAAAACAGCTATAATCAAATTCATAGATATAAATAAAAATATTATAATTATATGTAAAAATTAACATACAAAGTCAACTCCATGGTATCCGTTGTTAGGATGGAACGAGTTTCGCGGGCGGATAATCCAAATTTTTCAGAAAAAAAAAACCTGCCGATATGCTAGAAAATATACATACATAACATAAGTGTTATCATGTATTCAGATCTGTAGTTATTGTTGCAAGCATATAAAAATCGACTGAAATGCAATTTATTTTAAGATTGAAATATCATCATCATCATCATTGTCAACCATTATCAATCCACTGCTGGACGAAGGTCTCCCCAAGTTTCCTCCACAACGGCCTGTCTTGTGCCAGTCTCCTCCATGTCACCCCTGCATACTTTCGAATTTCATCCACAAATCTCCCATGTGGTCTTCTTCTGGGTCTTTTCCTGTCCCTTGGAATCCAATCTAAAATGTCGGCTGTCCATCGATGATCTGTCCTTCTGGCAGTATGTCCAGCCCATTGCCATTTCAGGGATTTAACTCTGATCATGATGTCTTCCACTCTTGTCATTTTTCGGATCCACGTGTTCCTCTTCTTATCTCTCCTGGTTACACGAAGCATGCACCTCTCCATGCTACTTTGAGTTATCTGCAGTCTTTGTATATCTCTTTTAGTTAAGGTCCACGTCTCTGCACCATACGTAAGCACTGGAAGGATGCATTGATCAAACACTTTTCTTTTAAGACATAATGGCATATTGCTCTTGAAAATTATGCTGTTTCTTCCAAAAGCTCTCCAGGCAAGTTTTGTACGCCGATTAATTTCTTCATCAATGTGACCCTCACTTGATATCTGCTGTCCAAGATAAACGTACGTGTCTGTTATCTCCAGCTTTTCTCCATCAATCAATAAATCTTCATTTCTTGTAAAAGCATTGAACATCACTTTTGTCTTCTGACATTTTTAATCCCACTTCTTTACTCTTGTCAGCAAGTTCCTGGATCATACTCTGCAGCTCTGATGGGGTAGTTGCAAAAATGACTACGTCATCAGCAAAACGGAGGTGGGTTAGATAATCTCCATTAATCTTTATCCCTTTGTTTTCCCAGCTCAGCGACTGAAACACACCCTCCAATGTGGCGTTAAAGAGCTTCGGAGATATGGTGTCACCTTGTCTCACTCCCTTTCCAATTTTTATGTGTGTTGTATTTTCAAACAGCCGAATCTTTGCACTTGCATTTTCATAGATGTTATTAATAATATTAATGTATGCAATTTCAATACCGCAGGATTTCAGAGCCATTGCAACTGCTGATGGTTTCACCGAATCAAAGGCTTTTTCATAATCGATAAAAGCCATGCACAATGGAAGTTCATATTCCCTCGCTCTTTCAATTAGTTCTCTCAGTACGTGGATATGATCTATTGTGCTGTAGCCACTCCTGAATCCAGCTTGTTCTCTCGGTTGAGCCATGTCCAGTGTTACCTTCAAGCGGTGTGAAAGAACTTTAGTGAAGATTTTATAAACCACTGATAGGAGGCTGATAGGTCTGTAGTTTCCGTGATCCTCAATGTCACCTTTCTTATGTAGCAGGATCATTGTAGCGGTGTTCCAATCCTCAGGAATCTTTCCTTCATTAAGGCATCGAGTGAAAATTTGGGCGAGTACTGTTTCAATTTCTCCACTTGCTTCTTGTATGATGTCTACAGTAATTCCATCTTCTCCTGGAACTTTTCCCCGCTTCATGTTCTTGATTGCATGTGCAACTTCTGCTGGAAGGACTGGAGGAACTCTGGTCCTGGTATCTTTCATGATGTCTGGAGTGCATGTATCATCCCTTTCATATAATTTGGAGTAGAAATCTTTCACTCTTGTCAAAAGTTCGCCTCTATTTCTTGTTACAGAACCATCTTCTTTTCTCAGTGCCATAATCTGTTTTCTTCCCTTACTGAGATGTCCCTTTGCTATCTTTAGGCTTTGGTTGTTTTCAATTGCTTTCCTCACTAGTTCACAGTTAAATTTTCTTACGTCTTCAGTGATACTTTTTCTTACTGTCTTGCATAGCTCTATATATTCCACTTTGGAAGTCACATCTTCTTTAGTTGTCCTCATCTCTCTTCTTTTTTGCATCAACATTTTCGTTTTTCCTGATAATTTGTTTACATGCAACTTGTTCTTAGACCCAGCTAATTTTGTTGCTGTTTCCATAAGAGCTTTGGTTACTTTTCTGTTAACTTCAGAGATGTCCACTTCTTCCGATGTTAGGCCTTCTAAAGCAGAGAACCTGTTCTTCAGTTAAAACTTGAAGGTATTATGGTGTTTTTTAAGGTTGGTTATGTCAATACATTTTGTTTGTCTTACGAGCTTGCCACGTTCAAGTTTGGTGTTGAGGTGCATCTTACATCTCACCAATCTATGGTCACTACCTGTGTTGAACTTGTTTAGCACACTGCAGTCTTCGATGACGAATTTTTTGTTACACATAATAAAATCAATTTCACTTGTCGTCCCATTTGGATGTCTCCTTGTCCATTTCCTGTGTGGCTTTTTCTTGAAAAAGGAGTTCAAGATGAAAAACCCTTCTGCCTGTGCAAACTCAACGAATAGTATTTCCACGCTGGTTTCTGTTGCCGTGACCGAATTTACCTACTGAAGTTTCATTCTGTTGCCGTTGCCCTATTTTTGCATTGAAATCTCCCATAATTATTTTCAAGTGCTGCTTACCTTTATTATTTAGATGACAAATTTCCTCATAAAATTCTTCAATTTCTTCTTCAGGATGACTTGTGGTGGGTGCATAAGTTTGAATAATCTAAGCCTGGTATCTTTTCGAGAGTTGGATAACAAGTCGTGCAGCTCTGTCAGAGGAACTTTCAGCTTCTACAACTTTATCCTTCAGTTTCTTGTTTATTATAAATCCAACACCACTAGTTCTGCCAGTATCTGTCCCACGATAGTAGAAGAGATGTCCACTTTTCAGTTCGATGAGATCTTCTCCTTTTCTCCTTACCTCACTTAGCCACACGATGTTCCACTTGATCCTTTGTAGTTCCTCTTCCAATTCAAGGAGCCTTGAATCAGAAGATAGGGAGCGTCCGTTGTACGTAGCCAAGGTCAGCATCAGATGGCAGCCTAGTCCGGTCCTCCGGGGATTCTTAGCACCCTCTGCCTTCATGTCGCACTGGCCGCTGCCTTGGCTAGGTACATTCCAGCTGCCGGAGACTGAGGGCCAAGATTTAAGTTGTGGAATCATTTTGGAGGGGTTTGGCCATAACTCGCCATGCTGGCCAAGCGGGTTGGTGAGTGTGGGATAGAATTTCCTCTAATCCGGATGGTATAGTTATACCGCTATTGGCGGTCGTCAGAGCCCCTCCTTGACAAATGTCAACCCCGCCTTCTCGTGGTACATCCTGTTCCCACTAAAGGGGCTGTGACGACCGCCAATAGCGGTATAACTATACCATCGGGATTAGAGGAAATGCTATCCCACACTCACCAACCCGCTTGGCCAGCGTGGTGAGTTATGACCAAACCCCTCCAAAATGACTCCACAACTTAAATCTTGGCCCTCAGTCTCCGGCAGCTGGAATGTACCTGGCCAAGGCAGCGGCCAGTGCGACATGAAGGCAGAGGGTGCTAAGAATCCCGGAGGACCGGACTAGGCTGCCATCTGTTGCTGACCTTGGCTACATATAACGGACGCTCCCTATCTTCTGATTCAAGGCTTCTTGGAATTGGAAGAGGAATTACAAAGAATCAAGTGGGACATCGTCGGGCTAAGTGAGGTAAGGAGAAAAGGAAAAGATCTCATTGAACTGAAAAGTGGACATCTCTTCTACTATCGTGGGACAGATACTGGCAGAACTAGTGGTGTTGGATTTATAATAAACAAGAAACTGAAGGATAAAGTTGTATAAGTTGAAAGTTCCACTGACAGAGCTGCACGACTCGTTATCCAACTCTCGAGAAGATACCAGGCTCAGATTATTCAAACTTATGCACCCACCACAAGTCATGCTGAAGAAGAAATTGAAGAATTTTATGAGGAAATTCGTGATCTAAATAATAAAGGTAAGCAGCACTTGAAGATAATTATGGGAGATTTCAATGCAAAAATAGGGCAACGGCAACAGAATGAAACTTCAGTAGGTAAATTCGGTCACGGCAACAGAAACCAGCGTGGAAATACTCTCGTTGAGTTTGCAGAGGCAGAAGGGTTTTTCATCTTGAACTCCATTTTCAAGAAAAGCTACACAGGAAATGGACATGGAGACATCAAATGGGACGACAAGTGAAATTGATTTTATTATGTGTAACAAAAAATTCTTCATAGAAGACTGCAGTGTGCTAAACAAGTTCAACACAGGCAGTGAACATAGATTGGTGAGATGTAAGATGCACCTGAACACTAAACTCGAACGTAGCAAGCTCATAAGACAAACAAAATGTATTGACATAACCAACCTTAAAAAACACCATAATACCTTCAAATTGGAACTGAAGAACAGATTCTCTGCTTTAGAAGGCCTAACATCGGAAGAAGTGGATATTTCTGAAATTAACAAAAAGTAACCAAAGCTCTTATGGAAACAGCAACAAAATTAGCTGGGTCTAAGAACAAATTGCATGTGAACAAATTATCAGGAAAACCAAAATGTTGATGCAAAAGAAGAGAGATGAGGACAACTAAAGAAGATGTGACTTCCAAAGTGGAATATATAGAACTATGCAAGACAGTACGAAAAGTATCACTGAAGACGTAAGGAAATTCAACTGTGAACTAGTAAGGAAAGCAATTGAAAACAACCAAAGCATAAAGAAAGCAAAAGGACATCTCAGTAAGGGAAAAAAACAGATTATGGCACTGAGAAAAGAAGATGGTTCTGTAACAAGAAATAGAGGCGAAATTTTGACAAGAGTGAAAGATTTCTACTCCAAATTATATGAAAGGGATAATACATGTACTCCAGGCATTATGAAAGGTACCAGAGTTCTTCCAGTCCTTCCAGCAGAAGTTGCACATGTAATCAAGAACATGAAGCTGGGAAAAGCTTAAGGAGAAGATGGAATTACTGTAGACATCATACAAGAAGCAAGTGGAGAAATCGAAACAGTACTCGCCCATATTTTCACTCGATGCCTTAATAAAGGGAAGATTCCTGAGGATTGGAACAACGCTACAATGATCTTGCTACATAAAAAAGGTGACATTTAGGATCTAACGAACTACAGACCTATCAGCCTCCTATCAGTGGTTTATAAAATCTTCACTAAAGTTCTTTCACACCGTTTGAAGGTAACACTGGACATGGTTCAACCGAGAGAACAAGCTTGATTCAGGAGTGGCTACAGCGCAATAGATCATATCCACGTACTGAGAGAACTAATTGAAAGAGCGAGGGAATATGAACTTCCATTGTGCATGGCTTTTATCGATTATGAAAAAGCCTTTGATTCAGTGAAACAATCAGCAGTTGCAATGGCTCTGAAATCCTGCGGTATTGAAGATGCATACATTAATATTATTAATATTATCTTTGAAAATGCAAGTGCAAAGATTCTGCTATTTGAAAATACAACACACATAAAAATTGGAAAAGGAGTGAGACAAGGTGACACCATATCTCCGAAGCTCTTTAATGCCACATTGGAAAATGTCTTTCAATCACTGAACTGGGAAAACAAAGGCATAAAGATTAATGGAGATTATCTAACCCACCTTCGTTTTGCTGATGACATAGTCATTTTTGCAACTAGCCCATCAGAGCTACAGAGTACGATGCAGGAACTTGCTGACAAGAGTAAAGAAGTGGGATTAAAAATGAACTTTCAGAAGACAAAAGTGATGTTCAATGCTTTTACAAGAAATGAAGATTTATCGATTGATGGAGAAAAGCTGGAGATAACAGACACGTACGTTTATCTTGCACAGCAGATATCAAGTGAGGGTCACATTGGTGAAGAAATTAATCGGCGTACAAAACTTGCCTGGAGAGCTTTTGGAAGAAACAGCATAATTTTCAAGAGCAATATGCCATTATGTCTTAAAAGAAAAGTGTTTGATCAATGCATCCTTCCAGTGCTTACGTATGGTGCAGAGACGTGGACCTTAGCTAAAAGAGACATACAAAGGCTGCAGACAACTCAAAGAATGGAGAGGTGCATGCTTGATGTAACCAGGAGAGATAAGAAGAGGAACACGTGGATCCGAAAAATGACAAGAGTGGAAGACATCATGATCAGAGTTAAATCCCTGAAATGGCAATGGGCTGGACATACTGCCAGAAGAACAGACCATCGATGGACAGCCGAAATTTTAGATTGGATTCCAAGGGACAGGAAAAGACCCAGAATAAGACCACATGGAAGATGGGTGGATGAAATTCGAAAGTATGCGGGAGTTTCATGGAGGAGACTGGCACAAGACAGACCGTTTTGGATTAAACTTGGGGAGACCTTCGTCCAGCAGTGAATTGATATTGGTTGACAATGATGATGATGATTATATATCATCATCATCATCATCATCATTGTAAACCATTATCAATCCACTGCTGGACGAAGGTCTCCCAAGTTTCCTCCACAACGGACTGTCTTGTGCCAGTCTCCTCCATGTCATTCCCGCATACTTTCGAATTTCATCCACACACCTTCCATGTGGTCTTCTTCTGGGTCTTTTCCTGGCCCTTGAAAACCAATCAAAAATTTCGGCTGTCCATCGATAGTCTGTCCTTCTGGCAGTATGTCCAGCCCATTGCCATTTCAGGGAATTAACTCTGATCATGATGTCTTCCACTCTTGTCATTTTTCGGATCCACGTGTTCCTCTTCTTATCTCTCCTGGTTACACCAAGCATGCACCTCTCCATGCTACTTTGAGTTGTCTGCAGCCTTTGTATGTCTCTTTTAGTTAAGGTCCACGTCTCTGCACCATACGTAAGCACTGGAAGGATGCTTTGATCAAAAACTTTTCTTTTAAGACATAATGTCATATTGTTCTTGAAAATTATGCTGTTTCTTCCAAAAGCTCTCCACGCAAGTTTTGTACGCCCATTAATTTCTTCATCAATGTGACCCTCACTTGATATCTGCTGTCAAAGATAAACGTACGTGTCTATTATCTCCAGCTTTTCTCCATCAATCGATAAATCTTCATTTCTTGTAAAAGCATTGAACATCACTTTTGTCTTCTGAAAGTTCATTTTTAATCCCATTTCTTTACTCTTGTCAGGAAGTTCCAGGATCATACTCTGCAGCTCTGATGAGGTAGTTGCAAAAATGACTACGTCATCAGCAAAACGAAGGTGGGTTAGATAATCTCCATTTATCATTATCCCTTTGTTTTCCCAGTTCAGTGATTGAAAGACATTTTCCAATGTGGCATTAAAGAGCTTCGGAGATATGGTGTCACCTTGTCTCACTCCTTTTCCAATTTTTATGTGCCTTGTATTTTCAAACCGCCGAATCTTTGCACTTGCATTTTCATAGATGTTATTAATAATACTAATGCACGCATCTTCAATACCGCAGGATTTCAGAGCCATTGTTACTGCTGATGGTTTCACCGAATCTAAGGCTTTTTCATAATCGATAAAATCCATGCTCAATGGAAGTTCATATTCCCTCGCTCTTTCAATTAGTTCTCTCTGTACGTGGATATGACCTATTGTGCTGTAGCCATTTCTGAATTCAGCTTGTTCTCTCTGTTGAGCCATGTAGAGTGTTACTTTCAAGCGGTGTGAAAGAACTTTAGTGAAGATTTTATAAACCACTGATAGGTCTGTAGTTCCTGAGATTCTCAATGTCACCTTTTTTATGTAGCAAGATCATTGTAGCGTTGTTCCAATCCTCAGGAATCTTCCCTTCATTAAGTCATCGAGTGAAAATTTGGGCGAGTACTGTTTCAATTTCTCCACTTGCTTCTTGTATGATGTCTACAGTAATTCCATCTTCTCCTGGAGCTTTTCCCCGCTTCATGTTCTTGATTGCATGTGCAACTTCTGCTGGAAGGACTGGAGGAACTCTGGTACTGGTATCTTTCATGATGTCTGGAGTGCATGTATCATCCCTTTCATATAATTTGGAGTAGAAATCTTTCACTCTTGTCAAAATTTCGCCTCTATTTCTTGTTACAGAACCATCTTCTTTTCTCAGTGCCATAATCTGTTTTCTTCCCTTACTGAGATGTCCCTTTGCTATCTTTAGGCTTTGGTTGTTTTCAATTGCTTTCCTCACTAGTTCACAGTTGAATTTTCTTACGTCTTCAGTGATACTTTTTCTTACTGTCTTGCATAGTTCTATATATTCCACTTTGGAAGTCACATCATCTTTAGTTGTCCTCATCTCTCTTCTTTTTTGCATCAACATTTTGGTTTTTCCTGATAATTTGTTCACACGCAACTTGTTCTTAGACCCAGCTAATTTTATTGCTGTTTACATAAGAGCTTTGGTTACTTTTCTGTTAACTTCATAAATGTCCACTTCCGATGTTAGCCCTTCTAAAGCAGAGAATCTGTTCTTCAGTTCCAACTTGAAGGTATTATGGTGTTTTTTAAGGTTGGTTATGTCAATACATTTTGTTTGTCTTATGAGCTTGTCACTTTCGAGTTTAGTGTTGAGGTGCATCTTACATCTCACCAATCTATGGTCACTACCTGTGTTGAACTTGTTTAGCACACTGCAGTCTTCCATGACGAATTTTTTGTTACACATAATAAAATCAATTTCACTTGTCGTCCCATTTGGATGTCTCCATGTCCATTTCCTGTGTGGCTTTTTCTTGAAGAAATAGTTCAAGATGAAAAACCCTTCTGCCTCTGCAAACTCTACGAGAGTATTTCCACGCTGGTTTCTGTTACCGTGAACGAATTTACCTACTGAAGTTCCATTCTGTTGGTTTTCCCTAATTTTTGCATTTAAATCTCCCATAATTGTCTTCAAGTGCTGCTTAATTTTATTATTTAGATGACGAACTTCCTCATAAAATTCTTCAATTTCTTTTTCAGGATGACTTGTGGTGGGTGCATAACTGTGAATAATCTGAGAATGGTATCTTCTCGAGAGTTGGATAACGAGTCGTGCAGCTCTGTCAGAGGAACTTTCAACTTCTACAACTTTATCCTTCAGTTTCTTGTTTATTATAAATCCAACACCTCTGGTTCTGCCAGTATCAGTCCCACGATAGTAGAAGAGATGTCCAATTTTCAGTTCGTCATGATGTCTTCCACTCTTGTCATTTTTCGGATCCACGAGTGCCTCTTTTTATCTCTCCTGGTTACACCAAGCATGCACCTCTCCATGCTACTTTGAGTTGTCTGCAGCCTTTGTATGTCTCTTTTAGTTAAGGTCCACGTCTCTGCACCATACATAAGCACTGGAAGGATGCATTGATCAAATACTTTTCTTTTAAAACGTAATGGCATATTGCTCTTGAAAATTATGCTGTTTCTTCCAAAAGCTCTCCACGAAAGTTTTGTACGCCGATTATTTCTTTATCAAAGTGACCCTCACTTGATATCTGCTGTTCAAGATAAACGTACGTGTCTGTTATCTTCAGCTGTTCTCCATCAATCGATAAATCTTCATTTCGTTTAAAAGCATTGAACATCACTTTTGTCTTTTGAAAGTTTATTTTTAATCCCACTTCTTTACTCTTGTCAGCAAGTTCTTGGATCATACTCTGCAGCTCTGATGGGGGAGTTGCAAAAATGACTATGTCATCAGCAAAACGAAGGTGGGTTAGATAATCTCCATTAATCTCTATCCCTTTGTTTTCCCAGTTCAGTGATTGAAAGACATTTTCCAATGTGGCGTTAAAGAGCTTCGGACATATGGTGTCACCTTGTCTCACTCCCTTTACAATTTTTATGTGTGTTGTATTTTCAAACAGCCGAATCTTTGCACTTGCATTTTCATAGATGTTATTAATAATATTAATGTATGCATCTTCAGTACCGCAGGGTTTCAGAGCCATTGTAACTGCTGATGGTTTCACCGAATCAAAGGCTTTTTCATAATCGATAAAAGCCATGCACAATGGAAGTTCATATTCCCTCGCTCTTTCAATTAGTTCTCTCAGTACGTGGATATGATCTATTGCGCTGTAGCCACTCCTGAATCCAGTTTCTTCACTCGGTTGAGCCATGTCCAGTGTTACCTTCAAACGGTGTGAAAGAACTTTAGTGAAGATTTTATAAACCACTGATAGGAGGCTGATAGGGCTGTAGTTCCCGAGATCCTCAATGTCACCTTTTTTATGTAGCAGGATTATCATAGCGTTGTTCCAATCCTCAGGAATCTTCCCTTCGTTAAGGCATCGAGTGAAAACTTATGCGAGTACTGTTTCATTTTCTCCACTTGTTTCTTGTATGATGTCTACAGTAATTCCTTCTTCTCCTGGAGCTTTTCCCCTCTTCATGTTCTTGATTTTATGTGCAACTCCTTTTGGGAGGACTGCAAGAACTCTAGTACTGGTTTCCTTCCATGATGTCTGGAGTACATGCATCATCCCTTTCATATAACTTGGAGTAGAAATCTTTCACTCTTGTCAAAATTTCACTTCTATTTCTTGTTACAGAACCATCTTCTTTTCTCATGGCCATAATCTGTTTTCTTCCCTTACTGAGATGACCCTTTGCTATCTTTAGGCTTTGGCTGTTTACAATTGCTTTTATCACTAGTTCACAGTTGAATTTCCTTACGTTGTTAGGCCTTCTAAAGCAGAGAACCTGTTCTTCAGTTCCAACTTGAAGGTATTATGGTGTTTTTTAAGGTTGGTTATGTCAATACATTTTGTTTGTCTTATGAGCTTGTCACTTTCGAGTTTAGTGTTGAGGTGCATCTTACATCTCACCAATCTATGGTCACTACCTGTGTTGAACTTGTTTAGCACACTGCAGTCTTCCATGACAAATTTTTTGTTACACATAATAAAATCAATTTCACTTGTCGTCCCATTTGGATGTCTCCATGTCCATTTCCTGTGTGGCTTTTTCTTGAAAATGGAGTTCAAGATGAAAACCCTTCCGCCTCTGCAAACTCTACGAGAGTATTTCCACGCTGGTTTCTGTTGCCGTGAACGAATTTACCTACTGAAGTTTCTTTCTGTTGCTGTTTCCCTAATTTTTGCATTGAAATCTCCCATAATTATCTTCAAGTGCTGCTTAATTTTATTATTTAGATGACGAACTTCCTCATAAAATTCTTCAATTTCTTTTTCAGGATGACTTGTGGTGGGTGCATAACTGTGAATAATCTGAGAATGGTATCTTCTCGAGAGTTGGATAACGAGTCGTGCAGCTCTGTCAGAGGAACTTTCAACTTCAACAACTTTATCCTTCAGTTTCTTGTTTATTATAAATCCAACACCTCTGGTTCTGCCAGTATCAGTCCCACGATAGTAGAAGAGATGTCCACTTTTCAGTTCGATGAGATATTCTCCTTTTCTCCTTACCTCACTTAACCCGACGATGTCCCACTTGATTCTTTGTAGTTCCCCTTCCAATTCAAGAAGCCTTGAAGCAGAAGATAGGGAGCGTCCATTATACGTAGCTAAGGTCAGCATCAGATGGCAGCCTAGTCCGGTCCTCCGGGGACTCTTAGAACCCTCTGCCTACATGTCGCACTGGCCGCTGCCTTGGCCAGGTACATTCCAGCTGCCGGAGACTGAGGGTTAAGATTTAAGTTGTGGAGTCATTTTGGAGGGGTTTGGCCATAACTCACCACGCTGGCCTAGCGGGTTGGTGAGTGTGGGATAGCATTTCCTCTAATCCCGATGGTATAGTTATACCGCTATTGGCGGTCGTCAGAGCCCCTTTAGTGGGAACGTATGTACTACTAGAAGGCGGGGTTGACATTCGTCAAGGAGAGGCTGTGATGTTACACATCACCTGACCTTACATCCCAGTATATATATATATCATCATCATCATCATTATCGTCAACCATTATCAATCCACTGCTGGACGAAGGTCTCCCCAAGTTTCCTACACAACGGTCTGTCTTTTGCCAGTCTCCTCCATGTCACTCCCGCATACTTTCGAATTTCATCCACCCATCTCCCATGTGGTCTTCTTCTGGGTCTTTCCCTAGCCCTTGGAATCCAATCAAAAATTTTGGCTGTCCATCGATGGTCTGTCCTTCTGGCAGTATGCCCAGCCCATTGCCATTTCAGGGATTTAACTCAGATCATAATGTCTTCCACTCTTGTCATTTTTCGGATCCACGAGTTCCTCTTTTTATTTCTCCTGGTTACACCAAGCATGCACCTCTCCATGCTACTTTGAGTTGTCTGCAGCCTTTGTATGTCTCTTTTAGTTAAGGTCCACGTCTCTGCACCATACATAAGCACTGCAAGGATGCATTGATCAAATACTTTTCTTTTAAAACATAATGGCATATTGCTCTTGAAAATTATGCTGTTTCTTCCAAAAGCTCTCCACGAAAGTTTTGTACGCCGATTATTTCTTTATCAAAGTGACCTTCATTTGATATCTGCTGTTCAAAATAAACGTACGTGTCTGTTATCTTCAGCTGTTCTCCATCAATCGATAAATCTTCATTTCGTCTAAAAGCATTGAACATCACTTTTGTCTTTTGAAAGTTTATTTTTAATCCCACTTCTTTACTCTTGTCAGCAAGTTCTTGGATCATACTCTGCAGCTCTGATGGGGGAGTTGCAAAAATGACTATGTCATCAGCAAAACGAAGGTGGGTTAGATAATCTCCATTAATCTTTATCCCTTTGTTTTCCCAGTTCAGTGATTGAAAGACATTTTCCAATGTGGCGTTAAAGAGCTTCGGACATATGGTGTCACCTTGTCTCACTCCCTTTACAATTTTTATGTGTGTTGTATTTTCAAACAGCCGAATCTTTGCACTTGCATTTTCATAGATGTTATTAATAATATTAATGTATGCATCTTCAGTACCGCAGGATTTCAGAACCATTGTAACTGCTGATGGTTTCACCGAATCTAAGGCTTTTTCATAATCGATAAAAGCCATGCACAATGTAAGTTCATATTCTCTCGCTCTTTCAATTAGTTCTCTCAGTACGTGGATATGATCTATTGCGCTGTAGTAACTCCTGAATCCAGCTTGTTCACTCGGTTGAGCCATGTCCGGTGTTACCTTCAAACGGTGTGAAAGAACTTTAGTGAATATTTTATAAACCACTGATAGGAGGCTGATAGGGCTGTAGTTCCTGAGATCCTCAATGTCACGTTTTTTGTGTAGCAAAATTATTATAGCGTTGTTCCAATCCTCAGGAATCTTCGTTTCGTTAAGGAATCGAGTGAAAATTTGGGCGAGTACTGTTTCATTTTCTCCACTTGTTTCTTGTATGATGTCTACAGTAATTCCTTCTTCTCCTGGAGCTTTTCCCCTCTTCATGTTCTTGATTTCATGTGCAACTTCTTTTGGGAGGACTGGAAGAACTCTAGTACTGGTTTCCTTCCATGATGTCTGGAGTACATGCATCATCCCTTTCATACAACTTGGAGTAGAAATCTTTCACTCTTGTCAAAATTTCACTTCTATTTCTTGTTACAGAACCATCTTCTTTTCTCAGGGCCATAATCTGTTTTCTTCCCTTACTGAGATGACCCTTTGCTATCTTTAGGCTTTGGCTGTTTACAATTGCTTTTATTACTAGTTCACAGTTGAATTTCCTTACGTTGTTAGGCCTTCTAAAACAGAGAACCTGTTCTTCAGTTCCAACTTGAAGGTATTATGGTGTTTTTTAAGGTTGGTTATGTCAATACATTTTGTTTGTCTTATGAGCTTGTCACTTTCGAGTTCAGTGTTGAGGTGCATCTTACATGTCACCAATCTATGGTCACTACCTGTGTTGAACTTGTTTAGCACACTGCAGTCTTCGATGACGAATTTTTTGTTACACATAATAAAATCAATTTCACTTGTCGTCCCATTTGGATGTCTCCTTGTCCATTTCCTGTGTGGCTTTTTCTTGAAAAAGGAGTTCAAGATGAAAAACCCTTCTGCCTGTGCAAACTCAACGAATAGTATTTCCACGCTGGTTTCTGTTGCCGTGACCGAATTTACCTACTGAAGTTTCATTCTGTTGCCGTTGCCCTATTTTTGCATTGAAATCTCCCATAATTATTTTCAAGTGCTGCTTACCTTTATTATTTAGATGACAAATTTCCTCATAAAATTCTTCAATTTCTTCTTCAGGATGACTTGTGGTGGGTGCATAAGTTTGAATAATCTAAGCCTGGTATCTTTTCGAGAGTTGGATAACAAGTCGTGCAGCTCTGTCAGAGGAACTTTCAGCTTCTACAACTTTATCCTTCAGTTTCTTGTTTATTATAAATCCAACACCACTAGTTCTGCCAGTATCTGTCCCACGATAGTAGAAGAGATGTCCACTTTTCAGTTCGATGAGATCTTCTCCTTTTCTCCTTACCTCACTTAGCCACACGATGTCCCACTTGATCCTTTGTAGTTCCTCTTCCAATTCAAGGAGCCTTGAATCAGAAGATAGGGAGCGTCTGTTGTACGTAGCCAAGGTCAGCATCAGATGGCAGCCTAGTCCGGTCCTCCGGGGATTCTTAGCACCCTCTGCCTTCATGTCGCACTGGCCGCTGCCTTGGCTAGGTACATTCCAGCTGCCGGAGACTGAGGGCCAAGATTAAAGTTGTGGAATCATTTTGGAGGGTTTGGCCATAACTCGCCATGCTGGCCAAGCGGGTTGGTGAGTGTGGGATAGAATTTCCTCTAATCCGGATGGTATAGTTATACCGCTATTGGCGGTCGTCAGAGCCCTTCCTTGACAAATGTCAACCCCGCCTTCTCGTGGTACATCCTGTTCCCACTAAAGGGGCTGTGACGACCGCCAATAGCGGTATAACTATACCATCGGGATTAGAGGAAATGCTATACCACACTCACCAACCCGCTTGGCCAGCGTGGTGAGTTATGACCAAACCCCTCCAAAATGACTCCACAACTTAAATCTTGGCCCTCAGTCTCCGGCAGCTGGAATGTACCTGGCCAAGGCAGCGGCCAGTGCGACATGAAGGCAGAGGGTACTAAGAATCCCCGGAGGACCGGACTAGGCTGCCATCTGATGCTGACCTTGGCTACATATAACGGACGCTCCCTATCTTCTGATTCAAGGCTTCTTGAATTGGAAGAGGAATTACAAAGAATCAAGTGGGACATCGTCGGGCTAAGTGAGGTAAGGAGAAAAGGAAAAGATCTCATTGAACTGAAAAGTGGACATCTCTTCTACTATCGTGGGACAGATACTGGCAGAACTAGTGGTGTTGGATTTATAATAAACAAGAAACTGAAGGATAAAGTTGTATAAGTTGAAAGTTCCACTGACAGAGCTGCACGACTCGTTATCCAACTCTCGAGAAGATACCGGGCTCAGATTATTCAAACTTATGCACCCACCACAAGTCATGCTGAAGAAGAAATTGAAGAATTTTATGAGGAAATTCGTGATCTAAATAATAAAGGTAAGCAGCACTTGAAGATAATTATGGGAGATTTCAATGCAAAAATAGGGCAACGGCAACAGAATGAAACTTCAGTAGGTAAATTCGGTCACGGCAACAGAAACCAGCGTGGAAATACTCTCGTTGAGTTTGCAGAGGCAGAAGGGTTTTTCATCTTGAACTCCATTTTCAAGAAAAGCCACACAGGAAATGGACATGGAGACATCCAAATGGGACGACAAGTGAAATTGATTTTATTATGTGTAACAAAAAATTCTTCATAGAAGACTGCAGTGTGCTAAACAAGTTCAACACAGGCAGTGACCATAGATTGGTGAGATGTAAGATGCACCTGAACACTAAACTCGAACGTAGCAAGCTCATAAGACAAACAAAATGTATTGACATAACCAACCTTAAAAAACACCATAATACCTTCAAATTGGAACTGAAGAACAGATTCTCTGCTTTAGAAGGCCTAACATCGGAAGAAGTGGATATTTCTGAAATTAACAAAAAAGTAACCAAAGCTCTTATGGAAACAGCAACAAAATTAGCTGGGTCTAAGAACAAATTGCATGTGAACAAATTATCAGGAAAAACCAAAATGTTGATGCAAAAAAGAAGAGAGATGAGGACAACTAAAGAAGATGTGACTTCCAAAGTGGAATATATAGAGCTATGCAAGACAGTACGAAAAAGTATCACTGAAGACGTAAGGAAATTCAACTGTGAACTAGTAAGGAAAGCAATTGAAAACAACCAAAGCCTAAAGAAAGCAAAAGGACATCTCAGTAAGGGAAAAAAAACAGATTATGGCACTGAGAAAAGAAGATGGTTCTGTAACAAGAAATAGAGGCGAAATTTTGACAAGAGTGAAAGATTTCTACTCCAAATTATATGAAAGGGATAATACATGTACTCCAGGCATTGTGAAAGGTACCAGAGTTCTTCCAGTCCTTCCAGCAGAAGTTGCACATGTAATCAAGAACATGAAGCTCGGAAAAGCTTAAGGAGAAGATGGAATTACTGTAGACATCATACAAGAAGCAAGTGGAGAAATCGAAACAGTACTCGCCCATATTTTCACTCGATGCCTTAATAAAGGGAAGATTCCTGAGGATTGGAACAACGCTACAATGATCTTGCTACATAAAAAAGGTGACATTTAGGATCTAACGAACTACAGACCTATCAGCCTCCTATCAGTGGTTTATAAAATCTTCACTAAAGTTCTTTCACACCGTTTGAAGGTAACACTGGACATGGTTCAACCGAGAGAACAAGCTTGATTCAGGAGTGGCTACAGCGCAATAGATCATATCCACGTACTGAGAGAACTAATTGAAAGAGCGAGGGAATATGAACTTCCATTGTGCATGGCTTTTATCGATTATGAAAAAGCCTTTGATTCAGTGAAACAATCAGCAGTTGCAATGGCTCTGAAATCCTGCGGTATTGAAGATGCATACATTAATATTATTAATATTATCTTTGAAAATGCAAGTGCAAAGATTCTGCTATTTGAAAATACAACACACATAAAAATTGAAAAAGGAGTGAGACAAGGTGACACCATATCTCCGAAGCTCTTTAATGCCACATTGGAAAATGTCTTTCAATCACTGAACTGGGAAAACAAAGGCATAAAGATTAATGGAGATTATCTAACCCACCTTCGTTTTGCTGATGACATAGTCATTTTTGCAACTAGCCCATCAGAGCTACAGAGTACGATGCAGGAACTTGCTGACAAGAGTAAAGAAGTGGGATTAAAAATGAACTTTCAGAAGACAAAAGTGATGTTCAATGCTTTTACAAGAAATGAAGATTTATCGATTGATGGAGAAAAGCTGGAGATAACAGACACGTACGTTTATCTTGCACAGCAGATATCAAGTGAGGGTCACATTGGTGAAGAAATTAATCGGCGTACAAAACTTGCCTGGAGAGCTTTTGGAAGAAACAGCATAATTTTCAAGAGCAATATGCCATTATGTCTTAAAAGAAAAGTGTTTGATCAATGCATCCTTCCAGTGCTTACGTATGGTGCAGAGACGTGGACCTTAGCTAAAAGAGACATACAAAGGCTGCAGACAACTCAAAAAAGAATGGAGAGGTGCATGCTTGATGTAACCAGGAGAGATAAGAAGAGGAACACGTGGATCCGAAAAATGACAAGAGTGGAAGACATCATGATCAGAGTTAAATCCCTGAAATGGCAATGGGCTGGACATACTGCCAGAAGAACAGACCATCGATGGACAGCCGAAATTTTAGATTGGATTCCAAGGGACAGGAAAAGACCCAGAATAAGACCACATGGAAGATGGGTGGATGAAATTCGAAAGTATGCGGGAGTTTCATGGAGGAGACTGGCACAAGACAGACCGTTTTGGATTAAACTTGGGGAGACCTTCGTCCAGCAGTGAATTGATATTGGTTGACAATGATGATGATGATTATATATCATCATCATCATCATCATCATCATCATCATTGTAAACCATTATCAATCCACTGCTGGACGAAGGTCTCCCCAAGTTTCCTCCACAACGGACTGTCTTGTGCCAGTCTCCTCCATGTCATTCCCGCATACTTTCGAATTTCATCCACACACCTTCCATGTGGTCTTCTTCTGGGTCTTTTCCTGGCCCTTGAAAACCAATCAAAAATTTCGGCTGTCCATCGGTAGTCTGTCCTTCTGGCAGTATGTCCAGCCCATTGCCATTTCAGGGAATTAACTCTGATCATGATGTCTTCCACTCTTGTCATTTTTCGGATCCACGTGTTCCTCTTCTTATCTCTCCTGGTTACACCAAGCATGCACCTCTCCATGCTACTTTGAGTTGTCTGCAGCCTTTGTATGTCTCTTTTAGTTAAGGTCCACGTCTCTGCACCATACGTAAGCACTGGAAGGATGCTTTGATCAAAAACTTTTCTTTTAAGACATAATGTCATATTGTTCTTGAAAATTATGCTGTTTCTTCCAAAAGCTCTCCACGCAAGTTTTGTACGCCCATTAATTTCTTCATCAATGTGACCCTCACTTGATATCTGCTGTCAAAGATAAACGTACGTGTCTATTATCTCCAGCTTTTCTCCATCAATCGATAAATCTTCATTTCTTGTAAAAGCATTGAACATCACTTTTGTCTTCTGAAAGTTCATTTTTAATCCCATTTCTTTACTCTTGTCAGGAAGTTCCAGGATCATACTCTGCAGCTCTGATGAGGTAGTTGCAAAAATGACTACGTCATCAGCAAAACGAAGGTGGGTTAGATAATCTCCATTTATCATTATCCCTTTGTTTTCCCAGTTCAGTGATTGAAAGACATTTTCCAATGTGGCATTAAAGAGCTTCGGAGATATGGTGTCACCTTGTCTCACTCCTTTTCCAATTTTTATGTGTGTTGTATTTTCAAACAGCCGAATCTTTGCACTTGCATTTTCATAGATGTTATTAATAATATTAATGTATGCATCTTCAGTACCGCAGGGTTTCAGAGCCATTGTAACTGCTGATGGTTTCACCGAATCAAAGGCTTTTTCATAATCGATAAAAGCCATGCACAATGGAAGTTCATATTCCCTCGCTCTTTCAATTAGTTCTCTCAGTACGTGGATATGATCTATTGCGCTGTAGCCACTCCTGAATCCAGTTTCTTCACTCGGTTGAGCCATGTCCAGTGTTACCTTCAAACGGTGTGAAAGAACTTTAGTGAAGATTTTATAAACCACTGATAGGAGGCTGATAGGGCTGTAGTTCCCGAGATCCTCAATGTCACCTTTTTTATGTAGCAGGATTATCATAGCGTTGTTCCAATCCTCAGGAATCTTCCCTTCGTTAAGGCATCGAGTGAAAACTTATGCGAGTACTGTTTCATTTTCTCCACTTGTTTCTTGTATGATGTCTACAGTAATTCCTTCTTCTCCTGGAGCTTTTCCCCTCTTCATGTTCTTGATTTTATGTGCAACTCCTTTTGGGAGGACTGCAAGAACTCTAGTACTGGTTTCCTTCCATGATGTCTGGAGTACATGCATCATCCCTTTCATATAACTTGGAGTAGAAATCTTTCACTCTTGTCAAAATTTCACTTCTATTTCTTGTTACAGAACCATCTTCTTTTCTCATGGCCATAATCTGTTTTCTTCCCTTACTGAGATGACCCTTTGCTATCTTTAGGCTTTGGCTGTTTACAATTGCTTTTATCACTAGTTCACAGTTGAATTTCCTTACGTTGTTAGGCCTTCTAAAGCAGAGAACCTGTTCTTCAGTTCCAACTTGAAGGTATTATGGTGTTTTTTAAGGTTGGTTATGTCAATACATTTTGTTTGTCTTATGAGCTTGTCACTTTCGAGTTTAGTGTTGAGGTGCATCTTACATCTCACCAATCTATGGTCACTACCTGTGTTGAACTTGTTTAGCACACTGCAGTCTTCCATGACAAATTTTTTGTTACACATAATAAAATCAATTTCACTTGTCGTCCCATTTGGATGTCTCCATGTCCATTTCCTGTGTGGCTTTTTCTTGAAAATGGAGTTCAAGATGAAAACCCTTCCGCCTCTGCAAACTCTACGAGAGTATTTCCACGCTGGTTTCTGTTGCCGTGAACGAATTTACCTACTGAAGTTTCTTTCTGTTGCTGTTTCCCTAATTTTTGCATTGAAATCTCCCATAATTATCTTCAAGTGCTGCTTAATTTTATTATTTAGATGACGAACTTCCTCATAAAATTCTTCAATTTCTTTTTCAGGATGACTTGTGGTGGGTGCATAACTGTGAATAATCTGAGAATGGTATCTTCTCGAGAGTTGGATAACGAGTCGTGCAGCTCTGTCAGAGGAACTTTCAACTTCAACAACTTTATCCTTCAGTTTCTTGTTTATTATAAATCCAACACCTCTGGTTCTGCCAGTATCAGTCCCACGATAGTAGAAGAGATGTCCACTTTTCAGTTCGATGAGATATTCTCCTTTTCTCCTTACCTCACTTAACCCGACGATGTCCCACTTGATTCTTTGTAGTTCCCCTTCCAATTCAAGAAGCCTTGAAGCAGAAGATAGGGAGCGTCCATTATACGTAGCCAAGGTCAGCATCAGACGGCAGCCTAGTCCGGTCCTCCGGGGACTCTTAGAACCCTCTGCCTTCATGTCGCACTGGCCGCTGCCTTGGCCAGGTACATTCCAGCTGCCGGAGACTGAGGGTTAAGATTTAAGTTGTGGAGTCATTTTGGAGGGGTTTGGCCATAACTCACCACGCTGGCCTAGCGGGTTGGTGAGTGTGGGATAGCATTTCCTCTAATCCCGATGGTATAGTTATACCGCTATTGGCGGTCGTCAGAGCCCCTTTAGTGGGAACGTATGTACTACTAGAAGGCGGGGTTGACATTCGTCAAGGAGAGGCTGTGATGTTACACATCACCTGACCTTACATCCCAGTATATATATATATCATCATCATCATCATTATCGTCAACCATTATCAATCCACTGCTGGACGAAGGTCTCCCCAAGTTTCCTACACAACGGTCTGTCTTTTGCCAGTCTCCTCCATGTCACTCCCGCATACTTTCGAATTTCATCCACCCATCTCCCATGTGGTCTTCTTCTGGGTCTTTCCCTAGCCCTTGGAATCCAATCAAAAATTTTGGCTGTCCATCGATGGTCTGTCCTTCTGGCAGTATGCCCAGCCCATTGCCATTTCAGGGATTTAACTCAGATCATAATGTCTTCCACTCTTGTCATTTTTCGGATCCACGAGTTCCTCTTTTTATTTCTCCTGGTTACACCAAGCATGCACCTCTCCATGCTACTTTGAGTTGTCTGCAGCCTTTGTATGTCTCTTTTAGTTAAGGTCCACGTCTCTGCACCATACATAAGCACTGCAAGGATGCATTGATCAAATACTTTTCTTTTAAAATATAATGGCATATTGCTCTTGAAAATTATGCTGTTTCTTCCAAAAGCTCTCCACGAAAGTTTTGTACGCCGATTATTTCTTTATCAAAGTGACCTTCATTTGATATCTGCTGTTCAAAATAAACGTACGTGTCTGTTATCTTCAGCTGTTCTCCATCAATCGATAAATCTTCATTTCGTCTAAAAGCATTGAACATCACTTTTGTCTTTTGAAAGTTTATTTTTAATCCCACTTCTTTACTCTTGTCAGCAAGTTCTTGGATCATACTCTGCAGCTCTGATGGGGGAGTTGCAAAAATGACTATGTCATCAGCAAAACGAAGGTGGGTTAGATAATCTCCATTAATCTTTATCCCTTTGTTTTCCCAGTTCAGTGATTGAAAGACATTTTCCAATGTGGCGTTAAAGAGCTTCGGATATATGGTGTCACCTTGTCTCACTCCCTTTACAATTTTTATGTGTGTTGTATTTTCAAACAGCCGAATCTTTGCACTTGCATTTTCATAGATGTTATTAATAATATTAATGTATGCATCTTCAGTACCGCAGGATTTCAGAGCCATTGTAACTGCTGATGGTTTCACCGAATCTAAGGCTTTTTCATAATCGATAAAAGCCATGCACAATGTAAGTTCATATTCTCTCGCTCTTTCAATTAGTTCTCTCAGTACGTGGATATGATCTATTGCGCTGTAGTAACTCCTGAATCCAGCTTGTTCACTCGGTTGAGCCATGTCCGGTGTTACCTTCAAACGGTGTGAAAGAACTTTAGTGAATATTTTATAAACCACTGATAGGAGGCTGATAGGGCTGTAGTTCCTGAGATCCTCAATGTCACCTTTTTTGTGTAGCAGGATTATTATAGCGTTGTTCCAATCCTCAGGAATCTTCGTTTCGTTAAGGAATCGAGTGAAAATTTGGGCGAGTACTGTTTCATTTTCTCCACTTGTTTCTTGTATGATGTCTACAGTAATTCCTTCTTCTCCTGGAGCTTTTCCCCTCTTCATGTTCTTGATTTCATGTGCAACTTCTTTTGGGAGGACTGGAAGAACTCTAGTACTGGTTTCCTTCCATGATGTCTGGAGTACATGCATCATCCCTTTCATACAACTTGGAGTAGAAATCTTTCACTCTTGTCAAAATTTCACTTCTATTTCTTGTTACAGAACCATCTTCTTTTCTCAGGGCCATAATCTGTTTTCTTCCCTTACTGAGATGACCCTTTGCTATCTTCAGGCTTTGGCTGTTTACAATTGCTTTTATTACTAGTTCACAGTTGAATTTCCTTACGTTGTTAGGCCTTCTAAAACAGAGAACCTGTTCTTCAGTTCCAACTTGAAGGTATTATGGTGTTTTTTAAGGTTGGTTATGTCAATACATTTTGTTTGTCTTATGAGCTTGTCACTTTCGAGTTCAGTGTTGAGGTGCATCTTACATGTCACCAATCTATGGTCACTACCTGTGTTGAACTTGTTTAGCACACTGCAGTCTTCCATGACAAATTTTTTGTTACACATAATAAAATCAATTTCACTTGTCGTCCCATTTGGATGTCTCCATGTCCATTTCCTGTGTGGCTTTTTCTTGAAAATGGAGTTCAAGATGAAAACCCTTCCGCCTCTGCAAACTGTACGAGAGTATTTCCACGCTGGTTTCTGTTGCCGTGAACGAATTTACCTACTGAAGTTTCATTCTGTTGCTGTTTCCCTAATTTTTGCATTGAAATCTCCCATAATTGTCTTCAAGTGCTGCTTAATTTTATTATTTAGATGACGAACTTCCTCATAAAATTCTTCAATTTCTTTTTTCAGGATGACTTGTGGTGGGTGCATAACTGTGAATAATCTGAGAATGGTATCTTCTCGAGAGTTGGATAACGAGTCGTGCAGCTCTGTCAGAGGAACTTTCAACTTCAACAACTTTATCCTTCAGTTTCTTGTTTATTATAAATCCAAAACCTCTGGTTCTGCCAGTATCAGTCCCACGATAGTAGAAGAGATGTCCACTTTTCAGTTCAATGAGATATTCTCCTTTTCTCCTTACCTCACACAACCCGACGATGTCCCACTTGATTCTTTGTAGTTCCCCTTCCAATTCAAGAAGCCTTGAAGCAGAAGATAGGGAGCGTCCATTATACGTAGCCAAGGTCAGCATCAGATGGCAGCCTAGTCCGGTCCTCCGGGGACTCTTAGAACCCTCTGCCTTCATGTCGCACTGGCCGCTGCCTTGGCCAGGTACATTCCAGCTGCCGGAGACTGAGGGTTAAGATTTAAGTTGTGGAGTCATTTTGGAGGGGTTTGGCCATAACTCACCACGCTGGCCTAGCGGGTTGGTGAGTGTGGGATAGCATTTCCTCTAATCCCGATGGTATAGTTATACCGCTATTGGCGGTCGTCAGAGCCCCTTTAGTGGGAACGTATGTACTACTAGAAGGCGGGGTTGACATTCGTCAAGGAGAGGCTGTGATGTTACACATCACCTGACCTTACATCCCAGTATATATATATATCATCATCATCATCATTATCGTCAACCATTATCAATCCACTGCTGGACGAAGGTCTCCCCAAGTTTCCTACACAACGGTCTGTCTTTTGCCAGTCTCCTCCATGTCACTCCCGCATACTTTCGAATTTCATCCACCCATCTCCCATGTGGTCTTCTTCTGGGTCTTTCCCTAGCCCTTGGAATCCAATCAAAAATTTTGGCTGTCCATCGATGGTCTGTCATTCTGGCAGTATACCCAGCCCATTGCCATTTCAGGGATTTAACTCAGATCATGATGTCTTCCACTCTTGTCATTTTTCGGATCCACGAGTTCCTCTTTTTATTTCTCCTGGTTACACCAAGCATGCACCTCTCCATGCTACTTTGAGTTGTCTGCAGCCTTTGTATGTCTCTTTTAGTTAAGGTCCACGTCTCTGCACCATACGTAAGCACTGGAAGGATGCATTGATCAAATACTTTTCTTTTAAAACATAATGGCATATTGCTCTTGAAAATTATGCTGTTTCTTCCAAAAGCTCTCCACGAAAGTTTTGTAAGCCGATTATTTCTTTATCAAAGTGACCCTCACTTTGATATCTGCTGTCCAAGATAAACGTACGTGTCTGTTATCTTCAGCTGTTCTCCATCAATCGATAAATTTTCATTTCGCCTAAAAGCATTAAACATCACTTTTGTCTTTTAAAAGTTTATTTTTAATCCCACTTCTTTACTCTTGTCAGCAAGTTCTTGGATCATACTCTGCAGCTCTGATGGGGGAGTTGCAAAAATGACTATGTCATCAGCAAAACGAAGGTGGGTTAGATAATCTCCATTAATCTTTATCCCTTTGTTTTCCCAGTTCAGTGATTGAAAGACATTTTCCAATGTGCCGTTAAAGAGCTTCGGACATATGGTGTCACCTTGTCTCACTCCCTTTACAATTTTTATGTGTGTTGTATTTTCAAACAGCCGAATCTTTGCACTTGCATTTTCATAGATGTTATTAATAATATTAATGTATGCATCTTCAGTACCGCAGGATTTCAGAGCCATTGTAACTGCTGATGGTTTCACCGAATCTAAGGCTTTTTCATAATCGATAAAAGCCATGCACAATGGAAGTTCATATTCCCTCGCTCTTTCAATTAGTTCTCTCAGTACGTGGATATGATCTATTGCGCTGTAGCCACTCCTGAATCCAGCTTGTTCACTCGGTTGAGCCATGTCCAGTGTTACCTTCAAACGGTGTGAAAGAACTTTAGTGAAGATTTTATAAACCACTGATAGGAGGCTGATAGGGCTGTAGTTCCTGAGATCCTCAATGTCACCTTTTTTATGTAGCAGGATTATTATAGCGTTGTTCCAATCCTCAGGAATCTTCCCTTCGTTAAGGAATCGAGTGAAAATTTGGGCGAGTACTGTTTCATTTTCTCCACTTGTTTCTTGTATGATGTCTACAGTAATTCCTTCTTCTCCTGGAGCTTTTCCCCTCTTCATGTTCTTGATTTCATGTGCAACTTCTTTTGGGAGGACTGGAAGAACTCTAGTACTGGTTTCCTTCCATGATGTCTGGAGTACATGCATCATCCCTTTCATATAACTTGGAGTAGAAATCTTTCACTCTTGTCAAAATTTCACTTCTATTTCTTGTTACAGAACCATCTTCTTTTCTCAGGGCCATAATCTGTTTTCTTCCCTTACTGAGATGACCCTTTGCTATCTTTAAGCTTTGGCTGTTTACAATTGCTTTCATCACTAGTTCACAGTTGAATTTCCTTACGTCTTCAGTGTTTTTCGTACTGTCTTGCAGAGTTCTATATATTCCACTTTGGAAGTCACATCATCGTTAGGTGTCCTCATCTCTCTTCTTTTTTGCATCAACATTTTGGTTTTTCCTGATAATTTGTTCACACGCAACTTGTTCTTAGACCCACCTAATTTTGTTGCTGTTTCCATAAGAGCTTTGGTTACTTTTCTGTTAATTTCATAAATGTCCACTTCCGATGTTAGCCCTTCTAAAGCAGAGAATCTGTTCTTCAGTTCTAACTTGAAGGTATTATGGTGTTTTTTAAGGTTGGTTATGTCAATACATTTTGTTTGTCTTATGAGCTTGTCACGTTCGAGTTTAGTGTTGAGGTGCATCTTACATCTCACCAATCTATGGTCACTACCTGTGTTGAACTTGTTTAGCACACTGCAGTCTTCCATGACGAATTTTTTGTTACACATAATAAAATCAATTTCACTTGTCGTCCCAATTGGATGTCTCCATGTCCATTTCCTGTGTGGCTTTTTCTTGAAAATGGAGTTCAAGATGAAAAACCCTTCCGCCTCTGCAAACTCTACGAGAGTATTTCCACGCTGGTTTCTGTTGCCGTGAACGAATTTACCTACTGAAGTTTCATTCTGTTGCTTTTCCCTAAATTTTGCATTGAAATCTCCCATAATTATCTTCAAGTGCTGCTTACCTTTATTATTTAGATGACGAACTTCTCATAAAATTCTTCAATTTCTTTTTCAGGATGAATTGTGGTGGGTGCATAACTGTGAATAATCTGAGAATGGTATCTTCTCGAGAGTTGGATAACGAGTCGTGCAGCTCTGTCAGAGGAACGTTCAACTTCTACAACTTTATGCTTCAGTTTCTTGCTTATTATAAATCCAAAACCTCTGGTTCTGCCAGTATCAGTCCCACGATAGTAGAAGAGATGTCCAATTTTCAGTTCAATGAGATATTCTCCTTTTCTCCTTACCTCACTTAACTCGACGATGTCCCACTTGATCCTTGTAGTTCCCCTTCCAATTCAAGACGCCTTGAATCAGAAGATAGGGAGCGTCCATTATACGTAGCCAAGGTCAGCATCAAATGGCAGCCTAGTCCGGTCCTCCGGGAATTCTTAGCACCCTCTGCCTTCATGTCGCACTGGCCGCTGCCTTGGCCAGGTACATTCCAGCTGCCGGAGACTGAGGGCCAAGATTTAAGTTGTGGAGTCATTTTGGAGGGGTTTGGCCATAAGTCACCACGCTGACCAAGCGGGTTGGTGAGTGTATGATAGCATTTCCTCTAATCCCGATTTTATAGTTATACCGCTATTGGCGGTCGTCAGAGCCCCTTTAGTGGGAACGTATGTACTACTAGAAGGCGGGGTTGACATTCGTCAAGGAGAGGCTGTGATGTTACACATCACCTGACCTTACATCCCAGTATATATATATATATATATATATATATATCATCATCATCATCATTATCGTCAACCATTATCAATCCACTGCTGGACGAAGGTCTCCCCAAGTATCCTACACAACGGTCTGTCTTTTGCCAGTCTCCTCCATGTCACTCCCGCATACTTTCGAATTTCATCCACCCATCTCCCATGTGGTCTTCTTCTGGGTCTTTCCTTGGCCCTTGGAATCCAATCAAAAATTTTGGCTGTCCATCGATGGTCTGTCCTTCTGGCAGTATGCCCAGCCCATTGCCATTTGAGGGATTTAACTCAGATCATGATGTCTTCCACTCTTGTCATTTTTCGGATCCACGAGTTCCTCTTTTTATTTCTCCTGGTTACACCAAGCATGCACCTCTCCATGCAACTTTGAGTTGTCTGCAGCCTTTGTATGTCTCTTTTAGTTAAGGTCCACGTCTCTGCACCATACGTAAGCACTGGAAGGATGCATTGATCAAATACTTTTCTTTTAAAACATAATGGCATATTGCTCTTGAAAATTATGCTGTTTCTTCCAAAAGCTCTCCACGAAAGTTTTGTACGCCGATTATTTCTTTATCAAAGTGACCCTCACTTGATATCTGCTGTCCAAGATAAACGTACGTGTCTGTTATCTTCAGCTGTTCTCCATCAATCGATAAATCTTCATTTCGTTTAAAAGCATTGAACATCACTTTTGTCTTTTGAAAGTTTATTTTTAATCCCACTTCTTTACTCTTGTCAGCAAGTTCTTGGATCATACTCTGCAGCTCTGATGGGGGAGTTGCAAAAATGACTATGTCATCAGCAAAACGAAGGTGGGTTAGGTAATCTCCATTAATCTTTATCCCTTTGTTTTCCCAGTTCAGTGATTGAAAGACATTTTCCAATGTGGCGTTAAAGAGCTTCAGAGATATGGTGTCACTTTGTCTCACTCCCTTTCCAATTTTTATGTGTGTTGTATTTTCAAACAGCCGAATCTTTGCACTTGCGTTTTCATAGATGTTATTAATAATATTAATGTATGCATCTTCAGTACCGCAGGATTTCAGAGCCATTGTAACTGCTGATGGTTTCACCGAATCTAAGGCTTTTTCATAATCGATAAAAGCCATGCACAATGGAAGTTCATATTCCCTCGCTCTTTCAATTAGTTCTCTCAGTACGTGGATATGATCTATTGCGCTGTTGCCACTCCTGAATCCAGCTTGTTCACTCGGTTGAGCCATGTCCAGTGTTACCTTCAAACGGTGTGAAAGAACTTTAGTGAAGATTTTATAAACCACTGATAGGAGGCTGATAGGTCTGTAGTTCCTGAGATCCTCAATGTCACCTTTTTTATGTAGCAGGATTATTATAGCGTTGTTCCAATCCTCAGGAATCTTCCCTTCGTTAAGGCTTCGAGTGAAAATTTGGGCGAGTACTGTTTCATTTTCTCCACTTGTTTCTTGTATGATGTCTACAGTAATTCCTTCTTTTCCTGGAGCTTTTCCCCTCTTCATGTTCTTGATTTCATGTGCAACTTCTTTTGGGAGGACTGGAAGAACTCTAGTACTGGTTTCCTTCTATGATGTCTGGAGTACATGCATCATCCCTTTCATATAACTTGGAGTAGAAATCTTTCACTCTTGTCAAAATTTCACTTCTATTTCTTGTTACAGAACCATCTTCTTTTCTCAGGGCCATAATCTGTTTTCTTCCCTTACTGAGATGACCCTTTGCTATCTTTAGGCTTTGGCTGTTTTCAATTGCTTTCCTCACTAGTTCACAGTTGAATTTCCTTACGTTTTCAGTGATACTTTTTCGTACTGTCTTGCATAGATCTATGTATTCCACTTTGGAAGTCACATCTTCTTTAGTTGTACTCATCTCTCTTGTTTTTTTGCATCAACATTATGATTTTTCCTGATAATTTGTTCACGTGCAACTTGTTCTTAGACCCAGCTAATTTTGTTGCTGTTTCCATAAGAGCTTTGGTTACTTTTCTGTTAACTTCAGAAATATCCACTTCTTCGGATGTTAGGCCTTCTAAAGCAGAGAATCTGTTCTTCAGTTCCAACTTGAAGGTATTATGGTGTTTTTTAAGGTTGGTTATGTCAATACATTTTGTTTGTCTTATGAGCTTGCCACGTTCGAGTTTAGTGTTGAGGTGCAGTTTACATCTGAGCAATCTATGATCACTACCTGTGTAGAACGTGTTTAACACACTGCAGTCTTCTATGACGAATTTTTTGTTACACATAATAAAATCAATTTCACTTGTCGTCCCATTTGGATGCCTCCATGTCCATTTCCTGTGCGGCTTTTTCTTGAAAAAGGAGTTCAAGATGAAAAACCTTTCTGCCTCTGCAAACTCAACGAGAGTATTTCCACGCTGGTTTCTGTTGCCGTGACTGAATTTACCTACTGAAGTTTCATTCTGTTGTCGTTGCCCTATTTTTGCATTGAAATCTCCCATAGTTATCTTCAAGTGCTGCTTCCTTTTATTATTAAGATGACGAATTTCCTCATAAAAATCTTAAATTTCTTCTTCAGGATGGCTCGTGGTGGGTGCATAAGTTTGAATAATCTGAGCCTGGTTTTTTATCGATGGTTGGATAACGAGTCGTGCAGCTCTGTCAGAGGAACTTTCAACTTCTACAACTTTATCCTTCAGTTTCTTGTTTATTATAAATCCAACACCACTAGTTCTGCCAGTATCTGTCCCACGATAGTAGAAGAGATGTCCACCTTTCAGTTCAATGAGATCTTCTCCTTTTCTGCTTAACTCACTAAGCCCGACGATGTCCCACTTGATCCTTTGTAGTTCCTCTTCCAATTCAAGAAGCCTTGAATCAGAAGATAGGGAGCGTCCATTATACGTAGCCAAGGTCAGCATCAGATGGCAGCCTAGTGTTGGAAATATAATTATTTAAAATAAATTTAGTCCAACATGCACGTGCAATCCTAAGCCGTGTGACGATACTTAGGCCCCAGTGGATATCGGGGGATAGCAAGGGTCGATGCGGTCAGTTCCCAAGAAAGGAGCGACGTGACATTCACCTTGGGGGATTAGATGAACCCCTCAGAAGGTCAAGTGACCTTGGTATCAGCGGGCAAGGTGTGAGAGAGTTGAGTTCAAGGAGCAGCGAAACACAGACGTGGATAGAGGATCGTAGAGCGATGTGACGTGAGATAGATGAAGTACTGCCAGCGCTGACAATTGAATAACGATTAGGATTGAAAACCTGAAAGACATATGGAAATACCAGTTAAGTTATTTTTCCTTTTCCCTGTTATTGCATGTACTTGCTTAAATTTATTCATAAACCTACTTAGAGCACGTGGCGTGTGTATTGGTCATGATCAAACAATGAAAACCCAGTTAGCTAGGTAAAACATTTAAGTAAAGCATAGGAGAAAAGGAACTAAAAGTAAAATGAATCACTAAGCTTTGCACTTATATATATAGATAGATGTATGCAGAAATGATCGGAGACGTTATGGAGAAAAATCGTAATAATAGTAAATTTTATGTGTAAGGTATTGTTAACGGCTGCACCCACGCACGTGGTACCTTAGTGTTCCTAAATCTCACGTATTAAACCATTTTTATTACTTCCACATAAGTCTCCTGTTTGTTTTCCTTATAGCCACACAAGACATAAGTTAAGGTATGTGTAAACTAAGATATGTGTTTATGTTTCTAATTTCTTTCACGAGCGGCACCTTTACTCCCCACCATTCCAGTGACGGGATAAAGGTGAATCACAACGCCGTGCTTTATTATATGCCAGTACATATAAGGGGCACGTTTTTGTCCATATACGATCACTGTAGAACAAAAGTCCCATAGTTATAAAAAGGCACGATAAAGTAAATTTAATCGGTAAATGATCTGTAATTGATGCACCTATAATTTGTTCATAATAATAAATATAACAATAAAATTAACACCTTGTATTTAACATTGATGACAGTAACACATGTTCCAGTGAATAGCATCAACACGTGTTCCATTGTTCATAACTTTAACACGTGTTTTGTATTAGAATGTAACGTTGGTACCGATTAACGTTTGAAGATAACTATGGTGAATTGGTTAAATATTTGTTTATAACATATGATTATTCAAATGATAATAACGTTAAAATAATTGTTTATAACACTAGTCCGGTTCTCCGGGGATTCTTAGCGCCCTCTGCTTTCATGTCGCACTGGCCGCTGCCTTGGCCAGGTACATTCCAGCTGCCGGAGACTGAGGGCCAAGATTTAAGTTGTGGATTCATTTTGGAGGGGTTTGGCCATAACTCACCACGCTGGCCAAGCGGGTTGGTGAGTGTGGGATAGCATTTCCTCTAATCCCGATGGTATAGTTATACTGCTAGTGGCGGTCGTCAGAGCCCCTTTAGTGGGAACAGGATGCACCACGAGAAGGTGGGGTTGACATTTGTCAAGGAGAGACTGTGATGTTACGCATAACCTGACCTTACATCCCATATATATATATACGTACTACTATATTTCAATCTTAAAATAATCTGTTACTTTCTTCCTTTTTTTTTTTTTTTTTTTACTGCAAAACATTTTTTTGTTTGACTCGGGACGGCAGACGGCGCAAAACCAGCTTCTCAACAAATAACGCATTGTTTTCATTTTGTTACGATATGGTATTGGGTTTCAATTAGCGATGTATGATTAGAGACCTTAATTTTTAATGACCAAAAAAGTTTCAAATGATTAAGGTTGCAGATAATCGGCATTTGACTGTACCTTGTTTCATTCGGTAAAATATATGTCATAATTTAAACTCATTTACACAGCAAATAGAAAGTAAGATAAGAGAAAATGGTGGGGCTTTCTGAATACGTCTAAATTAAATGGAATGATACTTCTCTTCTCTAAATCGAATTTAATGACCGGATATTTTAAATTACAATGATTCAAGAAAGGTTGTCTAATTTGCCATAACCTGTCCATTAAATTATTATTATGCGGAAACATGAGAGATCAGGTGATCCCAAAGTGTATTTTGGAAACAAACCATAACAAAGACAAACCGTGTTTGTAAACAGAATCCGTTGTGTAGGTAGCGGCGTCGTGACGCTGAGCTGTATAAACTATGAGTACCGCAAAACAGGGAATGCTTGCGATAGCTTCTCAAATAGGTATTTTTCTTGCTTTTGTATTCGCAAATTTTGTAATTAAGTCTGAATAGCATAACGACTGGACAAAGTCATTCTCTACGGACAGAATTGCTAAATCTGATAACCTTTTTTCTAACATAGTTGAACGAAAGAAGGTTTTGATCAATTTAAGTTTATAAAAACTTTGCTCACACGTAGCTACTGTGATAGGAATTGTCAACATGATTCGAAGTGCAGTTCACAAATTTGGGAAAATGTCCTGCCAACTATTTTCTTTGATCAACAGTAATACTTTTAGTGGTTCTCCCGAGTCTTTTAAAAATATTTTATACTTAAAATTTCTCCGACTAATTCATCTGATGAAATGTCGCTTTTGTTTCCGTCTGTCAGAAGTACTTTTAAATTTTCGCAAACTTTCTTTAGATGTGTTCTCTCCATATTTTCTTTTATATCACATAAAAATGACCACATACATTTTATTTCCGAGAGCTGTTCGAATCGTGTGCTCAATGAATTTTGAATTGTATCTATCATGGGACAGAATACTGTTGCCTTAAATAATTCTTCTGCATTTGTTGGTGATTCATCATTGGTTTCATAAGAAAACACCTTTTTGTTTCTTTCGGCTTCGTGTTTCCTTAAACACTGGTTCGATTTCCAACTTGTCTGCGATTTTTTTCGCTGATATTAAAGCTGATGAATAACCCGAAAGTCTGTATCCTTTCATAAAATCTGAGTACTTTTTTAGTTACTCAGAAGCATTTGATAAGTGCATACTTTTTTTATTACATTCCTTTACTTATTATGTTAACTTCAAATAAAACATCATACCAAACGACTAATGTAACTATAAATTCAAATTGTTCCATGAATTGTATGATCGACTTTGCTTCGGATGCTACTACAGAGCGAGTAGCATCTTCGTAGAGTTCTCTAACAGCACAATAAACTTCGTTGTACTGGTAACGAACTGAACAAAGGCTAGAAATTCTGCATTCCCAACGTGTTTCGGAAACTTTTTTTCACAGTTCACTTACATGTTTCGAGATGATTTCTCGCCGTTTCGGTGATCCTGAAAATAATACAAATAATCTTCGTGGTGCTCCAAATAATGACACTGATTTCATCATGGGCGGCGGAAAGTGGGGGACTCGGGGGTCCGAACCCCTCTGGAATTTCATGGTCCCCCTCACTGAGGGGGTCCACCCAGGATACGTCCTAAAGCTATGTGGTTCACATAGAATTCATAGTTTTTTTGTTTTTTTTTACGATTTCCTGGATACCGTCACTATGCTTCGCAGTTTTCTAGAAAACTCCAAGCAAAATTTTGAAAATTGATTTCGCACAAATATACTGAAAAGTTAATTCAATGCTCTGTTTTTTTCCTTTAAAAAGATCGTTAAAGAATTCTTTAAATTCCTTTAAAGCAATAACCACGGCGGAGAATGGGTCTCTCCCCTTCCTTCTATGAGTTTTTTCTTTCTTTTTTTTTTTTTTTGTTTAATTCCAAGTCCGAATGTGTCTTATCGAGATCAGAAAACCCATTAAATACATCTGAAAAATAAATAACTGAACAGAAGTACTCGAACTCAAATTAAACGGTGAGTATACTACTACTTGTGCACAGAGCACAGGTCATTCTTGGTGTTTCCTCACATAGAAGATAAACGACCCTGGACGAATGTGCGTGTTTTTGCTGCGAGAACAACTATTGTCGAACTAAAAGAGTAACAAAATCGTTTGCTTCTCACACTCTGTAGCGTTCTGAATGATGTTTTTGCCGAGAGTAGAAACAATCTATCGGCGTTTCCTTGATGTTCGTGTTTTCACCCATCTTCTTCATGCATAATGCTTGTGTGTGGTAAAGAAAACTCAAGAGATTTGTTTAGGCGCTGGGCTTGATGTGAATTTAAGAGCGCCCGAGTAACAGCTGGATCCTGCCATTTCAACGTCAGACTTAACCGTTTAATCCAAGATATATGCAATTTCAATGCTAAATGGTTGTTGCCATCCCAGGTACAATTAGGCGTTCATATACTGTATAAATATAGTTTACCAGATCTTGACGTTTGTTAGCTGCAGTAAACATCCGAAAAATTCAGTCACCCTTTTTAATTCATTTATGACATTTACTGTCAGTCGGATGATGAAAGGATTTCTGTGTGCTTTACACGTTTCGTATTTTACAGGATGGAACGGGGGGGGGCGATTTCCCAATCGCCGTACCTCTTTAAGCCATTCTCCTGCAATTTAGCAGGCAGATGCGGCAAGGCAATAAACTGGCTTTAGAATGCATTTCTTTCTGGATATTAGCTGACAGGTGATAACGTATTTTCAGTTGCGTCCAATATTTTCTAATATTTGTTTTTAGTCTAGCTGTTCAGGTTGGGTACACATTTTTGTTTGAAAATGAAAAATCTGCTCAGTGGCGCTACAGGAATATTATTTATGGAGTGGCCCAAAATATTGAAGAAGCAAGTAAAATAACTTAAAGAAAACGTCCCCGAAAGCATTGGGGAGCAATAAACAAAAAATCTCCGTTATTTTAAAATGTGTTTCCAATGATTCGTGAAATATGTATTTAAAAATACATACAAATATATTTAAAAATAAGTAGAGAATGTCAAACAACAAAGCACGAAGGACCAAGCAACTCCTTATGGGGAGACACGCACTAAGTGCATCACTGGGTCTGGTGGTGTTTCGAAATTTTTCCGAGAAAAGTCCATAAACCTGGCACTGATGAAACGGACGCTGACTCTGCAAAATAGGTAAGGTTTGTCGATGTTAACTTTTTCTCTATTTACGTAGTTTACTCTCATATTAGTGCATTTCCGCGTACGAGAAATGTACTGTTACTATATGTGTCTAAAGCCTGTGCAACAAAAATAAATACACGAATAAACGGAAAGAAGTACTGAAAGTTTTATGAAATAAATAATATGAAGTGCTATTGAGATTCGTTGTTTGACAAATCCTTTCTGTGCAATTTCGTTAAATGTCGGAAAAAATAACTAAAGCCTGTAATCAGTGATGTAGGTCTAATATAAAAAGTACATGAGCGGTGAAGGGATTGGGTAAAACAACCCAGGAAGAGTTCCTTTTCTACAGCGGGGTACTCCAGGTTTGAGGCGGATTCTAAACCTGCGATTTCGTGCCCCCGCCTTTCTTACGGGGTAGGGGGATTTATACAGTACATGACGTACCACTGGGGTGACTCAAGAGTCAGAACGGCAAGTTACAGCGATAAGCAAATATTGGTGTAGTTCAGTTGGGAGAATAACTGGTTCAGAAACAAGGAGATTTGTGGATTTGAATTCCCCACTGGCAAAAAGGGCTTATTTTCAAAACCTTCTGTATTTATCAGTAATGAACAGCATTGTGTTCTCTACACCGATACTAACACATGCGCCGCAGATAAAATTTTTAACCTTTAATTTAACATTACTATTACACGTAAATAACTAGAGCAGTATATGACTTCATTTGTCTTATCTAGCAGTGCCATGTAGATTTTTACTATCAAAACCTTTTTAAGAGCTCCGTTGCTGTTTTCACTTTAAATTAATTGCTAATTCTGTAGTTAAATTTACACTGCGAGTAATGAAATCTTTTACCACTGAGGAATTTTTTATCTCGTGTGGAATTCTTCTTAAATAAACACAAAAATCGTTTAAGCGGTGTAAAAGAAATCAACATATGATATGCTACCATATATCAGATTCTATTAAAACATTAAATTTAGGGCACAACTTAATGTTCTCAACTTATTTCGGTTTTAGAAGCTCTTTTGTCTGTCCCTGAATTTTGTGCCAACAAAATTGTCAAACTGCTATTCCCTAAAAATTCGAAGTTGCTGGGCAAAATTATATATTTCCTTGTTTTCTTCTCTGAGCTACAGTAGGTTGCAATATGTATATTCTATCAACACACACATATACACGGCGGAGTCACATTATTGTGACCACCAGCTAATATCCCGAGTAACTACCGTGTGTAGCGCGGACAGCAGCTAGACGAGTTGGGAGTGACTCAATAAGGTGCTGGAAGGTGTTCAGTTATGTGGAGCCATGCTGACTGCAGTGCATCTGACAGCTACTGGAGGGTGCGTGGTGGAGGACCCATAGAGCGAACAACACTATCGAGGTAGTCCCACAGATGCTCAATTGGGTTTAAGTCTAGGGAATTAGGGGCCAGGGAAGTACTTTGAAGTCTTCGTCGTGCTCTTCCAACCACTCTCGAACATTTCTAGCTGTGTGGCAAGACGCATTATTGTGCTGGAAGATCCCATCCGCCCCAGGGAACACAATCAGCATGTATGGATGTACATGGTCTGCAAGGATAGATTCATAACGAATTCGGTCCATAGTGCATTCCAGAGGTACGAGTGGACACAGAGAATGCCACTGAAACGTTCCCTAGACCATAACGCTACCCCCATCAGTTTGTGTTCTTCCAGCAAATGGTTGAAGAGTGTTTGTTCTCCGATGTTTCTTGCCTCATACGCCAACGTACATCCCTTGGATGAAGCAGAAAACGTGACTCATCGGAGAAGGCAATCCTTTGTCAATCAGCGGAGATCCAATTCCCATACCACCGTGCAAATATTAGCCTTTTCTGCCGATGCACCTTCGTTCGCACAGATGCAGTGACCATATAGCATAAGTGCCGTGACCGTTAGCATAGGTGCAGTGACTGCATCGGAGTCCCATACGCAGCAGGGTCCGTTGAACTGTTGTTTTAGACACACTTCCGGTAACCCCCTGGTTCATTCGACCAGTGAGTTGCTCCACCGTAGCGTATCGATCGGCCCTCACGCACATTCGAAGCCGACGTTCACCTCTCACATCATTGGCACGTGGTGCTCCGCAGTTTCCAGATCGCTTATTCGCATTTCTCCAATCACGATACACTTTAACCACAACAGCACGCGAACAGTTCACACACTGCGCTGTTCAACAAATGCTGCCACCGTTGGCCCGAAAGCCGATAATCATCCCTTTTTGCAAATCTGATAAATCGCACCTTTTATCCATGACAGCAACGAGTGATATGTTTTCAGGCCTACAGCACACCTTATATACCCTTAACGCCAGCTCACGACACGCCTTCTTTCATTGGCTACGCGTTGTTGACGTCAAAAGTAGGAGGTTGTCACAATAATGCGACTCAACTGTGTATATTTACATACATATATACTGTATGTGCAGGTATTTATCAAAATAATGGTAACACCGACTGCGACTAGAGTACACGCAATGCGCTTGTACGTAAATTGCGGCGATGTCGGCTATCACGTACCGGTGCCATAGTCGCAGATGAAACAGCTGTCGTTGAGTAATTGTCGACAACGCCAGATCACAGTGACCTCAAAAAAGGCGTGATCATTGGTGCGCTCCTTGCAGGGGCTTTACTAATTAGAACGGTGGAAACAGTAATGTAACACGAGGAATTGTATCGAAGATTATGAATACCTACCAAAGAGGATATGGGGTTGCCTCCAAACGTGCAAACTGTGGACGCCATACGAGGATGTCAGATAGGGTAGGCGAACATTGGTACGGACTGTACAACAGAAGCACAAAACCAACTGCGAATAACAGCAGAGTTGAACACCAATCGGAATTATCCGTTTCCGTCATAACGTTTCATCGAGAACTCCATCGTGCTGATATTTATGGCCGTTCTGCAATCCACAACCTCTAATTACCAACATCAATGCAACAAAACATGTTAGGTGGTGCAAAGCACATAAACACTGGAATGCTAAAGACTGGAAACGTGTCATCTGGTCTGGTGAATCGTTCTTCACATTGTTTCCCATCATTAGTAGAGTGTACGTCAGGCAAAATCCTGAAGAAACGTACCAACCTGACTGTTTGATTCTCACTGTGAAGCACGGAGGTTGATCCCTGATGCCGTTGTGTGCCATATCATGGCATTTTCATAGAGCCATTGGTTGTTTTGCAGGGTCGTGTAACATATGCAATGTACTAATCCATTCCTGCGGAGCACCTGCACCCAATATTGAAGGCATGGTTCCCTAACGGTCACCGCTGGTTTCAAGCAGATAATACACTCGTGCATTGTGTGTAACGTGTCAAGTTGTTGTTTGCAGAGCATAAAGATGCGGTGCAACAGCTATTCCAGACGTCAATATTATTATTGAACATCTGTGGGAATATCTGGAGCGAAAGGTCAGTCCATTCCACTTTCCACCTCCAATTTCATTATCACTGTTGGGATATATTTTACAAGAAGAATGGTTCCCAATTCCATTCTCGTATGTGTATGACTTAATAAGTCTATCTCAAATCGAATTGCTTCTGTTCTGAAAGCCCGAGCTGGGCGTATAGCTTATAAATAAAACGTTATCTGCAAGCAGTAAGTGTTTGCATTATTTTGATAAAATATGAGCTCTTCCCCGTTTCATGTTTTTAACTGTATGCTCAAGTTCTTCCAGTAGTCTCTCCAGTCCTGGCTCATGTTGCTCATGCGATTAAGAGCACAGAACAAGGAAGAACTGAAGAACTCCAGAAGAGGATGGAATTTACATGGGTATAGTACATGAAGCCAATGGAGAAACAAACTGCACTCGCCCAGATTTTCACTAAATGCCTCAAAGAAAGAAAGATTCCTGATGACTGGAAGAATGCTTCTTTGATCCTGACTCAAAAAATTGGACCTTGATGGCCTAAGGAACGGCAGACCCATTAGCCTCCTATCAGTTCATTTCATTTTCAGGAAGGCACTGTCGCATCACTTGAAGGAAAACTGGACTTGACTTAACTAAAAGAACAAGCTGGATTCAGGAGTAGCAGTTGCACTATTAATCTTATATACGTATTGAGAGAACTAATTGAAAGGAAGAATGAATATGAAATCCTGGCTTTTACTGATTACGAAAAGGCTTTTGCTTCTGTGAAATCATCAGTAGTTTTGATTTCTTTGAAATCCTGCGGGATTGAGGATGAATACATAACCATCATTATTAACATCTATGAAAATGCAAGCACAAAGGTTCAACTGTCTGAGGACATAACACTTATAAAATTTGAAAGTGAGTATGACAAGTTGGCAACATATCTCCCAACGACATAGTAATTTTTGGGAGTACCCCCTCAGAGCTAGAGTGCATGATGCAGGAACTTGGTGTCAAGAGCAAAGAAGGGGTTTACAAATGAACTTAGATTTGACAAATTCATGTACAATGCTTTTACAAAAACTGAAGATTAAGAAGTTGATGGAGCAAATCTGGATGTGACTGGTACCTGCATTTACTTTGAACAACTGATATCAAGCAAGGTCTGCATAGAGAAGAAATGCGAAGGTGAGTCAAAAGTTCGTCCCGTTTGCAGCTAAAAAGCTGAATGATGCAGAATAGCCATACAGGCTCACTCATTCTGCAAAGTACAGGCCGTTGTCCTACACTTCTTTGCCAACGTTCCGCCAGAGCCACATTCTCACGGCGGTACCACTCGGCAGGTTTCGAAGACAGAAACTATCTGATGTGAGATTTCACATCCACCAATGAAGCGAAGTGCTTTCCTCGTAGGAAATAGTCTACGGATCGAAACAGGTGGCATTCCGATGGGGCCAAGTCAGAGCTGGATGGAAGATGGGGTAGTATCCCAATCCCTTCCAATTCCTATAGTTTCAGGCGGATCATTCTGTAGGTGTGCCTTGGGGGTATTATCCACGACCGCTTTCCATTGATGCGTGCTGGGTGGCGGCGATTGTTTCGCATAGAGATTCCGTCCAGAGCCTGGATATCGTGTACAAGTTCCCAGTGTTGAGGATCCTCACAATTCCACCAAATGTACAGCATGACTTTCCACTCGAGGTTCCCTCTTTGTGCCACTGGCTGTGCTTCCTGGTGTGTCCTCAGCCACTGGTAGAATAACGTACGATTATACACTTTTCATTGCCTGTGGCGATACGACGCCAAAACCTATCGTCCTGTGGATATGGCAACAATCTTCGACAGAGAGCAACAATTTGTTTCGCTTTCTGGGGTGTCAATGCATGGGAATCATTCGATAATAACGGCAAGAGAAAAAGCTTGGGCAGATGACGAATAAAAATGGATTGGGAAAGCACCACCTCAGCTGCCATTTGTCATGTATTGGTACCTGGGTTCGCTGTCACAACTTCCGCCAGGGTGTCGTTGTGGTGTTCGATGGACTTCCTGATCTCGATCTGTGTTCGAGACTGATGTGCGCAGCATTGAAACGCCAGAACCATTTGCTTGCAGTGTTGCTGTCCACTATTTTCTCGCCTTCAAGTTCAGAAATTTGTCCTGCTGCTGCCGCGTTTAACCCGTTTTTCCAATAATGGCGTAGGTGAACTCAAACAGTGCTTTTATCGACCTCCATCCTCTGCTTACATGATAATGCAATGTGGCTCAATGCCAAACGCACGTCGTTAGCTTTTTGCGTTCACGTCATCACTGTACGCAGTCGACGGTAGAACACGTTTTGTACAGAAATGGAGGCCCAACATTATGAGGAGCTCAAAATGGAACGAAATTTTTGATTCGCCCAGGTAAATAGGCGTACAAAACTTAGTTGGAGAACATTTGGAAAAAGTAGTATACTTTTCAAGAGCAGTTTACTATTATGCCTTAAAGGAAAAGTGTTTAATTAATGCATCCTTCTATTTCTTACATATGGAGCGCAGACATTAACCTTAACTAAAAAAAAAAAAAAGAAAAAACACAGGATGAAGACAACTCAGCAAAGCGTGCAAAGTTTCATGCTTGATGTACTCAAGGAAGATTGGAAGAGGAATACATGGATTAGAGAAAGGAAAAATGTTGATGACGTCATGATCAAAGTGAAGACGCTCAAGTGACAATTGCCTAGGCATATTGTTAAAAAAACTGGCCGTGCTTGAGCAACTGAAATATTAGATATAATACCAAGGGGCACGAAAATACGCAGAACAAGAACGTGTGAAAGATGGGTGGATTAAAGACGAAAGCGTGCTGGAGTGACTTGGAAGAGACAGGTTCAAGACAGAAAGTTGTGGAAGGTACTTGTGGAGACCTTCATCAAGCAGTGGATTGAAAGTGGTTGTTGATGATGATATGTACGCGTATATACTCATCTGCCCTACGTTGCTTTATTTCTCTTTCTCTCTCTCCTTAGTTTTTTAAAATTGTTTTCGCTCTCGGAGCAGCAGTTGGACTCCCCCTGAAAATATTAGGTTCCGCCGCCCATGGATTTCACAGAGGATTTCGCAGCATCTGAAACGGTTAAATTTAAACTGTGACATCCACGAGGAATAAAGAAAGCACGAGGGTATTTTTCTAAAATTCCAGACTTAACTCCTTTTTTAATTCCTACCATATTCGCACCGTTGTTGTATCCATGGCCACTACAGAAATTCATATATAAACTATAACTATTGACAATTTGTCCAGAAAAAGGCCAGTAAGTTCTTCACCTGAAGAATCATTTACAGGTTTATAGCCTATGAAACATTCTCGAATCTTCACTTCGTCTTCTGTATCAATGAATCGAATCGTAAAAGAAAGTTGCTCGGTATGACTTCCCAGCAAAAACACAAGTGCTGGGAAACTGCTGGCCAGCAGCTGGCATTGATGGGTCACTGTTGGCTGAAATCTGCCGCTCACGGCCCGGTTGCGGTCCGTTGGTGGCAGCGCTATCAGTTGGCGAGCCATTGATGGCCCTGCAACATCGCCGTGAATTGTGGGCCTCCAATCAAGTGCCACTAGTGGCCCGTTGCTGGCAACCAATGCAACCCCAAAAGCAGGTGGAAGCAACGGGACTGCGCATGTGCAGAAGCAACTCATAGTACCAGTCAGTTGAAGACGACGCTACCGCCATCGTGCTATTTTAGTGGATGTTAAGGAAAAAAATCCATATCTAGAGAGGCGAATTAATTTCGTAATGAATATCCACGTCGACGAAGATATCAGATTAAGCCATGAAATACTAGATTACAGCCAAGAAATACACCCACTCCATTCCCATGAATAACAATCCATGGAATGGAGTGGGTGAATAACAAGAAAAAATTTGAAACCGCTTGAAACAAATGTCTTGGAAAACCATTAAAAAAACGTTTGTAGAAAAAAAAACAATTTACGCGTACAAAATTTATTAATTATTTGAAAGAAAAAAGAAGCAACGCTATGTGGATATAATGTACTCATCCATCGGTTGAAAACACAAGACTGGGAGGAATTCGCTTTTAAAAATACCGAGAGGTAAAATAAAATATCTTTCCTCTTTAAAACAAATGTAGCTTCGGACAACGGAAAGAAAAGATACAGCGTTAAAAATGTAACAGAATGTGACATGAACCCGGGTAAATATATATTAATTCAACAATCTCCTTTCAAGACGACAAGGACAGTACAAAACTTTGGAAAGCTACTCTAAGTATGTACACTCCTTGAAAATGAGTGAAGTTCTCTTAAGGTAAAAAAAAACTATCGTTACGTTAAAAAAATAAATTTATGAATTATATGAAACTGACTTTTATGAAAAATACCTCGCAATATTGTAAAATGAAAGCAGGAACCATTCGATTGCACATTCCGTACGAAACAGATAGCTTCAAGCACACGCTCGTGCGTGGCAAATTAGTCCGGTCGGTAGAGAACTCAGCTCCTACGACAACGGCTCAGGTTCGTATCCACCCAAATCCAAACGGGCGTTTTTCCGGTCTGTTAAGAAAATTTCCCCAGCGTAGTTTTGTAATTCATAAGGGTAGAAAAAAGTTGTAGCTTTGGGAAACTGCGGGTTATCCTAGATTTTTTTTTTATGGATACTACTGGGAAATTGGCGGACAAGATAGATTCGGCAAGCCACCAGTTACGTCACGTGGTAGCTGGCTGCCACTACCGGCAAACTAGCGGACCACATTAGTCTAGCCATCATTTCTGGTACGTACTTGCAGGGCCGCTGAAGGGCCACTTATGGCAGCTACTGCCTGTGATGGACAACTGATGGGGTGCCAACTGTTGGCCAGCTGCGGGCCTGAACTGCTGGCCCTTCTGTTGGCCGCCCGGACATTTTATTGACGGTTCGGCAGCGGCAACATAGTGTTGGGCCAGCAAGACTGTTTTTGCTGGGTTACATCCGGAGGGCAATCCAATTGCTAGATTTTCTTGTGGGTTGTTTTGAGAATGGGTCTCTAGTCATGTTGGTTATCAGGCAGTGTGAAGGTTAACTGAAATTAATTTCTAAATTCGATTTTTTTTTATTTGTTCATTTAGACAGATTTGAGTTTGAGGGGATAGGAATGGATCTAGTGTGATATTAAAAATTTGATTTTTGTTTGTTGGTTTATTTTGGCCTATTAAACTGAAATTAAAGCTGTAAGCATCTTTTTTTTTTTAAGGCTAAAGTATCTATATTATATGGCGTAAATATTAACCGTGTGAAAATGTAGAAGAGTCACATTAATATTTTTAGTAAACTTCTGATTGATCTAAACCAAAGAGTGAAATTGTTAGGGAATTGTGTAAAAAGCAACTTAAGTTTGTTAAAAAAAAAATACTTGTTCACAAAAAGAAACATGTTGAGAATTCCAATTAATGAAAATTTAAAGCATGTGACAATAATAAAATGTTTTCCTACTAAAGAAAGGGGAGACTGGCATAAATGATGCATCATTTTGAGTCTATATTGTAATGCATCATAATGCTTTACGATCTGCTGTAATCTTGAAATCGTTTCTTCTCATGATAAACATTACTTTTTCTACTTTGTACAGAAGAAAGAAAATTAAATGGGAAAATGAAATTAAAATAAGCTATGTGAATGTACAGGCAGCAGTGGAGTAGACAGAGGGCAGGGGGTTGAACCCCTCCCTTAAGGGGAGACTGAGCACGAATTTAAAGCGATATATATGTGTATACGAGGCTTTCACCAATGAACCAAACCCATGGACTCCCCCTTATAAAAAATTTCTGGCTACGCCACTGACAGGCAGACAAAATATTGTCTACCCAGTAATTTTAGTCAGAGGCTACCTTGTGCTTTGATATAATTTTGTAATAAATGCTTCTAGTTTTAGACTTTTCTGTGTGATACATATTTACAGATCTGATAATGCTGATGTATTTACCTTCCCATTCTTATTTAGATTATTGTATATTTAAGTTCAATTGCACATATTGCTGAAAACTATCTTTTGCTTTTCTAGGTCAATCACTCACAAAGTCTGCGGAGCCCAACACTAAAAGTATGGACACTTTCCAAGACTACGGGAGAAATTGTAACATCGCACTGCACTTGCATGGGAGGAATGGGTTCAGCTTGCTCACACATTGGAGCTTTCCTGTTTGCTATTGAAACTGGTGTAAGAATGAATAAACTGCAGTCATGCACACAAAGTGAAAACACGTGGTTGCCACCACACCATTTGAAGTAAGTGCCATCTGTTCCAATAAAAGAATTGGATTTTAGTTCAGCCACCACAAAACGTAGAAAGCTCAGTTCTGGAAATGATAATTCACAGAATATATATCAACGGCCACTAGTTCCTTCTCCCTCTGATGAAGAAATTATACAATTTTTGAAAGATGTCATGGCAACAGGTGTGCCTGCTGCTGCTTTATCCCTAATTCCACCTTTCAATAATGACTTCATTCCCAAAAAAGAGACAATAGTTTTGGCCAATTTATATTCAACTGATGCTGAAACACTTAATTGGCAACAGGTAGTTGCTGAAAGTAAAGAAGTTTTTGAGACAATTTAAGTGTCTGTGATAGAAGCAAAGTAAATAGAAAGCAAAACCAAAAAACAAGCTCAATGTATGAAGTGGTTCTCTTATAGGGCAGGAAGAATAACCGCCTCCAACATGAAAGCTGTGTGCCACACAGATATCAATAAGCCATCCCTCAGTCTAGTAAAGAGGATTTGCTATCCATCGTTGTACAAGTTTTCAACACCTGCAACTAAGTGGGGAGGTGACCACAAAAAAGTAGCAATTGAAAAATATAAGGAAAAATCTCAAAATCACACATGTTTTTTTTTATTCATCCTAAGTTTCCTCATCTGGGAGCTACTCCTGATGCTCAAATTTCATGTGACTGTTGTGGAAAAGACATTCTAAAACTAAAATGTCCATACTCTTTAAGAGAAAAAACTGTGAGAGAGATTGTTCAGCAAAGGACATCTTGTTTGGTAGTTGATGAAGCCTTAAATGTAGAGTTAGACAGAACTCATGCATATTATTACCAAGTGCAGACTCAATTGTTTGTGTGCAGTGCTGATTTTTGTGACTTCGTTGTGTGGACTAAAGAAAGCTTGCATGTTGAACGAATATTTCCTGATGAAATATTTTGGGAATTCATTTGTGAACAATCTGCAACCTATTTTGTGCACTGTATTCTTCCTGAACTTACTGCTCGGTGGTATTCCAGAAACAAACAGTAATTGTTACTTTCAAGAATACTAAATTTTATGTGAAACAATTCATACATTGAAAGTGTAATTTGTGTTATAATTAATACTTCCTCTATGAAATTTCACTGCTTCCCACCACTACTCTTTGAATAAAGAAAACTATGCTTAAGCAGTTAACATCTGGAATTAATCATTCAAATATGAAGTAATACTTTCTGTGGTTATTTTGAGCTTTATATACATTTATTTAGATGTTTGCTGTGTAGAAATGAGTAACAAGGGCAAAAACACTTGCCTTTATTAGAAAAATACCTGCATTTTTATTAATACTTGCACTTCTATTAGTCATTATTTCACCACATACAGTGTTTGAAATATATATTTTTAATACATCACATCAGTGCAATTTATTCATTGTTGTCACTGAAAATTATAGGGATGGAAGCCGAGTGTTCCAGGTAAAAATACTTGCCTTTATGTGAAGAAATGCTCTCCCAATTTTTTTTTGTCACTGGTAAGTGTGCATATACACTATCTACCAAGAAGTAATAGGAAACCCCTGCAATCGACGATATCTGCGGTCCTGATACACGTCACGGCCGCCGCCGTTAAATATCATGTGGGAAACAACAACGTACGCAACCAGTCGCATGCAAGATGCCACGCAGATCGGAGCTCTCTGATTTCGAGAAAGGTGTAATCGTCGGGTATCACAGAAATGGCCGATCCATTAGTGACATGTCCAGTGAGTTGAAGTGCCCAAAGTCGACAGTGGCCTACGCGATTGGCAAGTGGAAGTTGAGAGGTGACTGTCGGAATGTGCCCCGACCCGGCAGACCCACAAAACTGGGAGTTAGAGACCGACGGGTGCTGGCCAGAGAAATTCGGAAGAACCGCACCAAATCGATGGGCCACATCCACGAGGAGTTTCAACAGGCATTCGCGAGTGTTTTTTCGATGAATACCATCCGTAAGGAAGTCCATCTGCTCTGTTATCATGGACGTGCTGCCGCCCACAAGCCTTTGATCACCAAGTCCAATAGCGCTGCTCGGCTGACGTGGTGCAAAGAACGTCAACAGTGGACCGTTGAACAGTGGAAACAGGTTCTCTGGAGCGACGAATCAAGGTTCACCCTCTACCGTTCGGATGACAGGGTCTGGGTTTGGCGTCTGCCTGGAGAATGCCTCCTGCCGGAATGTATTGTGCCAACTGTGAAGTTCGGCGGCGGTGGATTTATGCTATGGGGGTGTTTCTCCTAGTATGGCACGGGACCCTTAGTCGGAATTCCTGGTAGACTCAACGCCGAGACCTACTGCACCATTTTGGATGACCATGCGCTTCCTACGTTGTGGCCGTTTTACGGGGTGGACCCATGTTACTTTCAGGATGACAATGCCACCTGTCATGTTGCGAGGTTCACCATGGCTTGGTATGGTGACAATGGGGTTAATCGAATGGACTGACCTGCGCAGAGCCCGGGCCTTAACCCTATCGAGCACCTCCGGGACGAGTTGGAGCGTCGACTTAAGGGGTACCCCCACCGTCCGAAATCGGTGAAGGAACTGACCTGTCTTCTCCAAGCCGAATGGAAGAAAATACCGCTAGCCGTCGTATAACGCCTGGTTGAGAGTATGCCCCGGAGGATCGCAGCTGTAATTGCCGCTCGTGAATGCTCCATCAACTATTGAAGGTGAATAAACGTCGTTTTCCTTTGCTATCACAAGTGTTCAATTACTTGTTGGTAGATAGTGTATATACAATGGGAAAAGGGAAACATATTTAGTGGCTACACCTTTTGTATGATATAACTATGACACCACTGCAATATAACATAACCTGTGTAACAACAGTTTAAAAAAACTTCAGAAAAGGAATGAGTCTATAAAACAATGAATAGGGCAATTCTAAAAATATTCCATTTATGAATTAGTTATTCGGATGTTATGAATGTACAGTAGAAAATGCATTGTTCTGTCCAAAGCACAGAAGAAACTTGATGCACAGGAATCACCATAGGAACTACTTCCTGTAGTACTTAAAATCTTAACCCTAGCACTGCCAATTTTAGTCTTGCAGAATACCAACAGCGGGTAATTTCTGCCCGCAGATCATTTTAGTTTTGAAAATAATTTAAAGAAACAAAGCACCTTTTCCAAGGTTTAAATGTGTTTTACTTACATATTTGCATGGCTTAGTATACATTTTGGTGAAGAAAGACACAAATCAACTGAATGTTTTGAAATCAGCTTTAAAAATTTAATAAGTCAACATTGTATCATTATGTGTCTTTCAATTGTTAATATCACACTGGTCGGCAAAAAAAATTTTTTTTTCGAGCCCTGACACCATTCCTGCTGATTCTTATGTAAAACGACCTCCTGAAGCCGAATATGACCCCCGTTTTACCCCATCACCCACCGTTTTCGGGGAGGCCCCCCACCTAATTTTATCACTTTCCGATAATTTGGAGGGATGAAAAGGATTATTTCAGCCTTTACATTTCTTCTGAGGGGCTACAGAGGTAAAAAGTTATAAAACAGGAACATCTGTAGCAAGGATGTAGATTTTGGGGGATTTGACCCCCCCCAAATTGTAAAGAGATCATTAAAAATGATCGATTTTTTATGAATTTTTATCAATTTTCGGTAATATGTTATGGACATGAATTTTATTTGGAGGGGTGAAAAGGATTATTTATTTTAGCTGCAAAGAATAATATATAAAAAGTAAAATACAAATGTAAAGTATAATAAATAAATAAGATAAGTACCTTCATTTGGTACTTGCTTTCCTTTTGTACCCTGAGGTAGAAGTTTCTCGTCCCAAACACCAGCAGTACTCTACTAACATACTCGTATTCCACTTCCCTGAAAATCTCCTCTCGATCTTGTTGATGTCTTGATGGGATCGTTCCCCGTGTTCATCGGAAACTGCTCCTAAATTTTCAGGGAAGAAGTCCAGGTGTGAGTGCAGGAAATGCACTTTAAGAGACATGTTACACCCCATGGCCTTGTACGCTGACAGCAATTCCTCGACATGAGCGGCATAATCATCACTTTTGTTGTTACCCAAAAAGTACTTACACACGTTTTGGAATGCAAGCCAAGCTCTTTTTTCTTTTCGATTCAGGTGTTCAATAAACGTCGAATTTTTGAAAAGTCGTCTAATCTGGGGGCCCACGAAAACTCCTTCCTTCGTCTCACTAAGACGAGAAAATTTATTTTTCAAAAATTGAAATGCATCACCTGTCTTGTCCATTGCTTTCACAAACTGTTTGATTTATCCCAGTTTGATGTGCAAAGGCGGCAAGTAAATATTTTCCTTCGGGACCAGAGGATCATGAACGACATTTTTCTGACCGGGAGTAAAACTTTCTCGCAGAAGCCAGTTCCGTACGATGTAATGTTTGTCTCGTGCTCGGCTGTCCCATTCGCATAGGAAGCAGCAGTATTTTGTGAAGCCTGATTGCAGGCCCGCGAGTACAGCAACAACTTTTAAGTCAGCGCAAAGTTTCCAATTATAATCATAATAACAGATTTTATCAAAGATTCGGCTGATGTTTTCATACGTCTCCTTCATATCCACAGAGTATGCAACCGGGACTGATGGTAACTTATTCCAATTGGCCAACAGGACAACTTTCTAACTTGTCTTTGATGAGTCTATAAACAGTCGCCATTTGTCTGGGTCACATGTCATCTTCAGTTCTATCATCAATGCATTTGAATTAGGGCAGAACACTATGCCTTCATCTTCCGAAAAAAGTAATTGCAGGGTTGACTGTCTGGTCCTGTAAGAAGATATTTTTACGCCCTTTTCGAAGAGATTCCACTGCTGAAGTTCAGATTTAGTCTTAGGTAACTCCAAATCCCTGACGAGATAATTCAATTCCGACTGAGTAACTAGGTGAGGTTTTCGATCAGCTGAATCAGCAGAACACTCTTCATCATCGGTGGACGTATCATGTGATGGTTCAAGCTGTGGCTCAAAGTATCTCACATCCGTTTCTGGCTCTAGAGTATAGGTTTCGGGGGCACTGGGATTGGCAATGATTCGTTGTGAGGAACTGGTCTTAGAGCTGAAGGGATATTACTATACTGAATTGTATGCTTACTTTTGTTGCTAGATAACCCGACGGTGGAAGTCATACAAAAGTAACAATCTGTGAGATGACAGCGAGGTTCGCGCCAAACGATGGTCACAGAAAATGGCATTGATTTACGGGTATCTTTGAGCCATTTGGTCAAGCTACTGTAACAAGTAGTGCAGCAAACTGTGGGAGCCCAATTCTTGTCCTGATCGCCAACTTTGCAATCAAAGTAAAACTTATAAGCAGTTTTAAGAAGCGGAGAAAGGGGTTTTGGTTGCGCTTTAAAAGTCAATTCCCCGCAAACATAGCAGAATCTATCGGGATGATTTATACACTCGCGTGGCATAATTAAACCGTAAATAAATGCTCTATATTAATCACAAATTACACTCACGTACTGTAATTCACTTGGAAAAGGCCGGTTTAAACAAATTTCTACCGTTTGACACAATTTAAACAACTTGGAAACACAGAATCCCCGCCTAGAACACCGACAAGTAGACTCAACGATCGCTACAGATCAACTGAGGGAAGATAATGCTTACAGTGCAGGATTATCGTGATAAGAGCAATGCAAGTTTGAATTTGTCAAAGCCCGTGCAAACCTGTGCGCGCGAATTATTTAGAGAGCCAGCGTGGTAGAGTGAATGTTCCGAACTGTTGCTATATATTTTTTTATTACTGTTGCTGTGTAATTTTATTATTTGCGGGTTTTTTGGGGGAGGATGAAAGGGGCTGGAATATGTAGCAAATAAGTGAAAAAATTGCCAAAAAACCCCGGAAAAATCAATCATTTGTAATGATTTCTTTACAATTGGGGGGCAAATCTACCTCCTTGATACAGATGTTCATGTTTTATAACTTTTCACCTCTGTAGCCCCTCAGAAGAAATGTAAAGGCTGAAACAATCCTTTTCATCCCTCCAAATTATCGGAAAGTGATAAAATTAGGTGGGGGAGGGGCTCCCCAAAAACGGTGGGTGATGGGGGAAACGGGGGTCATATTCGGATTCAGGAGGTCGTTTTACATAATAATCAGCAGGAATGGTGTCAGGGCCGATTTTCATGCCGACCAGTGTATCTTGGCATCCCACCACAACACATAATGCGCACCTCCAAATTGAACTGGTTATCACACATATTTGTTGTTTTGGTGATGTTATGATGTTTAAAATAGCATAAATTAAATCAACAAGAAAAACCTAATTCCCCAAAACACCTTACATGGAATACAAAGTGTGGGCAAAAAGTGCCTGCAGCTACTTCACCTGATCATAACTGGAATAAAATTAAGGACATTTCTATAAATTTTAGTAATTATGTGTGAAACTATGTTTGTCACAAATATATATGATATTAAGATGTCCAAAAAAATTTAAGCATATTTTATAGGAAATGGAAAAATGTGTGGGCACTTTTTGCCCACCCTTGGCAGATCTAAGGCTCAGGGGGGGGGGAGATACATCTCATACGATCAAGCTGAGTTAAAGTGCTTTTGGCAAGCTTTACCATAATTTTCTTTAATAAACAAACTCTGTAACAAAATTATTGTACAGCTACATGGCTCTCCACAAAAAAAAAAAAAAAAAAGGAAAAACGTAATCCCCCAATATGTTGAATAGTTTCTCGAAAAAATATTTGAGAAAACCAACATCTGGATTTATAATACTTATATCAGTACATATTTCACTTTCACTTTATTTGTTTTGCTGAAGCATAAAAGGGATACAGAAAATAAAAAAATACACTGACGGAAAAAAAATCCCAACACCAACAACAGCTTGTGTTAGATAAACGGCAGTTGGTAGGCGGTGAGAGTACATCTGTAAGATGACGTCTATGCAAATTTCGCGCTCGGCGCATACGTGTGGCGCTAGTAGCGCCTCGGAACATGCAAAGCAGGTTTGCTGTAAATACGCGCTGTAACGTTCTTGAGCGTTAATTATCGTTGAGATTCGACGTAGGTTGTTGATGTTAGTCAAGAATGCCTTTAAGAAGACGAAGAAGCCATTATCAACAGCTCACGGAGTTTGAACGAGGTCGTGTAATAGGGCTACGAGAAGGTGGATTTTCTTTCCGCAAAATTGCAGAACGACTTGGCAGGAATGTAGCCACTGTGCATGATTGTTGGCAGACCGGGTTCCGGCCGGCCACGTGGCACTACTGAGAAGGAAGACCACCGTGCACGGCGTATGGCCGTGGCGCATCGTACCGCGTCTGCGGCAGCAATTCGAGCTGCAGTTGCCACCACAGTGACACAACGAACTGTTACAAATCGGTTACTTGAAGGACAGCTCCGAGCCAGACGCCCTGTAGCGTGCAGTCCACTTACTCCAAACCACTGCCGTTTGCAACGTCAGTGGCGTCAAGCTAGAGCTCATTGGAGGACGGAGTGGGGATCTGTTGTGTTTTCTGATGAAAGCCGGTTCTGCCTGGGTGCCAGTGATGGCCGTGTGTTGGTTAGAAGGAGGCCAGGTGAGCGCCTGCAACCAACCTGTCTGCGGCCAAGACACACTGGACCTACACCTGGAGTTATGGTCTGGGGAGCAATTTCCTATGACAGCAGGAGCACTCTCGTGGTTATTCCACGCACCCTGACTGCACAGTTATACGTCGGTCTGGGGATTCAACCTGTTGTGCTGCCATTCATGAACAGCATTCCAGGGGGTGTTGTCTAAACAGGATAACGCTCGCCCGCATACCGCTGTTGTAACCCAACATGCTCTACAGAGTGTCGACATGTTGCCGTGGCCTGCTAGATCACCAGATCTTTCACCAATCGAGCACGTATGGGACATCATTGGACGATAACTCCTGCGTCACCCACAACCAGCATTAACCGTCCCTGTATTGACCGACCAAGTGCAACAGGCATGGAACTCCATCCCACAAACTGACATCCAGTACCTGTACGACACAATGCATGAACGTTTGCGTGTTTGCAATCAACATTCTGGCGGTTACACCGGTTATTAATGTACCAGCATTTCACAATTAAAATGCCGCTTCTCGCGCTTACAATAAGCTGTGATCTTGAAATTTTAATCGATTAAATATGTTACCTATACAAATGTATTGCCGCCATTTCATTCCTCTACAACTATTTTTTCGTGGTGTTGGGATTTTTTTACGTCCGTGTAGAACATAATCAATGCATACAGCTAGAAGGCCAACATGGCCTGACAAAGCCCCATGCCAACTCACAACAACAAAGAACAAAGTCAAGCAAACATTCAGCACGAGCAAACAAAGCGAAATATAATAGTAAGGTATACAAAAAAAAGACGTAAACAAAACAAAAAATAAAGAGGGGGAAAAAGAGATTGTTATAATTATTCTTTTAGTTATGAAAAAGTCAATTATTATAATTCAATAATATAATTTTTTTAAATAGGGAAAAATTATTAATAGTTGTTAATTCAACTGCTAAAGAGTTCCAGTAAGGAGGACCAGAAAATTTAAACTTTGTTTTATGGTTTCCGTCCTTGGATAGATAGGGATTATTTGTGTTTTAGAATGGGTATCATATGTATGTAACCGAGGAGTGATTTTTATGAGGTTAGTAACAAAATTACTTTTTTATTTTTTTAAACATGATTTTTCCAAGATTAAAGTAGTAAAGTTGGGTAATAGTAAGTATATTAAATTTATTTGCGTTAACTGTGATGTGAGAATGAAAAGAAAGCTGAGAATGTATATGATATTTGAATTCAATTAATCTAATAAATGTTTTTATTCGTAATATTTGAAGTTTTTTGAAGTTATATTTTGTGGTCTGTCCCCACGTTAAAATTCAATAGTTTATATGTGACTGAAATAAAGTATAGTATAAAAGAATCAAAGTTTTTGGGGAGAGATTTGTTAGTACTGTGGAGACAATCCCAATATTTTTGGAGATTTTAAGAAAATAACATTTACAAGTGTATTCCATTTAAGGTAAGTAGTAATAGTAATGCCCAAGTATAATAATCAGGTAACAGCCTAAATATGTTTATTATTCATAGTGAAAGTTAAATATGTATGAGCAGTGTCGCTCTAGCCCTTGCGGGGCCGCGGGCAATGGCTCTTCACGGAACCTTTCGCAATCGCAATAACCCGAAACCATCGCAATAACTCCTTTTATATACGTATATATAAACGTTTTTTTTTAAACAGGGAAAAATTACCAACCGCTGGAAAAATTACCAACCCACACTCACCAACCCGCTTGGCCAGCGTGGTGAGTTCTGGCCAAACCCCTCCAAAATGACTCCACAACTCAAATCTTGGCCCTCAGTCTCCGGCAGCTGGAATGTACCTGGCCAAGGCAGCGGCCAGTGCGACATGAAGGCAGAGGGTGCTAAGAATCCCCGGAGGACCGGACTAGGCTGCCATTTGATGCTGAACTTGGCTACATATAATGGACGCTCCCTATCTTCTGATTCAAGGCTTCTTGAATTGGAAGAGGAACTACAAAGGATCAAGTGGGACATCGTCGGGCTAAGTGAGGTAAGGAGAAAAGGAGGAGATCTCATTAAACTGAAAAGTGGACATCTCTTCTACTATCGTGGGACAAATACTGGCAGAACTAGTGGTGTTGGATTTATAATAAACAAGAAACTGAAGGATAAAGTTGTAGAAGTTGAAAGTACCTCTGACAGAGCTGCACGACTCGTTATTCAACTCTCGAGAAGGTATCAGGCTCAGATTATTCAAACTTATGCACCCACCACAAGTCACCCTGAAGAAGAAATTGAAGAATTTTATGAGGAAATTCGTCATCTAAATAATAAAGGTAAGCAGCACTTGAAGATAATTATGGGAGATTTCAATGCAAAAATAGGGCAACAGCAACAGAACGAAACTTCAGTAGGTAAATTCGGTCACGGCAACAGAAACCAGCGTGGAAATACTCTCGTTGAGTTTGCAGTGGCAGAAGGGTTTTTCATCATGAACTCCTTTTTCAAGAAAAAGCCACACAGGAAATGGACATAGAGACATCCAAATGGGACGACAAGTGAAATTGATTTTATTATGTGTAACAAAAAAATTCGTCATAGAAGACTGCAGTGTGCTAAACAAGTTCAACACAGGTAGTGACCATAAATTGGTGAGATGTAAGATGCACCTCAACACTAAACTCGAGCGTGGCAAGCTCATAAGACAAACAAAATGTATTGACATAACCAACCTTAAAAAACACCATAATACCTTCAAGTTGGAACTGAAGAACAGATTCTCTGCTTCAGAAGGCCTAACATCGGAAGAAGTGGACATTTCTGAAGTTAACAGAAAAGTAACCAAAGCTCTTATGGAAACAGCAACAAAATTAGCTGGGTCTAAGAACAAGTTGCATGTAAACAAATTATCAGGAAAAACCAAAATGTTGATGCAAAAAAGAAGAGAGATGAGGACAACTAAAGATGATGTGACTTCCAAAGTGGAATATATAGAGCTATGCAAGACAGTACGAAAAAGTATCACTGAAGACGTAAGGAAATTCAACTGTGAACTAGTGAGGAAAGCAATTGAAAAACAACCAAAGCCTAAAGATTGCAAAGGGACATCTCAGTAAGGGAAGAAAACAGATTATGGCACTGAGAAAAGAAGATGGTTCTGTAACAAGAAATAGAGACGAAATTTTGACAAGAGTGAAAGATTTATACTCCAAATTATATGAAAGGGATGATACATGTACTCCAGACATCATGAAAGGTACCAGTACCAGAGTTCCTCCAGTCCTCCCAGCAGAAGTTGCACATGCAATCAAGAACATGAAGCGGGGGAAAGCTCCAGGAGAAGATAAAATTTACTGTAGACATCATACAAGAAGCAAGTGGAGAAATCGAAACAGTACTCGCCCAAATTTTCACTCGATGCCTTAATGAAGGGAAGATTCCTGAGGATTGGAACAACGGTACAATGATCCTGCTACATAAAAAAGGTGACATTGAGGATTTCGAGAACTACAGACCTATCAGCCTCCTATCAGTGGTTTATAAAATCTTCACTAAAGTTCTTTCACACCGTTTGAAGGTAACACTGGACATGGCTCAACCGAGAGAACAAGCTATATTCAGGAGTGGCTACAGCACAATAGATCATATCCACGTACTGAGAGAACTAATTGAAAGAGCAAGGGAATATGAACTTCCATTGTGCATGGATTTTATCGATTATGAAAAAGCCTTTGATTCCGTGAAACCATCAGCAGTTACAATGGTTCTGAAATCCTGCGGTATTGAAGAAGCATACATTAATATTATTAATAACATCTATGAAAATGCAAGTGCAGAGATTCGGCTGTTTGAAAATACAACAGACATAAAAATTGAAAAGGGAGTGAGACAAGGTGACACCATATCTCCGAAGCTGTTTAATGCCACCTTGGAGGGTGTTTTTCAGTCGCTGAGCTGGGAAAACAAAGGGATAATGGTTAATGGAGATTATCTAACCCACCTTCGTTTTGATGATGACGTAGTCATTTTTGCAACTACCCCATCAGAGCTGCAGAGTATGATCCAGGAACTTGCTGACAAGAGTAAAGAAGTGGGATTAAAAATAAACTTTCAAAAGACAAAAGTGATGTTCAATGCTTTTACAAGAAATGAAGATTTATCGATTGATGGAGAAAAGCTGGAGATAGCAGACACGTACGTTTATCTTGGACCGCAGATATCAAGTGAGGGTCACATTGATGAAAAAATTAATCGGCGTACAAAACTTGCGAGGAGAACTTTTGGAAGAAACAGCATAATTTTCAAGAGCAATATGCCATTATGTCTTAAAAGAAAAGTGTTTGATCAATGCATACTTCCAGTGCTTACGTATGGTGCAGAGACGTGCACCTTAACTAAAAGAGACATACAAAGGCTGCAGACAACTCAAAGAGCCATGGAGAGGTGCATGCTTGGTGTAACCAGGAGAGATAAGAAGAGGAGCTCGTGGATCCGAAAAATGACATGAGTGGAAGACATCATTGATCAGAGTTAAATCCCTGAAATGGCAATGGGCTGGACATACTGCCAGAAGGACAGATCATCGATGGACAGCCGAAATTTTAGATTGGATTCCAAGGGACAGGAAAAGACCCAGAAGAAGACCACATGGGAGATGGGTGGATGAAATTCGAAAGTATGCAGGAGTGACATGGAGGAGACTGGCACAAGACAGACCGTTGTGGAGGAAACTTGGGGAGACCTTCGTCCAGCAGTGGATTGATAATGGTTGACAATGATGATGATGATTATATAAACGTAAAAATTACATGTCGCTTACTCAGCGTGTAAACCAGTCGCTCACTTTTCTTTTCTCACACAAACCCTCAGTTGGGGTGAATGCAGGGCCCGACTTAGGTTAGTCGAGGCCCTGTGCACATGTTATGTCTGGGGCCCCCTCGATTAAAATTTTTGGTCAATAGTTGAAAAGAATATTTGCTGGCAAATACTTTTTTTTTTTTTTTTTGCCAGCAGTTCTTCTAATAGTGTAAACATTAAAACACATCCCACATGCTAGTCAACTGTATAGCCAATGTGGCTTGTAATAGACGAGCATTCACACCACTTGTACTTTCCCGCACCTGCAGAGCTTACAACTATAACATTAATTACTCTGGAATTCTTTTTTTTTGTTTTATAGTATCATTTACGAAACAAATAACTATCATCCCAGTGATATAATTTAAAACCTCTAGTTTACCATAAATTTAATGGAAATGATGAACCGATGGTAGTTTTAGCTTTAAGAAGTAATTCCTCACAGAGTGTTACAGGTGACAACACACATTGGGAGAAAAATTATTGCAGTCCATGTAAATTATCACAGTAGCCTTTTAATAGCGTAGTGTAAATAGAACTTTTTTCGTATTTTTATTTATGTAATAATAAACCCTACATTATTATGAATATTGATTCACAAAAATTGTTTTCATATTTTTTTCATTATTGATATTAGTTTTCACAAAACTAATATTAATAATAAAAATATCTTTTAGCAAATTCTACGTGTTTTGCTGAAATGCTTTTCATGTATAACATACCGTATTACTCCAAATATAGGCTTCACCCGTGATATGAGATCTCAAGCGAACTATACCTACATGTTATTATAGGAGCGTGATTATAAGTCACACCCCGTTTTTAAAACAAACCATTAGAAATGTATGAATAAAAATATTTAAAGAATACCTGATAATTTTTAACTGTTGAATTGGCAGCAGGACATTAAAAAAAATGGCTTTTTTCTAACTTTTGTGGCTGCAAAATCATCAATTATATCGTCAAAACTTAAATTTGCTGTTACATGACTTTCAGTGGACAGTATACCAAAAGCATCAATTGACTCTTCTTTTAAACTTGCTCTAAGTCTATGCTTAGTTCTTTTCAGAACCGAAAACGAAAGTTCTCTTGAACAGTGTTAAAAACATCCTGAGGCATGTGTCAACATTGAGAAAAATATGAACTAAATTCAACTTTCCAAGGCAAATGAGGGAATCCGTGCTCTCAATGAAATTTTTTGTCAGCATTCGAAACTGAAAGAACTCTTCAGCAAAGTCTTCAAGTTCATTTGAATACCGCTTTTGCAACAATTCAGCTGCTTCCATCACATCACTTACGTCATTCTTGTAGACAAATCCAAATCTAGAGTCCAGTTCCTCATATGACTTCTTTCTGGTTTGAAGCTGTGAAACAAGATTATCACATATTACGTAAAACGTTTGAGTGATGAAGAAATATCGATTATTAAAAACAACATCTAGAGTTGATGAATCATCTAGAAGTCGGCTCTTTGGTATTTTCTTCCTTCTTGGGGATTCATAATCCATTTTTCACCCTATAGCAACTGGTTGGATTCTTTTTCGAACAGTTCGAAGCTTTTTCTCGCAAAATTCAGGATGAAGTCAATAATTGACTCATATAATGGAAGAACTAATGACCATAGAAGATTGCAAGGAAGTGCTCACTTTGTTGATTCGTTTCAATGTTGTCCCAGATAATTGTTAACGAAGAAGTCTATTTTTTCATTAATTTGGCATGAAGGGACTTAAAAATATATTTGCTTTTTGGAGGTAATTTAGAGCCCCCCCCCCCATCCTCTCAAAATTATGATTTCTGCACGTGCACCACGTGCTCGTACAGAAATCAGGCCCTGTGTGAATGTGATCCCAAAGCACTTTTTTTTTTTATCGGGAATTGTGGTACTGATTTATATGAAGTAAATGCGATGTAATACAATATATTGATTATTGATATAATTAGAAATCCAAAATATTATCTGTTCCAAAATAACCTGTTACTAAATAAACAAGGATAGCTGTAAAATTATAAGATAAGCCTATTATTTAAAAAAGAATTGTGCAAATTTTCTTGTATCTGAAGTCTTCAATTAAATCACTACAGTCCAGAATAGATGCCACGTCGTTTCCTGTGGACAGAAGAGAGAGAAAGAGAGCTGACAGCCGGTCTTGGGTCATGGTGTTCTTTATAAGTAGGACTTGATGAGCTTCAGCCTAGAAAAGCTCCTCTCGGTAGACGAAATATTAAAATTGGTCATTTATTTGTATATGATCGTGAACTACAACTGCAATATTTAAGGTGACGCCAGGCAAAAACTACAAATTGATTGGCGGTGGTGCGGGGCCCTGGGCGGTTGCCCGGTATGCCCGTACCTGGGGCCGCCACTGTGTATGAGGCAGGAGTTGATTTTTAGAAAAAATCATAAATTTTGTTTTTGAAGTATTCATGATGAACTCATTTGAGTTTAGCCAATCCAAAATATTTTGAGATTGAGCGTTAATTATAAGATCTTCATCCGTGTTATTAAATCTAGTGAACATAGTCATATCATCTGCATAAAGTAAAAGATCCATATCAGTAATAGAACAAAAAATGTCATTGATGTAGATATTGAAAAGTAGAGGGCCAAGGATGGAGCCCTGAGGGACACCTATTTTTACATATTGAAGAGAAGACTGATGCTGGCCAATTTGAGTATATTGTTATCTGTCAGATAAGTAACTTTTTATGATTTAGGGTATCGAAAGCCTTTGATAAGTCTAGGTATAGAGCAATGGTGTTTAAGTGTTGTTCAAATTAAGATTGAAATTTTGGCTTGCAAATATAAAATAGCTGATTCCGTTGATTTTTCAGACTGAAAGCCACGTTGGTTCAAATGAAAAATATAGAATTTTTGTATATATGAAATTACTCTGGTATAAATTAATCTCTAAAATTCTGGCAAATATCGACATGTTATTTGTTCACATTTTTTTTCCTGATTTATGCATTGGAGTAATTTTTGAGATTTTAAGGAGGGCAGGAAATTCATCCGTTTGAAATACAGTATTACATATAGGTAAGAGAGGTTCCACTATTAAGTCCGACACTCGTTGAATTACAAGTGGTTTCAGATCATCCTGTCTCGGACCCGTATTAGGATTAATGTGGGTAAATTCTTGTAATAATTCAGTTTTAGAAATTTCAGTGAGGAACAGAGCATTTAAACGGTTAGACAATGTTAAGTAATTCATGTAAGATTTTTGTGCAGTAGGGAGTGTGTTTTTTAACGCTTAAGGTACTAAAATGAAATGTTCATTTAAGGTATTAGCAATATCTCCTGTGTTAGTAATTAAGGTGTTTTTAGTACCTGTTAAGTATTTAGGGAACATTACACCCCTCTGTTTGCCTAGCAGTGGATTTAAATGTTTCCATGTTAATTTAGGTGACTTTTGAGAGAACATGCGCATATAGTAATTACGCTTGATAGCTCTAATATCAGAGTTAAGTTTATTTCGGTATTCTTTGAAATCTTTAAAATCTTGTTGCATCTTACTTTTTATAAATTTTGAATATAGTTTTTCTTTTTATTAATTCGATTTATATGGTATTTGTAATCCAGGGTTTTCGAAATTTTTTTTTAGTCTGATGTGTTATATAATTTTTAGGGAAACATTGATCGTACAGTTTTTTAATTAAAGAGAGAAATACCTCATAATTTTTATTAACGAACTTATCCCCGATTTGATCCTAATTAGACTAGGGTTAGTCAAATGACAACGAAGGCACAAGATTAGTTAATGCACAACAGACAAATGCAATTTTATCAATAGGTGCAAGATCATTGCCCTCTGCAGTTGAACACAATTCAATGGGTAGAGTGCTTTTTAAAATCCTGAATTGTTTTCTGACATTGCCAATGACACACTCAACATGTATGCGTAAAGATGCCAATTTCCTTGTTTCCTGAACTTCTAGCTCAGTAAGCTGTTTTTTTTCTCTGGCAGTAGCAATCATAAGTTTGGCACAAAGGAATCCAACGCTGTCAGATATGTTGAATCCTCTATCAGCCAAAACTAAGTATCTAGGGAGTAAGAGATTCAGTTTTCCACAGTTTTCAGAAATGAACTTGTCACTTACTCTACCACCCCAACTATCAGATATAAATGTTATTACTCTCCCGTGGGGTGCTATCCCTATTAAAAACTTGACCGTGTTGTGATGTTTGTAGCAATACCAAGTTGCTGCACGTGTGATGAGGGATGATGACCTATCTATAAATATTTCAAAACAATCAATGATGACAGCCACATGATCTTTAAATGCATTTATAAAAGTGAGTGGCATTGTTTTCAATAAGTTTTCTCTTTCAGGCCAGAGAAGTGTTCTTTTAAAAAGAGCATACATAGCATCAAGCTATTTTGCAAAAATCCTTGACACAGTTGATTGTGAAACACTAAATCTGTATGCTAAATCTTGGGTCAATAAATTTAAGCGTAAACGCATGAGGAACAAAATAAACTCCTGGAACTTCGTAAGTACATGTCTGGTGTTATTTCCACATAAGGTGATACAAAATCAAATACTGCTAACAACAGTTTCAGGTTTACTAAACCAGTATAAAAGTTTGCCTTTTCGTCATCAGAAAAAAACTCGAGAGTTATTTTTGATAGAGGTATGTCTTTTTTAATGTCAAAATATTTTCTATTTATGGAAATGTTATCTTCTTCTAATTGTTTTATACCTGTAAGCGTTAAATCACTTTGACATTCAGCTTCATTTTTCAAACTAACAGCGGGTTGACCTCTAATTGTGTCTTCTAATTGCCTTATATCTACAACAGTCAAATCAGTTTGGCAGTTAGCATCACTTTTAGCAGAACCACCAGCGAGTTCATGAGACAGGTTAATAGAAACTGGCATGTACGTAGCTGACAAATTGTCAGAAGAGGTAGACACATGCTGACTTTCAGAAGAGGAGGCAGGTTTCTTCTGGTCACGTTGGCACACCCTGTAAAAGACAAAAACAACGCTGTATAGAACAGAAATAAAAATACCATTATCGAAATACACAAAATAAAAGAATATTCTACCATTATTTGTTTAACAGCACTACCACATCCCATGAAAAAGATAAAACACTAAATGAACATCACTTTTACCACGTAATTTCTGATAACATTTAATATTTATTACTGAAAAAGAAAAGAAAAAGTTATAGAAATGTATCAAATCACTATGAAAACAAAATTACAAATTGGCCAACAAAATCTAAGAGAAGTTCAGGGTTCATTCATCACAGTATTTCAGGAGTCCAAACATTATTTTCTAGGACTCAAAATAGCATATCAGAATCAGAAAAAACTAAACTTGCTTTTACATTTCTGATATTGCTGGATAGCAGAAATTTGAAATGACATCTAGCTTAACTGCATGTAAGTAATTTCATATGCATTAGGCTTTTCTTTTTGAAAAGCAAAGCATGAAGTCAAAACAATGGAAGAGAAACTGAAAGGTATGATGTTGTCACAGCAAAGATTAGCAACAACACAGGGGAAAAAATGCATGCAATTCACAGAAGATAAATGAACTGTAATAGCATACCTAGTTGTGCAAATTGTTTTTCAGTATGTGATTGCACAGTTCCATTTTTGAAAAACTAAAAAAATTCTTTTTGAAAAAATACTTAATCGTATAATAATACATATAATGTGCTCTTATTTTGAACATCCCTCTGCGTAAGAAATTTAGCAGCACTTCTATATATTTAACTGTACTTGATCTGTTGTAACTTGTTGATCATTTAATTAATCTGAACCAAATTCAGTGTTGAGCTTTACTATCAAACTCAAAGATCAGATAAGAATTTTCTAAGAAAAATAAAAGAAATTCTTAATTTAGTACAAAAAACAAAACAAAAAAGTGCTGAGTGAGTATCATCATCAGCAGTCCTATAGTTCAAAAGTCAATGCTAACAGAAACAGTTGTACGAAATCAACGATCTATGTATGAAAGCACTGTTTAAAGTTTAGTGATTACTGCTTCAATCATTTTCAGTATTTTTGTAGTATTGGTTCAGCGGGTAACTGCACAATCAGCTCTTTGATATAAGAACAACAAACATGCAAGTGGTTGGTTACAGTGGTGCCCATATGAGTACTTTTAGGGGAAGGGGGAGGGCTAAGAAAAATCCTTACCTCCTTCAAGGTTGTCAAACATTTTAGTAAATGTACAAAATACTAAAATACAACAAAAATAATTGATACAATCAATCATTAATATCTTATTATTTTTTAAAAAGGGTAAAAAAAAAGGTTTCTTCTGTTTTAGTGTTTTAAATTTATCAAAAATTTGGCTATGCCAACTGCTAGAGGGAAGGGCTCAAGCCCCTCCCTGCCCCTCCCCCTATGGGCGCCCTTGGTTGGTTAGTAGCCTTCACTAGGCACTACGTATGCCAAAAGCCAAATGGATGGATGGGGTTTAGATTTGTTTACAACAAAAAGTATTTACTGTGGGTCTATCTCCTTAATGTGATTTCTGAACCATGACGGATTTGAAAATCGACAAAAAAAAAAAAAAAACTAACAGTGAGTCAACTATAAGGTCAATGATTTTTCCATTAAAATACCAAATGTAATCATAACAAAAAAAAAAAAAAAAAGAAATTTTAGTTCATTATCACAGGGTACCTCTGCCTCTGTATTCAGGAACGGCAACTATTTCATAATAATTATAAATTTTCAGTAATGTTAACAAATCCTCATAAGTAAAATGACCTTAATTGCAAAATAAAATATCTTACCTTTCATACCAGGACATTGCTGCTTCAATGTTATTTACTTTATGGTGTCCCAGATTCAAAGATGGAGCCCAATCAGGATTCTTCACATCTGTCAAAGAGCTTGGCTTCCCTGTCATTATGTAAGATATTATTTAATGTTCACCGGTTATTATTATTCACACTCCAAATTTCAGAAACCTGTAATAGTTTACAGAAACTGGTCAATGTACTTCAGGACAAATTTTTTAATTTGCTATTGAGGAGCCAGTTTTTCGGCTTAAAAAACATTACCACTGCAAGTAAATAGTTTTTTATGGTAACCTAATGTCTTAGTGTGTGAAGTGGAATCACCATTACAGCTGGACATGATGATGCAGGTATTCAGTCAGCTATTGAAAATGATGTGCGTGTTTTGCAGCTCAACCCCTTTTTGGATAAAATCTCGGGAAGGGACATCACAGACAAAGGAGTGAATCACATTTACTGCTGCATGCTGTAAATGACATCCACCTAGACCTAGCACCTGTTCTTCCTGGAGGACATTCTCAGGCTTACTACTTATAATTGCGTTCTAAATCTGTCCGAAAGTAAAACGTAAGCATAAAACAGTGTGAGCTATAAAATACACTCAGTAGACAAAACATAGGGGTGATGGGAAGTTAACACTGGCATCCTCTGCCCAGAATGGAACATAACCAAACCGGATGCAGACGATAAAAAGAGGGACATAAGGGCTTCTCAACAGTATATCGCAGTCAAAAATATGGGTAAATGTGGTGATATTAGCGACTTTTGTTGTGGACATACAGTTGTCACAAGATAGATGTGTGGATCATTCTAACGTCGAAGTGTTAAGAACCCTAGGATTCCGAGGGCAACTGTATCAAGGGTCTACCGTGAGTATGCCATATATGTACATATCAGCAGCGAGTGAACAAACAACAGTAGCTGACCACACGTCATTGATGACGGGTCAACGTAAACTGTACGGCTCATACAGACCGACTGTAGGGTAACGGTGACACAAGTCCAATCAGTTTTAATGTTGGAGGCTCAAGCATTGTCGGTGAATGAACGGCACAGTGCACGCTGCGTAGCATGGGCTATGGTGGGCGATGCCCTACTCATTTGCCACTATTGATTGCTCGTCATCAGGCATTGTGTCTTGCCTGGTGCCGGGAAAATCAAAACTGGAAATCTGCAAGGTAGGACTTTAGAATGACTCGAATAGATATTTTTTTGTAATTTTCCCCAGGAAATTTCACCTGACATCAAGGTTTTTTGAAATGTCAAAAAGTTCGAGCACTTTGGGGTAGAAATGTGCGAAACAGCGCGGCATAATAAAAAGTCACGATTTCAAAAATGTACAAAAAAATAAATAATAAAAGTCAGTGGAACATACGGTAAGTGATTTTTTCGCTAAAGTAACATGCATTATCTAGTAAAAGAAATAAAATTTTGAGTACCGAGTCATTTTGAAGTGTTATCCCTCTGCAAAGTGGAAAAAGTCCTGCCCTTTAATCTGGCTATATGGTTTCAAGTGGCACTTGAATTTTCCCTGAACGAATTTAACTTTCCTACGAAGGAGAATGTTTTTAGTCGAAAGGAACTCAAAATTCTGTATTCCAACACAGCCACCAGCTTCTGTGCTTACAGCATATTCACACATTAATTAAGATAAAAACGTCCTGTCATCTTTGGCTAATTATTTAATTTAAAAGTTTACTTATAAATACACTGCTGGCCACCCAAAATGCAACACCAAGAAGGGCACGAGATAACAAAGCCAGATTTACTGGGCACATAACAACAGATACAAAGATGAAACGATTGAGCTTACAGGCCCGTGCGACTTGTGGAACACGCAGACATCAATAGTTCGTTTGGCCCCCATGGCTGGCAATAACGGCCGCTACACTCCGCGGCATCGAACGAAAGAGGCTTTGGATGTGGGATTGGGGTATGTTGGTCCAAGCTGCTTCCACACGTTGCCACAGTTCATCAGGCGTAGCCGCGGGTGGTGCTTGCCGGGCCACTCGGTTGCCGATCAGCGACCAGACGTGTTCGATGGGCGACATATTGAGATAACAGGCGAGCCACGGCAGCAGTGACACCTAGTGGGTCGTAAAGAATTGTTGCACGATGAGTGCCACGTGCGGGCGCGCATTGTCCTGTTGAAACGTGGCCGCTGGCAGGTCCTGCAGGTAAGGGAGGACTACAGGCTCCAAAACGTCGGAGATGTAGCGGTGGCTGTTGATTGTACCGGAGATGCGTACCAGAGGGGTGCTGGTGTCATATCCAATCGCGACCCAAACCATAACGCCAGGCGACGGTCCGGTATGGCGATGCATAATGCAGGCGTCATACAGTCTCTCGCCGCGGTGCCACAACACGCGGATCCGACCATCGTGGTGTTGCAGGCAGAAGTGGGATTCGTCCGAGAAGACAATGTCGTGCCATTCCGTAGTCCAGGTGTGGCGTTCAACGGCCCACTGCCGCCGCACTCGCCGGTGGTGTAACGTCAATGGTAATCGGAGCAATGGGAGCCGTGCAACAAGACCCCGCTCCTGCAGACGATGTCGCACGGTACGTGCTGACACAGGTTGTTGCGCAACACACCCTAATTCCTGCGCTAACGTTCGTGATGTGGCGGTGCGAGCCGTCAGTGCCCGCCGCACAACCTGCGAGTCCTGTCGTTCGGTAGTTTGCCGCGGCTGTGGCAATCGCTCACGTCGGTCCGTCCGTCCCTCCTGCACCCACCGAATCCATACTCGCCTCACTGTGGCTGGATGTCGTCCCACACGGGCGCCGATGTCTCGGTGCGATAAACCGCTGTCGCGATAAGCCACTATTCGTCCTCTGTCGAACTCCGAAACGTGCTGTAATGACTGCCGTATTCTGCGACGAGGCATCATGAAGCTTCCCACGCACAGGTCCGGCAGCACAACACATTTCCACCACTTACACACCTCCTTCTGTGCACCCTTCTAATAGTGCTTCTCGGTGGCGTGCAGGGCGCATATGATTTGCATATGCCCTGCAATGCTAATCGTTTGCATGTCCTCTCGCGGGCAACGCATGCTGCGAATTTCAGGCCAATCGGATGCTTCCTTCTTGGTGTTGCATTTTGGGTGGCCAGCAGTGTATAAAGGTCTTAGGTATTGATAAATCATCATCATCATCATTGTCAACCATTATCAATCCACTGCTGGACGAAGGTCTCCCCAAGTTTCCTCCACAACGATCTGTCTTGTGCCAGTCTCCTCCATGTCACTCCCGCATATTTACGAATTTCATCCACCCATCTCCCATGTGGTCTTTTTCTGGGTCTTTTCCTGTCCCTTGGAATCCAATCTAAAATTTCGGCTGTCCATCTATGGTCTGTCCTTCTGGCAGTATGTCCAGCCCATTGCCATTTCAGGGATTTAACTCTGATCATGATGTCTTCCACTCTCGTCATTTTTCGGATCCACGAGTTCCTCTTCTTATCTCTCCTGGTTATACCAAGAACCCTTCCTAAATTGATAGTTGGAGCGACATTCTTGTTCACAATCAATCTAACTGGTTGATTTATTTTATGTGTTTTAATTTTGCCGACGATATTCGGAGTACAAGCACCTATAGGCGGGTAGGCTTTACGTTTAATCTCAGTAGGCAGGTCACTATGATTCTTAAAAGTAGCTACTCGCGTTATTGTACCTTCGACAGGGTCTCTTTCAATTTTCACAATCTTTAAATCCTCTATAGCTGTCTTCATTTTCTGTTGGTTTCTTATTTATTCAAGACAACGAGTTGTTTGCTTTTGTCAGCCATGATGCATTTAATATTAGGGTTGTTCCTAAGTTCAAGTAACGTCTTTCGTTCATATTTAATAGGAGCATTCAGTTGTTGGTCAATCATTTTATTGTAACTTCTCATCATTTTATATCTTACTTGATTTCTTTTACTAGCTCGTAACTCCTGTATAATGTTTTCAATTTGTGGAAGGATAATATCTGGCTTTGGTTTATGCCTATTATATGCAAACTTGACTCCTCTTTTCAAAGCCTTCATTGTAGCTCAGAAAGTACATAATTAGATTCATTAATGAACATATTGTCATGAATAGGTATTTTGTTGTTTTTATGACAATATCTGTTCTTCTCCTCAAGTAGGTTTTCAACTTTTTTTGAAAGTTTATCACGAAGTCGTAAAATGAGACTATCAATAGTGACATAAATTTTAATGAACTCAATATTTAGCCAATCCACCTGTACATTCAGAGCCATGCACTTACAATACGATCTGTAATTCTGAATACTTAGTATGTTCAAGTTCTTCCTTCTGCCCCTAACAATAGCACGAAGCCTTTTAACCTCACAAGTGTTGATAATGTTCTTGTCCTTAGAGTTCAATGGCTTGCTATTAACTCTCAAAAAACGGGGTGTAACATTATTGCTTTTACATAATGTCAAAAATTGCATATGTTCCACTTCTTTACTCAGCTTGATACGGCTCTTCTTAAAAGCCCCAATTACAGTGATAACGGAATCCACTGTCATATTGTTCACCATCGGCATATCCATAAAATATAATAATTAACGGAGAACAGCACATTAATAGAACGTATTTAAAATCACCAGTTAAGAAAAGTAAATAGAAAATCCCCAGTGCATAAATGCACCTAGTGAATAATACGTGGCTAAAGAAAATGAATCTATAACTACTATTTACAGTAGGAAAATACTGTTCTTCACGTGTTTATACTAGCAATTTTAAGCAGAAGTCAACAGGTTCCTGGTAATATTAACTAAAAGCAAACTACAAGCAGCACAATTAAAAGAACTTACCCCAACTTTGAAAAGTAAGCCTACATCCATTGTTGTCCGGCTACCTCTGCTAGTGAACGTATATCAGCGGTCGAAAAGACATGTATCACAACTAACGGTCACAACGACCAATTGAGTAAAACGTGAATGAAACGGCACCAAACCGAGTAGAAAATGGTGAAATTCGAATTTTTTTTTTTTTTTTTTTTTTTGATTGGAGGTTTAACGACCACCGTGAGCAACTCAATGGGCTATAAGCAGTCGCCCGTCCCTAATTTAGGGTCACTGGTTCCAGGGAAGGGAGAGAGCCAGTGCCGTAAGACAAACACAACATCCATGCCTTACCGGGATTCGAACCCGGACCCCTTACGGACGAATGATCAGAGGCCAACGCCTTAGACCACTGCGCCACCGGGGCGGCGAAATTCGAATGAAATGAGAACATTAAAATCGATTGAAAAGTAAAACCAACAAAGTTAAAAGTTGAAAATGTCAAAACCACGGATCCTATCTACATTCTACCCATGCTACCAGCATCCATACATGTTACTGCAAATATTATGCCTTCATCAGTGGAAGAATTCACAAGTGCTGTAGGGAGAAAAATTGATCCTTCCCCACTAACGTGATCAATGACCTGACGGTACGTATCTAACCGTTGCGCCCGCCAGGCAAAAGGCTCGCGGAATCGATCTTCCATCTTGTCTTCTTCATAACAGCGCGAAGCTATCCGCTTACGGTAAGATCACTTACCTTGGCATCTGTTTGAGGAACATGGAATCCAGCTTGTAATTCTGCTTAAATTAACGTTCTAAGAAATAATCCAGTGATGCACAACAGGAAACACAAACACTATTTCTTGTTTTCTTGTAGCTAACTATTTAATCACAAACACAACTAGACAAACACCATTTCTTGTAGGCAACTATTTAATCACAAACACATAATTATATATTCTAAGACATATTGTCAACGACGACATCATTCGTGTTCCATCTTGCTACCTGTCTCCTCTCCACTCTCTCCGCCGCGCTGCTGCCATCTACCGAGAGATTCGGGAAACAGTTCAGTCTGAAACTGTACATCCTCCCTCCTTTGATTTGGTAGGGACAAATCAAACAAATAAAGTGCACCAGCAGGTGATGTGCAGTTATAGATTTAGCCGTTCCGGCGGTTTACGTCTTCGACCAGTTCTTGAACTCCCTGTCGGAGAATCACGTACTGTCGGATCATCTTCAGAACACACTTCTAATGGATAGAGTTTCGGAAGTGGCCGGAGCAAAGTACCTCCTTGAGTCTTAACTTGGGGCACCCGGAGATGGCCGTCTCTTCCAGGAAAGAGTATAACGAAGTAAATTTCTCCGTCATTTTTGGTCTACGCCGGGATTCGAACCCGAGTCCGCTTATTCCGGAACAAGTCGCTCTACCAACTGAGCTACGCAGACGTTCGTTCTCGCTGCTACCTGCCTTTATGTCGTGTGCGTCAGGTACGTCACATCTCCCCTCCCCCGAAAGAGGGCCGGGGGCGGGGGATGGCCCATGGGTCAGCCTTGACCATGAATCGTTGCAGGCAGCCATCCACTGTAGAATGTGCACTTGAAAACTCCCAGTCAATCTGGTGTGTGATAATGCAACGTCACACACATTTATTTTTCGAAGCGCTGGAGAAGGGATTCTCTTATTTTTCCTATCTCTCGGAGTGGAAAGAACATCACACCAATGCGAGATTTTGAACGGCCGAGTCATCCGGAAAGTTCGGGCGCCATTATAACGAAGTAAATTTCTCCGTCATTTTTGGTCTACGCCGGGATACGAACCCGAGTCCGCTTATTCCGTAACAAGTCGCTCTACCAACTGAGCTACGCAGACGTTCATTCTGACTGCTACCTGCCTTTATGTCGTGTGCGTCCTGCTGGCAGGTACGTCACAAGAGTTTCTCAATCCTAGCCATAGGCCAGTGTATCCGTTTCTGATTATCCAGTCCGACCAAAACTGCAACCCCGACCTTGAGATCCAACTTCTTTTCAGTCGTTTTCAAAATCAATTGTCCCCGATACTCTTTACGGAACCGACTACGCAGTGATCACGAAGCTTTTGGCAGTAAGACGCTCTTCCTTGCAGTCTATTCCGACTGATATATTCCAAGTCTGGCACACCAATCTCTCTTACTTCTTGTAGGAACATGGAAGGTGTTAGAGGTGCCAAATCTTTGGATTCGGTAGAAATACCAGTAAGGGGCCGACTATTAATGACAGCCTCCACATCACAGATAGCTGTGACTAGCTCTTCATAATTCACGGACGCTCGTCCTAAAACTCGTACTAGTAGAGCCTTGATGGAGCGGATCAAACGCTCCCCCCGGGAGCCGCAGGAGGATTAAATCTCCACTGAATGGGTTTTAACTTATCACATGCCATGACTTATCACATGCAACGCCCTCAAAGCCCCAGTTCAGGGCTTTGAGGGCGTTGTACGTCCCTGTAAAATTCGTTCCGTTATTAGAATAGACGATTGTTGGCCCTCCTCCTCTTGCTATAAATCTTGGGAGAGCTTGAATCAATGCTTCTGTGCTAAGCGAAGTAGTGACTTACATGTGGACTGCTCTGTAAACGGCACATATATATAGCACGATCCAAACTTTTAATCTTCCACGGAGTAGAAGAGAACCACAAAGATCGACTCCGCAGACTTCAAAAACTGCCGCATCTCATACACGATCTAATGGTAGGGGAACTGGTACTGTGGTAGGTGCTTTAACCGAGAATCTCTTGCACTTTACACACTTGGAAATGACGCATTTGACGGTGCGGTCAAATTTGAGAATCCAGGACTTCTCTCTAAGGTTGGTAACGAGCGTCTGAACGCCTGCATGACAATTGGACAGATGGCAGTCTCTAATTAAACAAATAACTACATGATGCTTACTTGGGAGCAAAATGGGGTATCTAAATGAGAACTCCTCCTCTCTGGCAATAATTTTACTCTTGACTCGTATTAACTCGTTGTCGTCTTTGATCACTGCGAGACTTGTTTTCATCAAGTCTTTTGCGAGCATGGATTCTCGTTGCACAATACGCCATAAGTGAATTTCGGCGTCTTCAATTTCGGTTGCACTCAATGTCTTTGACGTTTAAAATAACTCACACCGACTTCTCTTAACGAATCTTCGGATCCACGCTAAAATTCTAACAATGTGGGAGAACCTTGAAAATTTCTCAAAAATCGTCGAATTCTCTGGTTGAATAACCAAGGAAGTTGCTTTTCGCTTTCGCTGTTCAGAACTAATCAATGCTTCTTCAACAGTATGATCACCGCTTGGCCAATTTTTGGGTGGGCTCTTCAACCATTCGGGACCCTCCCACCATCTGGACCTTATGAGTTGATCAGAACTGCAATCCCTCGACGGGAAGTCCGCAGGGTACCTGCTTCCAGGAACGTGTGTCCAGTCATCAGAGTTGTGAGCTTCTGAATTTCTTGAACTCGATTATGTACGAACGTGCCCCACTGAACCGTTCTCTTAATCCAAGCCAGGACAGTCGTAGAGTCCGTCCAGTATCTCACCAGAACTATATTGGTGTTTAGTGCTTCTAACACAAATCTTGCAAGACGAGCTCCCAGCGTGCAGGCAAGTAGTTCCAACCTCCGAATAGTCATTTTCTCTAGGGCAGAAAGGCGCGTTTTAGCTCCCAACAAGTGGACTTCCACTCTCATGGGCGTCTCACAACGTAGGAAGTTTGCAGTCGCATAGGCATTCTGACTGGCGTCGCCAAACACATGAAGAGACCAACTTTCGGGATCCCCAAAACCTACTCTTCGAGAAAATGTTAGTTCATTTAGTAAGTTCAATTCCTCAACCCATTCGAGAAATTTAAGTTGCAATTCGTTCGGCAAGGGGTATCCCAGTCTTTCTTGTCGGCCCATGCCTGCTGCACCAACAATTTGGCAGGTAACATCATTGGAGCTAAAATTCCAATTGAATCAAACATTTGTTGTGTCATAGATAAGATTTCTCTCTTAAAGACAGCAAGAGATCTTGACTCAGTTTTGCATCGGATACCGAGGGTATCTTCGTTTCGATTTCACAAGTCCCAATAAAGGTACTGTCTCTTTAAAATGAATATCAATATGAGGTTGCTCAGCTAATAAGTTTTCTGCAACTTCATTAATGGGACCATACATCCACATTCGCAAATCCATTCTGGCTTCTGTAAACAATTTTGTAGACTTCAAGATGAATTCTCTTAATTCTCTCGGATCATTCACCGAGGTGACCCAGTTGCCAATGTAGAAGGTTTTGCTAAGAGTTTCCGCAAATGATGCAACTTCCTCCGATGCATTAGAGGGAAGATGTCGTATCACGGCTGCCAAGAGAAAGCGGCTGCATGTGAGTTCAAAAACCACTCTTCTGTGTCGAAACACCTGAATCCTATTGCTGTCATCCCACCGTAGGAACCTCAAAAATCCCGATCCTCCTTCTTAACTTCAATTTGCAAAAAGGTACGTCTGATATCGGCGGTGACTCCAATGGCATCTTTCCTAAACCTCAGTAAAATAGACGGTATCTGTTAGATTAAATTGGGTCCTCGGACCAGGCAATCATTAAGTGAAGGAGACTCCTGCCCCTGACAGGAAGCATCAAATACTGGTCTTATTCGAGTCGTGGAACTATCAAGTTTCACTACGGGATGGTGCGGAAGGTAGTGGCTTTTTTCCTCCAATTCTTGCAAGGGTACCCTCTCTATTACCTGTTCATCGAGCCACTCCTTGAATACTTGATCGTACTCCCAATACTGATTCATAGCTTTAAGCTTCTTCGTCGTATTGAAGATTCTCTTTTCTGCAAGATGTCGATTGGAAACAAGGTATTGTCGATTATTCAACCAAGGCAGACTTACACAGTAGCGTCCATCTTCCTTTCTGTCAACGGTGCTCAAAAACTGTTCTTGGACTTCTTCTGCCAAAGCAGTTTTGTTGACACAGGCATCTGGCTCTCTTATACCTATAGTCTCCAGATCCCAGAGTTCCTGATTGTTCATGTTCTTAACAATCATGCAGGTCACTGACTCGACAGCGGCCTTAGGTTCTTCATCATAGCAGGTTGATACGCAAATCGTCCAACCCAATTTCGTTTCGATCGCTGTCAGGCCTCCTGGAAGCTGACTGATTCGACCTGTCAAAATTTGACCATAAACGTCACTGCCAATCAAAAATTCGATCTTCGGAGAGCCAGGTCTCCAATCAGAGATCCAGATCCCCCTCTGTTTTAATTCGTTCAATATCCGACCGTTAGGGTGGCGGGGAATCTCTCCGCAAATCAGTTTCTGATTTAAAAATTCTAATTCCAAGTCAGATTTCGAACAAAAATCGGTACCTGCAATTTGACACGGTAAATCTTGTGTTCCTTTGGCGCAGTGCGAACTTCTCCAAAAAGTGAATGTGCCAGATGCATTTTCCTTGAAACTTCCAGGCCCAATTCTTCAGCCGTGGCCTCTAATATGTAAGATTTCTGGGAGCCACAATCTAACAGCGCACGTACTCGTTTAGTTTTGTGTTCCCCAACGATCTTCACCAACAAAGTCATTAAGGCCACTTCTCTAGTGCACTCCTGCTGAGAGAATGCATTTTGAACACTGGTTCCTCCACTTCACTTTTACGTTTATCGTTCATTGGCTTAGAGGGAAGTTCTGGACACATCATAACTAAGTGCTCTTTGGAACAAGTATGGTATCGCACAAAACTCTTGCATCAATTTGCGAAGTGACTGGGCTTTAAACATTTTAAACAGCACCTCTTTTCACGTAATTTTGAAATTTTTTCTTTCAAAGACAGCGACTGTACATTCATGCAGTCTTTACTAGCATGAGACTTCCCACAAAAAATGCAAATCTGTTCTCCTTTCAATAATAAACCCGCAGAAGTAGGTGTGTTAAATACTGCTTTGGAATAATATCTTCTTAAACTTGTCCCTTGAGGCCTCTTTAGTCGTGGCTCCCCCAAAACCTTTTCGCGCTAAGGCAAGTTTTTCTTCACCCTCAACTTCTCCTTCTTCACCCTCAACTTCTCCTTACAAAAATTCTAACAATCTGGAAAGACGGGATTTGGTGGAGGGATCTGGAGCCATATACACACTCAGTGAATATCGTTGCCACGCCTTCAAAACCTCCTCGGACAGACAGGATTACACCATAGGATAGAGCCACGCAGCGTTCGTATCCAAGCTAATACCCATAGACTCCAAGGATCTCAAATGAGCTTCGATTTTGTCAAAAAGTTTCGATAAATGCACTCGATCCCTCTGACTGGAACGTACAGTTTTAATAATCAATTTTAACAATTCTCTAACATGTACCTCAATGAGCAACTCCTTTTTCCCAAAACGTTCTTCCAATGCTGAGACTGCTTTGGAATAATTCTCCGAAGTTAGCGGATAATTATCGACGAGTTCCCTCGCTCGGGTACCAGGTTGCATGGATTGATAAAGATACTGAAACTTGTCATAATCATGTAATTCTTCAACCTCATGTATCTTCTTGAATTGCGACCAGAAACTTAACCAATTTATTAATTCACCATCAAATTTCTTAATTTCGATTTTAGGTAGTTTGTAACATTTTCCCTTCATTCCAACATTCTCTATGCTGTTAGCCTCAACTTTATCTGCGACATTCAATTTTTCATTAATTAAACGTGTCATAGTATTATGCATGCGTCAGAATAATATTCGGCATTCTCAACTTCAACCGATAACTGCTCCTCATTAACCTCTGAATCTAATAAATTTTCTATCATTTTATCATCGAGCTCTTTTAATTCTCTCATCAAATTCTGTAGTTTGGCGAATTTGTCTCTGACAACACCGCCATCAAATTCTTCTTTAGTAATTTCTTTCTTCAATACATTAGCAGTCTTCGTGAAAGAACTTCGAGCGACCGCATGTTTTGTTTTTGTACGTTCCATAGTAATGCCATACAATCAATGATTCGATATCTAATCGATCCTCAATTTCCACGAGTCCTGTCTTGCGGACGCCAAAACTTTTGTAGGGGAAAAAATTAATCCTTCCCCACTAACGTGATCAATGGCCTGACGGTACGTATCTAACCGTACAGCACGCCAGGCAAAAGGCTCGCGGAATTGATTTTCCATCTTGTCTTCTTCATAACAGCGCGAAGCTATCCGCTTACGGTAAGATCACTTACCTTGGCATCTGTTTGAGGAACAGGTAATCCAGCTTGTAATCCTGCTTGAATTAACGTTCTAAGAAATAATCCAGTGATGCACAACAGGAAACACAAACACTATTTCTTGTTTTCTTGTAGCTAACTATTTAATCACAAACACAACCACAAACACCATTTCTTATAGCTAACTATTTAATGACAAACACATAATTATATATTCTAAGACATATTGTCAACGACGACATCATTCGTGTTCCATCTTGCTACCTGTCTCCTCTCCACTCTCTCCGCCGCGCTGCTGCCATCTACCGAGAGATTCGAGAAACAGTTCAGTCTGAAACTCTACAAGTGACTAGTCCTCCGCAATCGACTCAGATGTAATATGACATGCCTGAATGAAAAGACAGTATGTTAACTTAGTCGCATAAGCTATAAACATCTGTACCCTATTGCGCAGTTCTTGTATAGCGCCATCTGTGGGGATTTCGCCGACGTATTCGTCCTGCTGGTCGACCAAGCCAAGCAAGCAGAGTTTATCTGATTTACTTTGAATATTACGTTGATTTTCAGAATGTAACAGGTATCTCCATGCGTATGGAATATCGAAAGGTGAATTACTGTTACAACATTTCCCTTTATATTTTTCAGTAATTAGAGCCTTTGAAGTGAGAATTTGTTTATGAGATCGAAGTGATGTTAGAATTTTGACATTTTCCCAATCGGGTACAGCATTGTGTTCGATGCAATATTGAATAAGTGCTGTTTCGGGTCTTTTCTTTTCCCAATCATGTAAATGTTCTTTTAATCGAGTAATAAGGCGTCTCTTAGTACTACCTATGTACATAAAATCTTTTTGATTGGGGTTCGTTATTATCGGGATACAATATACGCCCGATTTATCAAAGATTGACTTGTTGTCATTGTAAGTCAATAAGGCATCATAATCGGTGATAGTTTCAGCCAAAAATATTTTATGCTCTGCACATTTTCTCTCTTTAACAAATTGGTAATAGGTGGTAACAAGAAAGATGAAACCGAATTTTCGGGTGTTATAAGCACGTCTTCTGAATCCGTTCTGACGCAAATTAAATTTATCAAAGCTATTCAAAGTCAATGGAACCGGCATGGAAAACAATAATATCTGATGGAAGAAAAATATTATTGTTTTCCATAGTGGGGATCCCATGGGATCCCCACTCTCCTGCTTGTTGGCAGAAGTAGTTCTATAGCGTATTGAAAAAAAAATCTTCCAACAACCTAACCTGGACTCACCTTGTTTATACCTACGCTATGTAGCTGATATTCTTCTCTTCTGGCAAACTTGATAGCTTCATAAATGCATTTAACAGCATTTATCCTACTATTAGGACCACATTAGAAGAGATTGGTAACAAACTATTTTTTTTTTACTTGAGTTTATTCCCCTACGATGATTCTATTGAATATAGGGTTTTTAGAAAGCCAACTTATGTTCCAGCATTGATCCCATGCGATTCTTGGCATCCCTGGAAGTACCAAATAGCTGCTTTTTCTTACTATATCAAAGGAGCAATTACACATTCTTTTTCCTCACAATCTGAACAGGCTGGGTTGCAGTGGATCAGGAATACTACAGAAGCATTTGGTTATAGTGGTAGATTGATTACTTCCATTTACAACAATATCAAAGATAACGTTCAAATTTTGTATAATAAAAAAAGTGATTATAAAGCATACTTATCAATTCCTTTTTTACCACCTATTACCAATTTGTTAAAGAGAGAAAATGTGCAGAGCATCAAATATTTTTGGCTGAAACTATCACCGATAATGGTGCCTTATTTACTTACAATGACAACAAGTCAATCTTCGATAAATCGGGCGTATATTGTATCCCGCTAATAACGAACCCCAATCAAAAAGATTTTATGTACATAGGTAGTACTAAGAGATTCCTTATTACTCGATTAAAAGAACATGTACACGATTGAAAAAAAAAACAACACAAAACAGCACTTATTCAATATTGCATCGAACACAATGCTGTACCGCCGCGGTCTAAGGCGCCGGCCTATGATCATTCGTCCGTAAGGGGTCCGGGTTCGAATCCCGGTCAGGCATGGATGTTGTGTTTGTCTTGCGGCACTGGCTCACTCCCTTCCCTGGAGCCAGTGACCCTAAATTAGGGACGGGCGACTGCTTATAGCCCATTGAGTTGCTCACGGTGGTCGTTAAACCTCCAAAAAAAAAACAAAAAAAAACAATGCTGTACCCGATTGGGAAAATGTCAAAATTCTAACATCACTTCGATCTCATAAACAAATTCTCACTTCAGAGGCTCTAATTACTGAAAAATATAAAGGGAAATGTTGTAACAGTAATTCACCTATCGATATTCCACACGCATGGAGATACCTGTTACATTCTGAAAATCAACGTAATATTAAATGGAAGTCAGATAAACTCTGCTTGCTTGGCTTGGTCGACCAGCAGGTCGAATACGTCTGCGAAATACCCACAGATGGCGCTATTCAATAACTGCGCGATAGGGTGTAGGTGTTCATAGCTTATGCGACGAAGTTAACATACTGTCTTTTCATTCAGGCATGTCATATTACATCTGAGTCGATTCCGGAGGACTAGGCACTTGTGAACTCTCCCATTGATGAAGGCATTATATTTGCCGAAACATGTATGGATGCTGGTAGCATGGGTCGAATGTAGATAGGTTCCGTGGTTTTGTCATTTTCAACTTTTAACTTTGTTGGTTTTACTTTTCAGTCGGTTTTAATGTTCTTATTTCATTCGAATTTCACCATTTTGTACTCGGTTTGGTGCCGTCTCATTCACGTTTTACTCAATTGGTCGTTTTTACCGTTCGTTTTGATACATGTCTTTTCGACCGCTGATATACGTTCACTAGCAGAGGTAGCCGGACAACAATGGATGTAGGCTTACTTTTCAAAGTTGGGGTAAGTTCTTTTAATTGTGCTGCTTGTAGTTTGCTTTTAGTTAATATTACCAGGAACCTGTTGACTTCTGCTTAAAATTGCTAGTATAAACACGTGAAGAACAGTATTTTCCTACTGTAAATAGTAGCTATAGATTCATTTTCTTTAGTCACGTATTATTCACTAGGTGCATTTATGCACTTAGGAATTTCTAGTTATTATTCAGGATTCTTAAATTGTTAATAGCATGGGACTTACGGATCGCACAAATGAAGTTTCAATCTGGCCTTTCGTTTGGTGCTCCAGTGGTTTACGATTTACTGTTAAAATCATTGCTTAGGAATAACAAATTCTGCTTTAACGCCTTTTTTTAAGCCAGTTTTTCCGTACTTCTCGTTAGGGAGGGTAAAACGTTGGTTTCTTTTCTGCTTTACGCATACTATAATCTATGAGCCATTAACGGGGAAAATTACGAAATTGTACGACCTGCCGCTAACTCACACTTAATTCCTCACACGTGAAATTAAAATGGTGTCTTCCCAATCTAAATAAATAAACCACTGTAGAGGTCAACCATAGGTTAAATGAATTTACTACCGCCGCCCGGGAATGAAAACAAACGCTCGCTGTGAAACAACGGTATTTCACATATCTTCCCTCTCTCCTGTAAATTGGGTGTGAAGATCAACTGATTCTCCTAGGCAGAGTTCGCCAAAATACGTACTGTAATTACACGTCTAGTACGGCCGCCCCGTGGCGCAGTGGTCTAAGCGATGGCCTCTGATCATTCGTCCGTAAGGGGTCCGGGTTCGAATCCCGGTGAGGCATGGATGTTGTGTTTTGTCTTACGGTACTGGCTCTCTCCCTTCCCTGGAACCAGTGACCCTAAATTAGGGACGGGCGACTGCTTATAGCCCGTTGAGTTGCTCACGGTGGTCGTTAAACCTCCAATCAAAAAAAAAAAAAAACGTCTAGTACGCATCAAAGGTATGTTTAGGCATCGAAAAGTGTGTTTACGCATCGAAATTTTACCAACGCGTAGAAATACGCATCGAGAATTTTTAGCTGAAAATTTTTTTTTATTTTTCTCTTTTTTTATTCGACATTTTTATTTCAAACTTGTAATCAGCGGCATCGTTTGTTAGCTCACGGCCAGACTTGATCTCGCGTTGCACGCGATCAAGCCTGGACGTGGTTTGCTTAGCGCAGTGTCCCGACCCAGGCCGATCGTAGACTTCGTTATATTTTTTTATGGGGGGTTTAACTACCACTGTGAGCAACTCAATGGGCTATAAGCAGTCGCCCGTCCCTAATTTAGGGTCACTGGTCCCAGATAAGGGAGAGAGCCTGTGCCGTAAGACAAACACAACATCCATGCCTCACCGGAATTCAAACCCGGGGCCCTTCACGAACCAATGGTCATAAGCAGTGATGTAGATGGGACTTAGCGCGCCTTAGCGGCGCTAAGGTACTATTTTTTTAGGCTTAGCGGCGCTAAGCCACTTCTCGTGATTACATGGTAAGAGAAACTGGGAAAATGCAATTTGTAGATAATCGTGTATAAAAAAATAGGGAAATCTGTGTTATGTACCCAAAAAACTCATATCTTAACCAAATGTTAATTCTAGAGATGCCTGTACGGCGGTCGAGTGGTCTGAGGCGCTCTGGTGGTCGTTAAACCTCCAATCAAAAAAGTGCATCCACCTCACAATCTTAGGAAAAACTGCGCATTAGTCACACTCAGTCAATGTAACTGTGTTAGTTGTATTTCTTTAATGTGGAGGTTTAATTTAACAACGACCACCGTGAGCAACTCAATGGGCTATAAGCAGTCGCCCGTCCCTAATTTAGGGTCACTGGTTCCAGGGAAGGGAGAGAGCCAGTGCCGTAAGACAAACACAACATCCATGCCTGACCGGGATTCGAACCCGGACCCCTTACAGACGAATGATCAGAGGCCAGCGCCTTAGACCACTGCGCCACCGGGGCGGCTCTTTAATGTGTCTAATACGTATTATTCACATGGATATTTGGAATCGTGTAGAACGGCACAACGGTATTTAAATAACAGTTAGCATTCTTAGCATATGACTACCACGTAACATTCTTTCTTTTATGTAAAATTGCTCAAATTGTACAATTTTAATATAAATTGATAAAAGTAATTAGTAATTAAAATTTAATAAAAATTACCAAATAATTTAATTAAATCAGATTTCACGGTCATTTTGGAAACTTTTTGAAGATATTCTTCCCGGGTTGAGGTTTCCTAATCCGTACAGCGCTAAGGCACTTTTTTATTTAGAACTACATCACTGGTCATAAGCCAGCGCTTAGACCACTGCGCCACCGGGACGGCAAACTTAAAATACAGCTTAGTATAACGATGAATGGGCCAGAATCCCAATATAACGATGAATCGGCCAGAAGCCCAGTATAACGATGGTCCGGGAAGATTCAGATAAAATGTTTCCCTGTAGGCAGGTAGACATCATACCGCATCGTACCTGGCTGGCGCCGTCAGGCTCTTAATCTTACCGTTATTGCTGCTACAGCCAATAGTTTTCAGCAGAGGAAAGTAGGCTTTCGCAATTACTACGCTCGTGATCGTGGAGTCATGATTTAAACATTTAAACTTGTAATATTCAATGATGTCGAAAAATGGAAGTTCGAAGTCTTTGTTTTTTCTTGCTGCAAGACTCAACCCTGTGGTAGAGGAAAGAAACGAAAGGCAGAAGAAAAAAACAGTGAAAGCTGAAAAAAACTATCGTCGGAAATACCAGAGCAGGCAAAAAATACAGACGCTGAATGAGACAGATATATATGAGATCCTTCCGCGGTTCGCGGACCCCCCCCTCATCGTATTTTTTTTATCAACATTTAGATTATTTTCAAGATCAAAGCAAAAGTGAAGAGAAATTTTGGGAGAATTGGTAGTGGTGGAGGGTTGTTTTCCGTCTGAGACATTCTAAACTTTCGAAAACGGAAATTAGATGTAGTGAATATTTCTCCCGTAATCGTTATTTTATTTTTTACGCGATATTTCTTCTACCTAATATTGCTGTCAGCCTGTCACATATAATTTTATTTCGTAAATATTTGTACTTAAACTTGAAATTTGAGATCAAATATCCGAGAACGGAAAAACGGAAATCTGACGTAGCAAAGATTTATCCGGTAAACGTAATCCCCCCTCCTCCCGTTGTTCCATGTTCTAAATATTCCCCCTAAAATGGTTTGCATTTCAGCTTGATAAGGGGAGTGGGTAGTCCGAAAACAAAAGTGCCGAAGCTGGAAAATTTGTTTAAAAATTGATGCATGGTGCTAAAAAGTATTCATATCCTCAAAGTTAACATTATTTATCTTTTATCTAAAATAGTGAAAGCTATCATTCATGCATTCATGGTACTCAGACGGAAAGTTCTTTCAGCATGATGGATGAAATTGTCATCCAGGGGCAGGGGCGGTTTTCCGACTAGGCGCACTAGGCGCGCGCCTAGGGTCCCAGAGTTTGATGGGCCCCGAAAACGTATAACTGGATTTCCAGTTTTGTTTTGGTTTTCACAGACCGAAACAAATCAATCCTTAAAGCGACTACTTTGTATTGTCAATTGATATTTTACTTTCTCATATTAGAAACATATATATTTTTTTGTCGTTGCTGATACTCCGAATTTTCGAGTTCTTATCAATGTACTTATTTTGAAAGGAACGGTTAAAGTAGTTTTGCCTTCCATTTAGTGGTAGGTAAAGGAAGTATTCACGCTTCGCACGCTTTTCATTGTTTAAGGCAAATTCTTAACTGTCCTGCTGTGCTATAAATTGCTTTCACGCTACTTCCAGTCAAAGGAACACATCTGTGTTGGAATCTTCCCCCGAGTTGCGATGAGGAGTAATAAAAACTTTCCTGATGATCGGGGGTGTTTGCTGTCAATTGTTTTTATTCCTTCGTGGTAGGAAAATCAAGTTGTTTTTCAACCGTAATCCATCTAAACCAACTTAACTAAACCAAAAGAGTTAATATTTAATCTGAAAAAGTAAAGAAATTCGAGAATATCACACTATCTATCTTTTTCTTATTTAATAGTGCTAAAAGTAATTTCTATCTATCATTTTTCTTATTTAATAGTGTTAAAAGTAATTTCTATCTAACTTTTTCTTATTTAATAGTGTTAAAAGTAATTTATATTGTATTGCAACAACATTTTCTTATTACTTTCTCCTCCCCTGGTTTAATACTGATAATTATCAAGTATTCTCACGTTTCCTATTTCTTAAATCCACATAAACTAACTTTTGAAAAAGCAATAAAAAGTTCCAATGATACTCTTACTCAAAAACCTGTAGTTACTATTTTTCCATTTCCAAACGGATCTTTTGCATTTAATTCTTATGCTTCTGTTTCTGATAACTGCAGTGCAGGTATAAAAAAATATATATATATCACGCATCTTTTTGACAGAATAAACAAAATGCAGACCTCAATTTTCATATGAAAATAATAAGAAAAAATGCTTTCAAGAAACTCTTCCCATTCTTGCTTTCCTGCACTGATGAAATTTTTACTGTCTAGCTTTCTTGGTACATGGCATTTGTCTGTGCCATGGACGACTGAATCTCTTCGATTTAGTGAATTGTTCGTCCCAGGAAAACTCCTCCACGAAAAGTCATGCACCCTTTTCAAGTTTAGTACTGTACACAAATTGCATTTTACATGCATTTTCTAATGTGGAGGACTTTGCCGGTTGCCAGTATCTTCAGGTATTTTCTTTTTGCTTGATACCATGTTCGTTGCCTACTAATTTCCTCATAACGTAAAAACAAGATGATTTTCCAAAGTTGAAGCAATAGAAAAAGCACGTTTTGTAAACGAAACGTATTCGAATTTTATGGCAAATACGCAAAGTACTGATAAATTTAGAGAAATTCCATTTTCAGCGCGCTTAGCGTTAAATTTGCCAAGTAACTTACAAATGAAAGTCTGCTGAAGTAATCAGTTTTGCTAACGTATCTAATTCAAAAAGAACTTTTGCTGTAACTGAAATAGTCTCTTATAGCGTGAAGCTAAAACTTACTAAATTTCCACTTTGAGAACTCCTAGCGAGAAATTTATCAACTAGTAGTGAAATTTTAAATGGACAAAATTTAATGAATGTTAGTGTCCTACCATTCGCAAAAGTTATGTTTCAAAAATCTGTAAAAACCAAATTCTTTGGACTTAGCACCTCTAGCACAAAATTAACGAACTAATAGGAAAATTTAAATTTCTGAGAAGGAATAGTTAAGCCTAATCTGAGAGGCACAGAAATATTTTTTCCCTCTAAGTTGAATAGTTTCTTCACAATAGAAGTTTAATTTTTTGAATTTTCAACTTTGACGGCCCTTAGCAGTAAATTCATGAAGTACATGAATATTTAAAGTTCCAAACTTAATGTCCTTTGACTTCCTATAAGCCTCAATTTTTTTTTTAAATATCTCTAAAAACAAAAAGTTTGATGTTCATGGACAGACAAAATGATTACACTAGCACTGTTTCTCACAGAACGTTCCAATAATAAGATAGAATGGCATTTTAAAAAGCGTAAAAATCATTTTCTTGTCTCCCTGATTGATGAACATTTCTGGGGTGATAAGAAGGGGAAGGGAGTCCCCTGAACCTTTTAGCGCTAGGGCCCCAAAAGATCTAAAGTTGCCTCTGTCCAGGATCATACAAAAAAAAAAAAAAAAAGCGACAATAAAGAAATGGGAAGGGAAAGATATCAGCAAAATGAAAATTTAAGCACTAGATGCTGTGAAGCTGCAAAGCCAACAAAAGACAAATATGCCTGTAGAATTAGGCGAGACGAAAGCAAGGCTTGCTCACAACAGGAAACTTGAGTTGATATTCCAGTAAGTAAAATAACACAAAAAGAAAATGCTTGAAGCAGTGTCCATTAAGACTTTTATTCTATTTTGAATTGTGATTTTACGTTTGTGAATTGATGTACGCTCCAGTTTAATATTTACATCAGTCAGTGGCGTAGCCAGAAATTTCTTAAGGGGTGGGGGGGTCACGGGTTTGGTTCATTAGTGAAAACCTCGTACACACGTATATATCGCCTTAAATTCGTGCTCAGTCTCCCCTTAAGGGAGGGGTTCAAACCCCGACCTCCCCCCTCGCCCTCTGGCTATGATTTACATAAATAAATTACAGTGAGCAATTCTGTCTTGCGCATGCTGTGTTATTTTCACACTTTTTGCCGTGCATTCTGATTTTTCACTTGGTTTTTTTTTTCTTCGTCAGTCTCATTGATGATTAAAAAATGAAGAATGCTTTGATAAAAATTATGTTTTCTCGGTTCCATTGACGTCAAAGTTGGAAACTCGCTTTTTTTTTTTTTACAAAAATGGTACAAAGAATTTCCATGGATTACTTTAGATGAAAAGATTAGAAAGGTATTCTGAAAATTTTTGCAGAGAAAAAATTTATGGGCGTAATGACAGCTAACGGATCGCCTTGGTGATAAGCATGTAGATTCTAACCAGATTTTCTACAAATTCTTTGAAAAAGATGGACAAGTTTCATGTAATACCGACTTTTCTGCAGCCATAAAAAATAGAAGACACAATAGATCCAATGTTTGATTGAAACAAGCTTAGTTTGCTAAATATTTTTAGATGACTATAAAAATCTCAAAGTGCGATTTATTCACTTCCTGAATGCATTGCTGTTGCATGTGGTCAATACAACACATGATAAATTTAACGTTATTGTTTTAAAATATGGATATTATATTTATTACCAAAAAAAGAAACAAAAAAGATGCGAATTACAAATACATTGAGTAGTGGTGAAATATTATTTGACACGCAAAAAATCTGGATTGATTTTTCATAATTGCCCAGCATTTTTACAATTTTTGTATTTCATCTGTCAATTTTCTAAATTATTCCCCACTTTTCAAAATTATTCCCTAAATTTGTCAATGGAGTAAAAATACTTCTTTAAATTTTTTTTCGGCGAACTCTGCTCCTAAGATGAGTAACACAAGTACTGGACTTCCCTTTGCATATTTAACAGCCTGTGAAATAAAAAAAAAAATTGCCGCATAATCCGCGAATTCCATGTTGATCTCGAACCATAATTTCCTATAGAGAAGTCGCGATTCACAGATACCCCAACAGTCCAAAGAAATAGGAAAACTCGGTTTCATTCAAAAAAGAAAATAACTTCAGTTTTAAGTGCTTTTGAGTTGCTTTCAAGTGAGCAACGAACAAAAATCATGAGATTTTTAAGCTTTATCACAGTTCCATAGTTAGAACTGGGGCACTCACGAACGTGTGTGACGCTGAGCTTCCTATATGAAATGATCGTCAAGGAGAGTAAATAAGTCTTGTTGCATCGCATTTTCTATCAAAATTCTGGTAACTAAAAAACAGAAAAAAACTTTCCAACTGTTTGCGGACCTTTTATCGTTAACGCATTATTGATAATTTTCCAAATACCTTGCAGCTACGACGCGGATTTTTTAAAAAACAAATTGCCGCAAAAGCGTTTTTTTAAAGCGGCGTATTGTCCGCAGAGCTTAAATTTATAACACTTTTAACCGATAATCCGTGGATTATACGACCAAAATTATGATACAGCAATGAAACAGTGGTGATGACTACTATTTATGGCATACCTTTCCACGCATCTTGTGTACATCGCTTTCACCTCCGATCTCATTAGACACTAGTTGCGCAGCGGTTTCAAATTGTATTAAAAAAAAAGTTTTCCTAACACCTCCCTTCATTGCGTCATTTATCTTCGATGAAAGTCATACAATGTATTCTGCTACCTCATCAGCAGGGGAGTCGGAAAGGTCGTCAAATAAAAATCCTTTGTGATAAATTAACCCGAGGCTTTAAACTGGGCCCGGAGTTATACACTTAGTGCGGCGTTATTCCCGGAAAATACGGTACCAACAAAAACAGACGATTTACGCAGGAACTTGCGGCCGCCCTCCTCGGCAAACTGGACGGCTCCACGAGCTCATCTGATTTCTCTCTCTCTCTCTCTCTCGTGAAGGTAAACAGATAGAGAGTTCCAGGTTTTCCACCTAGCCGGACATTGAGTTTAATGGTTGCTTCTAATTTATTATATATTTAATGTTCATGTATAATCGAGCATACTGACGGAAGAGTTGTATTACGCGCTGCATGTGATATATATTTAGATTTTACAAGAAATCATCCATGGCGTGGTTTGTGTACTTTGTCGTTCATCATATTTCTTGCATCATTGTTTTATGATGTAAATGTTCATCATTATTTTATGATAAACCACTGTTTGAGAAAATTGCAGCACCATGAAGGAATGATGGTAGTCACGTGAAACTTACAGGATATGCAGAGCAGGATAGGACATGCAAATGATTAGAGAGTCATTGCACATGTCTGGACTCGGCAGCGCGCCCCCTGGACAGTCGAGTGAGGGGTATAAGGAGAGAGCTGTTTAGGATATACACTAGTAGTGCTTCGCGGACAGCGAGTTGTAAAACGGTCTCCAGGATTCAATAATGATTCGGCGACGGCACAAGGCGCAATATCACCATACGAAAAAGTTTGAACGGGGACGAATGATTGGTCTGCGTGAAGGTGCATTTTCGTACCGCACCATTGCTGCTCGGACGGGACATAACACCAAAACAGTGATGAGCGTGTGATGGCAGTGGACCGAGGAGAACCAGGTGCATCGAAAATCCAGCGGTGGACCGAGAAACGTGACGACACCGCGGGATGACCGACACCTCATCCACATGGCAGTGACGAACCGTTCCGCATCTTCGCAAGTGTTAGCACAACAGTGGAGCACTGCAGCTGGTGTGGCATTATCTGCCTCCACAATTCGATGCCGTCTGCTGCTCAGAGGACTGGTTGCACGCATCCCTTTGCAGTGGATTCCTTTGACCCTGAACCATCGACGCCTCAGGCTGGAATGGGGTTTTCAATCTAGGCAAATGGAGTGCTGATTGGCAACATGTCGTGTTTTCGCACGAGTCTCGATTCAACTTTGAATGCCATGATGGCCTCATACGCATTAGACGGTATTGTGGTGAGCGCCTTCTTCCATTCTGCATTGTCGAGCGTCATACGAGTCGAACGCCAAGTGTGATGGTGAGGGGTGCTATTGGGTTCTCGGCTGGTACGGCTTGAGGGCAATCTTAACAGCGACCGCTACAACAGGAAAGTTCTACAGGCAGAAGTCATACCCCTGCTTCAGAGGGGTATGGCTTCTCCTGGCGCTATATTCCAGCAGGACAATGCCCGACCACATGTTGCAAGAAATGTTCAAGCCCTCTTTGCAGCGCAGTGAATACAGCATCTTCCGTGGCCTGCACGTTCGCCAGATATGTCGCCTGTTGAACATGTCTGGGATATGGTAACTCGGCAACTGGCCCACCAAAGTCCTCTAGCAGTCAGTACCAATGATCTGAGGACTGGCATATATGCCGCCTGGTCTGCCATATAATCAAGGACACCATCCAACGCTTTTTTTATTCGATGCCACGCCATTTAGAAGCTCTTATTGCAGCTCGCGGAGGCTTTACAAGATGCTGATTTTTGCAGGTAAAATTGTTGTATTGTTCTGAAAATTAAACAACTTATTTACATTCATATCAGTAATGTGTGGTATAAATTTCATTCGAATCACATGGTTCCTTCTTGGTGTTGCAATTTTCATAAACAGTAGTGTATAAAGCCGATCTACAATTGGAAGCATATAAGTTGATGGTAGGTGTCACTGAGATTTTCATCCTGTGGGACGACCTGTAAACTCATACCAAGTATTGACCTCCTTTGACCTAACAACTTATTCTGTAACTTCAACACGGTTGCTTGCAATTAAATTTTGATAAATGACAATTCCCTGGCAAATATGTCCTTAGGTGCGTATTATTTCTAAAAACCACACTTCTAACACACATCATTTACTAAATTCGTTTAAAAGTAGTTTGCCAAGCCACTGAGAAAGCATTGAAATTGGAAGGGACGTAACCGCATCTGCCAAATGTAGCGTAACTGACGGCTTTCATGTCGGCACAACAGCTTCTCGGTGGCAGCTATTACTTCAAAAACTGGTCAACAACTGTTTCTAAACCTCGGACTTCCAAAACCGAGCTGCAGGTACTAATTCAAGGTCTTCCACAAATTCTTTTATGGATGAGGAACTTCCGAATAAAATGAAAGGAGAGAAGTTAATCCCATTCACCTCCACAAATAACAAAATCTTCAAACAGGGCAGGATTCTGTCGTTGAAAATGCTGTCTTTGTGACACTGAACAGAAACTGGGAAAAAGGAATTTCGTTTTTCTCGTTAACTCTAACATTTACATTACTGTTTAATAAATATATGAAATATATTTCTAATGATTTGAAATATATATATTTAAAAATACATGTATACAGTGGTGCAGTCCGGAAAAAGAAGTGGCCTGGCGCTGGCGCTCCAAAGACCAGTCATCAGGTATGTCGAGTTTAGGGTATATATATACTTAAAAGCATAGTCGAAAGCATAAGAAAAACTTAAGAATTTAAAACGAAAGTTGCAAAATAACCTGAAGATCAAAACGCCCAACGCAGCAGTTATGAAAATTCAGAATTCACATTCTATTAAGAAGAGACTGAAGCAAAACATATTTTTCACTCATACCAAGTACAACATAGAAAAGGTTATGAATTGACCGGTGTGAGTAAAAAGAGAAAAAAATAGAACTGAATATAGAAAGTGTCGAGAATACTGAGCCTTGGCTTTATCAAGGACCAGCAAAAACTCTGCATTTTCTCACTTCCACAAAGACCTATTTGGAAATGGGTTTCTGCAATGTCATAGATGCAAGTAATAAGCCCACATAAAAAAAATTAAAATATATATATATATATATGTCATAACCTCCACATAGTTGTATGACCAAGCTTTAGTTAACAATTTAGCTTGCATCCATAACTTTCCTGGCCCGACCCATGCTCTTCATCTGTTACTAATAAACAGGAAGAAGATTATTATAGAACACTCAAGTTGTAAGAGTGACATAATGAATCAGAAATAATGTTCAGCAATAACAAATTGCCAAGTTACCTAGTCGCCCGAGAGAGAATTTTAATCTGAATAGCAATACTCAAGTACTACAAATTCTTAAACATTGCAATAAAAAAGGAAATATTAATTTTTTTTCTAAGGCACAGATTCTTAAAAGAAAACTGGATTATAAAAAACCCCTACTCCACAACTTCTGATAACACAAAAACGAGAATAAAATAAAGACAATAATAAACTAAAGAAATGCTTTGTGAAGGTTATATGACATAAACAATTAGTTGCAATATGTACAAAGTATTTCATAAGTGCTTTAAGTGCATAATTAAGTAGTTATTAAGACCAACTACATTGAAAACACGTCGCAGACTACAAGAACAATGGAACGGCTGGCTGCTTAGCTTTAGTTCCCTAAAAAACGCGCAAAGTTACCAAGAAAAGAAAGAGTTAAAATCCGCAAAAAAGTGAATAGACTTGCTAGTGCCTAAATGCTTAAAGCAAAAAAAAGAAAAAATGTTCAAGAAGTTCAAACATTGAACTTGGAAAACCTAAAACCCAAAGACAATGAAGAAAGCTTACCTCTTATGCAACTTAACTTCTTCCACTCTTGAGGAAACATGGCCGACCTTTTACCCCAAACTTCCAAACAACCCTGCCACTCCCTAGTCGCTGGGGGACAGTGTGGGTGGGGCTGAAGGCCTCCACACACTGAAAAAATCCTACTCGCGGAGATTTTAACTAGAGAAAAATATAATTAAGAATTGTGGACCTGTTTGGTCAGAAAGAGCAGAATTAACTCTCCAGAATACATGAAAAATATTATGAAATACACAAGTAGTGTATTTAATAATCTTTGCATGTATTTAATCACCTTAGTGAGCTTCTGTAGACTATTCATCCTATTAATTTTAATGTTAGTTTCACTATTTTTAGTATAGCTATTCTAGTGAGTGAATAACTAGTTTTCTTTTATATTTATTTTTATTTTCTTTTATAAACAGATTTTTAAGGGGTTTTTTTTTTGTGATTTTGTCTACATTATTTAATTTTTTATTTTTAATAGGACCTTCTTATCCATAGCACTAAGGTTCCTTTTTGTAGTTAATATGCATCCTCTAGCCAACTTCCAAAAGGCTTTCATTGGTCAGAATCATATTATTAACTGTGTAGAAAATTAAAACAGATCTGCCAACCTTACTCTATTATTCAGAATAATTTTTCTTAAAGTTCCTTTTTTCAGTGTGTGGAGGCCTTCAGCCCCACCCACACTGCCCCCCAGCGACTAGAGAGTGGCAGGGTTGTTTGGAAGTTTGGGGTAAAAGGTCGGCCATGTTTCCTCAAGAGTGGAAGAAGTTAAGTTGCATTAGAGGTAAGCTCTCTTCATTGTCTTTGGGTTTTAGGTTTTCCAAGTTCAATGTTTGAACTTCTTGAACATTTTTTCTTTTTTTTGCTTTGAGCATTTAGGCACTAGCAAGTCTATTAACTTTTTTGCGGATTTTAACTCTTTCTTTTCTTGGTAACTTTGCGCGTTTTTTAGGGAACTAAGGCTAAGCAGCCAGCCGTTCCATTGCTCTTGTAGTCTGCGAGTGTTTTCAATGTAGTTAATGTCTTAATAACTACTTAATTATGCACTTAAAGCACTTATGAAATACTTTGTACATATTGCAACTAATTGTTTATGTCATATAACCTTCACAAAGAATTTCTTTAGTTTATTATTGTCTTTATTTTATTCTCGTTTTTGTGTTATCAGAAGTTGTGGAGTAGGGAGGTTTTATAATCCAGTTTTCTTTTAAGAATCTGTGATTTAGAAAAAAAAATAATATTTCCTTTTTTATTGCAATGATTAAGAATTTGTAGTACTTGAGTATTGCTATTCAGGTTTAAATTCTCTCTCAGGCGACTAGGTAATTTGGCAATATACTCAAAGTTTGTCCCCTACATATTAATAGTTATGATTTTGAAAACCTATATACTAATCTGCCTCTATCAGATATAATCACTACCTTTAAAGAGCTGTATGCAGAATTTAAACTTAACCAATTTGTTGATGTAGGAACTTGGAACTCTTATCTCAATTGCTGCATAAAAAATAACCATATCTTATATAATAATACTCTCTATAAGCAAGTGAACGGTATTCCCATGGGAACATCAACGTCCACGAATATCGCTAATCTATTCCTGTTCTTTAAGGAATATAAATTCATTAAAAATCACCCCACCTGCTCAGATAACTACCTTTACACTTTTAGATATATTGATGATCTGCTGTGTATCAATAATTCAGAAGTTATAGAGAGTGATTTTGATAATATCTATCCTAGCTCTCTTAACTTATGTAAAACCAACCACAGTAATCAGGAACTTGAGTTCCTAGACTTAAGCATTAAGCTCAACAGGGGCAACCCATCTATTAGCCTCTTTGATAAAAGAGTTAATTTTCCTTTCAAAGTAATTAAATATCTACACTGGAATAATAACATTTCAACCAAAGTAATTGAGAATGTACTAATTTCTCAGGTCCTAAGAATTTCAAGAATTTGCAGCAACAATTTGGACTTCAATTACCACATTAATATACTATTAGAAAGTTTTCTAGAGAACGAAATTCCTTCTTCTTTCATCAAAAGAACTTTAAGAAAAATTATTCTGACTAATAGAGTAAGGTTGGCAGATCTGCTTTAATTTTCTACACAGTTAATAATATGATTCTGACCAATCAAAGCCGTAAGGAAGTTGGCTAGAGGATGCCTATTAACTACCTAAAGGAACCTTAGTGCTATGGATATGACGGTCCTATTAAAACAAAAAATTAAATAATATAAACAAAATCACAAAAAAAAGCTTAAAAATCTGTTTATAAAAGAAAATAAAAACAAATAAAAAAGAAAACTAGTTATTCATCACTAGGATAGCTATACTAAAAATAGTAAAACCAACATTAAAATTAATAAGATTCTGATTAATCTATAGAAGCTCACTAAGGTAATTTAATACATGCAAAGATTATTAAATACACTGCTCGTGTATTTTATAATATTTCTCATGTATTCTGGAGAGTTAATTCTGCTCTTTCTGATCATACAGATCCACAGTCTTAAGTTTATATATTTTTTTCTCTGGTTAAAATCTCCGCGCGTTGGTTTCTTGCTGTATGAGGAGGCCATCAGCCCCACCCTCACTGCCCCCCAGCGTCTAGGGAGTGGCGGAAGAGGTCAGCCATGTTCTTCTCTTGTGAGGAGAAAAGTTTTTGTCACACAAGAGGTAAGCTCTCTTCCTTGTTTTTGGGTTCTAGGTTTTATAAGTTCAATGTTTGTACTTCGTGTACTTTTTCTCTGTCGTTTTTTAGCTTTTCAGCTTTTAGGCATTGGTTTGTCTGTTAACATTTTTGCGGGTTTTAACTCTTTCTTTTCTTTGTAACTTTGAGCGTCTTTTGGGGTACCTAGGAACAGAAGATGGCTAAGCTTGTTCCTTTTCTATGCGCTGTCTATGCGCTGTTTTTTCAAAGTAGTTAAGTTCTTAATAACTAATTAATTATGCACTTAAAGCACTGCTGAAATACTTTGTACATATTGCAACTAACTGTTTAAGGTATATAACTTTCACAAAGTTTTCTTTAGTTAATTATTATCTTTAACTTATTCTCGTTTTCGTGCTGTCATAAGTTGTAGAGTAGGGGGTTTTAGACTCAAGTTTTCTTTCAAAAATCTGTTCGTTAAAAATTAATATTTCCTTTTTTAATTGCAATGTAAAAATTTGGATTTCTTTTGCATTGATTTTCAGGTTTAAATTCTCTCTCAAACGAACTTGGAATTTCGTTATGGCTGAAAATCATTTCTAATTATTATGTCACTCTCACAGCTTGAGTTCTCTTTAATCTTCTTCTCTCTGTTTAATAGTAACAGATGAAGAGCATGGGTCGGGCCAGGAAGGTTAATGGATGCAAGCGAAATTGTTAACTAGTGCTAGGTCATGCAACTCTACGGAGGACATGACATATATATATTTTTTAAACTATTTTAGGTGGGAATGTTACTTGCATCTATGGCCTTGCAGAAACCCATTTCCAACTAGGTCTTTGTGGAAGTGAGAAAATGCAGAGTTTTTGCTGGTCCTTGATAAAGCCAAGGCTCAGTATTCTCGACACCTTCTACATTCAGTTGTTTTATTTTATTTTTTTATCTTTTCTCCTTTTACTCACACAGGTAGATACATAACCTTTTCTATGTTGTACTAGGTGTGAGTCAAAATTATATTTGTATTTTTTTTGCTTAGGTATCTTCTTTATAGAATGTGAATTCTGAATTTTCAAAACTGCTGCGTTGCGCGTTTTGATTTTCAGGTTATTTTGCAACCTTCGTTTTAAATTCTAAAGTTTTTCCTTAGTCTTCAGTTTTGCTCTTGAGTAACTAATTTCAATTTATTATTTAGCAGCTCATGCGCAAATTCTAGTTGAAATGTTTTATTATTATTTTTTTTATTACTATTTTTTTATTTGAGGTTTTTTTCATTTTCTAATTTTTATTTTTAGTATGTTTTGGATGCAGCTTTTTGGAGTGTAGTTTATACTCGAGTTTGGTCTTTTCTTGGACTACTTATTTCTAAAAAGTTTTTCCTAGTTGGTTTGCTCAGAATTTGTATGTTTTGGCCCAAGTGGAGTTCTAAGGACGATGAAAGGATTGGAGGTCAGCTCAGATATTTTAAGTCCTCCCGCTCGGTTAGGCTAGCACCCTTTCCCATAGTGTATGAACTCGCTGGCAAAGGTAATCTAAAGTTATGAAATGACAAACGTTGTTTGACATGTAAATCTGCAGATCCTAACCTGTATTCTTCTGTTGAGGATAATTGCTCCAACAAGTTTTGCAAAGCCTACAATACCATCTATAAGCTCACCTGTACTGTCTGCAACCTTAGCTATATTGGCCAAAGTAAAAATCCTCTTCATCTTAGGATTAATGGTCACAGGTCTCTAGTAAACAAGTTCTCTAATTCAGGAGTGAACCCCTCCACAAACGCCAACCAGTACTCTACCTTTGAATTAGAGCATTTCCATACTCATGGTTTTGACAAAGTGAAAATAGAGGTACTACATATTATCCCTGACCTCTATGCTCGGCTAGAAACTGAATCCCTTGAAATTTTGCAGCATCAGTCTCTTTATCCCTATGGCCTTAATTCCACTCTATCTGACAATAAGCATAATCAGCATAAATTTTCTATTCGTGAACTTTTCTTTCTTGTTAATAATAAGAGCTGCTGTAGAGGTAATAGAGGACAGAGGTTATTTCGCACATCAAGCAAAGTTGATTTTGCTAACTTGCTAAAAACTCTGGAAAGCTTTAAAACTGGCACTAATTTTGTTAAAAATACTTACAAAATTCTCAAGTCCTTCAAGCACTCTGTCCTTAAAAGTTTTTTCAAATTCTGGAATGAAACTGCTGACCATGTTGATAAGCATGTTTTTGCTTTGGTTCTGGACATTCTTAAACATATTCTTAAAGATAAAATTTCTCTTAAAGAATTTTCCAGTAATTTTGTTACCATCAGGTTCCTAAATAAAGCCTACGATAATCTCAATGTAAGGAAGCTGTTCTACAATAATGCAATTTTTTTCCCCATCCACAGGCACCAGTCTATTGTAAGTTTTAAATATGTTAAGACCTTAGGGTCAATAGTTAAAAACTACAAACTTAACTCTTCGAGCTACATTCCTATAATTACTACATGTTCTTGTGATGAACATAAAGAAACAGTTCACTATGATAAGAATTACAACCATATTATCACCGGAAACTTGAGTTTTGTTGAAAATGAAAAGCTTAGGAATTTATTAGAGTATGGCTCTAAATTCAGACCTTCCTTCACAATTTCCAAAGAAAGGATTCTTGAGAGCTTCACTCAAGATGTTAATAGGTACATCGTAAAAACCAGTTTAAGGTACAATCAGCCTATTGAGGCCTTCGCAGAATGGAAATATAATATCATCAATAGCTTCACCGGTGAGTTGGCAGGTCTGGACTTTTGTTTCGACAGAAATCTCTTTTTCTCTGGAGAAGCTAAAAGGTCACTCTCCAAACTACAAGACCAATTTATTTTTACCACTACGGATAAAGCTAGCAATAATTTTGCAATTATCTGTAAGAAGTTCTATTTTGAATTGTTAACTATGGAACTCAATAATAGAGTAACATACGAGCCCGTAAGTTATTCTACCAAGCAGTTAGAAAATCGGTTTAAGGCATTCTTCAAGAAACTTAAAATTCCACAAACTAGAAGATATGAGCCTGAATTTCCATTTCTTTTTGCAACGGTTAAGTTTCATAAGGATCCTGTGAAGTTCAGGTTCATAGCTAGTGGAGTAAGGAGTCATAAAAAGAAAATAGATCTTGCTTTTGAAGATGTCTTAAAGAAGGTTTTGAAACACATTAGAAACTGTTCTAACTTGATGTACAGAGATTTTTGGATAATTAATAATAATGCTGAAGTAATTTCTACTATACTCAAAGTTTGTCCCCTAGATATTAATAGTTATGATTTTGAAAACCTATATACTAATCTGCCTCTATCAGATATAATCACTACCTTTAAAGAGCTGTATGCAGAATTTAAACTTAACCAATTTGTTGATGTAGGAACTTGGAACTCTTATCTCAATTGCTGCATAAAAAATAACCATATCTTATATAATAATACTCTCTATAAGCAAGTGAACGGTATTCCCATGGGAACATCAACGTCCACGAATATCGCTAATCTATTCCTGTTCTTTAAGGAATATAAATTCATTAAAAATCACCCCACCTGCTCAGATAACTACCTTTACACTTTTAGATATATTGATTATCTGCTGTGTATCAATAATTCAGAAGTTATAGAGAGTGATTTTGATAATATCTATCCTAGCTCTCTTAACTTATGTAAAACCAACCACAGTAATCAGGAACTTGAGTTCCTAGACTTAAGCATTAAGCTCAACAGGGGCAACCCATCTATTAGCCTCTTTGATAAAAGAGTTAATTTTCCTTTCAAAGTAATTAAATATCTACACTGGAATAATAACATTTCAACCAAAGTAATTGAGAATGTACTAATTTCTCAGGTCCTAAGAATTTCAAGAATTTGCAGCAACAATTTGGACTTCAATTACCACATTAATATACTATTAGAAAGTTTTCTAGAGAACGAAATTCCTTCTTCTTTCATCAAAAGAACTTTAAGAAAAATTATTCTGAATAATAGAGTAAGGTTGGCAGATCTGCTTTAATTTTCTACACAGTTAATAATATGATTCTGACCAATCAAAGCCGTAAGGAAGTTGGCTAGAGGATGCCTATTAACTACCTAAAGGAACCTTAGTGCTATGGATATGACGGTCCTATTAAAACAAAAAATTAAATAATATAAACAAAATCACAAAAAAAAGCTTAAAAATCTGTTTATAAAAGAAAATAAAAACAAATAAAAAAGAAAACTAGTTATTCATCACTAGGATAGCTATACTAAAAATAGTAAAACCAACATTAAAATTAATAAGATTCTGATTAATCTATAGAAGCTCACTAAGGTAATTTAATACATGCAAAGATTATTAAATACACTGCTCGTGTATTTTATAATATTTCTCATGTATTCTGGAGAGTTAATTCTGCTCTTTCTGATCATACAGATCCACAGTCTTAAGTTTATATATTTTTTTCTCTGGTTAAAATCTCCGCGCGTTGGTTTCTTGCTGTATGAGGAGGCCATCAGCCCCACCCTCACTGCCCCCAGCGTCTAGGGAGTGGCGGAAGAGGTCAGCCATGTTCTTCTCTTGTGAGGAGAAAAGTTTTTGTCACACAAGAGGTAAGCTCTCTTCCTTGTTTTTGGGTTCTAGGTTTTATAAGTTCAATGTTTGTACTTCGTGTACTTTTTCTCTGTCGTTTTTTAGCTTTTCAGCTTTTAGGCATTGGTTTGTCTGTTAACATTTTTGCGGGTTTTAACTCTTTCTTTTCTTTTGTAACTTTGAGCGTCTTTTGGGGTACCTAGGAACAGAAGATGGCTAAGCTTGTTCCTTTTCTATGCGCTGTCTATGCGCTGTTTTTTCAAAGTAGTTAAGTTCTTAATAACTAATTAATTATGCACTTAAAGCACTGCTGAAATACTTTGTACATATTGCAACTAACTGTTTAAGGTATATAACTTTCACAAAGTTTTCTTTAGTTAATTATTATCTTTAACTTATTCTCGTTTTCGTGCTGTCATAAGTTGTAGAGTAGGGGGTTTTAGACTCAAGTTTTCTTTCAAAAATCTGTTCGTTAAAAATTAATATTTCCTTTTTTAATTGCAATGTAAAAATTTGGATTTCTTTTGCATTGATTTTCAGGTTTAAATTCTCTCTCAAACGAACTTGGAATTTCGTTATGGCTGAAAATCATTTCTAATTATTATGTCACTCTCACAGCTTGAGTTCTCTTTAATCTTCTTCTCTCTGTTTAATAGTAACAGATGAAGAGCATGGGTCGGGCCAGGAAGGTTAATGGATGCAAGCGAAATTGTTAACTAGTGCTAGGTCATGCAACTCTACGGAGGACATGACATATATATATTTTTTAAACTATTTTAGGTGGGAATGTTACTTGCATCTATGGCCTTGCAGAAACCCATTTCCAACTAGGTCTTTGTGGAAGTGAGAAAATGCAGAGTTTTTGCTGGTCCTTGATAAAGCCAAGGCTCAGTATTCTCGACACCTTCTACATTCAGTTGTTTTATTTTATTTTTTTATCTTTTCTCCTTTTACTCACACAGGTAGATACATAACCTTTTCTATGTTGTACTAGGTGTGAGTCAAAATTATATTTGTATTTTTTTTGCTTAGGTATCTTCTTTATAGAATGTGAATTCTGAATTTTCAAAAACTGCTGCGTTGCGCGTTTTGATTTTCAGGTTATTTTGCAACCTTCGTTTTAAATTCTAAAGTTTTTCCTTAGTCTTCAGTTTTGCTCTTGAGTAACTAATTTCAATTTATTATTTAGCAGCTCATGCGCAAATTCTAGTTGAAATGTTTTATTATTATTTTTTTTATTACTATTTTTTTATTTGAGGTTTTTTTCATTTTCTAATTTTTATTTTTAGTATGTTTTGGATGCAGCTTTTTGGAGTGTAGTTTATACTCGAGTTTGGTCTTTTCTTGGACTGCTTATTTCTAAAAAGTTTTTCCTAGTTGGTTTGCTCAGAATTTGTATGTTTTGGCCCAAGTGGAGTTCTAAGGACGATGAAAGGATTGGAGGTCAGCTCAGATATTTTAAGTCCTCCCGCTCGGTTAGGCTAGCACCCTTTCCCATAGTGTATGAACTCGCTGGCAAAGGTAATCTAAAGTTATGAAATGACAAACGTTGTTTGACATGTAAATCTGCAGATCCTAACCTGTATTCTTCTGTTGAGGATAATTGCTCCAACAAGTTTTGCAAAGCCTACAATATCATCTATAAGCTCACCTGTACTGTCTGCAACCTTAGCTATATTGGCCAAAGTAAAAATCCTCTTCATCTTAGGATTAATGGTCACAGGTCTCTAGTAAACAAGTTCTCTAATTCAGGAGTGAACCCCTCCACAAACGCTAACCAGTACTCTACCTTTGAATTAGAGCATTTCCATACTCATGGTTTTGACAAAGTGAAAATAGAGGTACTACATATTATCCCTGACCTCTATGCTCGGCTAGAAACTGAATCCCTTGAAATTTTGCAGCATCAGTCTCTTTATCCCTATGGCCTTAATTTCACTCTATCTGACAATAAGCATAATCAGCATAAATTTTCTATTCGTGAACTCTTCTTTCTTGTTAATAATAAGAGCTGCTGTAGAGGTAATAGAGGACAGAGGTTATTTCGCACATCAAGCAAAGTTGATTTTGCTAACTTGCTAAAAACTCTGGAAAGCTTTAAAACTGGCACTAATTTTGTTAAAAATACTTACAAAATTCTCAAGTCCTTCAAGCACTCTGTCCTTAAAAGTTTTTTCAAATTCTGGAATGAAACTGCTGACCATGTTGATAAGCATGTTTTTGCTTTGGTTCTGGACATTCTTAAACATATTCTTAAAGATAAAATTTCTCTTAAAGAATTTTCCAGTAATTTTGTTACCATCAGGTTCCTAAATAAAGCCTACGATAATCTCAATGTAAGGAAGCTGTTCTACAATAATGCAATTTTTTTCCCCATCCACAGGCACCAGTCTATTGTAAGTTTTAAATATGTTAAGACCTTAGGGTCAATAGTTAAAAACTACAAACTTAACTCTTCGAGCTACATTCCTATAATTACTACATGTTCTTGTGATGAACATAAAGAAACAGTTCACTATGATAAGAATTACAACCATATTATCACCGGAAACTTGAGTTTTGTTGAAAATGAAAAGCTTAGGAATTTATTAGAGTATGGCTCTAAATTCAGACCTTCCTTCACAATTTCCAAAGAAAGGATTCTTGAGAGCTTCACTCAAGATGTTAATAGGTACATCGTAAAAACCAGTTTAAGGTACAATCAGCCTATTGAGGCCTTCGCAGAATGGAAATATAATATCATCAATAGCTTCACCGGTGAGTTGGCAGGTCTGGACTTTTGTTTCGACAGAAATCTCTTTTTCTCTGGAGAAGCTAAAAGGTCACTCTCCAAACTACAAGACCAATTTATTTTTACCACTACGGATAAAGCTAGCAATAATTTTGCAATTATCTGTAAGAAGTTCTATTTTGAATTGTTAACTATGGAACTCAATAATAGAGTAACATACGAGCCCGTAAGTTATTCTACCAAGCAGTTAGAAAATCGGTTTAAGGCATTCTTCAAGAAACTTAAAATTCCACAAACTAGAAGATATGAGCCTGAATTTCCATTTCTTTTTGCAACGGTTAAGTTTCATAAGGATCCTGTGAAGTTCAGGTTCATAGCTAGTGGAGTAAGGAGTCATAAAAAGAAAATAGATCTTGCTTTTGAAGATGTCTTAAAGAAGGTTTTGAAACACATTAGAAACTGTTCTAACTTGATGTACAGAGATTTTTGGATAATTAATAATAATGCTGAAGTAATTTCTACTATACTCAAAGTTTGTCCCCTAGATATTAATAGTTATGATTTTGAAAACCTATATACTAATCTGCCTCTATCAGATATAATCACTACCTTTAAAGAGCTGTATGCAGAATTTAAACTTAACCAATTTGTTGATGTAGGAACTTGGAACTCTTATCTCAATTGCTGCATAAAAAATAACCATATCTTATATAATAATACTCTCTATAAGCAAGTGAACGGTATTCCCATGGGAACATCAACGTCCACGAATATCGCTAATCTATTCCTGTTCTTTAAGGAATATAAATTCATTAAAAATCACCCCACCTGCTCAGATAACTACCTTTACACTTTTAGATATATTGATTATCTGCTGTGTATCAATAATTCAGAAGTTATAGAGAGTGATTTTGATAATATCTATCCTAGCTCTCTTAACTTATGTAAAACCAACCACAGTAATCAGGAACTTGAGTTCCTAGACTTAAGCATTAAGCTCAACAGGGGCAACCCATCTATTAGCCTCTTTGATAAAAGAGTTAATTTTCCTTTCAAAGTAATTAAATATCTACACTGGAATAATAACATTTCAACCAAAGTAATTGAGAATGTACTAATTTCTCAGGTCCTAAGAATTTCAAGAATTTGCAGCAACAATTTGGACTTCAATTACCACATTAATATACTATTAGAAAGTTTTCTAGAGAACGAAATTCCTTCTTCTTTCATCAAAAGAACTTTAAGAAAAATTATTCTGAATAATAGAGTAAGGTTGGCAGATCTGCTTTAATTTTCTACACAGTTAATAATATGATTCTGACCAATCAAAGCCGTAAGGAAGTTGGCTAGAGGATGCCTATTAACTACCTAAAGGAACCTTAGTGCTATGGATATGACGGTCCTATTAAAACAAAAAATTAAATAATATAAACAAAATCACAAAAAAAGCTTAAAAATCTGTTTATAAAAGAAAATAAAAACAAATAAAAAAGAAAACTAGTTATTCATCACTAGGATAGCTATACTAAAAATAGTAAAACCAACATTAAAATTAATAAGATTCTGATTAATCTATAGAAGCTCACTAAGGTAATTTAATACATGCAAAGATTATTAAATACACTGCTCGTGTATTTTATAATATTTCTCATGTATTCTGGAGAGTTAATTCTGCTCTTTCTGATCATACAGATCCACAGTCTTAAGTTTATATATTTTTTTCTCTGGTTAAAATCTCCGCGCGTTGGTTTCTTGCTGTATGAGGAGGCCATCAGCCCCACCCTCACTGCCCCCCAGCGTCTAGGGAGTGGCGGAAGAGGTCAGCCATGTTCTTCTCTTGTGAGGAGAAAAGTTTTTGTCACACAAGAGGTAAGCTCTCTTCCTTGTTTTTGGGTTCTAGGTTTTATAAGTTCAATGTTTGTACTTCGTGTACTTTTTCTCTGTCGTTTTTTAGCTTTTCAGCTTTTAGGCATTGGTTTGTCTGTTAACATTTTTGCGGGTTTTAACTCTTTCTTTTCTTTGTAACTTTGAGCGTCTTTTGGGGTACCTAGGAACAGAAGATGGCTAAGCTTGTTCCTTTTCTATGCGCTGTCTATGCGCTGTTTTTTCAAAGTAGTTAAGTTCTTAATAACTAATTAATTATGCACTTAAAGCACTGCTGAAATACTTTGTACATATTGCAACTAACTGTTTAAGGTATATAACTTTCACAAAGTTTTCTTTAGTTAATTATTATCTTTAACTTATTCTCGTTTTCGTGCTGTCATAAGTTGTAGAGTAGGGGGTTTTAGACTCAAGTTTTCTTTCAAAAAATCTGTTCGTTAAAAATTAATATTTCCTTTTTTAATTGCAATGTAAAAATTTGGATTTCTTTTGCATTGATTTTCAGGTTTAAATTCTCTCTCAAACGAACTTGGAATTTCGTTATGGCTGAAAATCATTTCTAATTATTATGTCACTCTCACAGCTTGAGTTCTCTTTAATCTTCTTCTCTCTGTTTAATAGTAACAGATGAAGAGCATGGGTCGGGCCAGGAAGGTTAATGGATGCAAGCGAAATTGTTAACTAGTGCTAGGTCATGCAACTCTACGGAGGACATGACATATATATATTTTTTAAACTATTTTAGGTGGGAATGTTACTTGCATCTATGGCCTTGCAGAAACCCATTTCCAACTAGGTCTTTGTGGAAGTGAGAAAATGCAGAGTTTTTGCTGGTCCTTGATAAAGCCAAGGCTCAGTATTCTCGACACCTTCTACATTCAGTTGTTTTATTTTATTTTTTTATCTTTTCTCCTTTTACTCACACAGGTAGATACATAACCTTTTCTATGTTGTACTAGGTGTGAGTCAAAATTATATTTGTATTTTTTTTGCTTAGGTATCTTCTTTATAGAATGTGAATTCTGAATTTTCAAAACTGCTGCGTTGCGCGTTTTGATTTTCAGGTTATTTTGCAACCTTCGTTTTAAATTCTAAAGTTTTTCCTTAGTCTTCAGTTTTGCTCTTGAGTAACTAATTTCAATTTATTATTTAGCAGCTCATGCGCAAATTCTAGTTGAAATGTTTTATTATTATTTTTTTTATTACTATTTTTTTATTTGAGGTTTTTTTCATTTTCTAATTTTTATTTTTAGTATGTTTTGGATGCAGCTTTTTGGAGTGTAGTTTATACTCGAGTTTGGTCTTTTCTTGGACTGCTTATTTCTAAAAAGTTTTTCCTAGTTGGTTTGCTCAGAATTTGTATGTTTTGGCCCAAGTGGAGTTCTAAGGACGATGAAAGGATTGGAGGTCAGCTCAGATATTTTAAGTCCTCCCGCTCGGTTAGGCTAGCACCCTTTCCCATAGTGTATGAACTCGCTGGCAAAGGTAATCTAAAGTTATGAAATGACAAACGTTGTTTGACATGTAAATCTGCAGATCCTAACCTGTATTCTTCTGTTGAGGATAATTGCTCCAACAAGTTTTGCAAAGCCTACAATACCATCTATAAGCTCACCTGTACTGTCTGCAACCTTAGCTATATTGGCCAAAGTAAAAATCCTCTTCATCTTAGGATTAATGGTCACAGGTCTCTAGTAAACAAGTTCTCTAATTCAGGAGTGAACCCTCCACAAACGCCAACCAGTACTCTACCTTTGAATTAGAGCATTTCCATACTCATGGTTTTGACAAAGTGAAAATAGAGGTACTACATATTATCCCTGACCTCTATGCTCGGCTAGAAACTGAATCCCTTGAAATTTTGCAGCATCAGTCTCTTTATCCCTATGGCCTTAATTCCACTCTATCTGACAATAAGCATAATCAGCATAAATTTTCTATTCGTGAACTCTTCTTTCTTGTTAATAATAAGAGCTGCTCTAGAGGTAATAGAGGACAGAGGTTATTTCGCACATCAAGCAAAGTTGATTTTGCTAACTTGCTAAAAACTCTGGAAAGCTTTAAAACTGGCACTAATTTTGTTAAAAATACTTACAAAATTCTCAAGTCCTTCAAGCACTCTGTCCTTAAAAGTTTTTTCAAATTCTGGAATGAAACTGCTGACCATGTTGATAAGCATGTTTTTGCTTTGGTTCTGGACATTCTTAAACATATTCTTAAAGATAAAATTTCTCTTAAAGAATTTTCCAGTAATTTTGTTACCATCAGGTTCCTAAATAAAGCCTACGATAATCTCAATGTAAGGAAGCTGTTCTACAATAATGCAATTTTTTTCCCCATCCACAGGCACCAGTCTATTGTAAGTTTTAAATATGTTAAGACCTTAGGGTCAATAGTTAAAAACTACAAACTTAACTCTTCGAGCTACATTCCTGTAATTACTACATGTTCTTGTGATGAACATAAAGAAACAGTTCACTATGATAAGAATTACAACCATATTATCACCGGAAACTTGAGTTTTGTTGAAAATGAAAAGCTTAGGAATTTATTAGAGTATGGCTCTAAATTCAGACCTTCCTTCACAATTTCCAAAGAAAGGATTCTTGAGAGCTTCACTCAAGATGTTAATAGGTACATCGTAAAAACCAGTTTAAGGTACAATCAGCCTATTGAGGCCTTCGCAGAATGGAAATATAATATCATCAATAGCTTCACCGGTGAGTTGGCAGGTCTGGACTTTTGTTTCGACAGAAATCTCTTTTTCTCTGGAGAAGCTAAAAGGTCACTCTCCAAACTACAAGACCAATTTATTTTTACCACTACGGATAAAGCTAGCAATAATTTTGCAATTATCTGTAAGAAGTTCTATTTTGAATTGTTAACTATGGAACTCAATAATAGAGTAACATACGAGCCCGTAAGTTATTCTACCAAGCAGTTAGAAAATCGGTTTAAGGCATTCTTCAAGAAACTTAAAATTCCACAAACTAGAAGATATGAGCCTGAATTTCCATTTCTTTTTGCAACGGTTAAGTTTCATAAGGATCCTGTGAAGTTCAGGTTCATAGCTAGTGGAGTAAGGAGTCATAAAAAGAAAATAGATCTTGCTTTTGAAGATGTCTTAAAGAAGGTTTTGAAACACATTAGAAACTGTTCTAACTTGATGTACAGAGATTTTTGGATAATTAATAATAATGCTGAAGTAATTTCTACTATACTCAAAGTTTGTCCCCTAGATATTAATAGTTATGATTTTGAAAACCTATATACTAATCTGCCTCTATCAGATATAATCACTACCTTTAAAGAGCTGTATGCAGAATTTAAACTTAAACAATTTGTTGATGTAGGAACTTGGAACTCTTATCTCAATTGCTGCATAAAAAATAACCATATCTTATATAATAATACTCTCTATAAGCAAGTGAACGGTATTCCCATGGGAACATCAACGTCCACGAATATCGCTAATCTATTCCTGTTCTTTAAGGAATATAAATTCATTAAAAATCACCCCACCTGCTCAGATAACTACCTTTACACTTTTAGATATATTGATGATCTGCTGTGTATCAATAATTCAGAAGTTATAGAGAGTGATTTTGATAATATCTATCCTAGCTCTCTTAACTTATGTAAAACCAACCACAGTAATCAGGAACTTGAGTTCCTAGACTTAAGCATTAAGCTCAACAGGGGCAACCCATCTATTAGCCTCTTTGATAAAAGAGTTAATTTTCCTTTCAAAGTAATTAAATATCTACACTGGAATAATAACATTTCAACCAAAGTAATTGAGAATGTACTAATTTCTCAGGTCCTAAGAATTTCAAGAATTTGCAGCAACAATTTGGACTTCAATTACCACATTAATATACTATTAGAAAGTTTTCTAGAGAACGAAATTCCTTCTTCTTTCATCAAAAGAACTTTAAGAAAAATTATTCTGAATAATAGAGTAAGGTTGGCAGATCTGCTTTAATTTTCTACACAGTTAATAATATGATTCTGACCAATCAAAGCCGTAAGGAAGTTGGCTAGAGGATGCCTATTAACTACCTAAAGGAACCTTAGTGCTATGGATATGACGGTCCTATTAAAACAAAAAATTAAATAATATAAACAAAATCACAAAAAAAAGCTTAAAAATCTGTTTATAAAAGAAAATAAAAACAAATAAAAAAGAAAACTAGTTATTCATCACTAGGATAGCTATACTAAAAATAGTAAAACCAACATTAAAATTAATAAGATTCTGATTAATCTATAGAAGCTCACTAAGGTAATTTAATACATGCAAAGATTATTAAATACACTGCTCGTGTATTTTATAATATTTCTCATGTATTCTGGAGAGTTAATTCTGCTCTTTCTGATCATACAGATCCACAGTCTTAAGTTTATATATTTTTTTCTCTGGTTAAAATCTCCGCGCGTTGGTTTCTTGCTGTATGAGGAGGCCATCAGCCCCACCCTCACTGCCCCCCAGCGTCTAGGGAGTGGCGGAAGAGGTCAGCCATGTTCTTCTCTTGTGAGGAGAAAAGTTTTTGTCACACAAGAGGTAAGCTCTCTTCCTTGTTTTTGGGTTCTAGGTTTTATAAGTTCAATGTTTGTACTTCGTGTACTTTTTCTCTGTCGTTTTTTAGCTTTTCAGCTTTTAGGCATTGGTTTGTCTGTTAACATTTTTGCGGGTTTTAACTCTTTCTTTTCTTTGTAACTTTGAGCGTCTTTTTGGGGTACCTAGGAACAGAAGATGGCTAAGCTTGTTCCTTTTCTATGCGCTGTCTATGCGCTGTTTTTTCAAAGTAGTTAAGTTCTTAATAACTAATTAATTATGCACTTAAAGCACTGCTGAAATACTTTGTACATATTGCAACTAACTGTTTAAGGTATATAACTTTCACAAAGTTTTCTTTAGTTAATTATTATCTTTAACTTATTCTCGTTTTCGTGCTGTCATAAGTTGTAGAGTAGGGGGTTTTAGACTCAAGTTTTCTTTCAAAAATCTGTTCGTTAAAAATTAATATTTCCTTTTTTAATTGCAATGTAAAAATTTGGATTTCTTTTGCATTGATTTTCAGGTTTAAATTCTCTCTCAAACGAACTTGGAATTTCGTTATGGCTGAAAATCATTTCTAATTATTATGTCACTCTCACAGCTTGAGTTCTCTTTAATCTTCTTCTCTCTGTTTAATAGTAACAGATGAAGAGCATGGGTCGGGCCAGGAAGGTTAATGGATGCAAGCGAAATTGTTAACTAGTGCTAGGTCATGCAACTCTACGGAGGACATGACATATATATATTTTTTAAACTATTTTAGGTGGGAATGTTACTTGCATCTATGGCCTTGCAGAAACCCATTTCCAACTAGGTCTTTGTGGAAGTGAGAAAATGCAGAGTTTTTGCTGGTCCTTGATAAAGCCAAGGCTCAGTATTCTCGACACCTTCTACATTCAGTTGTTTTATTTTATTTTTTTATCTTTTCTCCTTTTACTCACACAGGTAGATACATAACCTTTTCTATGTTGTACTAGGTGTGAGTCAAAATTATATTTGTATTTTTTTTGCTTAGGTATCTTCTTTATAGAATGTGAATTCTGAATTTTCAAAACTGCTGCGTTGCGTGTTTTGATTTTCAGGTTATTTTGCAACCTTCGTTTTAAATTCTAAAGTTTTTCCTTAGTCTTCAGTTTTGCTCTTGAGTATATATATATATATATATATATGTGTGTGTGTGTGTATTTGGGATGTAAGGTCAGGTGATGCGTAACATCAAAGCCTCTCCTTGACAAATGTCAACCCCGCCTTCTCGTGGTGCATCCTGTTCCCACTAAAGGGGCTCTGACGACTGTCAATAGCGGTATAGCTATACCATCGGGATTAGAGGAAATGCTATTCCACACTCAACAACCCGCTTGACAAGCGTGGTGAGTTATGGCCAAACCCCTCCAAAATGACTTCACAACTTAAATCTTGGCCCCCAGGCTCCGGCAGCTGGAATGTACCTGGCCAAGGCAGCGGCCAGTGCGACATAAAGGCAGAGGGTGCTAAGAATCACCGGAGGACCGGACTAGGCTACCATCTGATGCTGACCTTGGCTACGTAAAATGGACGCTCCCTATCTTCTGATTCAAGGCTTCTTGAATTGGAAGAGGAACTACAAAGGATCAAGTGGGACATCGTCGGGCTAAGTGAGGTAAGGAGAAAAGGAGAAGATCTCATTGAACTGAAAAGTGGACATCTCTTCTACTATCGTGGGACCGATACTGGCAGAACTAGTGGTGCTGGATTTATAATAAACAAGAAAGTAAAGGATAAAGTTGTAGAAGTTGAAAGTTCCTCTGACAGAGCTGCACGACTAGTTATCCAACTCTCGAGAAGATACAAGGCTCAGATTATTCAAACTTATGCACCCACCACAAGTCACCCTGACGAAGAAATTGAAGAATTTTATGAGGAAATTCGTCATCTAAATAATAAAGGTGAGCAGCACTTGAAGATTATTATGGGAGATTTCAATGCAAAAATAGGGCAACGGCAACAGAACTTCAGTAGGTAAATTCGGTCACGGCAGCAGAAACCAGCGTGGAAATACTCTCGTTGAGTTTGCATAGGAAGAAGAGTTTTTCATCTTGAACTCCTTTCTTCAAGAAAAAGCCACACAGGAAATGGACGTGGAGACATCCAAATGGAACGACAAGTGAAATTGGTTTTATTATGTGTAACAAAAAATTCGTCATAGAAGACTGCAGCGTGCTAAACAAGTTCAACACAGGTAGTGACAATAGATTGGTGAGATGTAAGATGCACCTCAACACTAAACTCGGACATGGCAAGCTCATAAGACAAACAAAATGTATTGACATAACCAACCTTAAAAAACACCATAATACCTTCAAGTTGGAACTGAAGAACAGATTCTCTGCTTTAAGAGGCCTAACATCTGAAGAAGTGGACATTTCTGAAGTTAACAGAAAAATAACCAAAGTTCTTATGGAAACAGCAACAAAAATTAGCTGGGTCTAAGAACAAGTTGCATGTGAACAAATTATCAGGAAAAACCAAAATGTTGATACAAAAAAGAAGAGAGATGAGGACAACTAAAGATGATGTGACTTCCAAAGTGGAATATATAGAGCTATGCAAGACAGTGCGAAAAAGTATAACCGAAGACGTAAGGAAATTCAACTGTGAACTAGTGAGGAAAGCAATTGAAAACCACCAAAGCCTAAAGATAGCAAAGGGACATCTCAGTAAGGGAAGAAAACAGATTATGGCACTGAGAAAAGAAGATGGTTCAGTAACAAGAAATAGAGGCGAAATTTTGACAAGAGTGAAAGATTTCTACTCCAAATTATGTGAAAGGGATGATACATGTACTCCAGACATCATGAAAGGTACCAGTATCAGAGTTCTTCCAGTCCTCCCAGCAGAAGTTGCACATGCAATCAAGAACATGAAGTGGGGAAAAGCTCCAGGAGAAGAAGGAATTACTGTAGACATCATACAAGATGCAAGTGGAGAAATCGAAACAGTACTCGCCCAAATTTTCACTCGATGCCTTAATGAAGGGAAGATTTCTGAGGATTGGAACAACGCTACAATGATCCTGCTACATAAAAAAGGTGACATTGAGGATCTCAGGAACTACAGACCTATCAGCCTCCTATCAGTGGTTTATAAAATCTTCACTAAAGTTCTTTCACACCGCTTGAAGGTAACACTGGACATGGCTCAACCGAGAGAACAAGCTGAATTTAGGAGTGGCTACAGCACAATAGATCATATCCACGTACTGAGAGAACTAATTGAAAGAGCGAGGGAATATGAACTTCCATTGTGCATGGCTCTTATCGATTATGAAAAAGCCTTTGATTCGGTGAAACCATCAGCAGTTACAATGGCTCTGAAATCCTGTGTTATTGAAGATGCATCCATTTATATTATTAATAACATCTATGAAAATGCAAGTGCAAAGATTCGGTTGTTTGAAAGTACAACGCACATAAAAATTGGAAAGGGAGTGAGACAAGGTGACACCATATTTCCGAAGCTCTTTAATGCCAAACTAGGAAATGTCTTTCAATCACTGAACTGGGAAAACAAAGGGATAAAGATTAATGGAGATTATCTAACCCACCTTCGTTTTGCTGATGACTTAGTCATTTTTGCAACTACCCCATCAGAATTGCAGGGTATGATCCAGGAACTTTCTGACAAGAGCAAAGAAGTGGGATTAAAAATGAACTTTCAGAAGACAAAAGTGATGTTCAATGCTTTTACAAGAAATGAAGATTTATCGATTGATGGAGAAAAGCTGGAGATAACAGACACGTACGTTTATCTTGGACAGCAGATATCAAGTGAGGGTCACATTGATGAAGAAATTAATCGGCGAACAAAACTTTCCTGGAGAGCTTTTGGAAGAAACAGCATAATTTTCAAGAGCAATATGCCATTATGTCTTAAAAGAAAAGTGTTTGATCAATGCATCCTTCCAGTGCTTACGTATGGTGCAGAGACGTGGACCTTAACTAAAAGAGACATACAAAGGCTGCAGACAACTCAAAAAAGCATGGAGAGGTGCATGCTTCGTGTAACCAGGAGAGATAAGAAGATGAACTCGTGGATCCGAAAAATGACAAGAGTGGAAGACATCATGATCTGAGTTAAATCCCTGAAATGGCAATGGGCTGGACATACTGCCAGAAGGACAGACCATTGATGGACAGCCGAAATTTTAGATTGGATTCCAAGGGATAGGAAAAAAGCCAGAAGAAGACCACATGGGAGATGGGTGGATGAAATTCGAAAGTATGCAGGAGTGACATGGAGGAGACTGGCTCAAGACAGACCGTTGTGGAGGAAACTTGGGGAGACCTTCGTCCAACAGTGGATTGATAATGGTTGACAATGATGATGATGATATATATATTTATATATCATTGTCAATCCAATGCTAGATGAAGGTCTCCCCCTTTTTCTTCCAAAACACTCTGTCTTGAGCCATTCTCCTCCATGTCACTCAGGCATGCTATGAAATTTCATCCATTCATCTTCCATGTGGTCTTTTTCTGGGTCTTTTCCGGCCCCTTGGTATTTTAGTCAAAAATTTCGGTTGTCCATCGGTAGTCCGTTCTTCTAGCAATATGACCAGTCCACTTCCATTTCAGGGATTTTACTCTGATCATGATGTCTTCCACTCTTGTCATTTTCCTGATAAATGAGTTCATCTGTTTTCTGGTTATACCAAACATGCATCTCTCCACACTTTTTTCAGTTGTCTGCAGCCTTTGTATGTCTCTTTTAGTTAAAGACCAAGTCTCTGCTGCGTGCGTAAGAGCTGGACGGATGCATTGATTAAACACTTTTCTTTTAAGACATTGTGACGTACCTGCCAGCAGGACGCACATGACATAAAGGCAGATAGGAATCAGAATACATGTCTGCGTAGCTCAGTTGGTAGAGCGACTTGTTCCGGAATAAGCGTACTCGGGTTCGAATCCCGGCGTAGACCAAAAATGACGGAGAAATTTACTTCGTTATAACGTAAGGGTAAATTGCTCTTGAAAATTGTATTGCTTCTTCTAAAAGCTCTCCAACCAAGCTTTATATTTGGTGCAGTCCTAATAAAAAGTACCCTGGCAGTCTCCTACATCCTGTCTGGAGTTTGGCACTGCCAACCACTGCCTAATTTGGCAGTGTGGAGGGTGAGTTAATTGTAGCAGTGGGTCAACCGCAATTGGAAATTTCAAAAACTTTGCAATACTCCGTATTGTCTGAAACACTGAAAGCGACTTTCATCAAGGCTATCCCGTCGAGGGGCTAGCACCCCTCCCCCAAATTCTTTGACTAAAAAAAATTAGCAAAATGCACTCTCGAAAGTCACGCAATATACCTACATAGTAATTATGTGCTATTTTTTGCCTTACTCCATAGAGTCTGGAGTGTGGCAGTTTACTTGTGTGGCAGTAACCCGCCACACAGGAAAACTGCGATACGTCTTTCAGAAACTTGGAAAACTGCTACATGTTTTTCACTAAGGGCCTGGGCACAAATTGCTGCTTCTTCGAAGAACATTTTGAATGTGTGGCAGTTTTCCAAGTTCCCGAATTATGTGGCAGTTTTCCCAGGTTCCTAACGACGGGGAATTAGGTTTTGTTAGTCTGAATTTTCATGCCGGTCATTCGAGTTTAGGGCAACTGTCCACAAAAGTTCAAGGAGGGGGGGGGGAGGGTTATAGAAATTACCGTTTCTTGGCCTATATTGAGAATTGAATTGGGAACTCCAAACAAATTTCGAGAAAACGTTCTATGTAAGCCAAGCCAGAATTGTATTTTAATTTTGACAACTTCAGTGTTCAACGAAACAACAGAATTACAGCATGACTCATGCTGTATTCAGAAAAGGATGATAAGGTGGGATTTTTTAAAAACACTATACTTTTACTTACGCCGCATAACATGTCAAGTTTGAAATATTTTTTGTTTACGTAATTATTTCATAGGCCCTAGGCCTAGGCTTTTTTAATAGTTTTTACTCTACCAATGTCATATTCACAGCGTTTACCTATCAACTCAAGTTAATATGTTGCGCTTATCAAAATTTTCTGAAAAGACCAGGCTTAGGAACTCTGAATTAATATTTCGTGCCTAAGTTAAAACTAATATTTTTAACTTGATTTGACGTATAAACGCTGTGAATATGAAATTGGTAGAATAAAAACTGTTAAAAAGGCCCAGGCCTAGGTCCTATGAATTAATGTTTAGTACCTAAGTAAAAGCGCAATGCTATTAACTTGATTTGATACGTAAACGTTATGAATATGACGACGGCGGATTAAAAGCTGTTAAAAAGGCCATAGTGTAGTTTCACAGCTTGCGATGATTCGACCTGGTTTATTTCGTGTTGAAATGGGTTATGTCTTGTTCTTCGTGCTTAAGACAGCAATATAGTCTACCGGTAAATCTTAATTAGCACGACAAAAACTCCCACTCATCGTAGGGCCTATGAATTAAGTAAAAGAAAAATATTACAAACTTGACATGTTATGGAAATATTTAGTGCGTAAGTAAAAGTGTATGTAGCATTATTAAAAAATCCCACCATATCGTCCTTTTCTGAACACAGCATGAGTCATGCTATAATTCCGTTGTTTCGTCGAACACTGTAGTTTAAAGAAATGTACTAAGTCACGGCAATTTATTTCTTCAAATTAAAGTATAATTCTTGTTGGGCTTACATAGAACGTTTACTCGAAATTTGTTTGGCCGCCCCGGTGGCGCAGTGGTCTAAGGCGTTGGCCTCTGATCATTCGTCCGTAAGGGGTCCAGGTTCGAATCCCGCGGTCAGGCATGGATGTTGTGTTTGTCTTACGGCACTGGCTCTCTCCCTTCCCTGGAACCAGTGACCCTAAATTAGGGACGGGCGACTGCTTATAGCCCATTGAGTTGCTCACGGTGGTCGTTAAACCTCAAAAAAAAAAAAAAATTGTTTGGAGTTTCCAATTCAGTTCTCAATATAGGCCAAGAAACGGTAATCTCTATAGCCCCCTCCCCTCTCCTTGAACTTTTGAGGCCCGTTGCGCTAAACCGTCGTTAGGAACCTTGGAAAACTGCCACACATAATTCGGAAACTTGGAAAGCTGCCCCACTGGAAAACTACCACACATTCAAGGTGTTCCTCGGAGGAACAGTAATTTGTGCCCTGTTCTTTAATGAAAACATGTGACAGTTTTCGTGTGTGGCACCTTTTCCAATTTGCTGAAAGATGTATGGCAATTTTCTGTATGGAGGTTTAGTGAACCACAGCTTTAATTACCTGTTATTGGCCGAAATATAACTGACCACAATTAAATTTCTGTCGAAATATAAACGATCATATTTTTTGCAGTTTGCCAATTTTAAATGCATAATTTTTAAACTATTATACAATGCCCATTCAGAAGTTTTTTTACGCTTTCGAACCGTAGGTTGGGTTGAGAAACGTATATGCCCGGCTGTCCCTCATTTTGGCTATCCGTCTGCTCGATAAGTCGCGTAAATATCGTATGATTTCGAAAAATTTTAGTATGTTGTTTGGAATAACCTGGCACGAAACCTATTGAAAATGGTCGAAATGGGATTAATGGTCAGTATACAGGTCCGGGATTTATTTCCCGACCTTCTGCGTGATTGCTTGCGGAAAAAAGCGTCGATTGCGTCCAAATTTTAGTATGTTGTTTCGAATCAACATTGGTGTCAGTCTATAGAAAATGATTGTTATTAGCACTTGCGGGAAGTGTACATGCGTGCCATTTGTGAAAAATGTACGCTCAATGATTTTCTTGAAAACTATCCGACTTTAATGGAATTTTTCATTATAAAAGGCGCATGGGTGGTAGCTCTTTATGATAGAAATAACAGGAACAGAAATAGATATGATGGTGATCTATAATTTGAACCGCAGGCGTAATGTGAACCTTAGTATGCCACCCTCAAAAATAGGCATTTTGCTATGGTCTTTGGCATGTTGGAAAGCGTATTATAATCAATGCATTGCATGATTTTACTTATTTGTTTCCCTTTACTAGAAGCATTTTTAGTAATAACAATTCGCACTAGCAAATTTTGTTGTTTAGTAGCAAGGAGACCGCCATATATTAGCCAAATTTGTTCGAAAAGTGGAGACAAATGTGTAATTTGAAGTAGTTATATATACCGTAATGTAAATAATGTAAAGTGAACACTAAACTTACTTTGGAATATTATTAAAAGTACTAAAGCCAAATATCTTAGGGCTGTACGTTACAATTAGAAATATGACCAAAAAGTCTTCTACAATGTACATGTAACACAAGTAGAAAGTCGAGCAATTCTTCCACTGGACTTATAGTCACGGGAAATTTCTCGCACCCCTAATGAGAAACATGCGAAGTGGAAACTGAAAAGATGCCGAAGCGAACAATTTTGCTTCCTTATCCATGAGACAGACACAAAATAATTTTTGTTCTAACTGGAATACTCTGTCCATGACTGGTACTTCAGAAATGTTAAAAATCAGAATTTGTTAGCCCTCAAGTTTGAAATATGTGAACTGTTTGAGAAATTTAAATGTTACAGAAATAATTTTTTTATGTTCAATCAGTTAAAAAACATTTTTTAATAATCTCTAAAATAAAAAAAGTTCAACACGCATGACTCATGACTTTCACTCTTTCAGCACCCTTAGCGGATTTGGGCTAGAGCGCCCGATAAGAAAGTGACATGGAAGCGAAGTGGGAAGGGGAGGAAGACGCCCTTATTTATTACCGGGGGGCAGTACGCGGGGTCCGACGGGTTAACATGCCCATCCGACGCACGGCGGATATTTAGTGGATCGAGCGTTCGTACCTGTCTGGGATCGAACCTGAGACCCTTCCCGTGGCAGTCACAAACATTGCCCACTAGGCCACCCGCGGCCCTACACTCGGAAGAACTGCATGGCAAAGAACTTACGCAATTTAAGAGAGGGCGCAAACCTTGTGGGATCCTCTTACCCCCATTTTCAAGATAATCCCTGAAGCAGATTGGAATTTTGGTTTTATCCAATCGGAACATTTCACACAATCGTTTTATAGAGTCTCGTCCGTAGAGCACAGTGAGATCCGTTGGCCACAAGTTTGAATCAAGAACATTTATGTCGCTCATTAATTGATCGTAATTTTCTTTGTTGGTATCTTTTCCTGTTTGCTTTACATTGGAACATTGAGTAGTATAGCATCGGTTCTCTAAGCTGTTGATTATGCTGGTTAAAAATTGCCCTTTTTCAGTTTCTTTTAACTTTATGTTGGAATAAAGGTGGACTCCCTTGAAGTTTCCTTTTTGAAGAGCTTCCTCGCATTCTTCTGAAGCATCGCCTGGGTTGTCCTTCATTGGCTTCAGCACAAAGACTGATCTTCGAATAAGCTTACCAGCTCGTGATGTGTTGCAGTTTTTTTCCTGTTTCTGTTCAGACAAGCATCCAATTTCTTCTAAAACATCATGAAAAAGGGCCCAATCTTTAAAAAACTCCACTGATTGTAGTCTGTTTAGTAGACCACAGTACTTTGACTTTTCCCTTCCTGTTCTAGATGAATCAGTTGATGACTGCTTAAAGTGTGCTGCTAGAGCAGGGTACGATTTCCATACAGCTTGCACAGTTCTGAAGCTACTTGAAATCCACCTAGCATCGAAAATGCGACCAATCTTCTTTAGCTGAATGCCTAGCTCATAACCGAGAGCTTCCAATTTCCGGCATTTCTTTGGTGATTGGTGATAAAGACTGTATATATCTCCTCGATGAAGACTTGGAAGTGATAGGAAGAATTTTGGTCACGCAATGCGTCACTGACAGCAAGTTCTAACCGATGGTTCAAACACTGCCAAATCAGGATGTTTGAGAATTTTCCCTTTAATAACTTAGCAACTCCAGATTTCACACCCAGCATATCACTAGCGCAATCACTTGCAAAGCATAATAAATTGTTTTGGAGGTAGTGTTCATCCAGTCCATAAGATTTTAAACACTGGAGCAGTGATGCTGCTATTGCGGAGGCTTTTTGATCTTTAAGTTCAACCAGATCAAGAAATATTGTTGTATCTTCATCGTTGAGATGTGTTCTGATATAAACTATTAAGGTGGATTTCTTACTGGGAGAAGTTGATTCATCGATTAGTAAAGAAATTTTGGCAATTTCCCTGACAAGTTTATTTCCTAGTTTCTTCTTAAATTCACTGGCGATGTGCTCAACAATTTCTGAACAGGTGGTTCGAGAATACAAGGTCACACCAACGTTCACACCATTTTTTTTCTGAAGCTGAATCAGATCCGTGTGATCGGTCAAAGGCTGAGAATTTTTTGCTATGTAGTAGGAAGTATTAAATATTTTCGAAGTTGTTTCGTGATATTTATTAAGCTGATGCTGCGTAATGTTTTCCAATTGAGTTTTATTAGCTGATTTTATAGTTTCTTCAGCTTTTCTGTGCGAATCTGACCCACCATGGAGGCTAATTTTGTTTCTTAGCGATTTCAATTTCTTCTCCTTCGTGTCTCCACTATATGATATTTTGAAATTACTCCACTCGGAATTAATATATAGGCCCTGAGATTTATTTGGCCCTAAGGATTTAACCTTAGAACAGAAAATGCATCCCAAGCATCCGTCCTTACTATCTAGCCAAGGATGTTTCAGCTTTCTTTCAACCCACTGCTGATGAGACCATACATCAGGAAAGGTTTCCATACGCTCAGCTTCATCACCAACATCATCAAAATCATTATGGACAGTATCTGAATTACCGATAGCTTGGGTATCCTCGGCTATTCTCCTTGGCGCACTCTCCAAAACTGCATTCGATTTTGATGAGGCTTCACTTTTTGCAATAAAAAAAACTTCTATTTTACTTTGCTTGTGTTTTAAGCTATTTAGAGGATACACGCCTGTTCTCTTCATTGCTGGTTATCACAAGCTGAAGAACAAAAATAGTCCGATCAACTTCTTAGGTTGCGTAAATTTTGAAGTACAAAAATAAATGAAAGAATGAAGTCAAAAAGAACTCCGCTGCGAGCAAAATAAAAACAGCTACTGCGAATCACAAGCTGCCTGTCAACAAACTTTAATTACTCATCCCACTCCTCCCCCAATTCACGGAGGACAGAATTCAGAAAATACAAGGCCTTCTACCCCTTTTCCACCCATTGGGAGGAGATATTTAAAACTTCAAATGTCACTGCAAATGGAATGGTACCCAGCTGGATGAATTTGCAGTTCGTCTCAGTAGGGAAAGTTTTTTGCCCATGGCATTTGGCATAGGAAAAGCTGCTCCTCTCGCACGACTGCTTCATCTTAGGTGAGGATGTGAGGGAAGTTGTACAGCATTAACTACCACTTAAGAAATCCCGGATGGGATAACATCTGATTATATACAGTGGGCAGCAGATGAGATCACACCACATGCAAAGTAAAAGGGCATTTAATGCACTGCCATAAACTGTAAGAGTGGTAGTACCACCATTTCAAAGCAAATGCTTTCTTTCTTTCGTTCCCTATAGCTTTTACTCTAAACGACAATTCAATCTCTTTAGGGATTTAACCCCCATCTGACATCCCTTGTTCTGCGTGTGATGTTCTCCGTGACTGCAAGATGTGGGGTGGTGGGTCGCCTAACCCCTTGTCTCTGTGACTGATTCCTTTCTTTGTGCGAACTGCCTGGTACCCACTTCACTGGCTGTTTCTGAGTTGCTTTCGGTAAACAAAAGATCTACGGAATTATGCATAGCCACCATGAAAATAAAATAATAATAAAGAGAGAGACAGAGAAGAATAAGAAAGAAACAAAAAAATCTCGGTTAAGATTATTTGTGTTAAAAGAAATGTCGATTCCGATCGGCGACGATTGAATAAATAAATTTCAAATAGACCAATTCAGTTAGGTAGAAAAAAATACCATGGCTGGGCCAGGCCCCGCCAGGCCTCGACTGCACTCCTGCATGTATATAATACAATTAAAAATAAGCATCCAAAAACAAAGAACGAAGGATTCAGTGGCACCTTACACCAAATACCCCCTCTTGCTCCCATATAGGAGAGCAAGAGGGGTATTTGGCCTCCCTCGGAAATTCAACCATGCTCTTTCTGTTCGTGGAATGTACTACAGAGATTTTCGCGACAATGCTAATTATAATTGCTAATTTTTTCTGTAAAATTTCTGCATGCGTGTGTATGCAGTAAAAAATAGCAAAAACTTTAGGAATTCCATGTAGGAAAAGCGGAAATTTACCGTTGAAAGCAATAACGAAATTGCGACCTTGTAATTAATAAAAACTTGTTTATAAGTATTTATTAATAGCATCGTGAATAATTACAGTAATTGAATGATATTTGGTAAGAACATACCTTCATGCATGGAAAACAGAACCGTGTTATGAGAGATGTTGAAAGTGTCCGCCCTGTGCATCGAGACAGGCTTGAACACGAGACTCCACATTTTGGAAGTTCGAGCCAGTTGCTCCGGCGTAATCGCCGCCACTGCCGCGCAGATGTTGTGTTTCAATGCCAAGGGTTGTCTGCTTGTTTTGAAACATCACTGATTTGAGATACCTCTGAGAGAAAGAAATCAGGAGATCGAGTTGGCCACATTGCTTTAGAAATCACCCGATCTCCAAAGAATGACTCAATTTCAGCTATATTCCCATGTGATGTATGGCAAGTTGCCCCATCTTTTTGAAAATATCCAGTGGTTAGTCTTCAGGGAGCAGTTGGTTAACAAATGCCTGAAAAATTTCCGTGTAGACGGCTGTTGTTACCGCATCCTGAAAGAAGATGGGCCAAATGATCCGGCGACCTGACAGTAAGTACCGTACTCCAATTTTTTGTGCGTCAAGTGGTTTCTCGATAGATGCTTGAGGATCTGCCGCTGCTCATATACGCGTATTTTGTGTGCTTATGTATGCCGATAAGTGAATCCACGCTTCGTCAGGAAAAAAAGGTGCAGTCCAAGATGTCCGGACGTTCCGCAACAAATGCCAGAAACCGCTGGCAGTACCTCGTTCCTTTTTCTTGGTCTGGGGCTTTCAGTTCGTGAACAGGAGACAAACGGTTCGAATAAATTGCAGCCTTCTTTGCTGCACAATGATACAGTGCTCTTTGACCTACCGGTTTCCAGGGCAAGTCTACTCGACGATTTCCGTGGCAAAGCAAGACGTCTTTGCTGGACGTCTTGCACTACTGTTTCTGACATTTCGGGAAGGCCCCTCCATGCAAATCATTTAATGTTGTACAGGTCTCCAGCTTCTTAACCATTTGCAGGATATACCATTTTACTTGGGGCTGTCCGACATCCGAATTTTCTAGGAAATTCACACCGACACAGTGACACTTCTTCATCGACTAACTCTCCCAATAAATACGGACAAGAAACGCACGCTGGGCTATGGTTTTAACCGGGAGGACATCGTTTACGTATACAATCAGCCTCGCGACAAACAACTGAACTAACACGGGGAATCATGAACCTGACGTATTGGAATCCAAATGTATTGGCAGTATGTCATCTCAGAGTGGAATTATGATAAAAATATCGTGATTCAAACAAATTCTTAATGTATGAAAATTTCTCCCAATTACAGATGTGTTCAAAAAAACATCTACAATGCTTTCGAAAGATTTGAGGATGGACTGAGGTTGACTATATTCCTTGCGGACTCCTTCTAAAAAAGCGGAAAAAAAACTGTTTCACAAGAATTTTTTTTATGTTTATGATGTGCTATCTGCAAAAGAACAACAAAAACTAGAACTCTGTCAATTCTTCAAGCATCCTGCATATTTCTGGAGGCTCTTGAAAATACTCGGCCCGGCCCACGGCTGAAGCCCTCCTAGCTCCCTTTTAAATGGGCTCTGCCCCTCCGCAAAATATCCCTTGAAATTTACGGGTTCCTGCTACAAACCACACCAGCAATAGTCTGGAGCAAAAGGGAACCACGTGAAATTAGAGGTGAGTGAGCGCTGACGTGCTGGAATCCAAACGTATTGGCAGTATGTCATCTCAGAGTGGAAACTCCTCTACCCCTAAATTGCTATCTCTACTTACTTTCTGTTTCATTTCCATTGTATGGCTTGAAAAGCTAAAGGTAACACCGGCCAACAAGCAAAACGTATCCTATATCTATACATTTACATTTTACTAACTTTGTGGCGCTGATTATGAATATAACAATGAAACTTGAATCCTTCCTCTAGTTTTAATGATACCCTGCTTAAGCATTAAAATCAAAAATGAAAAGTAATTAGGGATATATCTTTTTTTTGTTTGATTGGAGGTTTAACGACCACGGTGAGCAACTCAATGGGCTATAAGCAGTCGTCCATCCCTAATTTACGGCCACTGGTTCTGGGGAAGGGAGTGAGCCAGGGCCGTAAGACAAACACAACATCTATGCCTAACGGGATTTGAACCCAGACCCTTCATGACCGAACGTTCAGAAACCATCGCTTAGACCACTGCATCACCGAGGAGGCCAACTGTGTTTGCAATCTGATTGGATAAATAACAAAGGACGCTCTATGCCTTTCGCTGGGCCAATGATATGGAGAGGGCTTACGGATCATGTAACAGCTATTTTTGTTCAGTGCCTCCTCTTAAGCATGGGTTTTCAAAGAAGAAAAAGCGTAGTGGTGTACCCTAACCTACAATCTGCTTTGCGTCGCCGAGAGGGCCTTCCTCTGCATGAGCAACCAAAGAAGTATGATCTTTAGTGTGATGATGATGATGATGATGGGGACAAAGGTGCTGCTAGAGGGAAGTCTTCTGAGCTAAGTACTTCTACGGAACCTGAGTTTTATGTCAATTTACCTACTACTGAACCACATAAAATAAAAACAGTCATCTACAAAAGTATGCCGAGATTTAATCCCATTCTTCACTATGAAAGACAATTTTGTTTTATGTACCGACGTAAATGGCCTAGCCGCCCCGGTGGCGAAGTGGTCTAAGCGATGGCCTCTGATCATTCGTCCGAAAGGGGTCAGGGTTCGAATCCCGGTAAGGCATGGATGTTGTGTTTGTCTTACGGCACTGGCTCTCTCCCTTCCCTGGAACCAGTGACCCTAAATTAGGAACGGGTGACTGCTTATAGCCCATTGAGTTGCTCACGGAGGTCGTTAAACCTCCAATAAAAAATGGCCTAATGAAGGCTCTAAACGTGCATTGTAAATCACAAACTTCAAGAGAGGAGACTTTTTATCTATTCCTCAAAGCCGGGTTTAAAAGCTGTTCAATTACACATTAGAAACGGACTTCCCTCAGTTCCTATTGGTTATGCAATTCATATGAAGGAGTTTTACTCAAAGACAGAGTCCATTCAAGAGGAAGGCTATGTAGCCCGGGGCCCCAGAAATATGCAGGATGCTTGAAGAATTGAAAGAGTTCTACAGTGTTTTTTTTTTTCAGATAGCAGAGCAACAACTATAGGAAACTACCTTGTGAAAAAAAATTTCTGTTTTTTTTTAGGAGTCCGCAAAAAGTGTAGTCACCCCCAGTCTATCCTCAAATATTTCGAAAGCATTATAGATGTTGTTTTGTACTCTTCTGTAATTGGGAGAAACTTTCATACATTAAGAATTCGTTCGGATCCTATTATTTTGTCCAGTACTTTGAAATAATTTTAACAAGCTGAACCCAGAGGGAGTGAGGGGGGGGGGGAGTAAAGCAAACCTGAACTGGTTTCCATTTTTCAACCATGAATTTTGCAAATTCTTGCTACCACTGATTCGTCCATGAATCATGGGATACACACTTCAATATTGCCGAGATATTTTTATAGTTTTTCATAATATTTCGGGAATGTTTTCTCCTGGGTATTTTTATTCGGCCGCCGATGATGAAATCCTAGATGTGCCACCAATTTTGGGGCCCCAAAATACTGTCCTGCTCCCGGGAGCATATAGACGTTGTCCGTCCAAGTAGAAGGATCGAGTGATTGATTGCAGCCAATCACGACGACGATAATGAATTGGTAACAATTTTCGGAAGGTGGGGCTTCACCTGCTGCTTCCGGTCATCCCAGCAATGGTTGGGATAACCCAGGGAATGTCCATCGTTCTAGGGAAGGGAGAGAGCAAGTGCTGTAAGACAAACACACCATCCATTCTTCATGCGGGACTCGAACCCGTACCAATTGTATGAATGGTCAGTGGCCAGCACTAAAATCACTGCACCACCAAGTTTCGACTGTTCTTGTTCTGAGTGCCTCCAAAAATTTCTGCAAAATGAAGAATTCGTTCATTAGAGTGCAACTTGGTTTTAATTCAGCACATATACCTAAGATAAAGCATTTTACTTTTGCTAATATGTTCTCGCCATCATAGTTCTGCCTTGTACGTACGAGTAACCAACATTCTACAAGATATATCCTTTTAAGACAAATTTTCATATGTAACATCACACTTACAGAAACAATATAATTTTGTGACAAAAAGATATGCATATTTATTTAAAGTATGTATGTGTCCCCAAATGATCTGCCGATTTGGGAACACCACGCCACTTTGTCCTCAAATCAGTATTTAAATATCTGGCCACCTTAACCTACACGCAAATTGCAAATCAGCTCCAACCTTCTCAATGGCCTCAATCGCGATTCCGTATATACACTTATGAAATACGCAACTCGGACCCATCTCAAATGAAAGATCAGAAGCCAGTGCTTCGAACCACTCAACCAGGGGGCTGACATTTGGTTAAAATGTATTTCAAGATGTGACATATTAAGAAAGACCAGGTATTATTCCTTTACATGATATATGAACATCTTCGAATAGTTCAACAGTTTCTTCAGGAGTTGTTTAACGGAACTCATGCTTCGAACTTTAAGCTTTATATAAGGTGACCAGATATCGGAACACCGATTTGAGGACAAAAGGGTGTGGCGTCCCCAAATCGGTAGTTCATTTGGGGACACATACGTACTCAAAATAAATATGCACATCTTTTTGTCACAAAACTGCATTGCTTCAATAAGTGTGATAATACACATTAAAATCTGTATCTTAAAATGATATATCTTATAGAATGTTGGTAATTTGTATTGACAAAGCAGAACTATGATGGCGAGAACATATTAGCAAAAGTGAAATGCTTTACCTTAGGTACATGCGCTGAATTAAAATTAGGCTGCACACCATAGTAATTGCATGGCGAATTTTTCATTTTGCCAAAGTTTTTGGAGAAACTCAGGACTAGTACAGTCGAAATTTGAAGTTGGTACGGATTCGAGTCTCGAATGAGGCACGGGTGGTGTATTTGTCTTGCAGCACTTGGTACCTCCCTTCCGTAGAACGAATGTCTCCAAATTAGAGACAGGTTACTGCTTATATAAGCAGTAACCTGTCTTAAAGTTGCTCGTAGTGGTCGTTAAACCCAGAAAGAAGAAAAAAAAGTCAAAATTTGTTTTCACAAGAAGCATGTTGGAAAATTAGTACAACGGAAACTACTTTTAAGAACATTTTTCATTGGAAATCTAAAAGGTTAATGAGGAAGTGTAAATTCGAGGACATTTGGGGACAAACATTAAAACTTGAGGACAATTTGCGTCCCCAAAGGCTTCAGACGTTTTTGGGGACAGTAAACTATATTCGAGGACTGTCCTCAAGAATTGGGGACGTCTGGTCAGCTTAGCTTTATATGATATAAGCAGTGCTCGAAATCAGCCGGTATACGCCGGTATGGCATACCGGAACTTCTTTTACGCCGGTATGGCATACCGGAACTTCTTTTACGCCGGTATGGCATACCGAAACTTCTTTTTTCCTAATATTTCATACCGGCACTTCTTTTTTATATAGTGCCGGTATGTAAATATAATTTATTCGGTAATCGTTGTATACACTGAAAGTTTAGCAGACTGTTTTTTCTCCATATTGCAATGGCCGGTTTCAAGTCGAAATTCCGAAATTGGAACCTTGTTTGAAGTACAACTATTTAATTTCTGTAGTAAAAAAGCTAAATGGGAGCGGAGCATATAAACGATAGTTGTGTCATCGCCTGAAAGAAAAAAAATGTTTAAAAATAAAATTCGGTTGTCATTGTAATGCATAAAAACGTGTACCATTGTTTTGACAACAAAACTTGTTTACATTATTGAGGCAAGAAGTAACACATGAAGATCGGAGCTTGTTCATTTATGTGACATGCGATGATGATCTTATTTTCCATTTTTAATGAATGTTGTGCTTCCCATAATTATTGTTTTGGGTTTATTTCGGTACTTGTTTCTGATGTGTGCTGTTTAATACCATATTACCTTTTTCATGTTTGTTACTTTCATTTTCAATGCATTGTTTCTTCCTGTGCTTATTCAATACGTGTGACATTTTACATTATAAAGTTAGTGTAGATTAACTGCGATATTTTGCTCATAAAATTCAAACAGGAAAGCAATGACAAATTTGTTGCCCTGTGGCCAAGTGGTCTGAGGCCGTGGTTTTTATCATTCGTTCGTGGTTGCAATTGTTGATAAGATGTTTTCAGTATTTTTCAAATGGAATTCCTTTACGATATATTGTTAACAACGATGTATTTGTTGAGATAAAACGTTTTTGGCTCTGTGATAATGTTTAAATTTAAGATAAGCGCAGTGTCATATCATATTTTATTTTTCAGTTAATAAAATGCATATGAATTGACGTTTTGAATTTCATGAAGTATCTGAATATGCAGAATTTAACCACAACAGGAAATTAATAACGAGGAACTGTACACCAGTTATGTTGAAAATAGTAAAACTATATTAGTAATCCAATTTATTGGCGTAGGAATATACAAATAAGCGTTTAAAAGCTTTCGCACATCAACCAGATGTTTTTTTCAAGGAAGTTAGACAGAAACTGCAATCTTAATAACAGAATGCTTTAACAATTTGAACGTGGTGACTGGACTTGACGATAAATATTTACGACGTTATATTCATTCAAGATACGAGGTATCACGTTGGTTGTGCACGCGGTATCTCGGTAAGGAGAAGGCGTTTCTTGAAGAACCGGCTCCAAATTCGTGGCAAAACGAGTGAGACGCTATCATTGGAAGTATCACCGTTGGTAATGATCTCCAAAGCTTCCAGAATGGCTGTACATTTAGTCGTAGGTATTCAACTGGAATCTTTCAATTGGGCAGAAAAACCACACAATCCATCACACACGAAAAAAAACAAGAAAATATCTTGTGTGAGCGTCAACAAATGCTGTTGTACCGGGCTATAGTGGCTATAGATGGCAGTGTGGAAAGCGCCGTAATGCTTCAGCAGAGGAAACGGCCTATGACGAAGTAAATTTCTGCATTATCTTTGTCCACGACGGTCATCTATTCCGTGTCCCCTCACTCCGGAGTAAGTCGCTCTCCCAACTGAGCTACGCGGACGTATGTTCTCGCTGCTATCTGCCTTTATCTCATGTGCGTCCTGCGGTGCAGGTACGTCACAGGTCAAAAAATTAATCCGTTGTGTAGGTGTCGGTTGTTTCCATCCTCGCCATCTGACGAGATAGTGTTACAGTAAGTGGGTTGTCATAAATAGAAGTGGGCGTTTCTTCCACTATCTGATTCCAAATGTAAACAATTTTTATTGTGATTACTATGACAAAAATAAAAGAAGTAATCACTGCTTTGTATCAGGGTGTAATATTAAATACAGTAAAGGTTTGTGACTGTTTGGGGTATCCTAAAATGAAACGCTTTTCAAACAGTGGGAAAGATTAATACCGCGAGCTAATAAGGCACTTGATAAATTCAGTGTAGTCTGAGAAAAACGTTTCACTGGCGATCATTTCAATCGGAATTTTGTGCATAACGTAAATGGTGAGGATATAATCATACCACGCAGTCGTCTAGTTTTGGCAGGTGATGCGATTCCAACAAATTTTCCTAATTTGCCAAAATACCTTTCTAAAATCTTGTCCCCCCCCCCTCCCAAGGAAGCGTCGAAAATTAGCTAATGATTTTGATAGTACACATTTGTAGCAATCCAACAAACCAGCGTGAAAGTGTCGCAATTCGTGACTTGCAAGTTGTAGATATCCCTTCAATGCATTGAGCTAAACAAATTCCCTTGAATGATGAAAAGTCACTGATTTTTCATGTAAGCACAGTTAGCCCAAGTGGAAAATTAAGTGTTGAAAAACTGATTTTCATTGCAGAACAAGATTTTCATGTTCGGTGTGAAATTTACCTGAAGGGAGATTTAGTTGGTAAAATCACAAACATTCTATCAAAAGACAGATTTGAGGATATCCTTTCGAATGTTCATAAAATACATGTGTGTACAAGAGCAGGACCTGTTTCTGATTTTGGGGGTGCAAGCAAGTTACAGAAATGTTTCCTTTTTGAAAACGTTGTATTTAGTAAAAAATGTGAGAATTTGTCGATCTGTATCCACTGTAAGTATCTTCGACGTTTACTGTTGCATAATATAGCACGATCAAAGAGAATAAAAATAAATGTCAAGAAGCAAAAGCTTATTTGTGCTTCCAGGAAAATTAAGAGGCTGAAGAAACATTTGGGCTCTGTTAATGAACAGAAAAATGAGAAGTTGAATTGTTTGGACGAAAGAATATAAGAATTGCCACCAAAACAAAAAGAAATGGTAACAGACCGTTTTGAAGCATCAATGAGAAAATCATGTCGTGGCATGAAATACACAAATAACTAGGTACTGGAATGCACAGTTTTGCACACTAATGCACACGAAGAGCCCTAAACTGTATGAACACATTAGAAAGCATGAAATAATGAGTCTTCCTTCTAGGCACACTCTAAGGAAATACTTTTCTAACTACAGGGTTGGTTTTGAATTTAATTCAAACCAGGGCCTAGGCAGGGGAGCAGGGAGAGCTGAGGGCCCCATTAGGATACTTGTGCCCCTTCTCCTGGAAAATTGACCAAATATTTCATTTGTTACTGTATCGTACTTCCTACAATTTACACAAGCAAATTTGAGAAAGAGGGAAAAAATTGCCTGTGTGAAGTTAATATTTTGCACTGCAGCCAAGGTTTATAAGTGCTAAAATACTTCGTTTCTTAAGCAACTAGCTGATATAAAAGAATAAAACTACAAAAAGAATTGGGGAACTATCTAGCATCAGGAACTGAAGAATGGAGATTCGTAATGCACCCTCCAATTGCTAGACGTCTAGACCTATGTATGGACTAGCATGCCTATAACAATATTCGTCGACTTCAAACCAACACCCATTAGGTGCGACCTCAAGCTTCAAGTTCATCTAGCGCCTGCTGGGGGTGGCCGTGAGGGTAAGGGCTGGTTGCGTAAGCAGACACAGCTGAGGTTTCCCACTACACACGCATTCCAAATTGTTGCCCTTCGATTCCGTAGTCCAATTCACAGGTTTAGTCTTCAGCACAGCTGGGATCTCGCCACAGAGGATTTTATGGGGTAGGGTGGGGGGATAGGAATGTGTGCGGAGTGGAAACGAAAGTGGACAACGACAATCTCTGTCCTCTGCTCGGACGCAGCAGCTATGCCCAGAGGCCAGAGAGGAGTTGAGGTATTTACTAGATAGTAATGTTGATAAGATTTTGCTTTGTAATTTGGGAATCATTCATTTAGGCAAAGTCAGCCGTCAAGGTTGTTGATCAGAAAATTTTATCGTCTTAATTTTTACCTTCTAGTTTGATATTCTCATTTTTAAAATGGAAAAATTCCTAATTATCAAGATGCCTATCAACAAAAATTCGTTTCAGTCTTCACCTGCAGTACTTCCAGTTGAGAACTCAGAAGTGGAAGGACAACAGCTACATTCTGCATGTGTTATTGATATTCCTGATATATCTAAACTAGGTGAAAACTTCATAAAATGGACTTTAAAAAGCTATTCAAAGAATGCAGATGGACGAAGTTTTCAGAGCGAATGGTTTAAAAGATTTAATGGTTAGAATATTCTCCATCAGCAGACGCTGTTTTCTATTATGCTTGCAGACAGTTTCAGCCTCATGGCAGCAAAGAAAATGTTTTCACTACAAAAGGGTTCAGAAATTGGAAGGCTGCTCTGGATAAAACGAAAGCAGAATTCATTAAGCATGATGCATCGGCATCGCACATCGTAGCAATGTCATGTGGTCAGAAAGGGAAAATCGTCAATTAAAGGGGAAGTATGTTTCAACTATACTGAACGACGATGTTTTGGAGAAAAATAGATATTATGTGACCAGTATTGTCGATATAATTAAATTCTTGGCAATAAATGAATTACCGATGAGATGAACATATTCCATCAAAGATCACGAAGAGCAGAGTCTGTTTTGTAACCTTTTTGAATTCACGATGAGAAAAGACGAGAAGCTGGCTGAGTTCTGCAAACAAATTCCAAAAAATGCTTCCTACTTATCTCCTGAAATTCAAAATGAGATAATTTAAATTATGGCTGATATTGTGCGTGGACGCATTATTGCTGATGTAAAAAATGAAGATGTCTCATGGTTCTCCCTACTAGAAGACTGCACTAGAAACAAGAATAATCGACAGAATGTTGCCATTGGAATACGTTATGTAAAAAAATGGTAAAGTTTTGGAATCCATATTGCGAATTGCAACATTGACCACGTTTGGCGCGCACTCATTTGCTGACTTGACCTTTACTATTCTTCAAGCAAATGGTTTGAATACTTCTAATTTAGATAGCCAATGTTATGATGGTGCTACCGTTATGAGTGGAAATACTGGAGGAGTATAAGCCATAATACAGCAGATACTGAAACACTGTATTGCTTTAATCCTATGTTCACTGTTTTAATCATCGTTTGCATTTGGTCATCATTAAAGCTCTTAATGGAATATCATTTCTCAAACAATATTTTGACCAATTTTGCATGCTGTACATCTTTTTCAGCCGCAGTAAAGTTACAAAACTGTATGAAGGAAAGACACTGTCTCGTCTTACGGAACAGCGTTGGTCCGGGCACTTAAACGTAACCAAAGTGATATGCAAAAATTACAGACAAATTATTGAAACGCTGAAACTTGTACAAAATGGCAATTTTGATGGTGAAGATATAGCAAAAAGTGTAGGTCTTTCGGTAGTTACTGAGAGACCCAATTTCGATTTTGCCTAGTCCTGGCAAAAAGAATTCTAGAAATTATTAAACCTGCAGAAAAAGTTCTTCAAGCACACGAAACAAATCTGACAGAAGCTATTACAGTCATCACAGCTGTTACAGAAACGATTTACTGTCTCAGGAACAGTGAAGGCTTTGAAGAAATACTTCAAGAGAGTAATGCTTTAATAGAGTCAGAAAAAATGAAAAACCTGATAGGAGGGAAGAGATACAATAGCGGATAATAAGAAAAAGAAAACTGAATACGTTTCTTTACGATTTCATCGTTACTGAAAAACTAATTGGGAGATCAAGCAATGAGTATGAAACTTTTCCCTCGCTGTTTTACGAAACGATCGACATAGTGGTTACAGAACGGAACAGAAGATTTCAAGATAATAATGGATTATTAGAAGCAATAAGAGCTGCAGAAAATCTTGAAATCGACAAACTTCATAAACTTCAAAGTTATGGAATTTCTCTTCCTTCTACAGAAGAATTTTGTATAGCAAAAGCATATATGAATAATTTACGGTGTCCTAATACATTTAATGAGATTTTTAAACAGAGAACTGCTTACGAAGACACCTATATAATGTACGGACATTCGCCTGCAGTATGCGAATCTACATTTTCTGTATTGACCCGCATTAGCAGACCTCAAAGACTTTCAATGAGCCACGAACGCTTGGCAAATTTAGTATTCTTGGCTTTTGAACACAAACGTACAGCTAGTATAGACACTGCTAAAGTACTTAAACATTTTAATGCAAATAGATGTCGAAGACTACAGCTCTTTTAATTGTAAGTACTCCAAATTTTTATTTTATAATGCTATCTCTTACTCGTGTGTTTTGGTTGTTATTTGGAGGGGGGGGGGGCTAAAATATTATTTTCAAATCATTTAAAATAAATATTTGTAATTTTTTCAATCTACACTGCTGGCCACCCAAAATGCAACACCAAGAAGGAAGCATCCGATTGGCCTGAAATTCGCAGTATGCGTCGCCCGCGAGAGGACATGCAAGCGATTAGCATTGCAGGGCATATGCAAATCATTTGCGCCCGGCACGCCACCGAGAAGCACCATAAGAAGGGTGCACAGAAGCCGGGGTGTAAGTAGTGGAAGTGTGTTGTGCTGCCGGACCTGTGCGTGGGAAGCTTCATGATGCCTCGTCGCAGAATACGGCAGTCATTCCAGCACGTTTCGGAGTTCGACAGAGGACGAATAGTGGCTTATCGCGACAGCGGTTTATCGTACCGAGACATCGGCGCCCGTGTGGGACGACATCCAGCCACCGTGAGGCGAGTATATGGATTCGGTGGGTGCAGGAGGGACGGACGGACTGACGTGAGCGATTGCCGCAGCCGCGCAAACCACCGAACGAGAGGACCGGCATGTTGTGCGGCGGGCATTGACGGCTCTCACCGTCACATCACGAATGTTAGCGCCGGAATTAGGATGTGTTGCGCAACAACCTATGTCAGCACGTACCGTTCGACGTCGTCTGCAGGAGCGGGGACTTATCGCACGGCGCCCATTGCTCCGATTACCATTGACGTTACACCACCGGCGAATGCGGCGGCAGTGGGCCGTTGAACGCCTCACCTGGACTACCGGATGGCACGACATTGTCTTCTCCGACGATTCCCGCTTCTGCCTGAAACACCACGATGGTCGGATCCACGTGTGGCGGCACCGCGGCGAGAGACTGTATGATGCCTGCATTATGCATCGCGGTCCGTCGCCTGGCGCTATGGTTTGGGGCGCAATTGGATATGACACCCACACCCCTCTGGTGCGCATCGCCGGTACACTCAGCAGCCACCGCTACATCTCCGACGTTTAGGAGCCTGTAGTCCTCCCTTACCTGCAGGACCTGTCAGAGGCCACGTTTCAACAGGACAACGCGCTCCCGCACGTGGCACGCATCGTGCAACAATTCTTCACGGCTCACTAGGTGTCCGATATGTCGCCCATTGAATACGTCTGGTCGCTGATCGGCAACCGAGTGGCACAGCAAGCATCACCCATGGCTACGCCTGATGAACTGTGGCAACGTGTGGAAGCAGCCTGGACTAACATACCCCAAGCCCACATCCAAAGCCTCTTTCGTTCGATGCCGCGGCATGTAGAGGCCGTTATTGCCAGCCATGGGGGCTACACGAACTATTGATGTCTGCGTGTTCCGCAAGTCGCATGGGCCTGTACGCTCAATCGTTTCATCTTTGTATCTGTTGTTATGTGTCCAGTAACTCTGGCTTTGCTATATCGTGTCCTTCTTGGTGTTGCATTTTGGGTGGCCAGCAGTGTACTTTTCGTAAATTTTTTACTCAGAGTTTAATTTATGAAACGCTGAAAAGATTTTTGTAAAAGCCTTAAGTCGGCTACGTGCACTCCCAGTTGTGGAAATACGATATAGCTTTAGAGATATATTTACCGTTTACGTACAGTCCCGAGTTATGTAAAGTATGAGTTATATAACGCATTCTTCCAGTATTTTACCTCCCTATGCAGCTACTTATGTTGCTTATGCCCTATGCGTAAACACGGGCACACGGCACTTTTAACATATAAGAAAGTCTAGTGGAAGACAATACAGATTATTGGCAATATTTGCGCGAAACATCGCAGTTTTGAATTTTACACTGCGCCCTCCCAGACTTAGTGGCAAGCCCCCACAACAAGTTGATCCTAGCTACGGCCCTGATTCAAACACATTTGAATTAATACATAAAAAAACAAAATGTATGGACATTTTTGGAAGATATGGGGGATTACTTACAGATTAAATGAAATTAACTGAAAAACTACATGTAAAATCAACGGGGCAAATTGAAGGTTTTGTGGACTTGGGAAGTTAGACCAATGAATCCATGAAAAATAATCCCTGTAACCATGGCTTAGTAATTATGTATGCACCTCTGGTTGGAGATTGGAAATAAGTTAGTGGTGTGTTTGCCACAAGCAACAACATAAGTGGGAATCTTCTTGCAAAGCTAATTATTGAAGAAACTGTTCTAGTAAAAAATGCTGGATTATTTGTCGGTTTTATTACCTGTGATGGCGCATCTTGGAATCGGAACATGTGGAGAGTATTTGGAATTACAGGAACTTATTCAAGTACAACATGCAAAGTCACTCATCCTGTCGATGCTTCACGTTGCTTGCACTTTGTACCTGACTTCCCACACTTGATAAAGTGTTTAAGAAATTCGTTTACAGCAAAAGGATTCCTCTTACCAGAAGGAGAAGTAAGACTAGAGCACATCGAAGCTGCATGGAAGAAGGACTGTGACAATATTATATTAAAAGCTATGCCAAAAATTTCCCATGTCCACCTTCTCCTAACAGTTTTGTAAAATGCGAGTAAGTTATGTATTTCAGCTATTTAGCAAGGAAGTACGGGAGAGGATGTACATTTATAAAAATGATATTGAAATTCGGAGGCAACTATATATTTTATCGAACTGATAAAGGATTTAATTAGTGTGATGACTGCTAGAGTGCCGAAACAAAGTCTTCGAGCAAATTCAAAAGGGCAAAAAGTACTACAGAATTAAAAAAATATTTGAATAACTGGGAGTCTAGGGTTGGCCCTCAAAAAATGGATTTTTAAGTTTAAGCACTGCAGCTGGTTTCAGAGTTGCAATACACAGTACTCTTTCTTTGTTGGAGCACCTTTCTGAAAACACTGGTTTTAAATATTTGATGACTTCAAAACTAAGTCAAGATTCTATAGAAAACATTTTTGGAATCATTCGTTAGTCATCAGGATGCAATGATCCCCCCACACATACTGAGTTTCTTGTCACAATTAATTGCTTAAGTTTATACAATTTGGCAAAGCCCCTAAAAATAGAAATAGTTATACAGAAATATTAAATTCGCATGTTGGCTGTCAAATATTTGAGAAATCAAGTGATGTAAAATTTGATGAGTTATTATGCGCAAGTTTGTTAAAAGATGCAGCTGAACTTGTGGCAAACAATGCCAAGTTTTTCAGTTTTAATTCATTTACATTTTCTAATCAAAATGCTAAAGATTAATTGCTTGTTCGTTTAGCTGGATATGTGGCCAGAAAATGTATTATAAAAAATAAATGTGAGGAGTGCAAAAACCTGTGCTTGATATCAAATGCTTGACAAGAAAAAATTCCAAGGTACACTAACTGCCAAGTTTGACAGAGGTGGTTTGTTGTATCCATCAGAGAGCCTTTTGATGCTAGTTTATCAGCTGGAAGATATTATTGTTTGTTATTTAAAAAAAAATTGAATTGCACCAGGATAGTATATGTAGTTGATATATTAGCAGTAGTTATAGAAAATCCAGTACATTGTATTGGTTGCAGTGAGCATAAAAGGAGTCTGAAATTTAGCATTACAATTTTTTTTGTTAACTAGGCTGAATTTTTATAAAAAAGGGTTGAACAGGACAAAGAAAGAATCCCATGAAAAAGCAAAGTACCTCAAACTGAGACCGCTGAAATAATGCAAATGCAGTGAAATTTATCATATGTGGAATCTGAGTAAAGTTCAAACCTGTATACCATGGAAAATCAGCATGGTTCCACTAAATATGTATATACGCATTTCACATGTAACTAAGTCACATAATCTGCAGCATTTCCCCCTTCATGCTACATGAATTTGCTCTGTAATACGGAACGGTTGACCAGAACTTACCATTTTTAAGTCATAAAAGAAACAAAAAATGACAATATTTTTTTCCAAGTGCACGTGAGTATTTAAATAGCTTCTGATATAATGCCCCCACTGCGCACACAATCACATGGTCATGCAGGTACCTGTATTTTTTATTACTGCAGAGTTCAAAAGAGCTTTTATTAAAACCAAAGATAACATACAGACAAATAAAATCAACGGGAACAAAAAGTGCACTAAGACTCACCGGTATTGGAGTAAAACAGCACATACAAAAAAGCTTCTACAGAGTAGCATATCATGACAAAACAAACAAGGGTCATAGCCAGTTAGGGGAAAAAAAACACACAGGTACACAGCATAAGGCAAAGAAAAAAAAGGAGTGTGTTGACCAACGGCTGGCAGTCGACGTGAGACAAAATAGGCACAGTAACGCACTTCGCAACACACAAAACGAAAGACTTCAAAGGGACAAAAAAAGCACATCAAAGTATAATAAGACACTACCATCAGTGACAGACAAGAAAGACAAAAACACAGAAAGACAACATACAATGCGCATTATACAAAATAATAATAATAATAAATAAATAAACACCAAAGATACAAGTCAAAAAAGTAAAAAACAACAACACACGGTTCAAGCGAAGAATGTAGTAGGTCACAAAACGTCACTGACATACAAGAGGGCGAAAGCACAGAAACACAATATATAATACAATGCACACTAAACAAAAAAAAAACACCAAGGATGCTAGGCAAAAAAAAAAAAAGTAAAAAAATGAGATGGTCAATTTCTAAACCAATAAATAAAGGGAAACACACACACACACACACACACACACACACACATGTCCACTTGTAAACAGTAGCCGTGAAGCGTAAAAACAACAGCACGGAACACAGAGGGATGCGTCGGCCATCGGCTGGAAGCCGACGAGAAATAATAAATAAGATGGGCTAATTGGACCGACAGCAAAAACAGAAGAAATATGCACTCTAACTGAGAAAATCAACCACCGAAACACAACATACAATGCATACTATATATAAAAAACACTAAGGATGCAAGGCAAAAAAGGAAAAGAAACACACGGTGCAAGGAAAAAATGCAGGACGTCACTACTGGAAGTGACATGCGAGAAGACAAAAACAACAACAACACAGAAACACAAAATAATATTTAGTTCAAAATAATATTTCACAACTTGAAAGTAATTTAGACTTCTCTGATCTCCAAGACTGCCATGGAGGTCTGCGTTTGGGAATAGTGTGACAGCATATTATTCTTGCAAATTGCAATTGTTTTTTATTATAATTTTTGTTGTTTAGAATAACAATAATAAAAGAATCTTAGATAGGAAGTTAAATATGATCATTCTTTATGTTCATATAATGGAATATACTCCTTCATAGGAATATGGGTATAACAGATTCTGTGTATGTTGTAATGTCTTTGTGAGTTCGTTTTACCGTGTTTCTTTGTGGAACACCGTTTTGTGATGATAAGACATGTATGAAGCATATGGCAGCTTGTCGGATAGGTTTGTTTTTTGGGTATACAGTTACATTATTTTCCGAATGCAATGGAAAATCTGGCTGTTTTTTTAAGGGAAATAGATGTGAGGATACTTTCCATGTTAAACAGGGCATGAGGATGGATAATAATTTTAATGTACAGTATGCTGTACAGATCTTGGGTTTTGTAACTGACACAGCAATCTTTCCTATATATAATAATCAGTGGTGTTACAATTGTATAGTACCTAAGGTAGTAATAAATGAATCAAAAGGATTTTTGTATATATGAATTATCGGAATTGGTTAATATTATAAATTTGATGATAGTTAATTTTTTAAATAAGATCTGCATGTTTGAAATAATAAAGGAATATAGAATATGCTCTGCTGGGTAGCACTTCAGAATGACTCGGAAAAGCTAAATTTTTTGTAGTTTTTTCTGAGAAATTTCACATGACACCATATCTTTTCGAAATGTCAAATTGTTCGAGTACTTTGGGGTCGAAATGTGCGAAATATTTTTTTTGTTTTCGAAATTTTAACTTGCGATTCCATAAACCTGATTTTTCAAAATAAATAGGGATTGCAGAGTTCCAGTGGTAGCACCTCGGCTTGGGATATGTAGTCCTGGATTCGAGTCCCGCTGACCACTAAAGATTCGTCGTGTTTCGGAAGTCGCGTCAAGCAGATGGACCCGGGGTAAAGACTCCTCGACATAAACAAGTCTGAGCCCCATCCCTTGGGGCCTCTGCCCGGGACTATTAGCCCTTAGTGTAGCATAAGTAGTGCTCAGTGGAGGTAATCAATCAACTAAAATAAATAGTTTCTCCCAAAATACAGCATTTACTATATTAAAAATCAAATTTATATGCAATATTTAACGAAAAAAACAACAACACTTACCTATTGTTAGAAATCCAAATCTGAAGTATTGCAAGCACGAAGTGTTCAAATCAGAAACCATCTCAAGAGCCCTATGGACAGAGTGATATTGCCATCCAAAAAACGAAAAGTTACATAATTCGGAGTATGGAAATCAGAAAGAAATATATCAGAAATAAACGAATCAAAACGAAATTGCATAGGGAACATCGGCCCAACAGCACTCTGCGTCAATCAAACCGTTAAGCCTAAACGAAAAGCCATCTTGGAAATCGTCCATCGTTGTGCCAATTGTAACCGCATCACCAATAAAACTGACGCCAAGTATTCATCCGCCATCAATACTAAACAAAGCTGGGTTAAAAAAAATAAAGTCCCGATTTCAAAAATGCACACAAATGAAACTAAAAGTCAGAGCAACATGAGGGAAATTATTTTTTAACTAAAATAACTCGTATTATTTAGCGAAACAAAAAAAATAGTTCCAGGTCTTACTAAAGTGGTATCGCTCTGCTGCTGTATTGGTCATAAAGCTTAAAACATGTGTTGATTTATATGTAAGGAATTTAGAAATATTTTATAAGTATTCTGATATGATTTTCATTATAATATATTGTGGTCTGGTTAAATTGTTTGCATTTGTAGAAGAACATGATGGACAATAGCAAAATTTCTTATAATTTTTCAGTAATTTTGGTAGTAATTTATGAACTTTATTTTTGTTTATATGAATTACCTGAATTGGCTAATCTTGTACTGCATTTATGGTTATTTTTTATGAGTAAGGAATTATGCCAATTTGAAGCTACAGAGAGATATAAAGTATGTAAGTGTTCTATTAAAAAGGTATGCAAGTGTTTTGGCATAATTTGTATGAGGATGCACAATTGTATGGTTTATTTGGTTAAAGTGGTATTGTGGTAACGGTATATGACAGGTACTTTGAAGGTCTTGTAAAATGCAGGAAAAAAGTAACTGCACTTACGGTGTGAAATTAAAATAGTAAATGCCATCTCGGAAATAAAAATATTTTACAGGTCCAGTTTGAATATTTTTTAACTATTTCCTATTGTTGTAAATATTATTTAAGATAAGTGTACGATAATAGTCTTTCTGCAAAAGTTTATAAAATGTACTTTAATAAACGACATAAAATCATATTGTAAAGCCCATCTTCTATGCCATTCAACAAGGTGAGAAGGATGAAAACAATCGGCAAATCAATCTAGTGGAATGAGTTAGATTTCTGATCGTCCTTTGCGAAGCGCTTTCCTCATTGCCCCTTATATCACTATAACCGGGCGCCATAAAAGCTAAAGCCGCCCCTGATCATAGTATGGATTGTGGAAAATCCCCGATCTTTACCAACAAAGGTAAAAAGAGACTGTTTTATTCCAGCTTCAATTTGACAATAAAATGAGGAATAAATGTTATAGTATTTGTATACCATGTGTAAGGTGACCAGATATCAGAACAATCATTTCAGGACAAAATAGCACGGCGTGCCCAAATTGGTAGCTCATTTGGGGACACATATACAGGAAATGGACATGGAGAGATCCGAATGGGACGACAAGTGAAATTTATTTTTTTATGTGTAACAAAAAATTCGTCATTGAAGACTGCAGTGTGCTAAACAAGTTCAACACGGGTAGTGACCATAGAATGGTGAGATGTAAGATGCACCTCCACTTTAAACTCGAACGTAGCAAGCTCATAAAAGAAACAAAATCTATTGACATAATCAACCTTAAAAAACATCATAATACCTTCAAGTTGGAACTGAGGAACAGATTCTCTGCTTTAGAAAGCCTAACACCGGCAGAAATGGATATTTCTGAAGTTAACATAGAACTCACCAAGGCTCTTATGGAAACAGCAACAGAAATAGGTGGTACTAAGAACAAGTTACATATGAAGCAAATTTCAGGAAAAACAAAAATGTTGATGCAAAAGAGAAGGGAGATGAGGACAAATAAAAGCGTAACTTCCAAAGTGGAATATGTAGAGCTATGCAAGACAGTGCGAAAAAGTATCACTGAAGACATAAGGAAATTCAATTGTGAACTAGTGAAAAAGAAATTGAAAATAGCCAAAGCCTGAAGAGAGCTCAGTAAAGATAAAAACACAGGTTATGGCTCTGAGAAAAGAAGATGGTACTGTAACATGAAAGAGAAGCGAAATTTTGACAAAGGTGAAAGATTTCTATTTAAAACTTTATGAAAGGGATAATACATCTATTCCAGACATTGCGAAAGGTACGAATACCAAAGTCCCTCCAATCCTCCCTGCAGAAGTTACTTATGCAATTAAGAACATGAAACGGGTAAGAGCTCCAGGGGAAGATGGAATTACCGTTTACATTATACAAGAAGCAAGTGGAGAAATTGAAACTGCACTCGCCCAAGTTTTAACAGATGTCTGAATGAAAGGAAGATTCCTGAGGATCGAAACAATACTACAATGATCCTGCTAAATAAAAAAGTTGACGTTGAGAATCTCAGGAACTACAGGTCCATCAGCCTCCTATCAGTAGTTTATAAAGTCTTCACTAAGGTTATTTCACATCGCTGGAAGGGAACACTAGACATGACTCAACCAAAAGAACAAGCTAGATTCAGGAGTGCCTACAGCACAGTAGATCATATCCATGTACTGAGAAAACTAATTGAAAGAACAAAAGAATATACATGGCTATTATGAATGGCTTTTATTGATTATGAAATGGCCGATTCTGTGAAGCCATCAGCAGTAACAATGGCTTTGAAATCCTGCGGTACTGGAGATGCATACATTGGCATTACTAATAACATATATGAAAATGAAAGTGCAAAGGTTCGGATATTTGAGGATAGCACAAATAAGAATCGGAAAGGGAGTGAGACAAGGTGACACCATATCTCCCAAGCTCTTTAATGCCACAATGCAAAATGTCTTTCATTCATTGAACTGGGAAAACAAACGGATAAAGATCAATGGAGATTATCTAACTCACCTTCGTTTTGCTGATGACTTAGTCATCTTTGCAACTACACCTTCAGAGTTGCAGAGTATGAACCAAGAACTTTCTGACTAAAGTAAAGAAGTGGGGAAAAGAAAAAGTTATGTGCAATGCTTTTACAAGAAACGAAGATTTATCGATTTATGGAGAAAAGCTTGAGACAAACGATACCTGCATTTATATTGGTCAGCAGATATCAAGTGAGGATCACATTGATGAAGAAATTAATCGGCGTCTAAAACTTGGATGAAGAGCTTTTGGAAGAAACAGCACAATTTGTAAGAGCAGTATGCCATTATGTCTTAAAAGAAAAATGTTTAATCAATGCATCCCGCCAGGGCTTACATATGGAGCAGATCGAGACATGGACCTTAACTAAAAAAGACATACAAAGACTGCAGACAACTCAAAGAGGCCTGGAGAGATGCGTGCTTGGTGTAACCAGGAGAGATAAGAAGAGGAACTTGTGGATAAGGAAAATGACATGGGTGGACGACATCATGAACAGAGTGAAATCACTGAAATGACAATGGGCTGGACATGTTGCCAAAAGAATGGACCACCGATGGACAACCAAAATTTTAGACTGGATTTCGAGGGACAGGAAAAGACCCAGAAGAACACCCCATGGGAGATGGATGGATGAAATTCGAAAGTATGCTGGAGTGACATGTAGGATACAGGCTCAAGACAGACAATTGTGGAAGAAACTTGGGGAGACCTTCATCCAGCAGTGGATTGATAATGGTTGACAATGATGATGATGATACAGAAATACCAAATATGAAAAAAAGAAAAAAATCAGAAGAAAAAGAAAAAAAGAAAATAAATAAAAAATCGAATTATTTCTGTAAGTGATATATTACATTGTCAGAAAGCCGCCCCCGGTGGCGCAGTGGTCTAAGGCGTTGGCCTATGATCATTCGCCCGAAAGGGGTCCGGGTTCGAATCCCGGTGAGGCATGGATGTTGTGTTTGTCTTACGGCACTGGCTCTCTCCTTCCCTGGAACCAGTGACCCTAAATTAGGGACGGGCGACTGCTTATAGCCCATTGAGTTGCTCAAGGTGGTCGTTAGACCTCCAATCAAAAAAAAAAAAAAATTGTCAGAAAATTAAAAATATTAAATGGATATATCTTGTATATGTAAAATATTGGTAACTTGTACCGACAAAGCAGAGCTGCGATGGAGAGAACATACTCTGCCAAAGTGAAGTACTTTATGCACGTGCTGAATTAAGAGTAAGCTACATAATTCATATATTTTTCCGAAGTACGAAATGTATTGATAATTCTCTTTTTTTATAAAAGTCTCTTAAATTAGGGACGGGTGAGTGCTGTAGCTCTTTCTTTTTTTTTTTTTTTTTTTTTTTCGCGTTTACCGATACTGTGATTAACTCACAGCGGCCGGTAAACGCGAAAAAAAAAAAGAGCTACAGCACTCACCCGTCCCTAATTTAGGACCATTAGATCTAGAAAGAGAGCCAGTGCCGTAAGGCAAACATACCACTTATGCCTTGTCCGAGGTTTGAACCCGAACCCACTGTCAAACACCATGGCTTAGACCATCTCGCTGCCCAAATTTTGACTTTTATAAAAAAAGAGAATTCTCAATACATAACGAAACAAAGACAGAAATGGGTACTTTTTTTTTTTTTTTGGAGGTTTAACCAAAGACCTTGGAGGAGAATAGAAACAATAGACTTGTCGCCGTTCAAATCAATCAGGAATGCACAGTATTGAAGAAAAAGATTTCTTACCTGCCATTCAATTTTTGAACGACGGTTCTTGGGTGCCGTGTGTTGAGGTTGATATATCAGTTGACAATAGCACATTAATCCATAGGAAATAAGGAAGAACGCAGTAGTTGACACAATGATTCACAAGAGCCTCAAATGAACATCTAACATACACATGTATATTTTATACGACACAGATGACCGACCGCACACATACTAAAAATGACAAGTAACATAAAACACTGGCGTTAATTTTCCTCTTTAGTTCCATCGTGTTCAAAACACACGACTTCTCCCTTTCCGAGTTCAAATCATACGATTTTTTTCTCCTCTCGCCTCCCACGGAGTGACAGCGCCCTCTATCGGGAGTTGTTGTTCTTCCGACATCCTCCCACCTTTGAGCTTCGGGATCAAGTCCCGAAACTCAAACACATAAAACGTCATAAGTTCAGTCGCCGCATTGGCTTTAAGATGTGTCCATAACGGGATCGCACGTCTCCACCACCCGTCGCTTCTTCTTGCTTTTCTGACACGTTCTTTAACAACTTGCGGTATCGTCTTTCTACACTTTATTATCCAATAACGTTCAGGCAGAGTCGAGATTAGGACCTGCAGACCAGCATGGCCTAGTTCAACATGTTTTTCCCAAATTAATTTTTTCACTATGTGATGTTTAGAAGGCAGTACTACTGGATGACGAAATGCCTTCGAGTCCTTTCTCAAGGTGATTCTCGTATTGGCTCGAAGCAGCCCTTCTACGTCGATAAAGGTTTTCAGAGAAGTTCCTCTATTTTTTGGTAAAACTCTGTCTTTGGACTTCTTTCAACATTACCATTTCGGCCTTTTCGACATTCTCTACACTTAACTCACCGAAACATCTTTCAGTTCGTTTGGCCTTTGCATTCCTGTAAAAACGAAAAATCCACGTCATGACTCTGATTATTGTGCTATAAGAGATCTTTGTAGATTATTCGAAAACTTTCTCAATTTCTGTGTTAGTAGCAGACACAACAGTTTTTCGCCTTTCTGAATTCACAACCTCCAAATTTGGAAGCGCTTCTGAGGCTGGCCATTCATCACACGGTAATCTTAGCCACTCCGGACCTTCCCACCAACGAGAATTTTTAACTCTTTCACTGTACATCCTCTCGAAGGGAGATCCGCAGGATTAATAGACCCGGCCATATGCCTCCAGTCTTCTGGGTCTGTTAGCCGCCGAATTTCCAGAACACGATTGTAAACGAAGGTTGCCCAATTTTCATCTCTTTTTATCCAGTATAACACATTTACAGAATCAGACCAATAGTACGTAGGCCCGTTCTCCAGCCCCAAGTCTGATTTCGTTGTTTCTGCTAACCTAGCTCCAATAGTGCAGGCTAAGAGTTCCATCCTGGGTATGGAAGGCAATTTCAAAGGGGCGACACTACAACGTGCTTGTATTAGCTGACACGTCGTGGACCGATCATTTTGACATTGGACAAAAATACAAGTAGCAAATGCTATCTTGCTTGCATCACAGAACACATGTAGATATACCTCCGAATTGGCTGAAGCTTTCTTTAGTATGCATCGGGGAATCAGCACACCACTCAAGCCTTCCAATTGCGTCTTCCAACGTTCAAATTTCCTAGATATAGTCGGAGGCAGCTTAGAGTCTCAAGTTATCCCGTTCTTCCAACATTCTTGCAGCAAAACCTTTGGCCCCAGTGTGACCGGGCACGTGAATCCAATGGGGTCGAATACTCGATGGACGACTGAGCAGTGGCGGCTTTTCAGGTGAAGTAGGTGAAGTGCCTCTTCACCTAATTTACTTAAAATTAAGTTTTATTCAGTAATTTTTTATAATATATTCTTTTTTGCCTTTATTCAGTTCCAAAATACTGAAAATTTTGATTAGATATTAATTCACATGGCGCGCTCAATACGGAAAACAAACCTTATACGCAAAACAGTACAAGGGAAGAGCCGAAATGAGAATGCTTGGAAGTCTGCATTTTCGGCCGAGTTGTCATGTTAGTTGTCACGAGTTGTCTGGAAGGTCAATCTGCTCGCTCAAGTGAAGTGTTTCAGCTTCAGGCACCTTAGCTCTGCATCTCTCAGTTTTGAGCATGAAGTTGTGAGAGATCACGGTGGAGCGGGTGGACTACTAGGGTACCTTGCAATCTACTAGGGCTTTTTCCTTGTGGTGCTGTGGTACATTATTTTCCGAAAGGAATTTGTCCTTTCGTGCTTTGTGATTATTTGTTGAAAGGTTTAGCTGATATTTTAGGTTTGTGTACAATTTAACTGATAGTAATCATTTTTAGTATGCGTCCTGTGGACGACATTGTAATTTATTGCGAACTCAATTTAATCGGTGGAAAAGAAGATAAAAGAGACATTTTGCTTCAAGGACGACCGACGGTTTCACTGGCAATTGCTGCCAAGAAAGAAATCAAGAAGGGCGGTAAATCTAATAATATTAATATTAAAAATTATTGTTTTACTGAATATAAATGGATTTGCAGCACTTCTGCGTTAATTTTTTTGGCCCTGCCTACTTTTTAGTAATAAACATTCGGCGTGGCATAAAGACGGATTCTCAGATTTATTAAGCATAACGCGGTCACTTCATAAACATCGTGATTCTAGTGAACACCTGAAATGCGACTTAATGTTAAGGAATTTTCTTTCTTTCTTTATTGGAGTTTTAACGACCACCGTGAGCAACTCAATGGGCTATAAGCAGTCGCCCGTCCCTAATTTAGGGTCACTGGTTCCAGGGAAGGGAGAGAACCAGTGCCGTAAGACAAACACAACATCCATGCCTCACCGGGATTCGAACCCGGACCCCGTTCGGACGAATGATCAGAGGCCAGCGCCTTAGACCACTGCGCCAACGGGGCGGCTAAGGAATTTTGAAAAAAAATCAAAACACATTACCGATGCCCTGAAGAAGAAATGCTAGGCTTTTGAAAATGCATTTTAACGAAAATGTTCGCATTAATAGACTTTTCCTGCATACAGTGATTGATGCAGTATTAGTCTATACTGTATGTGAGCAAACAAGAACTAGCATTCCGTGGCCATGATGAAAACATGGACTCGATAAATAGTGGAAATGTCATTGAATTACTTTCATTGTTGACATCAAGAAGTCCTTTAGAAATTCAAAATCAATACGAAAGGATAAAAAATGTATTCACTGGGAACTCGATAACTATTCAAAATGAATTAATTGAATATATTCCTGAATACATAAACAATCACATCAAAAATTAAATAAATTTTGATTGTTGATTCGGAAGATGTATTGGTCGAGGGACTTTTGGGTTTCCATGATATGAGTAAAGATAGACCGTCAGGAGCTTTATACAAAACGCTAGACAAAAGTTTGGAAAATGGTCCGGGTTCGAATCCCGGTGAGGCATGGATGTTGTGTTTGTCTTACGGCACTGGCTCTCTCCCTTCCCTGGAACCAGCGACCCTAAATTAGGGACGGGCGACTGCTTATAACCCATTGAGTTGCTCACGGTGGTGGTTAATCCTCCAATCAAAAAAATAATAATTTTGGAACAGTTTGATTACCAACGGAAATAAATAGGACAATATTACGATGGGGATAATGTCTGGACAGTTAAATGAGCTACAGAAAAAAAGTCAAGGATAAAGCTTATCAAGCTGTTTTTGTTCATTGCTTAGTTCATCGTTTGAATCTTGTATTACAGCAGAGTTTTTCTAAAATTTCTAAGTGTCGAATACTTTTTGCAAGCCTCAGTGGAATTGCTTCGTTTTTTCACCATTCTGCGAATCGGTCTTATACACTTATATCAACAATCGCAAGACGCATACCAACCATAACAGAAACTCGATGGTCCTCCACTTCGAAATTAGTAAGTGTAATTGTTGAAGATTGGGATAAATTGAAGAAAGTGTTCGTATTTCTGACGAATAGCGAAAAATAAGATAAAACCAATTCATCTTGCCAAGGGGTTTTTGAATGATAGGAACACTTTTGAATTTACATTTTTGGCTCCACCGATCTATTATTCGAACTTTTGAAGAAAAACTCACTGAACATAAACTACTGTGTAACTCAAATAAAAAAAAAACACTCGTGAAATTTTGAGCCATAAAAGGAACGACGAGGCATTTGAGGCACAGTTTGGAAAAGCTAGCAAAATTACAGAAATCAGCACGGGAATATGCTGCTCTTACACAGGAAACAATTTTTTCAAAATTATAAGCAATTGTATTTTGAAATTTTTGGACCACATTCTTATGGAAATGGATATAAGATTTCAAGACTGTAAGAAACTTCAATTTGTCTGACTTGCTGACACAATTAATTTCGAATAATTTAATGCATGCTTTCTCTCTCGCGCTCTTGAAAATCTACATTTTTACGGAAACATATTTACTAAACACTAGCGCCTTAAAATTGAACTGTCTTGTATATGCCGATGAAATATTAAGGAATATATTGACTCAAGAACTTCTTCCAGTGTTTCACGGAGACAGAGACATTTTCACAGTAGATTCTAAATTGGTTTCACTCATTTCAACAATTCCATCTACAAGTGTGTCAGTGGAAAGAAGTTTTCTTGAAAGAATACAAACTTGCTCAAGAAACACTAGTTCCCAAGATATACTTGCTTCTTTGGCAAATGTTTCTATTCAGGAAGACATTTTATTGATGCTCACGAAGAAACAACCATCGTATGACGATATAATAGACAAATTTGCAGCTTTAAAAGGAAGAAAAATTGATTTAATATACAAAAAAAGGTAAGTTATCATTAAGTGATTTTCATTGTAGACAGTACATATCTTTTCATACTGCTCTTGTACCTCTTCACCTATTTTTCCAACCACGAGCCGCCACTGCGACTGAGAGGATCTCTCGTTTTGTCAATGGGGACTTTTCATCACTAGAGAGTCCCTTCACCTCAATAGACAGCTCATCTGAACTCAGTGTCCAACTCAGTCCCAGCACTGGGACATTCCTTGCGTCTCCATCTTCTTTTTTTTTTTTTTTTTTTTTGGTTGGAGGTTTAACGACCACCGTGAGCAACTCAATGGGCTATAAGCAGTCGCCCGTCCCTAATTTAGGGTCACTGGTTCCTGGGAGGGGAGAGAGCCAGTGCCGTAAGACAAACACAACATCCATGCCTCACCGGGATTCGAACCCGGACCCCGTTCGGACCAATGATCAGAGGCCATCGCTTAGACCACTGAGCCACCGGGGGGCGCATCTCCATCTTTTTTTTTTTTTTTTTTTTTGGGTTGGAGGTTTAACGACCACCGTGAGCAAATCAATGGGCTATAAGCAGTCGCCAGTCCCTAATTTAGGGTCACTGGTTCCAGGGAAGGGAGAGAGCCAGTGCCGTAAGACAAACACAACATCCATGCCTGACCGGGATTCGAACCCGGACATCTTACGGACGAATGATCAGAGGCCAGCGCCTTAGACCACTGCGCCACCGGGGCGGCATATCTCCATCTTCATCCTCCACTTCTGACAACGCAGGAGCATGCTTCCACCCTCGCAAATCGAACTTGGCTGCACTGAGGATACTTCGTGACTCAAAAAGGAACTTTTCCAGATCCTCTCGGCTATTCACACTAGAAACACAATTGTCAACATAAAACGACCTCAGGATTTTTTCGCCGTGTCCTGCAGATAATCTGGCGCGTTCTTCAGGTGAAATTCAATTGTTTCTCCCAGCAGGAAAGGGCTCGAAGAAATTCCGAAAACAACTCTTCGATGCTGGAAGGTTTTGGGATTTTCTTCCTTACCGTTCTCCCACCACAGGAACCTCAAAAATGGTCTATCATGCTCCTGAAGTCCAATCTGTAAGAAAGCTTTCTTTATGTCGGCAGTTCCACCAATTTTTCCCTTCCGAAATCTGTTTATAATCGAGGGTATAAGTTCTACAACATTCGGTCCCTTTTCCAGACAATCGTTAATGGAGAGAGAATTCTTCCCTCTCGCCGAGCCATCAAAGACAGGTCTCACTTTGGTCATTGAGTTCTCCTTAAAAACAGGATGATGAGGCAAAAAATGCTAAGTTTTCACATTCTCCTCAGGATATTTAACTTCTTCTATAATGCCCTCCTTCAGCCACTCCCGGAAAACATCTTCATAAGCATCTAACTTCTCCGTCCGTTCTAAGGATTTAACGCAGTCCGATAGAGGAGGGTGATCTTAAATCCATGGCAAACAAACCATGTATCTTCCTTCCTCTTCTCTTGAAACATTACGAATAAAATGATCTTTCGCAGCGTCTGTGAGCTCCTTTTTCGCGATCTTTTCACCTTGGTCGAGAATCCCCAACGTACCGATCTCCACAAATCAGAAAGGTTTAATTCGCCAATGTAGAGAGAGATAAAGGACATCAGGTTTACTGGCTTCATTTTCTTCTGTTTTCCCCATAAACGTCCATTCCAGACGTGTGTTTACTGCCACCAATCCATTGGAAAGGTGCTCAATTTCACCTGTAAATAACTTCCCTGCGAAGTCAGCTCCTATCAGAATATGAATTTCCTTCGGATCTTTCTCATACAGACAGTCATGTTCATTTATGCAAATATCGCTAATGAAAACTCCACGACCTGTCAGTTCTGTTATGCACTTAGAGTCCTCTAACTTCGGTATGAAAGCACAGATTCTTTTTTGATCCATCACTTCTAATTCGCAAATATAATCGCCGTCAATATTGCTTAATTGAATCGCATATCGTTTGTGCTTTTCACTTTTTTCTATTCCTCCAAAAAGTCCACGAACTACTTTTTCTTCCCCTTTGCATTTCAACTTCAGTGCTTTAGCGACAAATTCACTTACATATGATCTCGAGCTACCTGTATCAATAATCCCTCGTACATAACGACTGATATCATTCTCCTTAATACAAACAAATAAAGTCTGTAAATACACCTCCTTGGAACAGGAGTTGTTAGTCAAAACACTGGCTTCCAGAGCTTTATCATTTTCTGGTTTATTATCTCCCCCTTCGTGTTTATGAAAACACATAATAGATAAATGTCTATTACCACAGTGTGAGCAGATAATTTTTACCTTACAAGAACGTGAAACGTGTCCTGGTTTAAGACACCTAAAACAGCATCCCCTATTTAATAGAATAGATTTTCTTTCCTCCAGAGACAGATTTCGAGCTTCTCCGCACTCAGAGTTTGCGTGTGGCTTGTCACAAAAAACACAAACAAGTTTTTTCTTTTCTTTCAGTTCAGTGCTGAATAGCTCAGCTGCTGTCGGCGTCTTTCCCTTTTCTCTCGAGTCACGTGAGAGCTTCCGGCCACAGTCACCTGACCGAGGAGTAAGGGTGGCTGGAAAACTGTGGTGCCAGTCTCTGGCGACCGAAACAGTAGCACGCTCCTTAGAGGTCAGTTCCTTCCTCAAAAATTCAATCAAATCTTTGATGTCATAACTGGCATTGATACTTTGCTTGTTGAATTCTAAGATCCGATCAGGTGGGAGCACTTTCAACAACATCGGACACATAAGATTTCCATACGTGTCTGGCAAAACTCCCAGCGACTCTAAACTTCTTATTTGCGATTGAACATTATCAAACAACTTTCGAAATGTTCCGATATCACTGGAATTCCTGAAAGGGGAAAGATAAAGCAAATTACTCAGATGTGCATTTATTAACAAATCTTTTCTCCCAAATCGCTCTTCTAACATGTTTACAGCAATGTCGTAATTTTCCGGCGTGATCGCAAAGCCTTGTACAGCGTTTATAGCCGTACCTCCTAAGTGAGCTTTAAGATAATTAAATTTATCTACTTTGTTCAAAGAATCATTCTTATGAATTGCCGATTCAAAAGAATTCCAAAATGTAAGCCATTGACTCACATCCCCGTAAAACTTGGAAATAGATAGTTTCGGCAATTTTATAGTCACAGAGTCCTTCAATAGTTGTTCTATTTTCGATTCATGTAGCTTGGGGCTCTGACCAAGAGACACGCCGTTATTCACAACATTTTGCCCTAATATATGAACTCGTTTGGACGCTCTATATCCCCCATGTAGTTATTTTCTCAGGATATTCTTCAGCATTTTCTAACTCAGACTCCGATTCCGCTGGGTCTAAAACATTTTCCAGCTCGGAATCAATTAATTTTAGTTCTGTTGATTTTTCATTATGGTTCTTCAAGATTATCTACATCCACATCAGTTAGTTTAAGTTCCGCTTCCAAGCGCTTAATAATTTTGGTAACGGAAGTTCTCATCAAGCCACGTTTCTGTCTCAATCTAGCTCTAATTTCTTCGGCCATCTTTTCGTTCGAAACAATATATCAGAATGTCAACAAACTGAAAAATTCTCTCGGTTACGAATTCTGTGCCATATGTCCAAAATACCTCAACTCAAAGTCCCCGCAGGGATGCAATATGTAATACACGTGTCGCCGTTCAAATCAATCAGGAATGCACAGTATTGAAGAAAAAGACTTCTTACCTGCCATTCAATTTTTGAACGACGGTTCTTGCGTGCCGTGTGTTGAGGTCGATATATCAGTTGACAATAGCACATTAATCCAAAGGAAATAAGGAAGAACGCAGTAGTTGACACAATGATTCACTAGAACCTCAAATGAACATTTACCATACACATGTATATTTTATACGACACAGATGACCGACCGCACACATGCTAAAAACGACAAGTAACATAAAACACCGGCGTTAATTTTCCTCTTCAGTTCCATCGTCTTCAAAACACACGACCTCCCTTTCCGAGTTCAAATCACACGATTTTTGTCTCCTCTCGCCTCCCACGGAGTGACAGCACCCTCTATCGGGAGTTGTTGTTCTTCCGACAACTGTGGTAGTGTTGGATTTCTCTGGTTACTTTTAGCTGCAGGATAAATATTACGCACTTTCCTAAAATTATGTACTGCCTGTTAGCCTTATGTTCTTTAGTTAAAAAGAATTAATACAACTTTTGTGGTTCCTTTTGAATTAATGTATTGGCGCTGGCCTCTGATCATTCGTCCGTAAGGGGTCCGGGTTCGAATCCCGGTCAGGCATGGATGTTGTGTTTGTCTTACGGCACTGGCTCTCTCCCTTCCCTGGAACCAGTGGCCCTAAATTAGGGACGGGCGACTGCTTATAGCCCATTGAGTTGCTCACGGCGGTCGTTAAACCTCCAATCAAAAAAAAAAAAAAAAAAAAAAATTAATGTATTGCAGTATTCATTGTATGGTAGGCCCAACATTTAAGCTGAGGGTATATGCTACTAGCAGTCATCCGACTGTTGAGCTGTGATTTTTCAGATGTTCAATGGAAGTTAATTGAATACCTAAAATTTCAAGTTTGGTTGATTTTTAGGCAATCAAGTGTTTTTTGTTTTTTTTTGGGTTAAAAAAGACCCCCACTGCTTACAGTGAGTGTAGATGCAGTCTGTTTCAAATTACACACTATCCTCTTCCATATGCTTTGAAACTGATTTTGCAAAAATGCTACAGCAAGTTTTTTTAATGAGAGTAAGATATTTTTAACCATCCCATGAGGCAGTGTTTATGTGATCATCAAGACAGTGGAAAATACTTTTAATAAATACCATAGGCATCGTACGCCACAAGTATCTGTATGGCACTGTACACCACTATAGGTTTAACTAATAACCACAATGAGCAACTCAACGGACTATAAGCGCAGTAGCCCGTCCCTAATTTAGGGCCACCGGGTTTCAGGAACCAAGGAGAGTTAGTGCCATAAGACAAACACGACATCCATGCCTCATGGGATTTGAACCTGGACCCATCTCGGACGAATGGCTAGAAGCCAGCGCTTAGACCACTGCGTCACAGGGTCGGCAAAAACGGGTACAACGAAATCTAATTTTAAGACCATAATTCATTACGTGTGTAACGAGCTCGTGGTGAAGTCTAAGTTTGAGGACAAAAATAAAAAAAATGGAGGAAAATTTGCGTCCTCAAAGGCATCAGGCGTTTTTGTGGACATTAAACTAAATTCGAGGACTGTCCTCAAGAATTCGGGACATCTGGTCAGCTTGATCCATGTGCAAACTTCACATTGTAGCGAGCTCACAAATATTAACAACCTGTCATCAGAACCATGTCATCGGGACTGCTCTTATTAGTAGCAGCTACTAAATCTTGATTAACATTTTCTGCTTGCAGGTAATATGACTAATTTTCTGAAAGTCCATGATCCATGAATAAACATTTTTAGAAAAATGCAGTCTGACACTTGAACATATGTTTGGCCGCCCCGGTGGCGCAGTGGTCTAAGGCGTTGGCCTCTGATCATTCGTCCGTAAGGGGTCCGGGTTCGAATCCCGGTCAGGCATGGATGTTGTGTTTGTCTTACGGCACTGGCTCTCTCCCTTCCCTGGAACCAGTGACCCTAAATTAGGGACGGGCGATTGCTTATAGCCCATTGAGTTGCTCACGGTGGTCGTTAAACCTCCAATCAAAAAAAAAAAAAAAACATATGTTTGAATTTGCATGTACTAGTGGTCCACCGCGTAGTTAATGGCCTTAGAGACACCACCTTTAGGTCTGTATAGTCGCAGGTCTGTACATCCTTTTTCTTTTTGTTTTTCCATTTTTAGTGTCCCGATGTCTGCATAACCAAAACTGGCAATGAGGCAATGTGTGGCTACGCCATCTAGTGAGAGGGTAAAGAACTAAGTCATCATATGTGCTGAAATCGAGCTCGAAGGGATTATAACAGCGAGTCAGCGACAACGTTGGGAATTTGTGCAGAGGTGTGTTGTGTATATGTTGTAATTAAGAAGTTTATATGCCTATCGAAACTCGTTCTAATAGTGCTCTCTTTAAGAGAGCTGAACAATTAAAGAGGTGGGAAGATTCTGAAACTAATAAAGTCGTCTCCGATGTTCCTGTGGATAAAAAGAGCAAGATTAAATTCAGCGAAGGATGTGTTTTTCTAGCGGCCTGTGCTGCAAGTGACACGGATGAAGTAGAGCGTCTGCTGGAACAGGGCGCTGATATAAATACAGCCAATGTTGATGGTTTAACGGCGTTGCATCAGGTAAGACAGGAAGATATGTAGTTGGCATAGTAACCTATATTTGAATATTTTATATTAGTTAATTCAGCGAAGTGAAACGCGGTGGCATTGAGTATTGTGAATCACGAAAAATGTGATGTTGATCTGATTTCATTAAAATGGCGTCAGCGGCCCTCTTTAAAACATCATGCCCAGTTATAATTAGGTCTGATGCTTCGCCAGTAAGTTACCGGTTTTCAAGAATTCTTGCAAAATATTTCACCCTAGAACCGTTAGGATCAGGTAGTCAAAGTGAAAAGTTCTGTGTACATGAGCTTAACGTATAAAGGACGCATGGCATGTGTGTTATGAACAGTAGCTGGGATTTAATTAACATTACAGTAGTCTAGCCTGTGTATGGGAAAATGGTAAACATCATTGCCACCGACGAATCGTATTCACATGCGTAATTCTTGTGTAAAACAATGTAAGGCCATAACTGGATCAGAACTGTAGGCTTTTGGGAACACCTGGGATTCTAAGTGATTCAGAAGAAAACTGTAGTTTCAAAAATTACCTGTGAAACGAAAATACATAGTCGCAGATATAATGTGTGCACTGTGTAAAGATTGTTGGGACATGTGCAACATATTATACTGTTTTCGTATTCCGGCATGGCATGTTTCTGTTAGGCATTCCCTTACAGGATGTGAGGCAAATGATTTCTTGCATGCTATACAGATGTCCTCCTTTAATTGGCATTGTGACTAATACTCGTTTTATGGAATTCTGTCCTTTGTTGTGTGCATTGCATTCAGTTATCGTGTACATTTGGAACTTGATAGAAAGCTTGAACTAAGAAAGGGTGGATGTTTATATTTTATTTGTAATGGGGTGTGATTTCTACAGCATTTTCAAGTGTTGCTGCATTCCCTTTTTTTAAATTCAAATGTGCGATACACTGAAAAAAAAATTAAATGGGAAGATTTGTGCATGCTAAAAGTAGAGAGTTCACTGAAATAATAAATCAGATGGTCTGACAGTTGGAAATGGATAAAAATTTTACTGAGTTACTCATATTCGAAGAACTGTATGGATAAAGTTTCAAACAGATTTCAGTAGAGGAAATGATGCAGTCTTAAAATGTATGAAACAGAACCATCGGCTGTCCTTGTACCTCTTTCATCATTCCGTGTTATGAAATGTTTGCTAAAGTTCTGTGTACATAGCTTTTAAGCCACTTAAAAAATATAAGTTATTAAGTTCACAATTTACACAGAATTCACAATAAATATAGTTTTCTTTATAGAATATACACTATCTACCAACAAGTAAATGGACACCTGTGATAGCAAAGGAAAATGAAGTTTATTCACCTTCAATAGTTGGTGGAGCCTCCACGAGCGGCGATTACAGCTGCGACCCTCCGGGGCATACTCCCAACCAGGCGATGTACGACGGCTAGCGATATTTTCTTCTACTCGGCTTGACAGGTCAGTTCCTTCACCGATTTCGGACAGTGGGGGCACCCCTTAAGTTGACGCTCCAACTCGTCCCAGAGGTGCTTGATAGGGTTAAGGTCCAGGCTCTGCGCAGGCCAGTTCATTCGATTAACCCTATTGTGACCATACCAAGCCATGGTGAACCTCGCAACATGACGGGTGGCATTGTCATCCTGAAAGTAACGTGGGTCCACCCGTAAAACTGCCACAACGTAGAAAGCGCATAGTCATCCAAAATGGTGCAGTACGTCTTGGCATCGAGTCTACCAGGAATTGCGACCAAGGGCCCCATGCCATACCAGGAGAAACACCCCCATTGCATAATTCCACCACCGCCAAACTTCACAGTTGGCACAATACATTCTGGCAGGAGGCGTTCTCCAGGCAGACGCCAAACCCAGACCCTGCCATCCGAACGGTAGAGGGTAAACCTTGATTCGTCGCTCCAGAGAACCTGTTTCCTCTATTCAACGGTCCACTGTTGACGTTCTTTGCATCAGTTAGCGAGCAGCACGCTATTGGACTTGGTGATCAAAGGCTTGTGGGCGGCAGCACGCCCATAATAACCGAGCAGATGGGCTTTCTTACGGATGGTATTCATCGAAAGAACACTTCCGGATGCCTGTTGAAACTCCTCGTGGATGTGGCCCATCGATTTGGTGTGGTTCTTCTGAATTTCTCTGGCCAGCACCAGTCGGTCTCTAACTCCCAGTTTTGTGGGTCTGCTGGGTCGGGGCAGATTCTGACAGTCACCTCTGATCTTCCACATGCCAATCACGTAGGCCACTGTCGATTTTGGGTACTTCAACTTGCTGGATATGTCACGTATGGATCGGCCATTTCTCTGATACCCGACGATTATACCTTTCTCGAAATCAGAGAGCTCCGAACTGCGTGGCATCTTGCATGCGACTGGTTGGGTTGTTGTTTCCCTCACGATATTTAACGGCGGCAGCCGTGACGTGTTTCAGGACCGCAGATATTGTCGATTGCAGGGGTGTCCAATTACTTGTTGGTAGATAGTGTAGAAACATGTTCCATAAAAAAATGGATATTCCTTAGTGTTGTTGACAGAATAAAGACCACTAAATCCTTGTGATGTTTATATACAGTAGCACTTGCTTCTTAATGCTTCCTAGTTACAAATTACCAAATAACTAGATCAGTGATGGGATTAGACTTCATCCTGTAGAACAAAATAAAGGTTATCTGAACACTCTCCCATAACAATGTGCTCATCTTTTCACAGACATTTCTATTTGAACATGGATGTTCTAGAGGTTTTTTTTTTTTTTTTTTTGCATGTAAAATAATGTACTTTCAACTTCCCATTCTTTGAATTTCATTTCTGGTTCATTTTTTAAAACTCAGTCTTGAAGTATTCTCTGAATCTCTTCAGCAGCATTCACATCTCATTTTTTGTATTGAAGATATTTTTTTCTATATGCGAAGATTATCTTAAAAGTAATCCCTCTTTGCAAATGACTCCTCTCTCAGTGGAGATATTTTGATGAAATTTGATGCAAAAATACATTGAAATTTGCTGAATGGTAGCTGTAAAATATAGTCCCCCACTGAAATCAAGCATTTACATCATTGTTCAACAAAACATGTGTAACTAGTTTGGAAACATTCTGCTGATTGTTTGGCCTTTGATTTTGTAGCTTGTTTAACTTTATTTATGTCCCTAAAGCATTGACCACGGAGACTTTGCTTCAGGACAGGAGACCAAACTGGTAACAGTAAGATGGTAGTAAATGAGTATCAATTTTGCTACTTTTGCTGAGAAGCTTATTACGTGATTAAAAAAATATCTCTGTTTGCGTTAACAAGTATCGCATGTAATTCTGTTCAACATGTATAAAAGCGAATGCATGCCTCACCTTTCCCTAAACTTCGGCCCAACGTACGAACGACGACTTCACTATATTACTGCTGACAGTTCACATATAAAAACTTGCATTATTCATACAATGTATGAGAAATACAGAATGCTAATAATGATGACAAAATGTTTTGAAGACTGAAATATAAAAGGAGACGTTTCAAACGAAGGAATGCACAATGAATAAAACCTAAAACTCTTCATGAAATACGTGTCTCAAGGCATCTACTCCAGGGAAAAGTAGTATGATTCAAATGCGGTAAGTTAAGTACGTCTTCTTTTAGTTATGTCCGGTATTTTTACTTACCGCATTTGAAGCATACTAGTTTTCCCTGGAGTAGATGCCTTGAGACACGTATTTCATGAAGAGTTTTATTTTTTATTCATTGTGCATTCCTTCGTTTGAAATGTCTTTTACATTTCAGTCTTCGAAACATTTCGCCATCATTATAAGCATTCTGTATTTGTCATACGTTTTTATTAGCATATAGCTATTATGTTCTGTCATGGCTTTCCTGTTTTATTCCTCATATTGTAGCTTTCAATGACCTCCATTCATGATTTTTATCGAAGTTTAGGGAAAGGTGAGGCATGCTTTCGCTTTTATATATGTTGAACAGAATTATATGCGATACTTGTTAATGCAAACAGAGATATAGTAGTAAATGAGGGCTGTATGGTTGATGTGGGATTACTACTTAGCCCATTTTCTCAATGTCCTGAGATATTTCAAGTAAAAAGTGAAGTCGTGCTTTGTCATGGTGTAGGAAGACAGAACAAAGAGGCATGTTTGGTCTCTTCTTGTGGATAGCATCCCAGAGATTCTTTAGTGTCTCACAATATAGTGAGAACTGTTGACATTGCCATGTTCAAGAAAATCAATAAAAATCATGCCTCTGATGCACCAGAAAATTGTCACCATAACTCTTTTTTTTAACACTGTGTTTGAACTTCTTAGGTCTAGGTGAAATCTTGTGCTGCCGTTCCGTAAACTGCTTTGTCTCCATATAGAATTGCAGGGGGAACCGAAATTGGATTAGGATGAACAATTTAAAAGCTCATATAAAATGCTATGAAAAGACAAATTTCGACCTTCTAGCCCAATTAGATAACAAGTTACAACAACTCGAACATTGTACGGAGTCACGATTTTCTAATTTTCAAGGTCATGTAATTTGAAACCCCATGGATGGACAGAGATAAAATTTGGGATTTCTGCATAAGTCTACATGCCTAACACTTACATCAAATTTCAAGGAAATCAAAAGAGGTCAGGTTAAAAATGGCTATTTCTGGGTTCATTTGACATGGACCCATTAACCTTTGGATAATCATGAACATGTTCCACTGTTGCTCTATAATTTTCAGTTCCTCATATGCAAATGCTATGTTTGTTAACTTTCCCACTTTTGTGGAATGTCGATTCGTCTCTGAAAATTAGGCACTCACTAAAACTATCTTCTTCAAAATACTCCTGCATTTCTGTACAGAAATCGCATTGCGTGGCTCTGTCATTATCCAGAGGCGGAGTTAGGATTTCTTTCACCAGGGGCAAAGCAGAGTTTGGCGCCCCCACTTCCCTCATCCTTCCATCATCAACAACATATTAACTAAAATTTATTTTTAAATTTTTGAAATTACATCTGCTAGCATTTCTTTAAATTTTACAATTGCACCTGATTTGCAGTTTTGTTTTTCCGAGGTTCAAAATGAATAAAACACTTTTATTAATATCGTAACAATCGTGGGGTTTTGTGGTATTGAGCACAAATGACATATTAAAAAAAATTATCAGTTTATTCTTTTTTTTTTTTTTTTTTTTTTTTTTTAGCTTGGGGGTTTAACAAACACCATAAGCAACTCAATGTGCTACCAGCAGTTGCCCGTCCTTAATTTAGGTCAACTGGTTCCAAGAAGGGAGGTAACTAGTGCCGTAAGACAAGCACAATTATCAATGTCTCACCGGGACTCGAACCCGGACCCATGGCAATGCATGATCATAAGCCAGCGCTTAGACCACTGCACCACCAGGGCGGCCAGTTTATCCTTAAACCACTAAATTCTTTGAATGAATCTTAACAGTTAATAAAATTAAGAGTTCTTTTACAGTAAAAACAATTAATTTATTATTTTAGTCTTAACCAATTAACAAGTTTCCTGTGTTCAAAAACTGGTCAACTGGTCTTTCACCACACTGTTCATCACTTTGTTTTTAAATAAATAATTGTAGCATTAATACACTGTTCACTAAAATAACACTTAATTCAATATACAAACTATTTTTTATTTAATACACAAACCTTTGAGTTTTACATTTTAAACATTTATATGACATAAACATTTGAATACATTAAATTGATGCCCAGTTTTTTAAATCCAGGGACAGGCATGTCTACAGCTTGACTTTTCTGGCAGAAAAACCTTTGGGATATCATCATAAGAAAGTTTTGATGCAAACTCATGTTCTATGGAGATTTCACTTAAATTCGTTAATCTCTGTTGGCCAGCTGTGCTCTGCAGATATGTTTTGATAAACTTCAGTTTACTAAAACTTCTTTCATTGGAACAGCTTGTCTTTCTTTCACTTCGAGCAGCTTCTATCTTTGTGACCACCTCGTCTTAGATCGGGATTCGAGGGGCATTTTAACAAGTTTCTGTAATATTTCCCACTTAGCTGTTGAAGACACAAAAAATATGTAGAAACAGTAGAGAACTTGAAAGTATCTGCGTCTGGATTTACACTAGCAGCTACCTGTTAGTTAAGAGAGTGAGCTGCACATGGCAAGAAAAATGCAAGATTGTATTTAAGGATGCGCACGTGAACCACCTTTCTGCTGTGTGAGCTCCACTGTCATACGGCAGTCCTCTGTAGCTTGCGAGAACTAAACCATCGTTTTCCAATTTTCTGACTGTTGCTTCATCAAAAGTTTCACCTGTTTTTCCACTGACTAATTAAAATCAATGAAACTCTCTATGACCTAAGGACTTTCTTCCCTCGTCTTACGTAACTTATTACCTGAGATATCTGATCTTTATGAGTATGACTAATGTCGGATGTCATCTAGAATTTGTTGCCGTATCAAATGTTTAAAATGTTGAGTTTTACATTTTAAACATTTGTATGACATAAACATTTAAACATTTTGAATATAGTTGGTTACTTCTCTCATGAAATTCAGGATGATTTCCAAGAACTCATCCTGAATTTCATGAGAGAAGTAACCAACTTGTCCTCTTTCGTGACACTCCAAATGTTCCTTAAGTGGAGGATGGTAGTGAGAAACAAGTTCAATGGTGTACAGAAATTTTCTACTTCAAAGACCTCCTAGTAGAAATCTTACTTCGTCTGATTCACATAGTGCACTTCCTTGCTGTGCCAAGTACAAGAGGACATCAACAACAGCAATACATGACAATACCCATCTTTACCTACTGTAGCAGCCAGTAGGTGATAGCCACGGTGTATGAGTATCACACCGTGGTGATAGCCGAGAATTTTGAAGTAATGAAGGAGGCATGCGTGACGTCACTGACAGAACAATAATTTTTGAGCTGTCCCATCCACAGAGCAGAATACGAGAATTACAACATTATAAACTGAACAGCCTTTTCTATACGGATAAGCTCAGTTGTGAAGGCTGTATATTTTACCACAGTTTATGACTACTGCGCTCGAGCCATTACTCACTTTTGATTCAAATTTTTTTATATGTGATGGAATTTGAGATGTAATTCAAAAACATGTAAGGGGTTTATGAGTGTCGGCGTCTCATCTCTCCATGTCGCTCGTCTCGCCCCCCTATCACCGACGCCCAGGGCATGTGCCCCCACTGCCCCCTCTTAGCCCCCCTCTGCATTATCACTTAGATTCTGCAAAAGCTGCAGTTTGTAGGGAGTCATTTTCAGCTGCTTTCTCAAAATTTACCAAACAGTCCATTATGGAATTTTTCAACTTCTTCCTAGGAATGACTTGTGGTGGGTGTGACAGGTAAGCTTGAATAATCTGAGCTTGGTATTTCTTTGGGAGTTGGATAATGAGTTGTGCAGCTCTATCTGAGAAACTTTCAACTTCTATAACACTGTCCTTCAGTTTCTTGTTTATTATAAATCCAACACAACTAGTTCCACTAGTATCTGTCCTATGATAGTAGGAGAGATGTCTGCTTTTCAGTTCGAGATCTCCTTTTCTTCTTACCTAACTTTGCCTGATTATGTTCCACTTGATCTTTTAGATTCCCTTCTCCATTTCAAGGAACCTTGAATCAGAAGATAGAGATCGTCCATTAAACATAGCCAAGGTCAGCATCAGATGGCTATCTAATCCGGTCTTCCAGTGATTCTTAGCACCCTCTGCCTTCATTTCACACTGGCCGCTGCCTTGGCCAGGTATATTTCAGAAGCCAGAGGCTGAAGGTCAAGATTTAAATTGTGAAATCATCTTTTGGGGTTTTTGGCCATAACTCACCACATTGGCCTAGTGGGTTGGTGAGCATGGGATAGCATTTCCTCTAATAGTGATAGTATAGTTATACTGCTATTTGTTGGTCGCCAGAGCCCCTTTAGTAGGAACAGGATGCACCATGAGAAGGTGGGGTTGGCATTTGTGGAAAGACTATATATTTACGCATAATGTATTTTGGGTGTAAAACTGAAATTGCGTTACATGAAATATGGAAAGTAATAATATATAAGAGAGTGAGAAAAGTTTTAAATGAAGCAGAACAACTGGATCTATACCTAAGAAACTTTTATAAAAAATATTTGAAATGAGATTTCATAGAAGTATCTGTCACCTGGATCTCTGTTGAAGATACTGCCAAACATGTAATTACCACCCTGAGTAGTTAGTTGTTCACTATGCCTCTTTTCCCTTTTTTTTCTGTTTCGAGTCCTCCCTTCATTTTCTGTTTGAAAAAAAAAGCTGTTTATATCCAGTTATATGTAGTGTTCCACAGAAAATAAAAGAACTGAAAAAAGAACAAGAGCCGTACTAAGTCATCACAGAGGGTAGTAATTACATGATTGGCAACACCTGCTTCACAGCAGGGACTCAGATAACCAGCTAGGGTTTCTTTCTTCCTTTTTTTTTTTTGTCCAAATATTTGGTCTAGAAAAAAATACATTTCTATGAAATGTCACTCAGAATATTTGAAGGTAAATTCTTATCTTTAAATTTAAGAAGTAGCCATACATTCTGTTTTTGCTGAGCTGGATTTATAGTGGGAAGACACATACCCACATTTGCTTTGGAACAATATGTAAAGAAGTGCAGAGAAGAGGTGCCAGGACAATAATATTTATGAATCTGAAGTCAACAACAGGCCATTCCATGCATAAGCACCCATATCTGAAAATCTTAAGTGTACCATAGGTGCTGTTTCCAAAGTTGAAATTTTAAAAGTTTAAACATTGGTTCTTAGCCCTTTATCTGTACACTGTAGAACACACCTTATGATATTGTACACTATAGAACACACCTTACGTTATCGTACACTGTTGAACACACCTTACAATATTGTACACTGTAGAACACACCTTACAATATTGTACACTGTATAACACACCTTACAATATTGTACACTGTAGAACACACCTTACGATATCGTACACTGTAGAACACACCTTACAAAGCAAATCTTGTAAAATATTATGTGATGCATTAATTGAATGATATAACAAGAACATGTTCACACAATTAATTAATCTAATTTTATACTGAAAACCATTTTGCTCCAAGGGGGAATTTACTTGCATTTGAAGCCTCAACATGTTTCCTTGCCATATATCAACATATTGTATAAATGCTAATCCAACACAGCAGTTGCTCTGGCTTTTTTAAAGTTTCCACCAACTGATTTGCCAAAATGTTATAACAGTACAAAAAAGTAATCAATATTTTGGCCAAAACGTTTTTTTTTTTTTTTTGCAAATTGTGACAAATGCAATTGTGAGCACTGCCCCTGCAACATAATACACGGTTGAGTCACATTATTGTGACCACCAGTTAATATCCAGAGTAATCGCCATGTGCAGTGCAGACAGCAGCTATATGTGCTGGGAGTGACTCAGTACGGTTCTGGAAGGTGTTCACAGGTATGTGTAGCCATGCTGACTGCAGTTCATCTGACAGCTGCTGGAGGGTGTGTGGTGGAGGATCCATAGAGTGAACAACATGTTTGAGGTGGTCCCACAGATGCCCAATTGGGTTTAAGTCTGGGGAATCAGGGGGCCGGAGATGTTCTTTGAAGTCTTCATCGTACTCTTCCAACTACTCTCGGGCATTTCTAGCTGCTGTGACATGTCACATTGTCGTGCTGGAAGATCCCATCTGCTCCAGGGAAGACAATCTGCATGTATGGGTGTACATGGTCTGCAAGAATGGATTCATAATGAATTCATTCTATAGTGCCTTCCACGGGTGTGAGTGGACCTAGAGAATGCAACGAAAACATTCCTCAGACCCAGGAGCTTGTGTTCTTCCAGCAATGGTTGAAGAGTGTTTGCTCTCCGATGTTTTTCGCCTTATATGCCAACGTTCATCCATTCAATGAAGCAGAAAACGTGACTCATCAGAGAAGGCAATCCTTTGCCAATCAACGGTAGACCAATTCCAATATTGCCGTGCAAATGTACTAAGTCTTTTCTGCCGATGCACCTTCGTTAGCATAGGTGTAATGACCATCCATCCCCTTGTAAGGATATGGCCTTTCTAAGGATGCACTTGACTGTGTAAATAAATTAAAATTTTTGCATCACTGAAATCGATTAAAAAAAGTGCCACCTTGATTTTATTAAACAAATTGTTTTTGGAAGGGTTTTACATGATAAATTTAGTAAATTGTTGAAATTGTGACATAATTTTAATTTTTTAGCAATTTTTATACTTGAATATAAATTCCTAGCATTTTAGCATCATAATTTCTTTTCTACATTGACGAAAATAGATTTTTCACCATATATCCAGCCCATACGTGGTTTTAATCCTAGTTGTAAATGAATTTATGTCACGGCTACTCATAGTTTACTGTGTAAATAACTTTTTTACGAGTCTTTCAGAGGTTATTATTCAAAAAAGTTTCGAACAATAACCTCTATAAGACCTGTAAAAAAGTGATTTTGACAGAAATAAATTGTAAAAAATTAATTAAAAAAATTTAAAATTTGTCACATCATTTTCTTCCTTTAGTATATCATTATGCCTTTAAACATAAAGAGTTAAATGCTTCAAATGCAGAATAAATAGTTTGTTCTAGTGACTAGAAGAGAAATTCATTATGATTCTCGAGACTATGAAAGAAATTCATAATGTTTCTTGTGACTATGAAAGAAATTCATTATTATGAGCAGAGACATAACTAGGCATTTCTGCGCCCGGGGCAAACCACAAAATGTTGCGCCCCCATGTGTTTTCCTGTTACACACACAAACACATTACACCCACGCGTGTGTCCGGAGGTTTCGGACCTTCAGTATCACATCAAACAGGTCAAATGCAATGGCAGTCGTGACTTGCAGCCACACTAATGATAAATAGAATAGCCCCAGAGAATCTTCAACAAAGTGAGTGACATCCTTTTCTTATCTATCTAACTAAAGAAAAGCGACATCCTGGTATACATCCAACTAAAGAAAAACTGCAGGCGCCCTTGTTGTCTATAAAGGCTGCAGTTCTTCTTTAGTTGGATGGACTATACAACTGCACTTTCATTTCTGAATGTAAGCAGCCAGCATCCCCTGAACATCTTGAGGAAGAAATTTGAGCATTAAGCATGCCAGAAACTGGTATAAAAGTTTCAATTTTAAGAAGACTGCAAACAGCGATTTTTGCACCCTCTCTTAAGCAGCGCCCGGGGCAGCTGCCCCGTCTGCCCCTCCCTAGTTACGGCTCTGTTATGAGACAGGTTCTGTCTCATAAAAGGTGTATAATATGAAACTTCCTATGCATTTTGGAGGGGCTGAAGAATTTTTTTGACTTGAGCAGGTATCCATTTTGTACAGGGTCCAATTTAAGGAGGTTTTACTGTATTAATTTTGTACTTTTCTAAACTTTATTTTGCAACTGAAGGTTTTCACAGAAATATTTTATGGTTATTGCACATTTATTCATATTTTATTCAGTATAATTGTTTTTCTGTATTCCTTACATTGATTTAGTTTCTGGATATTTTTATTGCTTGTTCATTTTTGCTTTTCATAGTTCAATTTGTTTTTAGTTGGTGTTACATAGCTGTACTTCTTGTTTATGTTTCAACATTGTGTAACTTTGGTTTATGTTATAAATATGAGCGTTGTACTGAAAGTAATGCAAAAGTGGGCAAAACGTTTTTATTAACTGACAGAGGACATTCAAATTGCACATGTTAGTAGAGTAACTCTTTCTCTATAGTAACCTTTCTTCTTCACCGCAGGTAAATAATGGATTCCAAGCAGAAGCAGCGTGCCATCATTGAGTTCATGATAAAGCAAGGGCACAGGCTGTCTGACAACCACAGAGGGTTATGAATGTTTATGGATGACACCACTGATGAGCAATGTGCACAGATGGACGAAGGTTTAAAGAAGGAAAAACCAGCATTGAAGACAAACCACACAATGGGAGACCATCATCTGCGACTGCTGACACAAATTGTCAATGAGTGGATAAATCGATTCGCGGAAAGATGAGTCACAATCCGTGAGCTTGTTGCACAAATGGACTGTGGTCACAATGCCATACAGAAGATGGTGGAAGACTTAGGGTGTCAGAAAGTGTGTGCAAAGTGGGTACCTTTGCAGTTGACACCTGATTTGAAGGAGAGAAGAGTGGAAGTCTGTTCTGATCTCCTTGGAAGCATTTGAAGCCAATGAAGACACGTTTTTATGATCTGGTAATGGGATAAAATGTGAGCATATCTTTATGATCCAGAAATGAAGAATCAATCTATGGAATGGTATCGCACCTCTTCACCAAGGCCTAAGAAGTCCAAGAGCCAGCAATCAGCACAGAAAGTCATGGTGACTGTTTTTTGGGATGACAGGGGTGTCATTCTCATTAATTTTCTGGAACATGGCCATACCGTGACCAGCGAGTGGTACATTGTGACAATCAAGAAGCTTAGAGAAGCCATAAGGAGGAAGAGACCGAACAAGAATCTTAAAAGGATCTACATTCACCATGACAATGCGAGACCAAACACATCTTTGGCAACAAATCAGGCGATCAGCAAATTAGGCTGGTCGGTGGTCCCCCATCCACCATACAACCCAGACCCGGTGCCCTCTGACTTCCACCTGTTTAGTCCAATGAAGGAGTCTCCGGGGACAACGATTTAATGACATAGACGAAGTGAAGATGGCTATGAAGAAGTGGGTACAACAGTCAACACCTGAATTTTTTCAAAGAGGATTCAAGAGTTGGGTTCAATGATGACTCAAACGCATCGCTTGTGATGGAGGCTATGTTGAGTAGTACGTTTGTATAGAGAAAGAGTTACTGTATCAACATGTGCAATTTGAATGACTTCTGTCAGTTAATAAAAAAGTTATGCCCACTTTCGCATTACTTTTGGTACAACCCTCTAGCTGTGAGCTATAGTTTCTTTTCCCAGCAACGGACAGTGTTGATTTCAATCTGTTGTTGCACTATTTATCACATACAACCCATAGTTTTTTTTTTTCATTTTTTGGGCTATTCAAATATTTTGTAAGCAAGAAATTTGAAGTACTTACCAGATAAAACTGCATCACTTTAAGCATTTCAAAATACTTCCAAGATTTAAAAAAAATGTGTTACAGTTTTTTGAATGAAGAAAATGAAGGAAAATGTAAAAAAAGCATATGCAACCTATTTCTCACACTGATCTGCACATTAGAAAGTGGAAACTTATCTGAATTTATGACACAGTAGGGAAATAGCACTTTTCGATTTTCTGTTTCACACATTAAATTCGAAGGTTCTGACAGTGGAAGGCAGTGTGCACAATTATTTTAGGGAGTTGGTATTATAAGAAATTTAAAATAATAATGGGAAATGTCAACTCACCCTCTTTCCACCTGAACTTCTCCCTGGTTGCTCACGTTAACAATACATCGGGATAAATTATAATTTATTTGATGATATTGGTAAAAAACAGAGTGAAGTAAAAGACCATTTAAAAATTGAAATAAAATCGAAACGAAACTGGAAGGAAATCGAAATAAAACCCGAATATGATTGGAATAAAATCGAATAAAACATATCAATGATGAATCGTTAAAATCCAGCAATGTTTTCCCTGTCCACACGTGTACACCCTCCCTGTGATTCCAGATGCATTTCAAGTGAACTGTATAAGACTGTGAATTATACAGTTGAAACACATCTGGAATGACAGGGAGGGTGTGTGTGGATAGGGAAAGCATTGTTGGATTTTAATGATTCATAATTGACATTTTTTATTCAATTTTATTCCAATGTTATTCAGGGCCCATTCCATCTCAATTCAGGCAGAGAATACCATGTGTCAGTTGACCCCCTTAGATTTGTTCCAAAAAATTACAGTAGCTACTCCTACTACAGATATAAGATATTCCAAAGGGATTTGCTCCAAAAAAATTTATATCACTTGCTGCACCATTTTAAAATTTGGTGAAAAACGCGTTTTTTGAAAGGAATGTCAAAAACGGCATATTTTAAAAATGTTATTGCGTTTAAACTATTTGGGCGATTCAGTTCATTTTTGTTTTGTAGCTAATGAATTGATTTTTAACTTGACATACTTTAAATATGCATGTTATAATTATTAGTAATTAAAAAATCCACTTTTTAGGTACAAAATTTTGGTTTTTCTGACATTTAACGATTTTTTTCTTACACTAATAAAAGTTTTTTTAAATAAATAAAGATGGCAATGTGTAGTCCACCAATGGTAGTTTTACAGCAAATTTTATTTATTGCCTAACATATATACAGTCTATACAATTCAACTTCAAAATATGCAAAAGTACGAAAATGCATTATTTTCAAGTAGCAATAACTCAAAAACCCCATTTTTAAAAAATCTTAAAACTTGACCTTATGTTGTCCTATTAGTATATTATCAATTGGTGGGGGCAGAATTGTGTGTTTTTGCCTCGTAAATTTTGAACGTTTTTTTGAAAATGACACTTCTCCAGCATTTGCGGGTAGAAGAACCAATTCTATCAAAATCAGAAAGTAAAAGAACCAATTCTATCAAAATTGTGCTGATCAAAAGGTTATTTTATATAGTTAACTCTTTGACGAGTGGTAATCTCCTTTGAAGGATTAATTGATACTCAAACATCAAAGGAAACCTACCTACACATTGAACTTTGACAAAAATATATGGAATTAGCCTACCCTGTCTCCTTGTGATGTGGAACAGAATCTGTCAGTTAAGTACAGATTTACTGAAGAATGCTATGAAACCAGCTAGTCAACTAGTCTGGGTTACATTTAACTAAATAATTCATTTGATGCATAACCAAGCTCAAACTGCGGTATACCATGTGGAAAAAAAGTTTTTGGACACCAGTGCTTTTTATACAGTAATGCATTTATGGAAAAATAAGTAAGGAGTTGACCCACTTTTGGCCACAATTACATTGTGCACCCTCCTTGGCACACTTTCAATGAGATTCTGGTAGGTTGTCATATTATTCCATTCTTCCCGCAAAGCAGTCGGTTCATTCGCAGAAGTTGGATGTGTTCTAGCCCGAATCCGACGTTCAAGTTCATCTCAAAGGGTCTTTATAGGATTTAAGTCAGGGCTTTGAGCTGGTTACTCCAGATTTTTTTACACCCATATCCTCAAACCATGTTGAAATGCAACATGCTTTATGGTACAATGTGTTGTCTTGCTGAAACAAGAATGGCTCGTCTCCATAAAATTAGTAAAGTGGAGGCAGTGCAGTGTTGTTTAGAATGTCCTGGTATTTCATGGCATTCATGTTTCCATCCAAACCCGCCAACTGTCCGAGTCCATATCATGAGAAACATTCCTAGACTATGACACTACCACCACCAAATTTAACAGTTGGGAAGACACATTCTGGCAGACACCGTTCACCGGTATATGCCACTTCAAGCAATGACTATCGGGTTTAGAAATGGTGTAGTATGAATAGTATTTCCATAACACTCGTTTCCACTGGTCTAGGGTCCATGGACAATGTGCTTTGCCCCAAGCAAGTTGCTGACTTGCATTCTTATGAGTTATTAACAGCTTGTATGCAGCAGCTGGGCCATGGAAATTTAACTTGTGCAGTTTCTTATGAACTGTCTTAGTGCACACATTCCCCCTGTTGAATCTTGAAATTCTTTGATGATGATTTGTGCAGAGGAATGACAGTATCCATGGACAACATGTTTCAGAGTTCTTTTGTCCCTTTCTGTCAATTTACTTGGCCTTCCTAAACGTTTCTTGGCTGTCATAAGTCCCTCACATTTCCATTTACTAATAACATCATGAACAGTTAACCCTGGGTGTTGCAATTGTTCTGCCATAGCACACATGTACGGGTAGCTGATATGGCACCCTGTAATAACATCTCGTTGGAAGTCTGTAAGTTCATCCTGCATGGCCATGTCTCACCAGTACATAAAGAATTCACTTACGTAGAAGTTGGAGAAAGTGAGTTGTGAAGTATTGAATCACAATTTGGCAGCACCACTTCTGTTCTTGCATATGGCATTTAATTTTATGATTATTTCTTGAAGAATATAAGTATTTATATCATGAAAGAAATACGGGATTACGCCATATAATACAAATTTTGAAGACGAAAATCCGATTTTTGGCGTAAATGTGACAAGGATGGTAAGTCAGATAATATTCGAAAACTTAAAAATTTTCATCGTCCTGGAGCGGGACTTGAACCCGCGTCTCCCAGAAAACGCCCGGGTATGCTAACCACTACACTACCCAGAACGACCAAGTTTCAAGTTTCCGATCAATTTGAATATAACTATCACAGGATTTGCTAGTCGAAGCAACCTGCATTCATGTTTAGCGAATCTGGACTTTAAGAATCTTATCCCGTGTTTGCCCGGAGAAGCAGATAAATCATGAAAGAAATATGGGATTACGCCATATATATTTTCTGGGAGACGCGGGTTCAAGTCCCACTCCAGGACGATGAAAATTTTCAAGTTTTCGGATATTATGTGACTTACCATCCTTGTCACATTTACGCCAAAAAATCGGATTGTCATCTTCAAAATTTGTATTATATGGCGTAATCCCGTATTTCTTTCGTGATTTATCTGCTTCTCCGGGCAAACACGGGATAAGATTCTTAACCTCCAGATTCACTAAACATGAATGCCAGTTGCTTCGACTAGCGAATCCTGTGATGGTTATATTAAAATTGATCGGAAACTTGAAACTTGGTCGTTCTGGGTGGTGTAGTGGTTAGCATACCCGGGTGTTTTCTGGGAGACGCGGGTTCAAGTCCTGCTCCAGGACGATGAAAATTTTCAGGTTTTCGGATATTATCTGACTTACCATCCTTGTCACATTTTCGCCAAAAAATCAGATTGTCATCTTCAAAATAAGTATTTATATGTTCGATAAAGGAGGATTGGCTTCGAATGACTGTCATTCGAAGCCAAATTGTGTCTGCTATCAGGTTCTCTATTTTTTCATGTTTAGTGTGCGATAGGTTTATTTATTCCAACAAAATGATTCCTATTACGGTTTGTGTCAACAAGTGAGCGCAAAGGGATCTGACATATTGATGCCCCGTAATTTCGGCCGTTGATTTTGATGTGTAGACAAGATTTCTCCTTTCGGCCTTACTTTCTGTAATCCACTCCCTGCCATAATATAGCCGACTGATCCTGGGAAAGATATTAGCAAGTGGATGTCTCCTAGAAATATGACAACATTTGATAAATTAGAGTCACCGCCCTGATTAACTCTAATAAAGCTTCTTGTGCCCATATGCATAAAGGTTGGTCAAACGTTAAGCAAATGTTTTGATCAACTTTCCAACATTCTTGCACAGCAAAATGCAGAACACTTTTAATGGTATCTTTGATGTCTGTCTTCAAATTTAGAAATGGCAAGAAGAAAATCGTGGCAGTATCACATTACGTTAACTTAGTAGGTACTTCCATAAATCCAGACCACCCAGAAAAGTTTGTTGCACTTATGAATAAACCTCTCACTCAACTAAAGCCATTCAGTTAGCTTAATTAAACACTTGTCACCTGAAATAATTCTCAACTCGGACATATCTCATTTCAGTTTTCTGCAAACTAAAATCGATTCACAGGAATACCAACTTTTGAAGAGGAGATACAGCATTCTTATGGCAAGGCCGGTACTTTCCTCAATATGCTGTCGGTCTCATACAAATTTGGAGGCTGTGACACGCCTGATACCTACCCATACAGTAGAATATGTTGTGACCATCCGTGGCAAAGACCTCAAAATCCACGTTGTCAAAGACAGATTGGGAAAAAGCATGTGATAAATCTGTTTCGTTGCTGTTCGTGACGGTAGATGGTTCATACATTTTTAGCAAGTCTTTTGTAAAAAAACATCGTGCTTATGTTACCGGTTTGTCCGTCCGTATGTAGACACAATATCTCTGCAACTATTAGTCTGATTTGAAAAATTATTTTGCATTGGGAAGCTTGAAATATGCGAATGATGATCCTTCATTTCGTTTTTTTACGATGTACAATTTCGCCGCTAGAGGGCGTAAATGCAGATGATGTCGAATTTAAAAATACGTTTTATTCCACATATTTGCTTCTAAACGTCCGATTTAATTTTTTTTTATCTTTCGATTCCTCTTATGTCGAAGAGTATTTTAGATATAGTTACTTTTTGAAATTACACATAGATTTTCCGCTAGGGGGCGTAAAAGTAAATTACATTTTTCCCGATAACTCTTCTTCTAAAACTCCGATTTGAAAACAAATTTCTTCAGCAGTTATACCTCCTAATGGAAAATCTTTTGCATATAATTTCAAAATTTTCATAAAGAATACTTTGGCCACCAGGGGGCGTAACAGTTAATTTTTGCTTCTGATGCATTTGCCATAAAATCTGAGCTCCAAAATTATTGATTGAAAAAATTCCTTCTTGGACTGATGCCACTCACATCGATAAACTTTTTCAGAATATTTTCTTCTTAAAATATTCCATAGTTTCTCCGCCAGGGGCGTAGATGTATAGCTTATTTTTGTCAATATCTCTGCTTCTAGTAGTCTGATTGGAAATATTCCTTTGTTGGATAATGTTTTCACTGTGACATGTTTTTCATATAATTTCAAAATTTTTAAGTAATTCATAGATTTTTCGTTAGTGGGCATAAAAGTAAATTCGTTTCCCCCTATATCTCTGCTTCTAAATCTCTGATTTGAAAAATTATTTCTGCACCGGATACAGCTCCTGATGGGAAATTGTTTGCACACCATTTCTAATTTTTGTAAAAAAAGTGGTTTGGCCACCAGGGTGCGTAATTACGTCTTAATTTCCGTTTCTGATGTATTTGCAGCAAAATATGAGCTTCTAAATTCTCGATTTAAAAAAAAGGTACACCGTTACTACTCATGTTGACAAACCTTTTAGGAACATTTTCTTCTTGAAATAATGCATGGTTTCTACGCCAGGGGGCGTAGATGTATATCTTATTTTTGTCAATATCTCTACTTCTAGGAGTCCAATTAGAAAAATTCAGTCTTTGTTGGATAGTGTTTCCGATGCGAAATATTTTCCCTATAAATTCAAAATTTTCAAGTAAATCATAGATTTTCCGCTTGAGGGCACAAAGGTAAATTGCGTTTTCTGCGTTATTTCTGCTTCTAAAACTCCGATTTGAAAAATTCTTCCTGTATTGCATACAACATCCGATGGAAAATATTTTTCATATAATTTCTAATGTTTGGTAAAGAATAGTTTGGCCACCAGGGGGCATAAGTGTTAATTTCTGCTTCTGATGTATTTGTAGCAAAATTTGGGCTTCTGAAAAGTCGACTAAATTTTTTTTTTCTTGGTCCGATACCGCTCATATTGAAAAACCTTTTGAGAATACTTTCTTTCTAAAATAATGCATGGTTTTCCCACCAGGGTACGTAAAGTCACATCTTGTTTTTGTCGATTTCTCTGATTTTAAGAGTCCGATCTGAAAAATTCTTTCTGTGTTGGAGAGCGTTTCCGGTGTGAAATGTTTCTCATATAAATTCATGTTTTTCTTAACGCACAAGTCTGTAACCAGAAGGCGTAAACTCACGATTCCGTTTATAGCAGTATCTTAGGAATTAAAAACCCGATTGAAAAACTTTTCTTCCGTCAGACACTATTGTTTTCCATACCGGTTCCATTGACTTTGAATAGCTTTGATAAATTTAATTTGCGTCAGAACGGATTCAAAAGACGTGCTTATTACACCCGAAAATTCGGTGTCATTTTTCTTGTTTTTTTTTTTTTTTTTTTTGACGTTGTACGATGTACTGAAACCAAGACGTGAAGACGAAACTTCAGATTTACCGGCGAAATTTATGATTAGCCGAAATAATTGAATGAGCAAAGACTTCATACTTGATATTTGTATCTTCTTTAACTGACTTGAAAATCTTTTCTGTTTTTAAAAAACCGTTTCTGCGCTCATAACTATTGCATCAAGCATCAATCTTAACGTCCCTGGTGTATTCTACTCGAAATTTCACGATCTACAAAAACGTTTATTGCATTATATGCGTAGCACGAACAGTTCCTGCGAAAAAAAAAAAAAAAAAAAAAAAAAAGCGCCCTAAAGCATGGCCTGTCCGTTATTTTTCAAAGATGGCGTTCGTAATATTACTCGGATCACTTCCGACTTTTCGCATATCAATCAGGTTCTCTAGTAGAACATTTGTACAGAAAACCATTTTGGTTCAAATTTTTTCCCGATTCGGTCTAAGATCGTGCTAATTTTCCTGGGCTAAAGTAATTTTCGCGTGCTTTCCTTGTTAGTCCGATTATCACATCCCACTTAATTGTTTGGAGTTCCTTTTTCCAATTCAAAAAACCTTGAATTTGAAAATAGGGTTCATCCGTTAAACATAGCCAGGGTTAATTAGCTTCAGATGGCGGTCTTGTCCTTATTTCTGGTGATTCTTAACACCTGCCCTTAGTCGCACTGGCCAAAGTTTCAAAAGTTTCCAAGCGGGTAGGAAGAGCATTTCGTCTAATTCTGGTGGTATATGGTATAGCTATACTACTATTAGTCAGTTCTCACAGCCCTTTTAATAAGAACGTACATATTGCTCATCACTTGACCTTGCATTTCTGATGAGGTATATACAGTCGTGGCCAAAAGTTCTCCACCAGTAGACCGAAAGTCAATTTTTGGATGTTTGAAGTCAACTTATACAGCGTAATGATAAAATCAGGAATACATATTATACATCATTTTAAAGGAAATTTTATGCTGAATTCAAATAATTTTACAGAATGTTATTACCAGTAATAGAAGGGAAGTTACAAGCAAAAGTACAGCTTCTAGTCATGAAAAGCAAAAAATAGTGGGATTTGTGAAATTAGTGTACAATGTATTAAACGTAAAATTACTATACAGTACAATACTGAAACTTGCAGGGCACTTGAAATAACTTACCAACAAGCAAAATACGCTTTAATATTTAATTCGATAACCATGGTTTCTTAGTAACAAAGTGCGCCTTCTTGGCAGGAAACTGATGAGTTTCTCTAGTTGTCCATTGGTGATAACACGGTGCCATATACGGCCCTTACAGACTGAATTAATGCTGTTTTGTATGTGGGTCCTTGTTGACGGATCTTTTGCTTCAATCTCACCCACAGATTCTCTATGGGATTTAGATCTGGTGACACTGCCGGCCACTGAAGTTTTCTTATAACTTTTCGATTAAACCACTCGTCAACCAACTTTGACCGATGACATGGCGTGTTATCGTCCTGAAAGATAAAATTCTGCAAACCCATGTCTTGTGCAGATAGTAGCAGTTTGGATTCCAAAATATCCACATATTTCGATCCATTCAATGTGCCATCAACAATGTGCAGACGGCCAACACCACTGACTGAAATATAGGACCATAACATCACCGAATGTGGATGCTTGATTGTTGGCTATGTGTAGCATACCTTATATCTTTCACCAGCCTGACGACATACATAATTAATTCCATTATTGGCGGAAATAGTAACAGTGGTTTCATCACTGAAAATAACATTTTTCCATTCATCAACAGTCCAATTCTTGTGTGCCTTGGCCCAAGCAATTCTTTTGAGCCGTTATTGTTCAGTAAAGAAAGGGTTTCGTACAGTCAGTTCATTTTCTTGTAGTCTACGACAAACTACATGCAGATGCAATAACGCTTTATTCTCCCACTCATTTCTTAAATCAGTGGCTGTTTTAAACCTTGATTTTAAGGAACGATAAATCAACATGCGATCACCATGTTCAGTATTAGTCGACCTGTTCTCTTTCTATTTCACACACACACCCAGTTTCTTCAACTCTTTTAATGATACACAAGGCAGTGGAATGATCACAGCCACATTTAACAGCAATTTTACGACTACTGAATCCAAGTTCATGCAAAGTAATAATTTTTGCCCTGGTTTGAAATGGCAGGACCAATTTTCGGGTCTTTGACATTCCAAAATTTAAATATCAGCAGGAATTCTGCATAAATTTTCGTCAACTGACTACAAGCAGCTGCGTTTTAAGTCCGCAGACGGTTCTACATTTTTTTACATCTCACTAGGGAACGTCAGAGGGGCGCGGACGCTTTTTCAGAACTGGATTTGTGTTTCCTCACTTGCACATTTTTGCTTGTAACTTCACTTCTATTACTGGCAATAACATTCTGTAAAAATATTTGAATTCAGCATAAAATTTCCTTTAAAATTATGTATAATATGTATTCCTGAATTTTTTTACCATTAAGCTTTATAAGTTGACTTCAAATATCAAAAATTGATTTTCGGTCTACTGGTGCAGGACTTTTGGCCACGATTGTATATACGCACTTACTGTCCAAAACTTAAGGACGAACGTAATGATTACACAGGGTCATGCTTCCATAGCCGCAGAAGTGCGGCGTGTCCTACATAGACATTCTGTGATGCGCAGCCCGTATACGAATTTGTTGTGAGCACGTAACAGCCGCCCCAAGGATGTATGTACGCTGGAAGTTGAGTCCTGTCTCAAATGAGTTAATTCAATCTTCCATGTGTTTCAGCGACGGAGGGAGAAACTGTATCTCTGAGGTAACAACAGGATGTCTCGCAGACAATGATATGGATGATTTTACCCAGGCCGAATTTTCGGCAAGCTCGAAAAAACCGGATTGTGACAAATGGCATCAGAAAGCTTGGAGTAGCACCAACATAGTGTCTTGGCTTTAGTCAGCATTCAAGAGACACACAACTGCTGCCAGATATTTTGATGGAGGTCGTCCTCACTGCGAGTCAGTTGGCTAATCGTCTTTAAGCAAGCTCAGGTGTGCGAATTTCGCTCCAAACATTATTCAGATTTCTAAATGCAGTAAGATTATATTCCTGGAAACATGTCAACTGTCTACTACAAAGGGTGAGTCGAAAGTTTTGCAATATTTGTATCACTTTGTCTTCATACGTACCTTTACGACGAAAGCTGACCATTCAAAGTATAGGCCATCGTGTTGCACTGTTTTTAGCCATCTGTCTGCCAGTTCTTCGATTCTGCGGCGGTACCAGTTCTTGTCTTTGGAGGCGAAGAACTCCTTCACCCCAGCTGCCACCTCCTCCTGGTTGTTGAAGTGTCGCCCGCGAAGGAAGTGGGCCATGGACTGGAACAAGTAATAATCCGACAGGGAAAGGTCCGGACTATATGCTGAGTGTGGCATCAGTTCGATGCCCTCAAGTTCCTGGAGTTTTGTCCGGGGCGTTCGAGCGGTATAAGGCTAAGCGTTGTTCTGCTGTGGGAGAGCGCGTTTTCTGTTCACCAGTGCCCGGTACTTCTCCTCCAAAACGGCATACATCCGCTCCAGCTGTTAAGAGTAGAAATTGGCGTTGATGGTCTAACCGCCTGGAACAAATTCGTAATGGATTATCCCCACGAAATTCCACCAGACGTGTAGAGCATCACCTTCTGCTCGAAGCTCCCACGTTTGGCAACAGGTTCTGGAAGCTGGTCCTGGTTTTTTTTTTTTTTTTGGATTGGAGGTTTAACAACCACCGTGAGCAACTCAATGGGCTATAAGCAGCCGCCCGTCCCTAATTTAGGGTCACTGGTTCCAGGGAAGGGAGAGAGCCAGTGCCGTAAGACAAACACAACATCCATGCCTCACCGGGATTCGAACCCGGACCCCGTTCGGACGAATGATCAGAAGCCATCGCTTAGACCACTGCGCCACCGGGGCGGCGGTCCTGTTCAACCACCGCCCTTGTGTGTTACGATTATGGAAATCCCGCTTTTCATCGCATGTAACAATTCGCCTGATGAGACGTACATCTCGCGGGTTTTATAAGAGTTTCGTGCACACTTCCGCATTCGGCGGTTTGCTTCAGCTGGCGTCAGTTCGTGAGAAACAATGCGGCAGCTCGTGTAGACCTTGCTGAGGTCCTGAAAATGACAAACCACAGTGGTCTGTGATGTGCCCAGCTCGCCTGATAATCTCAGAGTGCTGGTTGTCGGATTTGTCTTTAGAGCCTGGCGCGAATCCACGGTTCGCGGCCTACCTGACCTTGGCTGATCGTCGAGGTTTCTATCACCTGAGCGAAATTTCTTGAATCATCTGGTTGCCGTTCTGTGGTCCACGGAACCTTTCCCTTTCGCATGACAAACGTTTCGTTTTTCTTGAGCATCGTTATGGCCGAGTTCAAACTCCTAAAGCAAAAGTTCCCTAATTAGCCGGTTGCGGCTGTTCATCTTTTAGGCGTCCCAACCACAGACAGAACGAGGACATGTAATGCTGTTCACAGCAATGACTACCACTTTATATCCCTTTCGACTGACTGCAGTGCGCAACTTGAATTAGCCGCCGCACCACATGCTTTTATGCAAATATTGCAAAACTTTCGAATCACCTGTATTATCCGGGCCACATCGTACAGCCCGCCATCAGTGTTTTATGTCTTACGTTGACTTGTCTTTAAATCAATGAGCCAAAGTAAGGTTAACAGATCAAAACCGCTTTAGTCTTTTGTTGTATTCCAAGCAGCAATTAATCTAGAGGGAACGTGGGACTGCGTATGATATCAGGAATACCGTTGAACGGGACAGATATGGTGATCGCGGTGTCATGATGTGGGCTGCTATCATGGTCAGTGGGCATACCAAACTGCGAGTTACAATGGATTGAACATTAAAGGACAATCCACCTGCATCGGTACCAGAATGATGTGATTCTTCGCCATGTTCTCCAGTTCCGTTGTGCTTCGGGCGCAGATTTCATGTTTGTGTTCATGAATATTAGTTGGTGGTCACAATAACGTGACTCGACCGTGATACAGTAGCGAACAAAAGTATTTGGCGAAACACTTTTTCGACCATTATTTTTTTCCTGCTGGACCAAATCGGGTCATTTTGGGATATGATATGTGTTATTCAGTTGTAAACATGACCCATATGCAGATGGATCGGAAACCTTAACACAGATCAGGTACTGAGCTTAATCGCAAAGATCATACAAATTGACCAACAAAGTAGGTGTGTATCACATTCATTTAATGCAACGATAACAGAAAAAAGTACGAGAAAACGACAAAACAATAACTAATACTTAGTGGGGTAACCACGAGACTTAATAACAGCTGCACAACGGGCCGGCATCGGGCCCACTAGCTTCTCGACGGTGACCTGAGGAATTCGCGCCCATTCTGCAGACAGCTGGTCGAACTTCTGGACCCTATTAAGGCAGGTTTTCTTCGCACATCGTCTCTCCAGCTCCTCCCACACGTGCTCGATGGGGTTGAGGTGTGGAGATTGGCTTGGCCAGTCTAGAAGTGTGACCTGTTGCTGCTGGAAGGCTGTCTTCGGTACTCTGAAGGTGTGCTTCTGGTCGTTGTCTTGCTGCATGATCCATCCGGGTGGCATGTTCTGGTTTGCCCATGGGAAGACATCGTTGATGAGCATGTTCGTGTAGCTCTGGCCGGTCATTAGTCCGTCAATCTTGATGATGGGGCCCATTCTAATGCGAGAGAAGGTGCCGTAAACCATGAGCGTTCATCGCCGCGGTCCAGTGTCGATGACGGCGCGCGAACGCGACTCGCGATTCTCGACTCCGATGAGTAGTTTCTTGGCGGGGCGTCTTCCATTCAAACCACCATGAATGAGACGACGGGAGATTGTCATTCGGCTGACGTCCAGGTCGTCGCTGTCACGGAATTCGGTGGCGATGTCCACAGCAGTCAAGGTGGGATCAGCACGAAATCGACGGAGGATGCTTCTATCCTGACGCAACGTAGTGGAACGAGGCCTACCACATCGCGGACTACTCTCGACGGTCCCAGTTGCGAGGGCCATGAAGATCCGACACCAGTCCATTTCAGCTATCGACGTTGCAGGATAGCTTAAATGGACTAGTGTCGGATCTTCAGAGCCCGCGCAATGTCGGTGACGCGCATTCGGGATTCCATCATGTTCACGGCCGCCTGGCGAGCTTCAACAGGGATCTCCGCCTTTTTACCCATTTCTGAAAACCTAAGATTGACTTATTATCATACTACACATCACAAAACCCACAAAAATCACAAGAAAAACATTAATACATGAAGCAAACAAATGGGTAATAATTGGCGACTCTTGAATATGGCCCATTTCGAACGACAAATTCGCTCTGAGCGAAATACAAACTACGCGGCATTGTAACCCACGAATCAACACATATATCCCAAAATGACCCGATTTGGTCCAGCAGAAAAAATTATGGTCGAAAAAGTGTTTCGCCAAATACTTTTGTTCGCTACTATTTATTGGTAGGGAGTACGTGTGTGTGTGTGTGAAATACGTGTTTTTAGATTTTTTGAAGCAGTTTTTTTGTAGAAATTTTTGAAAATTGCAAAATATGCCCAATTTGGGTGCTCTTTGCTATGCAAAAATGCCCATAAATCTGTGACCCTTTGTTGCAGAGAGATCATCTAGGGCAGTGGTCCCCAACCTTTTTGCATTCGCGGACCGGCGATGCCGAAACAAAGCCTTCAGGCTCTTTTCGAGTATTTAACCTCGTAATATTCTATATTATAATGATTACTGCGTACAATCCATAATTTACATACCAGATTATTCCATGTCACTTACTTACAGCTAAGATAATTTAATCTTTTAATATTTCTTAATGATTAATAAGTGCAATCCATAATCAATATGCCACAATATTCTCCTTACCGTCAATATAATTTTTTCTGGGTCTGTGCGACTTCTGTTCCTGCTGCTTCGCGATAATCCCCTCGAGCCATGGTTCCAACGGCGTTTCTGCAAGGCGCAGTCCAGCATTAATGTGCATTATGCTCCTGTGTTTTGTTTTGATTGCAGAAACCGCTAACCGCTGAAAAGGTTTTATCGCAATAAATACGTGGTCGAAACAGTTACCAGTAATTTTAAGAGCTTCGTCGCTGAGTATTGGATATTTTTTCTCCGTAATACCCCAAAACTGAGTCAGAGATTTGGATCTGAATATGAATACCAGACTGGCATCAGAAGGAAGTTCAACAAAGCTTTCCTTTTCCTGGTGAGTTAGCCTGCAGGAGTTCAGATCTTCTGTGAAGAGATTAGCGATCCAAGAAGCTGCCTGTAATCTTCCGTGACAGTCGTTCAAAAAAATTTAGATCTATATTTTCTCTTACTTTAGAAAAAATCACTTGTTTCTCGCGGACCTGCAGAAAAAAATCTCGCTGACCGGTACCCGTACGTGGACCGGCGGCTGGGAAGCATTGATCTAGGGCTCATTTTGAAGTTATTTTAAAGGGCTTTAATCTGATACACAGCATTACTAATTATGAAGAAAAAATTGTGTGACCAATTTTCAAAATTTTGATTTTTGAAAATCTGAAACGCCATTATTAATCGTTATGCCACCTCTGGCTCGGATACAAGCAGTTACCTTGCGTGACATAGACGCACACAGTTCGCGGATCCTATTCTGAGGTATAGCATGCCAGATGGTGTCCAAATTACGTGCCTGTTCCCCAACATTCCGGGATGCGCGTAGGTGGCGTGGCGCCCCATCCTGTCCCAAGCATGTTCGATCGGTGAGACGTCGGGCGATCGGACTGGCCATGGAAAGGTGTCGACATTACGGAGGCAGGCCTGGGAGAGCTGTGCCGTGTGTCACCTGGCATTATCCTGTTGGAAAATTGCTCGGTGATGCTGCGACAGGAATGGCAGCCCAACAGGTCGTAGAAAGTCATCCACAGAGCCGTGATGGTAGTACGGAAGACCACCAAGATCCGGCTTTCTTAGGAAATGGCTCTCCAGACAGTCACTCCCGGTATGCGAGCCGTGTACAGATCCACGGTAAAGGCAGGACCCGTGCGCTGGTCAGCTCGTCTGCAGACACGTATGCGCTGGTCGTCGGCATAAAGTGCAAACCGTGACTAACCACTAAAACCAACTCTACGCCACTGGACACTATCTCACGTTAATCGGGCCCGACACTACTGCAACCGGTGCCATACCTTAGCTGGTCAGTGCTAGACGGCGGAGTGGCCTCCGCGAATATAATCCCTGTGCCGCAAGTCGTCTGGCAACGGTCCGGATAACAACTTCCATACCTGTAGACGACACAACATATCGTTACCCTCTTCCGTCCACTGCCCGCATGCCGCTGGGTTTTGCTCTCCTCGACCCATCGGAGCCAAGATCGTCCATTGACGTGACGCTCCGACCCAAATGTCTGGCGATACGGCGACTTGACCAACCGGCCTCTCTCAGCCCAATTAATTATACATCCTCTTTCAAACTCACTCAACTGCTCGGAGTGTCCACGGATCCGACGTCGAGGCATCCTCAAAGTCCGTGAAGAATTCGCTGTCACAATTGTCCCTGCCGACGAGGTTTAAGCTATGTACACCCTCCTCGATGCGCGGTTCCCATGCGCTGTGGTGGACCACTATTTTGTCATTGGTAGTTATTTTTTTGTTTAATTATTTGCATATTCGGCCCTGAGGTACTTGCATGCGGAGTTTCATGAGGATCGAACGACTATCTCGGGGTCCTTCGTTTTTTTTTGACAAAGAGTGTATGATCCCATTTGCATCCCATTCCGAAATTTTGCAGATAAACTAATGAAATATGTAAATCGAACATATGTTTTTCCCAAAAAAAAATTAAAGATGGTGTTTTTGAGATTTTGAAAAATTAAAATTTTGCAAAAAAGATTAAACAGTTTTTTTTTTCTTTGTGATTAGTAGTATCCAATTTAAGCCGAAGTGAGCCCTGAATGATCTCTCTATCACAAGAGTCACAGATTTATGGGCATTTTTATTTGTTAAAGTGCATCTGAATTGTGCATTTTTTGCAATTTCCAAAAATTTGTGTAAGAAAACAGCAAAAAAAAAACAACAAAAAAAAAAAAAACTACTGCTTCAAAAACTCTAAAAAAGAGACTTTTCTGTGTGCTGATAGGTACTAAATATCATCATCATCATCATCATTGTCAACCATTATCAATCCACTGCTGGACGAAGGTCTCCCCAAGTTTCCTCCACAACGGTCTGTCTTGTGCCAGTCTCCTCCATGTCACCCCTGCATACTTTCGAATTTCATCCACCCATCTCCCATGTGGTCTTCTTCTGGGTCTTTTCCTGTCCCTTGGAATCCAATCTAAAATTTCGGCTGTCCATCGATGATCTGTCCTTCTGGCAGTATGTCCAGCCCATTGCCATTTCAGGGATTTAACTCTGATCATGATGTCTTCCACTCTTGTCATTTTTCGGATCCACGAGTTCCTCTTCTTATCTCTCCTGGTTACACCAAGTATGCACCTCTCCATGGCTCTTTGAGTTGTCTGCAGCCTTTGTATGTCTCTTTTAGTTAAGGTCCACGTCTCTGCACCATACGTAAGCACTGGAAGGATGCATTGATCAAACACTTTTCTTTTAAGACATAATGGCATATTGCTCTTGAAAATTATGCTGTTTCTTCCAAAAGCTCTCCAGGCAAGTTTTGTACGCCGATTAATTTCTTTATCAATGTGACCCTCACTTGATATCTGCTGTCCAAGATAAACGTACGTGTCTGTTATCTCCAGCTTTTCTCCATCAATCGATAAATCTTCATTTCTTGTAAAAGCGTTGAACATCACTTTTGTCTTCTGAAAGTTCATTTTTAATCCCACTTCTTTACTCTTGTCAGCAAGTTCCTGGATCATACTCTGCAGCTCTGATGGGGTAGTTGCAAAAATGACTACGTCATCAGCAAAACGAAGGTGGGTTAGATAATCTCCATTAATCTTTATCCCCTTGTTTTCCCAGCTCAGCGACTGAAAAACACCCTCCAATGTGGCATTAAAGAGCTTTGGAGATATGGTGTCACCTTGTCTCACTCCCTTTCCAATTTTTACGTGTGTTGTATTTTCAAACAGCCTAATCTTTGCACTTGCATTTTCATAGATGTTATTAATAATATTAATGTATGCATCTTCAATACCGCAGGTTTTCAGAGCCATTGTAACTGCTGATGGTTTCACCGAATCAAAGGCTTTTTCATAATCGATAAAAGCCATGCACAATGGAAGTTCATATTCCCTCGCTCTTTCAATTAGTTCTCTCAGCACGTGGATATGATCTATTGTGCTGTAGCCACTCCTGAATCCAGCTTGTTCTCTCGGTTCAGCCATGTCCAGTGTTATCTTCAAGCGGTGTGAAAGAACTTTAGTGAAGATTTTATAAACTACTGATAGGAGGCTGATAGGTCTGTAGTTTCCGAGATCCTCAATGTCACCTTTCTTATGTAGCAGGATCATTGTAGCGGTGTTCCAATCCTCAGGAATCTTTCCTTCATTAAGGCATCGAGTGAAAATTTGGGCGAGTACTGTTTCGATTTCTCCACTTGCTTCTTGTATGATGTCTACAGTAATTCCATCTTCTCCTGGAGCTTTTCCCCGCTTCATGTTCTTGATTGCATGTGCAACTTCTGCTGGAAGGACTGGAGGAACTCTGGTACTGGTATCTTTCATGATGTCTGGAGTGCATGCATCATCCCTTTCATATAATTTGGAGTAGAAATCTTTCACTCTTGTCAAAATTTCTGCCTCTATTTCTTGTTACAGAACCATCTTCTTTTCTCAGTGCCATAATCTGTTTTCTTCCCTTACTGAGATGTCCCTTTGCTATCTTTAGGCTTTGGTTGTTTTCAATTGCTTTCCTCACTAGTTCACAGTTGAATTTTCTTACGTCTTCAGTGATACTTTTTCTTACTGTCTTGCATAGCTCTATATATTCCACTTTGGAAGTCACATCTTCTTTAGTTGTCCTCATCTCTCTTCTTTTTTGCATCAACATTTTCGTTTTTCCTGATAATTTATTTACATGCAACTTGTTCTTAGACTCAGCTAATTTTGTTGCTGTTTCCATAAGAGCTTTGGTTACTTTTCTGTTAACTTCAGAGATGTCCACTTCTTCTGATGTTAGGCTTTCTAAAGCAGAGAACCTGTTCTTCAGTTCCAACTTGAAGGTATTATGGTGTTTTTTAAGGTTGGTTATGTCAATAGATTTTGTTTGTCTTATGAGCTTGCCACGTTCAAGTTTAGTGTTGAGGTGCATCTTACATCTCACCAATCTATGGTCACTACCTGTGTTGAACTTGTTTAGCACACTGCAGTCTTCTATGACGAATTTTTTGTTACACATAATAAAATCAATTTCACTTGTCGTCCCATTTGGATGTCTCCAAGTCCATTTCCTGTGTGGCTTTTTCTTGAAAAAAGAGTTCAAGATGAAAAACCCTTCTGCCTCTGCAAACTCAACGAGAGTATTTCCACGCTGGTTTCTGTTGCCGTAACCGAATTTACCTACTGAAGTTTCATTCTGTTGCCGTTGCCCTATTTTTGCATTGAAATCTCCCATAATCATTTTCAAATGCTGCTTACCTTTATTATTTAGATGACAAATTTCCTCATAAAATTCTTCAATTTCTTCTTCAGGATGACTTGTGGTGGGTGCATAAGTTTGAATAATCTGAGCCTGGTATCTTTTCGAGAGTTGGATAACAAGTCGTGCAGCTCTGTCAGAGGAACTTTCAACTTCTACAACTTTATCCTTCAGTTTCTTGTTTATTATAAATCCAACACCACTAGTTCTGCCAGTATCTGTCCCACGATAGTAGAAGAGATGTCCACTTTTCAGTTCGATGAGATCTTCTCCTTTTCTCCTTACCTCACTTAGCCCCACGATATCCCACTTGATCCTTTGTAGTTCCTCTTCCAATTCAAGAAGCCTTGAATCAGAAGATAGGGAGCGTCCATTGTACGTAGCCAAGGTCAGCATCAGATGGCAGCCTAGTCCGGTCCTCCGGGGATTCTTAGCACCCTCTGCCTTCATGTCGCACTGGCCGCTGCCTTGGCCAGGTACATTCCAGCTGCCGGAGACTGAGGGCCAAGATTTAAGTTGTGGAATCATTTTGGAGGGGTTTGGCCATAACTCACCACGCTGGCCAAGCGGGTTGGTGAGTGTGGGATAGAATTTCCTCTAATCCCGATGGTATAGTTATACCGCTATTGGCGGTCGTCAGAGCCCCTTTAGTGGGAACAGGATGCACCACGAGAAGGCGGGGTTGGCATTTGTCAAGGAGAGGCTGTGATGTTACGCATCACCTGACCTTACATCCCTAAACTAAATATATATATTTATATATGAATGTTAATGTATATATAGAGAGAATGTCAAGGTTATATATATATAGTATTGAGGTAACAAAATGGAATGGTTCTAACGAAAAAGTAAATATGAAAATATTTATTGTAAGAGACAGAATTTTCACTACTATATGTGATTTCTTGCCATGGTTTCTTTAAAACTTTCATCGCTGCCTCTGATTTGGCCGAGAGTAGGCTCTTCGGGAGAGTTTTGGGTGATGCACTCAAGACATTTATTTCATATTTCACGCGGCATTCCCATCTTCATGTGTTTAGTGACGAAGATTTATTTAGCACCTCCCACGCATCTTGGCAAAGTTGCATTACTTTCCTTTAATACACGTTCTGTGCAAGTTGGATAGGCAGATTTTTCGTAAATCTCTTCCGATCACGTAGCGTTTTTGAGTAGTGGGATGCAGTTAGCTAGATGTAGCTAATTCAGCAGCTTCGCACATGCAAAAACAAAATGGGAAACATGTTGTTTACCTGTGGGCATTTGGTTCGGAGCTGATAGTTGTAGTGTGTTGGTCCCAAAATTCCGCCCCCTCCTTTTTTCTTTCTTTCTTTCTTGCAGACAGGTATCTAAAAATTAAACGGGCTCAAAAGAAGAAGAGCAAAGGTCAGTAAGTAGACATTGAGAGTCAGTAATTCAACACACCACGCGCAAATAAATAATTCAGAGGAAATATATTGTTCTAGTAAACGTGGCATTTTATCATCACTTATATTAAAAATATAATAGCATGAATAAAGCACATCTGTTCGCCGTTTTCTTCTGAAACCGCATGCCATTAATGCTTAACGGCAGTGTTATAAACGCTGAAAAAACGGCTAAAAAACAAAAAACTAGTATTGGCTATTTCTCCTTGGGATTAACAGATACGAACGACGTAGAGACCACGAGACAACTTTAGGTTGCAGAAAAACGACACACATTTTTTTTTTTTTTTTTTGATTGGAGGTTTAACGACCACCGTGAGCAACTCAATGGGCTATAAGCAGTCGCCCGTCCCTAATTTAGGGTCACTGGTTTCAGGGAAGGGAGAGAGCCAGTGCCGTAAGACAAACACAACATCCATGCCTGACCGGGATTCGAACCCGGACCCCTTACGGACGAATGATCAGAGGCCAACGCCTTAGACCACTGCGCCACCGGGGCGGCGACACACATTCGTCGGCGTTTCGTATGGGCGGATTAATGAACAGAGAACAGACTCTAAGGTTCATCTGCAATATAGCTTTATTAGCAGTTGAAAACTTCATTGGGATTGAATTAATGTTCTTACAGGATTTACGGATTAAGATATAAATTCCTCTCGTGCTCTTTAGATCATGCTGTCCCCCTATAGTCTTTCATTTTGAAAACTGTGCGTTCAGAAATCGTGCGTTATTGGAGAATTCCTAATTATAAACGAAGTTTATGAAATACTAGATGAAAGCCCGTCAATAATGACGGGGAAAAATAAAATTTATGATACAGAAATTATTGACATTTATTTATTGAAAATTTTCAGTTCCAAGTCAATAGATGACGACTTTGGCTCACAGCTTTCTGAAAATTTCTCGAGCACTGTTATGGAATTTAATACGACGGGCTGTCTATTTGTCATGTGTTTTGTAAAACCTTTAGTCCCTATTTCGTCAACACTTCCTTGTACACATTTTTCGTATACACTGACTGTGAACCCTGTATCAATTTCCCCTGTTCTTTTCCGTGAACTATTTTTATTTTGACGTCGTCAGATCGTCGTACTCTTGACGTTGCCACATTACAGATGGCTAAACACCGGTTCAGGTAGTGAACCAAAATTCCTGATGCAAATTTTTTTAGAGGTGGCGCAGTGATCTAAGCGATGGCCTCTGATTATTTGTCCGAAGGGGGTCCGGGTTCGAATCCCGGTGAGGCATGGATGCTGCGTTTGTCGTACGACACTGGCTTTCTCCCTTCCCTGGAACCAGGGACACTAAATTAGGGACGGGCGACTGCTTATAGCCCACTGAGTAGCTCACGGTGGTTGTTAAACCTCCAACCAAAAAAAAAAAAAAAAAAAAATGTTTTCGTATCTCTAGAGTTGACCGTGTGACGTAAAGCATCGCTGACGTCATGCGTGAGAATGATTTGGATTAGATGACGTCACACCAGCAGCTGTGTTCTTTGTTGCTATGACAACAAAACAAAGTGATATACGCGTGTACGGGATGACATCACCTACACGAAAAGCTAAGCGTGACGTCACATTTGTTTCTCGATTGTTGCTATGACAACTTAAAAAGTGGCACGGAGGATGAGGGCTCTAGCAGATTATTATTAGAGATGTTAACCATGAATCTAATGTGCGAATACAAAATGTACAGCCACATGCAGAGATTCTAAATAAGTAAATAAGTACTTCTTTTTCATGTTCCTCAAATCGTTCACTTCTGCATGAAATGTTTATTGAAAACGTTACTGTTGTACCAACTGTCAGCTGCTCGGCGCATAATTGTGTTGTGATGTTCTTTCAGTTTTGTTTTCAGCCTAGTTAGACTAAGTTGTTGTAGGAGGGTAGTAGTGGTACGCGTTTAGACACAACTTTCAGGAATACGTTTTTTCTTTTTCTCCTGCTTTTGTGTAGAGCCAACATTTCAGCAAGGTCTGGCGACGAGTACCGAGATGTTCTACTTTCTCATTTGGCATCATCAGAGAAGGCGGATTTTTGCATTGAACTTGGAGTTGCCTTCGCGCTCGGGAGGAAAATTTAGACCATCATGCGTCACTGGATAATGCTGGTCTGTTTCTCTCAAGGTTCTCTCTTCCGGGAATTGTACCTGGAAGTTGAAGAATAGGAACGCGCAGGACTGTTTATGAATTCGGCTTGTGTTTCTGTTAAAATTCGCTCAAGTTTATTTATTGTTTGACTGCTCAGCCGGTACCGAAAGACTACAATGATAACATTAATTTGTTTTTCAGCTAAATAACTCATTGTATATTCATTGTGTCGCAGAAGTACCTTTATAAGTATGTTTAGTTCTCGCTTTGTGGAAATTGCAGATGTATATGTTAATTAGTTTACTTAGCATAAAGTATATATTACTATTTTCGTGTAAAACCATTTTTATTAAGCAACTTAATACGATGTCAGGTTCGGTGGTTCAGCATTGTTTCATATGTAAGTTGTTAGCTTCTTGTGCAGGGGATTAGAGTTCGCGTCCTGACATGAAGGATTGGGGCTTTTTATTTTTTTTTCCGCCGTATAAACTGATTTGCGGAACAAGACTTTGTATGTGAGATTAACTACATAATTAAATTGCTATAAACTCTTTCTTAGATGTTTATTTAAATACCTTTTTTATTTTTTTGTTTCTTTCTGTTTTTTTAGCATTTCTGCGTGTTTAACTTTTAAGTAAAAAGTGTTGTGACTTTAGTTAAGTACGAGCCAATGAATAACCACATTTTTTATTTTCCTTGAATTACATTATATTATTGTCTAATTCACTGATTCAATCTGTCTTTTCGAATGGAAAATCTTAAGTACCCAAGCAGAATTTTTTCAGTGTGACTCACTGAATATAAATAAATATTTCCCACAAGGCACTACAGATTTGTGAGATGACTCCTTCCGCTTCTTCAGCGGGCATCCTAGGGCGCGTGCGCGCGAAGGAAAACGTTTGAAGGAACTTGTTAATGAAGATGCATGTAAAATGTATTTTTCATAGTGACAAATTATGGGATGGATACCATCGAAATGGTGGAAGTAAAGACTAAAGAGCACCTCTATGTACCTAAAAGTTTGAACACGCTGTTTCTTTGTTTTATTTGTTGTTGTTTTGATTTGGGGTTTTACGATTTCCATGTGCAGCTCAGTGAGCTATAAGCAGTAGCGCGTCCCTAATTTTGTGGGGCCTGTGGTATCAAGGAAGAGAGCAAGCGTAAGGCATCTATGCCTCTCCCGGCATTTGAACACGGATCCATGCCGGACTAGAGATTAGAATCCAACCACTCTCTACCAGAGTTGGAAGCGGGTCAACAATTTTGGACCCGACCCTGCCGTCACATAATTGGACCTGACCCGGACGAAATTCTTTGAACTATAAATTCGAATATATCATTATCAATCCACTGCTGGATGAAGGTCTCCCCAAGTTTCTTTTAAACTGTCGTGGGCCAGTCTCCTCCATCCACCTATCTCCCACGTGTTTTTCTTCTGGGTCTTTTCCTGTCCCTTGGAATCTAGTCTAGAATTTCGGTTGTCCATTGGTGGTCCGTTCTTCTGGCAACATGTCCAGCCCATTGCCATTTCAGCGATTTTACTCTGATCATGATATCTTCTATTCTTGTCATATTTCTTATGAACGAGTTCCTCTTTTTATCTTCCCTGGTTACACCAAACACGCATCTCTCCAGGCTGCTTTCAGTTGTCTGCAGCCTTTGTACGGCTTTTTTAGTTAAGATCCACGTCTCTGCTCCGTACGTAAGCACTGGAAGGGTGCATTGAGTAAACACTTATCTTTTAGGACATAATGGCACATTGCTCTTTACTTAAAAATTGTACTGGTTTTTCCAAAAGTTCTCCAACCAAGTTGTTTTACTCCAATTAGTTTCTTCACCATTGTAGCCCTCGCTTGATATCTGCTGCCATAAGTAAAGGTAGGAATTGGTTATCTCCATCTTTTCCCCATCAACTGATAAATCTTCATGCATTTTTGTAAAAGCATTGTACTTCAGTTTTGTCTTCTGAAAGTTCATTTTTAATCCCATTTCTTTACCCTTTTCAGCAAGTTTCTCGGGTCATACTCTATAGCTCTGAAGGGTTCTTTGAAATTTTTTTTTCGTTTAAAAAATGAAACTGAAATAAAACAGGGTCGAAATCTGGTTAGGATCACCTTGACCCGACCCGTTCGATCCGCAAGAAATTGTTGACCCGGCGACCCGTTTCCATCTCTGCTCTCTACCATCGGCACGGCGAACGCACTGCGCCAGAGGTGTTCTGTTTTTTTTTTTTAAAGTTGGGATTAGTTTTTTTTAGAATCTGAAGATTTCCTAGCTAGTATATGGTTAAACTTGGTCAGATGTGAAATGTATGTGATAAACCTTGTTGTCCAGTGTAAAAGGTTTTCAGTGCGACGGATATATGGTTGTAAATATATCTGGCGGAAAATTTTGTATCGCCGAAAACTGGTGATGAAAAGAAAGGAATGAAATAAAGAAGCATAGATATCATGCCTAATATATATCATCTGACTGAACAGTTTTTAATCAAAATCAGCTGGGAATTTTTCGATCGGCTTGCCATATATATGAGATAACTCCAAAAAGCAATTTTTAGTTCAATTTGAGGGACAATGTAACGCGATCCTTTAAAGCGCCGAAGAAATGTTTCTTTAATCATTATTATTTTTTTCATTACGTGTGTATTATCCACAGAACCAAAATTTCTAACTTTTTAACAGATAATCTGCGGATTATACGACAGCAAATACAGTATTTATTGAAAATTTTAAAATCTGAAATAAAAAGAAAAAAATTCGGCCGCCAGTGCCAGTTTTCTAGGCGCCTGGGCGACTTGGCGCCCAAGATTTTCCGAGCCCTGCTCAAGTATGTCACTGAGAACATTACTTCCCTTTGTGGGAAGTAATGCATCTGAAAAATGAGAAAGTTTGATCATGCATAAAGTTAGCCCACCAAAAGTTTTTCTAATACGACTTGGAAAAGCTGATATGCCATCGAACTAGAAAAAAATTAGAAATTTGCGCCATGCAGCGAGAAAATTTTACGCTAGAAAAAACAAAACAAAAAGGTTATGTGAAAATTTTTGGCTGTAAATATATGTGTCGGATACCAAAAGTAATCCTCTTAATTTAACTTTCCGAAGTGGAGATATCATACCAAATGCAAATATTTTCGTTTGCAAAAATGTGTTCATACATTCACGTCAACATAAGCAAAATCTATGCACCACGTAAAGCTGGAAATACGTGGAAGTGTTTGCTAAAGTTCGAGCTGTTCAATGCGGAATGATTTTTCTACGATTCTATTTTTAGTAATGAGGATGTGCATCACATAAAAAGTTACGTTTATGCTACCTTCTGAAAGAACTTTGCATCACAGAACTTAGCCGGTCTAAAAAAGAAAACGAGATGTTTAGATCCTGAAATATCGATCTATTAACTAACAAAATGCCAAAAGCATGGACTTTTTTAGATATTCAAAAAATAGATGTTTTTGAAAACAGCAAATGAAGCAATGAACTCGAGCGTGGTTACGTTTCGTTAGAAATTAACTACTTAATTTGTGGTGCAACTACTGTCATACAGCATTAATTAATTTTCAGAATTGTGGCATAAATGTTAAAGAAATCTGGTTTTAGGATTTTCGCGGTTTTGCCTGCCTCGCTGTTTAATACTCGTGTGTTCATTATTTTACCGACGTACAAACTGATACTCTCCAAATTATACCTTTTATAGATGCGTTGATGTACGCTATTATTCAAAAACACATATGTCTACATCGAAGGTTAGAAACCGCACGGTACTGAATTTGGCGTGTAAGCCATGGCTTTCAAACGGCATTATGTATTATGTTCGTCTCTAGGAGCGAATGAATGTACGTACATTGATAGATGCATGTCAAGCATCGTGGAGTGACTGACACGAAGCCATGTGTCCGCGCGTGGGAGGGTTGCCGTGCGGATTGATGTCGGTCTCCCTCATTGCACGATCCCCCGATCTCGAAAGGCTAATTTGGGCTGTTGCTACTTTTCTTCGAACATCTCGTAATAGGTGGAGCAACGACCAGTAGGCATGGCTTTTCTGGCTCCCATCCAAGAGGGATTGTATCGAAGGTGGTTCATGGTGGAAATAGAGCTTTCATTCCGTGAAGAACTATCTCGAGCGCGAAGATCACGTTTCCGGTTACCGCAATAACTGAGAAACTGTCATGATGTCGGCACTTTTCTAATTGAATTCATAAACGAAGCTTTGGAGTCGAGTCTCTACTTTTATGTATGGCCGAGTTGCGCGAAATGTCTTTTGTCGTAATGTTCGTTGACCCTGTTTATGCTGAGACGGGAGCACAATATAACAGGAAGTGCTCTAATGTGTCATTCGGCCTCCGGAGGGCGGCGTTGGTACAGGTCTTGGATTCGGAAATCCCCAGTCAAAGAAATTCCATCTTTTAGAGAAAATTTTTCTATTCGTCACACTTTTTCTGTTCTCTCAGTGAACCGTAACCTATTTACTCACCGTCCGAAACAAAAGCGTGTCATTTTGGTCTATGATATTGGATTGTACCAGGTTTATATTATATGTATTATGTGCTACGGACGAGCAGTTGGGACAGCGGCTTGTCATTAGAATTGGGACTTTTTGTGTGTTCTGGTTGTGAATCTTCCTTAGGGCTAATAATCCTTCATAGGTATGCGAAACTTCGTTTTGAGAGTAGTTAACATCAACCAAAAAAAATTATGCGTATTATAGGCACCCCACCCCCTACACACACCACAGACAAACAACAATGAACAAACGAAAAAACAAACAACCATAATTGATGCAAATTGAAGGGCGGCGGTATATTATCAAGAACGCCGTAGCTTATTTTTATGCATTTTGTTGGGAAACGATTTTGGAAGTTTTTTGTGACTTTGCCTCCGTTAATGAAGTTGTTTTATGTAAATCTAGGAAAAAAGAAAGAAAACTGCATTACTGTTCTCACCACTCTGTTGTCGAAGATCCTGCGTGGAGTGATTATAGTGGGTGTTCGAAACGGTAGTTGGTTATTGTGAATCAGATTCCATCATCTTCGTGATAAGAATAAGAACTCGGAATGTTGCTGTAAGTTACCGTAGAAATTGTGGAGTAAATACACGGTTTGGGAATGCTGCGAAAAATTCTAAGTATTCTTCGAAATATTTTGGGAATTTTTTGTTCGGCTGTTGGTGGCAACACTAGAGTTAATCTTCCTGCGTCACTAACTGTTGCTTTGGGGGGGGGGGGGGCTAAGTTGATGTACAGAGTTATACACTCTTTTCCAAAAAGCAAAAGCGAAAGCACCTAGAAGGTATAATCCAATCGAGATGTACATGTATAGGAAAGGAAATGATTGCAATTTCAGAGAAATTGGGCCATTTCTTCGGATAAAACAGACGGGTCAACGGGTCAACAATTCCTTGCGGGTCAAACGAGTCGGGTCAAGGTGTTCCTGACAGGGTTGTATTTCCGTTTCATTTTTAAACATAATTTTTTTTTTTTTTAGAGAAAAATGCTCACTGTGAAATTTTGTGCTTGATATTGGTGCCCGCGAAGTGAAAAATGATTTGTCATGCTGTCTCTTAAAGCAATGAAGATTTCCACAGACTGACGTTAGACACACCGACACCATATCGTAAAACGAGACTTCTTTTGCGTTTGTTTTTGGTGCGATTGTCCAGGGCAAGGTGCAGGCAAACGCCTGTCGCCTGCTTCTCTGCTGATTCACTCTCACACCCAGCGTGTCACATTGCAAGACTGAGACTCAGAAAGTTACTTTTCACATCGCATCTTTTGCGTTGAGAATTCAGAGGTTTTCGTTTGACGTTCTAGCATCTATCTCGTTTGCGTGACATGTCATGTCGGAACTAATGCCTTATTTGGTAATATGGATGAACTTAATATTAAGGAGATTGAAAAAAAGGCGTTGAAGCTAACAAATACGTCCTTGTTGAAAGCAAAAAGGAGAAGAGTGAATGCTGGAAAAAGTATAATTGCAAAGAAAGATGTCGACGGTGTAATCAAAAATTATGGAGCCAAAAGTGTTACCGACTATATGAAAGTAACAGCACATTCATCAAAGCGTGGAAAGAGTGAACAATCTCTGTACTTTGCCGTTCAAACGATCATCAGTTAAAGTACGAAATGCTGATTTGAATCAAATAAGGAAATGTGAAAGTGAACTAGTAGCAGGAGCTCACTTAGCTTTTAATGTAGTAGACAATATATACTTTCGTGGTTTTGCTCAAGAACTAGTGAAACTAGGAGCACGCATGGAAATATTGATGTAAACAGTGTATTAGTGTGTAGAAAGACGGTAAGTTCTGACAGTATAAAGATGGTTGAAAGCTTGAAAAACAATATTAAATATTCCTTACAACCAGCCATAGAAGAACAAGTTGTATATTACACGACTGATAACAAGTTATTTGGATATTGCATGCTTCTGGATTGGAGAACAACTTGCTGATAAATCATGGAGTCTCAACCATGCTATGTATTCTTGTGCTCATTTCCAGGAGAGAAAGACCGCTCAGAATATTGCAAACATGTTAAGTGCCAATTTGAGGGAAGTAGGATGTGATGAGACCAAATACACCTGTCACTACAGATAAAGGGTCAAGCATCGTAGCAGCAACAGAACAAAATATTCGCATTGATTGTATTTGCCACATCTTAAACGCGGCAGTTTCTAGAGCGTGGGTGAAATGCAAAGAGATGGAGAGCACTAACGAGTTTGACCAATGAGCTCGTAATTTAGTGATGTATGTAAAGAAAACTACCGGTATTCAGTTGGAGTTTGATATCTCGTTAAAACACGGTGGAACGACTCTGCAATGGCGATCTCTTCAGAGAATGTTTACTTCGACACTCGAAAATCATAAGACATGGATAGGAAATTGAGACTCCTGTTACGCGACAGAGGAAAAGAGTATCGTATTTTTCCATGTATAAGACGACCCCTACTTTTTCGAACCGAAAATTAAGAAATCAATAGCTTTATTACAAAAAAGGACACGTTTGATATTTTTTAGAAATTAGGTAATATCATTGGAGTACATTTAGAAATTAGGTAATATCACAGACAAAGACTGGTAATATATGAAAAAAAGAAGTTTGAAAATTTATATTATTTAGAAACTAGGTAATGTTTTTAAGATATAAACTATGAAATTATGCATCACTTTCTTCAGCTCTATTAGTTCCAGATATATAACTTTTTTCAACCTCAATTGCATCACTGCTGTCGTCTGAGTCACTGTCTATATATATTAGATCATCCTCAGTTCCATCCGTGGCATTGCTGATTCCACATTTCCTGAAGGACTTCACAACCACCTCTTGCCTGATTCCATTCCATGCGTTTAGGACCCAGTTGCAGATCTCAGAAATGGTTGTTTTTTTCACTCTCCCTGTCGGTGTCAAGTTATTACCTGCTTTTTGCATCCATTTATTCCATTCATTCATCAGGGCTTTGAAGGGCTTGTTGATGGAAACATCTAGACGCTGTAGCTGACCCATAACTCCACCAGGAATAACTGCGTGTAAGTCGTAGTGGGGAGAGGGGATAAGAGGTACTGGCAATTTCGCCGCGGTAACTGCAGGGTTCTCTCAACCGGTTACCCCCGTGTATAAGACGACCCCCAATTTTTGGTCTGAAATTTTGGAAAAAATATCGTCTTATACACGGAAAAAATATGGTATCTTCTGGACGGCGTAAATCTAAATCTTAAGGGAACAGTTGAATTTTTAGCTCCAATAAGCATCGTCGTGCTCGATATGCTAGAATTTGCTTATGTGCCAACCTTACAAAATGTTTTGCCAGCCTTTTATCTGTTGAGAAATCAGTGGGATACGAAGAAAGACAGTGATTTGGTGGAAATCCATAGGATCAGAAGAGTATTTGTAAATCAGCTTGAGGAGAAAATGTGGAGCTCGATTACTCCTATTAATTTTTGTGCAACATTACTGGACTCAAGCTTAAATGCGTTCTCGTTCATGCCTGTGCTAAAAGATAATGAGCGGAAAGCTACGATGGATCGAAACGCTTCACTGTATTCGTGATTACGCCAAAGTGTAATTGCTAGCATGAATACTCCAGGTGAATTGTTTCAGCTGAAGAGGACAGCAATAGTTTAAATACAGCAGAACCATCAAATCACGAGAGTCCATATGAAGAGCGCAAACTAGAGAACGACCCATTTGCTTGTTTCCGACAAAGTAATGTTGAACTAATTACGCAAACTGTGAATCAAATGATCTTCAGAACTGAAGATTTTTTCACATTTTTCAAATGTGAAAAGTGCAAGGATACCCGTGAATTGTCTTTATTCAATCCTCTTAAGTGGTGGATTGAGCTGAGATTTTCGTATCCTATACTAAGTAGTGTTGCGAAAAGAATGTTGGTAATACAAGCTTCATCGGCAGAGTCAGAATGCCTCTTTTCGGGTGCTAGCCGGGTTGCAAGAAAGAACCATGGCAGACTAATACCTCTAACTTTTTTTTTTTAAATAATTGAAGGTTTAACGACCACCGTGAGTAACTCGATGGGCTAGAAACAGTCGCTCGTACCTAATTTAGAGCCACTGGTTCCAGAGAAGGGAGAGAGCCAGCGCCATAAGACAAACACACAACATCCATGCCTCACCGGGATTCGAACTTGGACAAATGGTCATAAGCCATCGCTTAGACCACTGCGCTACCGGGGCAGCCCTCGAACTTTGGTAGCTTAAGTCCTGGTTGCTGATTGGGCGGGCGGGGGGGGGGGGCATTTAAAATATACCGCACACATATTCTTCACTTTATAAATTTTAATTTTAAATAAGAGAAAAACTTCCCTGGGAAATCCCTTCCTCCCAAAAAATTGTGTACGAGGCGAGGTGTTATATACATCTCAGTTTTGTGCTTAGCTCAGCTTCCTACCCCTTTTATGTTATTGATTCTGTTACTGGTATTATTATTTTTTAGGATAATTTAGTTTTTACCAATTCCATACTAATCACGTGATATCAAATTCCTTAATATCTTATGTAAGTGGTTAAACAAATATAACCCTTGATATTACACTTTGCACATATGTATGCCCATTGTTTTTGTTTACAACGAAACTAGTATACTACCTTGATTCGGAATAATCGTGTATGCAAGCTATGTATATATTGTGCTTGCTTCATTGTAAGCATTACTAATTAAGTTCTTGTTTATGATGTGGTATAAATAATCAAGTCTTCAATTTTTTCTGCGCTTTGAATTAAATTTTTTATATTTTAAAAGATAGCTTTGGCATTGTATTTTTGCTTTTAATATTGATTTTCTGCGGACAAAATATATTTGTATATTCTTAAATAACGATCCCATTTGTAATACTACCTGGCCTTAGCATAAATTCTGTTACAAACTTCCGACAGATGGCGCGCAACCGGTGTGCAACGTTACCGACCAGCCAGGAGGCATGAAGCTTTGATGAAGCAGCTAGTGAATCATTGTGCGTTCAGTCCCAGAGAATACTTGCAATGGAGTGGGGCGATTGTGAAGATCGTGTTGCTGTAATAGCGCTGCACAGAGTTGGAAAATCAACTTCCGAGATTTTCATAATTTTGAAGAAGCTGAAAATCAGCCTAATGTTTGTCTGCCGGACCATAAAAAGGCCCCTTGAGTCTGGGACCGTCGGTGACCGCCCAGAAAGGATCGACCGCTTACCGTGAGGACTACTCGCCTGGTGAAAGTAGTGGCAGCCTGTGTTCGACGAAATCCTGTTAGAAAACAATCAGTGATGGCTCGTGAGCTGAACATTTCAAGAATATCGATGTCACGCGTGCACCGGAGTGACCTAAGGCTTACTGGCGGCAAACAGGCAGCATCCTCACCCCACAACTGAAGCAGCAGAGGGCGGTAAAAACGAAACTTTGCTGCAGCGTTACGCAGATAATCGCCATAGACAGATCCTTTTCCCTGATAAAAAATATTTCGCTGCTGAAGAGGCTTTGAACAACCAAAATGACAGGGTGTATGTATCAACCTAACTAGAAGCTCAGGAGAAAGTCCAAGGATCATGAGGGGCCATCAACCTGCTTCCGCCATGGTTTGGTGAGGGTTCTTCTACGAGGGTACCACGGAGCTTTATTTCTGTGACAAAGGAGTGAAAACATCCACCAAAGTCTACCAGGACAGGGTTTTGGAGCCAGTGGTCAAAAATGTGAGTCACACCCTCTTCCAAAACCGACAGGGAAGCTTCAGAATGATTCCGCACCTGCCCACAAGGCCAAGTCAACCCAATAATGGCTTCAAGCGAATTTGCCAGACTTCATTTCTCCAGCTGATTGGCCTTCAAGCAGCCCAGATCTCAACCCGTTGGACTACAATTTGTGGGCCACATTGGAGGACATGGCCTGCAGAAAAAGATACTCTAGTATTGACAGTCTCAAACGCTCTTTGGTGCAGGCAGCAGCAGCTTTCCCTGTGGAGACCCTGCATACAGCTATTTATTAGTGGCCACAGAGACTGAGAGACTGTGTGAAGGTAAAAGGATGCCATTCTGAAAAGTGATTGGTCCCATGTATTCACAAGTGTACTACTTACGCAATATTACAAGTATATTAAATACCTTTAAATTTCTTTTGTTATTTCATTGAATACTGTGTAACAGTATTTATGGTAAGACTAGTACATGATCACGATCATAGTCAGCCACCACTTCTGGACTACGGAAAATAGTGACACTTTCTTGGAACTAAAAACGGCATTAAAATTTAGCAAGTAACCAAATTTTGTTTTTAAAAGAGGATTTCAGTTACTAAATATCCAGCAGATACCGGGACGAATATACATATGTTGTGTTTGCAAAATTATGTTTGTATATATATATATATATATATATATATATATATATATATATATATATATATATATATAGGGTTCAAAGGAAAGTCCATGTTCAGGGAAATAACTGCGGAAGGGAGGGTCCGAGTGGTACACAAGTTAGGTCTATGTATAGGAAAGGAACGATGACCGATCGAATGGAAGCAATTGGAGCGCCCCTAGTAAGAAGTTAGGAAACCTAACTCCCGAACAACGCGAGATAGAAACAAAATTCCAATTACAAAGTTGTAGCGCATCTTCTAATTAGTGGGAAACGACATATAGTGCGCACGAATTATGTACATGGACGGTTCAAAATGCTGTTAATTCGAAATCGGTAAAGCGGGTGAAACAGACACAAAAATAATAACACGAGACAGAAGCTGTGCAAGCTTATTTATAATACTGAAAAATGCATACAGGAGATATGCCTACTTTACAGGCACAACATACATTTGCGCGAAGTTAATGTACAGCCGGTTCGAAGTGGCCACCATTGGCTACAATGCACATTCCAAGGCATGTAAGAATAGCTTCTCGTACACTATCTAGCATGGCAGGTGTCACTGTGTTACAGGCGCACACAATGCGGTGTCGTAAATCTTCCAGACTAGTAGGTTTTGTAGCATACACCTGTTCCTTCAAGTAATCCCACAGGAAGAAGTCTAAAGGTGTTAAGTCCGGTGACCTCGGCCATTCCACCGTACCACCAGAACCAATAATCTGGTGTCTGAATGTTTCAGTCAGGAAACTCCGTACGTTGTCTGCCATGTGAGGTGGTGTACCATCATGTTGGTACCACATGCGCAGCATATCTCTGAGGGGAAGATCATTCAGAAAGTTAGATATTCGGCCCCGTAAGAGCTGAAGGTACCGCTGACCTATTAATGTCCCATCATAGAAAATGGACCCAACTAGTGTGTTTCGCCAAATACTGCACCAAACGTTAGTTGCCCAACGTCGATGATGTGGAGCAGCTCGTCCCATAGATGGGTTACTGAGAGGCCAATAATGGGTATTATGCCGATTGACTATTCCGTCCCGTGTAAAACGGGATTCATCTGTCCACAAGATATCGGCCAAGAAGTTTAGATTGACTTCCAACGTGCTATGTACAAAGTTACAGAAATCGAAACTCCTTCCCTGGTCTCCATCCATCAAACCTTGCACTAGCTGAACGTGGCACGGGTGAGCTCCAGGTTCGTTCAGGATTTGCCAAACACGTTGTGCTGTTAATTCGCATGCTTCGGCGACTGTTGTGGTACTAATGTTGGGATTCGCAAGGACATATCCCAAGACAGCCTCAGGATGCACTGTAACACCCGAACCCGTAGGTCTGCCCGATCGCAGACGTGCTTCCGGTCTCTCGGAGGCGCTGAACACAGTTAATAGTTGCTGCAGTTGGATGTTGACCAGTCGGAAAACGCTCGGCATACCACCTTGCAGCTTCGTGGGCATTGCGATGACATTCGCCATAAAGCGCATGACCATTTCACAGTGCTCAGCGTTCAAGTAGCCCGCCATCAGTGTTTGCAACGTGTACGTTGACTGACGTTCAAATCCCCAGCCTCGGTATTTTATCTCACCGACTGGCTTCTACGTCACTATCAATATTTACATACGCATTTAATCGTTCTCCATCGTGGGCCGGTGTTTTGCATTGCCTAACCATTCAGCGACCGCGTGCACTTTATCAGCATTTTGATTCTTCCATGTGCATAATTCGTGCGCACCATATGTCGTTTCCTACTCATTAGACCATGCGCTACATCTTTGTAATTATAGAATTTTGTTTCTATCTCGCGTTGTTCGCGAGTTAGGTTTCCTAACTTCTTACTAGGGGCGCTCCAATCGCTTTCATTCGATCGGCCATCGTCCCTTGCCTATACATAGATCTAACTTGCGTACCACTCGGACCCTCCCTTCCGTAGTTATTGCCCTGAATAAGGACTTTCCTTTGAACCCTGTATATGTACGTAACATATACAGTTAAACCTCCATAAACGGACACCTCCGAACACGAAACCTCTCAATAGCCGCCAACCTAGTCAATCCCGAAAGAGATTTAACGGACACCTTGTCCTTTAGGGTTTTACGTAGTATCTTATTATTGTTGGGAAAAATATCGATTAATATTGTCTCATATATATGAAATATGAAAAATAAATATATGATAAATGGAAACATCGATTAATATTGTTGGAATTAGGGAAAAATAATATTGTTGCTGAAGGGAGTTTGTGTCCAGCGGCAGGTACAATGGTGGAAGTGTTCGCTTTTGATTCCGTCGCTTTTTCGGCTGTTGGTACTTTTGACTCCCCCATTTGAGACAGAACAAAGCTGCCCCTTTCTATCTTTCAGACTTAGCGATTTCCTAGAAGTGTCCGTGCATTTTGTGTTGTTCTCCCACCACTGATTGCCAGAGAGAGCTAAACGTCGTATGGTTTATAAATCGCCCAGTCTTGAAATCGCTAAGTAATTGTAATGAAACGAATTCATGTCATTACAATTCGTTTTGAATGTACATCGTTTCGCATCTTTAGCAATGGGATCTTTTGAAGTCATTGAGACACAACAAACAAGAAAGATGACACCGAATTTTCGGTTGTAATGAGCACGTCTTTTGAATTCTTTCCGACATGAATAAAATATTTCAAAGTCATTTATAGTCAATGGAACTATTTAAAAAAACAAGCTGATTTTTATAATCGATAAATTATTTAGAAATAAAAATAATTACTTTCACCCACTAGCGGCTGAAAAGCATGTGACGAAAATTAACAAACTGCACAAAAAGTTTCTTGTAGATAAAGGAAGATGTACTTTGCACCATAATATATCGTGCGTTTCTTGAATCATACGTGATAAAATGTTCAAATGGGAAGCATTTTATTGTTAATACTTGGGAGAATAGGTAAGGTACGCGTGAAAGTGTACAGCAACATTTCAACACATGAAATCTAATTAATAAGTTATTTTTTACACCTATATGATACGCAGTCATAATCACTGCATGCGTACATTTACTTAGTTGCAGCATTCCTTGAAACAATATTTACAGGAATTCATTTAAAAGCCATCTACACAATATTTTAGCACGTCTTATGTAAAAAAAGAAAAAAAAAAAAGATCATGCTTATGTTACCACTTTGTCCGTCCGTGAACAACCATATCTCAGCAACTATTAGTCGATTTGAAAAATGATTTTTGCATTGGAAAGCTTCTAAATGTAAGAACAATGGTCCTTGCATTCCGGCTTTTTGCCGATGCGCAACGTCGCCGCTAAGGGCGTAAATGCAAATGCTATGGAATTCAAAATACATTTTATCCCATACCATTACTTCTAAACACCCGACTGCGGGAAAAAAACCCAACAGAATATAATAAGATGATCTTGTAGCAGCGATATGCAATAACTTACGGACATTATTTACCTTGTGTATGTCTTTTTTTATAAACTTAACACATTTTTATTAAATGCGAAGAGAACGAAAAAGTCACAATTCTCTTAGCCGATTTAGTGAGATTTTATATTTCATCCCATAAGTTGTCTTTCATCTCACTATCGTAGTAATGTTTTTTGACCAATGTCGTATAAAATCTGATTTGTCTGCATAACTTTCATTTACATTTCGTCAACAAACATTTCTGAAACAGTACTTAAATTAACAGCTTTACAGTAGAAGCAGCGAAAGCGCGAAAATCAGGTCGCGCCAAGAGCTTGCTGTCTGATGATGCAGTAAAGTGAACAACTGAGGCAGGGACCATTATTTAACGCATCGCTTTGGTACGCATTCGAATCCGTCAAAAATATTCTCAGGGAGCTAATATTCAAATTCCGTTCCGATCCGAAAGGCTCCGTTGTAATGTGCGGGCTTCCACTTGAAATTATGATTACCTGTGTTTTTCCTTCCTTGCTGTTCCGACAGTTCGTTTCCGTTCCGACGTAGTGTGCGGCTAGCTTTATATATGCGGAATTAGCCTTCGCGTGATTTTCCGATTTGGTATGTTGCGAAAAAGAATGTCAGATGGAAAATTATTTCCCCACAAGCGGAGTTATCGTGCAGGACTCAGTTTACACCACCAGACGAGAAATTTTTACTTTTAAAAATGCTGGAAAAGTTAGGCATAATCTTGGCCATGTTATTAACTATCATCAGCAAAAAGAAGTTTTGAGTCAGACTCAAGTGCAGATGTGTAATATAATACTAGCATTATTTTCCAATGTAGTGGTAAAATTTCGCATGGAGAAAATAAGGAATTACAGCGATCGTATTGATTGTTACAGATAGTCAATGTTAGAATAATTTTATTTTTTCAGTTTGACGATTCGAAGTAAAAGCAAAAGTTGTATATAACCTATTGGAAACGTTCTGCAGCATATTAGAAAAGTTTTTGTTATAATAAAAGCAATCTAATGAAAAAGATTTTTTAATCTGAACTTTTAAAACTACATCTATTGGACGAAATGCAAACGCCGCCCCGGTGGCGCAGTGGTCTAAGCGATGGCTTCTGATCATTCGTCCGAAAGGGGTCCAGGTTCGAATCCCGGTGAGGCATGGATGTTGTGTTTGTCTTACGGCACTGGCTCTCTCCCTTTCCTGGAACCAGTGACCCTAAATTAGGGACGGGCGACTGCTTATAGCCCTTTGAGTTGCTCACGTTGGTCGTTAAACCTCCAATAAAAAAAAAAATGCTAACACTCATTTACACCAGGACAAAAATTTTGCACATATCCACTGCACAACGGGGAAATTCTGAAGAAAAGTTGAAGTTAACAGGATCATCATTGCTGTGGCACGTGCAAAAGGAAAAATGATATCTACCTAATGTTTTCTACTTATACAAAAACATTTGTAATCTGTAATTGGTATAATATCAATTCATCTGGGTGTAAGTTGGTTCGAAAATGTTGATGAACTCCTTTCCGGTTTTATTTGTTTAATCTGTCTACCAACGAATAAGAAAACTGATGACCAGTAATTGCGGGAAAAGATGGTTCCTGTACATTATCTGTGTCAAGTGTAAATGACCAAACAGGGTCTATATTTTACACTACTGTAATAACAGCCCAAACCCATTTTGCGTGTTCCATGTGTTTGTATAGTTATATGTGCCTCAGTAGCGCAATACGGCTTTTCTCCGATCGCAGAAAAGGTACCAGCTCAATCCTATAGGCTGCAGAATAACAGACATCTACCTGATCTTTTTCTAGGGGTACAGATTTGGTTCTTGAGATAATTTTTGTCACTGGTATATTTTCTTTTATGTGTGTGAAAGCAAGTTTCTTTGTAAGAGCAACGTGTGTAAAAATATGAACCGAAGTACAGTCGATGAAAAATTAAAGAAACATGTTAATTTCGTAAATAAAGTTTACTCAAGTATCGTCAGAAGGTAAATAAAAGAAGTAGTTTCCGATAATTACGAACTAAAGCTTCATAAAGTCGTGTGAATTTGTGCGTTGGAGTTCTGCTTGTTTGAAATTTATTTGAGGGGAACATTTATTCTATGGAATTTTTGCTTTCTGTTGAGAAAGCTTCGTTAGGGTACAGTTAATCTATCTGTGTGGGGAACGGTGATCAGAATGAAATTTTGCTTTGGGATACATGTTTTTCGTTTTAATAAACGAAGTTAAAATACTTTTGGAACCAAATCATATTGGGAATGATTAAAAATAACAATTATTTCATTTGTAGTAGTACACTTTTGTGTAGCTCCTTCGCCGTTCACCTTTGTTTGTGTTACGCTGTGTTCCATGCCCTTTCAGGCGTAGATAGGTAGATCATCCTGTGCCAAGGGTGACTTAACCTACTTCCTTCGCATTTCACTTGACTGCTCTGTCTTCATAGTCTTTCCGGTTCTAAACGCGTTGTCATCGTACGTACTCAGTGGTTTTCATTTTCGCCTTGTAATTCGCTTCGGTTTCTTACTAACAGTGATGAATCAAGGAAACGCGTTTTGAACAGAATCGTAAATCACGCAAGGAAGATCTCATTAACAAAAGCCGTGTTAAATATTAAGAAACTGTTTGTCTACCGAGCGCTGTATTTAAGCATCTTGACGATTGGAGTGAAGTAATTAACTTTTGTTTCATTTTTATGCATTATTTCATAGCAGACACAATTCACCAGCATATGTTATGCGGTGCATTTTCATTTGATGTATGTATAGCAGGTGGTTAAAAAAATATTAAGGGTTATGTAGAAAAGCGAGAAGTGAAGATTTCGCTACAAAACTTGGTAGGTAGCTTATTTGAAAGCATGGGGAAATGACTTAGCGATAAAAAAAAAAGTTCATAATCGCACCGTTAAGGGAACAGTGGCGCAGCAGATGCAAGACAAGAACTGACACGCGCGTGAATTTACTGATATATTAACAGCACAAACGTTTCTGGGCAAAATCTGCTCAATATGCTGGCCATCACAAGACATTACCTGCGATGCACATCAGTAGCATCACTGCTGAAATCCAAGAAATTGCAAGTCTGTCGTTCACGTAGAAAGTTTCGTATGCAAATATTCACATGCAAATTTTTCACGCTGCGTTTTACAGGATGAAAGCGGCAATGATCAAGCTTCCGGTAGTCATTATGGCTCCTTCAAAAAAGAACGCACGCTACTGGTAAAATTTTATTATCAAACTCAGAGTAATGCCAATAAATAGTGTATCACGCCAGTACACGGTAAAAAAAAACAAAAAAACAAAAAAAAACAATGAAATTCACGAGCCACTGTTAGTGATTCCTTGCGTGAACTAACGGGGCATATTTCTGATACAACCTTTTCCTTGAAATGTCGGGAATAAACCTAGATTTCATGGTTTTTTCATACTCCAGGAAAATTCTGAATTTTCCAATGTCTTTCCGCGATTCCTTTCATATCATCATCATCATCATTGTCAACCATTATCAATCCACTGCTGGACGAAGGTCTCTCCAAGCTTCCACAACGGCCCGTCTTGTGCCAGTCTCCTCCATGTTACTCCCGCATACTTTCGAATTTCATCCAGCTATCTTCCATGTGGTCTTCTTCTGGGTCTTTTCCTGTCCCTTGGAATCCAATCTAAAATTTCGACTGTCCATCGATGGTCTGTCCTTCTGGCATTTCAGGGATTTTACTCTGATCATGATGTCTTCCACTCTTGTCATTTTTCTGATCCACGAGTTCCTCTTCTTATTCCTCCTGGTTACACCAAGCATGCATCTCTCCATGCATCTTTGAGTTGCCTGCAGCCTTTGTATGTCTCTTTTAGTTAAGGTCCACGTCTCTGCACCATACGTAAGCACTGGAAGGATGCATTGATGAAACACTTTTCTTTTAAGACATAATGGCATATTGCTCCTGAAAATTATACGGTTTCTTCCAAAAGCTCTCCAGGCAAGTTTTATACGCCGAATTATTTCTTCATCAATGTGACCCTCACTTGATATCTGCTGTCCAAGATAAACGTACGCATCTGTTATCTTCAGATTTTCTTTATCAATCGATAAATCTTCAAAATAGTATAACTATACTAAAAATCCGAAAATTCTTGGTGTAGAATAGAAATAAAAGTTTCCAAGCTTTCGCACATCAACCAGATGGCTTTCTCAAGGAAGGCAGACAGCTAACTGGATAATAGAACGTTTCAACACTTTGAACGAGGTGACTTGACTAGACAATAAATGATTAGGAACAAACGTGATATTTCGAAGAAACGAGATCACGTTGGTTGGGCACGCGGTACAATGGTAGGGAACTCAGCATTATTTGAAGAACTGATTCCAAATACGTGGCAACTCCAGAGAAACGCTATCATTGCAAGCCTCGCAGCTGGTCAAGATTTCCAAGGTTTCGTGAATGGCGATAGATTTCGGTGTGGAGTATGAAGCTAATTTCTTTACATCACTCCATATAGGATCGGCGGACTTTAACTTGACTTCTCTTGATAGGGCAGTGGTTATTTTGCCGTCTCTTGTATCCCTTTTATGTTCGCTGATTCTGATTCCAAACGAACGTTTGGTCATTCCGATGTAGTATCGCCTGGAGCCGTCCGGGTATTTTAGTGGGATGGCATAAACACCTGCTTCATTGAGAAGAGGGGGCTTGTCAATATTTCTCTTAAGCATCGTGTATAAAGATGCCGGAGATCTTACGCCGACACCGAAGTTCATCCTCCTGAGCGCGTTTTTGAGTTGATAGGAAATATTTCGTATGTAGGGAATAGAGCCCAGGTAGCGAAGTTGCGGCATAGAAATGTTATTAGCACTGCTGGTTCTGACTTTCTCGATAAAGGTATGCATCTGGTTCGAAGTATATCCTGCCTCAGTGGCCAATTCGACGATGTTTCTTAGTTCGGATTGTTTAGAACGAACATCAGATGAGACAGCGAAGGCTCTTCTAATTCGAGAACGGAATAAGGCGGTCTTATAAACATCAGGGCAGAATGAATTGTGGAGCATCAGGTTGGGAATGGAGGTGGGTTTATAATAGACTTCCGTATGAAGGCGGTTGTCATGCGATTTGCTCACTGAGACGTCGAGATAAGGTAAAGTACCATTGTGTTCAAGCTCCATGGTGAAATTGATTGTAGGGTGTATATAATTTAATTTATCGAGGAAAAACGGGAGAGTCTCCTTTCCGTGTGGCCATATGAAAAATACGTCGTCTGCATATCGTAGCCAGGTGGTAGGTCTTGGGGTGATGTTGGTGAATATATGTTGCTCAATGGGGCGAAGTATTGCTTCCGCAAGGACGGCTGAAAGCGAAGATTCCATCGGAGCGCCATTTACGTGCTCATAAATTTGCCCTCGGAAACTGAAGTAGCTGGAATTTGAGACCAAGTCCATTATTTTGAAGATGCTGAGGCAAGACTCCTGAGAATAAGCCGATGAATTAGATATAGCCTCCTTCAATGTTCTGATGGCTTCCGGTACGGGGATCGATGGATAAAGAGAAACTACGTCGAAACTGCCGATAATGTCGCAGTAACTGCCGATATCACTTTTGTCTTCTGAAAGTTCATTTTTAATCCCAATTCTTTACTCTTGTCAGCAAGTTCCTGGATCATACTCTGCAGCTCTGATGGGGTAGTTGCAGAAATGACTACGTCATCTGCAAAACGAAGGTGAGTTAGATAATCTCCATTAATCTTTATCCCTTTGTTTTCCCAGTTTAGTGATTGAAAGACATTTTCCAATGTAGCATTTTAAGAGCTTGGGAGATATGATGTCACCTTGTCATACTCCCTTTCCAATTTTTATGGGTACTGTATTCTCAAACAGCCGAAACTTTGCACTTGCATTTTCATAGATGTTATTAATAATATCATTGTATGCCTCTTCAACACCGCACGATTTCAAAGCCATTATAACTGCTGATGGTTTCACCGAATCAAAGGCCTTTTCATAATCGATAAAAGCCATGCACAATGGAAGTTCATATTACCTCGCTCTTCCAATTAGTTCTCTCAGTACGTGGATATGATCTATAGTGCTGTAGCCACTCCTGAATCCAGCTTGTTCTCTCGGTTGAGCCACGTCCAGTGTTACCTTCAAGCGGTGTGAAAGAACTTTAGTGAAGATTTTATAAACCACTGATAGGAGGCTGATAGGTCTGTAGTTTCCGAGATCCTCAATGTCACCTTTCGTATGTAGCAGGATCATTGTAGCGGTGTTCCAATCCTCAGGAATCTTTCCTTCATTAAGGCATCGAGTGAAAATTTGGGCGAGTACTCTTTCAATTTCTCCACTTGCTTCTTGTATGATGTCTACAGTAATTCCATGTTCTCCTGGAGCTTTTCCCCGTTTCATGTTCTTAATTGTATGTGCAACTTCTGCTGGGAGGACTGGAAGAACTCTGGTACTGGTATCTTTCATGATGTCTGGAGTACATGTATCATCCCTTTCATATAATTTGGAGTAGAAATCTTTCACTCTTGTCAAAATTTCGCCTCTATTTCTTGTTACAGAACCATCTTCTTTTCTCAGAGCCATAATCTGTTTTTTTCCCTTACTGAGATGTCCCTTTGCTATCTTTAGGCTTTGGTTGTTTTCAATTGCTTTCCTCACTAGTTCACAGTTGAATTTCCTTACGTCTTCAGTGATACTTTTTCGTGCTGTCTTGCATAGCTCTATATATTCCACTTTGGAAGTCACATCTTCTTTAGTTGTCCTCATCTCTTTTCTTTTTTGCATCAACATTTTGGTTTTTCCTGATAATTTGTTCACATGCAATTTGTTCTTAGACCCAGCTAATTTTGTTGCTGTTTCCATAAGAGCTTTGGTTACTTTTCTGTTAACTTCAGAGATGTCCACTTCTGATGTTAGACCTTCTAGAGCACAGATTCTGTTCCTCAGCTCCAATTTGAAGGTATTATGATATACGGATGGTAAATTGTCGTTTTTAAGATGTCTTAATGGATAATTCTGAATTTTAAAAAACCTCCCCACAATTCCCTTTGTATATTAACGGGGAAAACTATTTTCAGTTTTTCCGTATCCATGGGACGGAAATTTCGTTAAATAGGAGCGATTGGCGGGAATGCTTGAGGTTTGATCAACTGTTAAATCTTCGTCGTCTGTCGAAGGATCTGATTTTAAAGTTTCGTAACGATATTGGATATTGTAGATAGCATATCGCGTGAAATTTTGGTTATTCTGGCACCGGATACTCCTTCATTTGTGCCCCAGTTTGTGCTCCAGGTATTGTATATTGTGTTACCGTGTTGTACAATGTCAGTGTATCAGTCTGTGGACACCTTACAACATAAGCTATTGTAGCTGTCAAGAGTAAATTTAATATTTAGGAGTTTTGTGAAATGATTCTACACTGATGAGCCATTGCATTATACCACCCCCACCCCCCAGCCTAGAGAAACGAGCGCACCTGTAGATCGAACGGTGGTGCCAGTGAAGTTCACAGAGCCGTATATATATTGGGTTTTCGGAAAAGTAATGACGTATTTTAGCTATGTTTTGCAAAGGTCATTTATTGATAGAAAGAACAAAGATCAATCAATGATATAATGTACGTTTTGTTCGATAACCATTTGCCATCTCAGTGAGCTGCAGAACGCCTCGTTCATAAAAGGACCTGTCTTCCGTGGCGAAAAACTGTACAAGCTGCTGATTCACAGCCTCATCTGAATTGAACGTTATACCACGCAAGGACTGTTGAAGAGGGCGAAACAAGTGGAAGTCTGATGGCGCAAGGTCAGGCGAGTATGCTGAGTGTGGCAACACATCCCACCCAAGCTCCAATAATTTTTGGCGGGTGATCAAACTTGTGTGTGGTCTCGCGTTGTCGTGATGGAACACAACACCTTTACGATGAACGAGCTCTGGACGTTTCTGGATGATGGATTCGTTCAAACTGTCCAATTGCCGACAGTACACATTTGAATTGATTGTTTGGTTCCGTGGCAGGAGCTCGAAAAGCTTGACACCTTTAAAATCTCACCACACTGAGACCAGAACCTTCCGCTGATGAATGTCTGCTTTGGATGTCGTTTGAGGCGAAGCAGCACGTCGGGACCAAGACCGTTTGCGCAGCACATTGTTGTACACAATCCACTTTTCGTCACCAGTTATCAGTCGCTTCAAAAAATGATCGTTTTCCTCACGTTTAATGAGCATATCGCATATGTTTATACGCGCCGTCAATTGAGCTTCTTTGAGTTCATGAGCAACCCACACATCGAGTTTGCTTACGTATCCCAGCTTCTTCAGGTGGTCGTGAACGTTTGAATGATGGATGTGCAATGTGTCTGCAATCTCTCGTGTCGTGTAACGTGGGTTTGACTCGATCAGTGCCTTGATTTGGTCGTCGTCAACCTCGTTTGCTTCCCAGACCGAGGAGCATCGTTGAGGTCAAAATCACCTGCACGGAATTTTGCGAACCGCCGGTGGCACTGACGTTCTTGTAGAGCATTATCACCGTACACTTTACGCAACTTTTCACAAGCTTGACGCGCGTTCTTCCCTTTACGGAAATAAAACAGTAAAATATGGCGAAAATGCACAGTTTGGTCTTCCATCTTCTACTTCATGTCAAATCTCCGTAAATCAACCAAATCGCTCACTATTCCTTTTAGACTGCTGCTAGAACTGGCACCTGTCTAACGCCATAGCGATAACAGAGCTGCGCGTGCTTCTAGTACTTCCAAAACCACCCAACCGCCATCGGGTGCCAAAATACGTCATGACTTTTCCGACAACCCAATACAACCCGAGGACCGGCTTTCGGTTAGTGTGTTTGGAGTCAGAATGGGAAAAGCTGCCGATTTATTGGAGTTTGATAAAGGACAAACTGTGATGGCATGGCGCCTCGAAACTAAGTTCTGGGAAACTGCGCGGCCTGTGGGTTGTTCACGTGCGGCTGTACTGAGTATGTATCAAAAGTGGTGCACTGATGGCCAAACGACGAACCGTTGTTCAGCCATGTGTCGTCCGCAGCTCACACTGATGCCAGAGGCAAGCGCAGACTGTCGCGCATTGGTCACAGCGACCGCAGGGGCACAGTGCGACAAATCACCCGCAGCTACAACAGTGGGGATCAAGGCAATGTGTGGCACAGCACACAGTTCATCGCATCCTTCTGCGCATGGGCCTGCGTAGCGGAAGACCCAGCCATATCCCCATGCTCACTGCACGATATCGCCAAAGATAATTAAGATTGGACCGTGGATAATTGAATGAAAGTATTTTGGGCTGACGAATCAAGATTCCTGGTGCATCACGTTGACGGCTGAGCGCGGAAACGCCGATTACCAACGGAGAGTAGGGCATCTGGATGCACTGTTGGGCGGAAAATGGGCGGCGGCGTTGGTTTTTTGCTGTAGGCGATGTTTTCTTGGGACACTTTAGGCCTCATTATCCCAATAGCACAATCCCTGACAGCTGTCAGGTATCTGAACATCGTTGCGGACCAAGTTCACCCATTCACGGTGACTGTGTTCCGTGCTGGTGATGGCCATTACCAACAGAATAATGCACCATGCCACACTGACAGAATCGTCAAGGAGTGGTTCGAGAAACATGCTGGTGACTTTCCGTTAATGTCCTGGCCTCCAAATTCGCCTGACATGAACCCAATAGGACATTTGTTGTTCGACTTGGAAAAGCAGGTGGGCGCTAAATCACCACCACCCCGAAATATACGAGAACTGGAGGACCTGCTGTTGACATTATGGTACCAGATACCCCAGGATACCTATCGTCAACTCATCAAATTGATGCCTCGCCGAGTGGCCGCTGTTTTGCGGTTTAAAGGGGGTCCTACTGCTTATTAGGTAGGTGGTCATAATGTAATAGCTCATCTGTGTATAAAATAGTACATTTTACTTTTTCTTAAAGATAATTGAAAGCCATTATCAGTTAAAAAAGTTCTCAAGTTCCAAAGCATTTCGTTGCTTCAAAAAATCACGATGATAAAAAATACGTAATTTGTGATGAATCTTCGTACAGAGAAAATAAAAAAATAAAAAATATTAGAAACCTATTCACGATAAAAAAAAAAAAAGCTCTAAGACAGAAAATGAAATGACTAATTCACTTGCATTAATGACGAAAAACAAAGAAACCAATTAAAAAAAGATATATATTTATATATTTTATCCCTTAATTATAGTTTTACCTTGAATGTGACTGTGACTTCTCAATTTTTCTGGCTCAGTGCTTAAGCCGCGTGTTTTCTCTTGAGTCACAAGAGAAAACACGCGGCTTAAGCACTGAGGATCTCAGATCGAATCCCACCAGGGAAAAAGGGAAAGTATTCTCTGATGCATAGTATAGGCGTAAAAATTCAGGGTCTTCGATTTTGCTGAAATTCTGGATAAGTACGAAAAAATCTGAAACGGACTTTTCTGAAATACGCGGAATGAGTGATATTTTAAAATAATATATGTGATGCTGAACTAAGCACTATTTTTTTTTTTTTTGCATGTATATTTCTTCTTATATGTGGTAACACACCAAATTCAACCCAAAATCCTGATGCTGTGCAGAATCCTTCATGCCTCTAATTAACTTCCGGCTGGTGTTTTCACTGTTTCTCTTCTATTCGTTTCGCACAAAGGACTGCAATGCTGGCTCTGAGTAAGTCTTGATGCTACGATGATCATTGCTCTCAAGAGCTCATGTCACCGCTGCCTGTAGTTTATCGCTAATAGTCCTTCAAGAAGCAGTGCCGCACAACATCCGTTTAGTGCTAAGCGCACTGATCACTTCCAAACTCGATTATTCTTGCTACGTAGATACTTGGAAATTCCTCCCTCCCTGGCAATATTTTCTCTTAAATTTGCAAACTTAAAGTCTAAGAAATTGCTTTTTCTTCTCTCTTAGGAGTTTCACACTTTAATTTGAGAAAACAAAATTATTTAGGATGCTATGAACTATAGCACCTTTTAAAGGCTTTGTTTTTTGTGATTGCTTTTCTATTTAAAAGGTGAAAAACGCATTTTTCACGTAGGTTAATGGACCATTCATGCTAGCAACTGTCAATTCATATCTCAGCTAAAAAATTGAGCATCGTTTCTGGCGACTCGCCGCAGAAGATGTATTTGTTACATGCTGCCAGTTTTGCTTTATCTCCTATGTTTTAGATCGGCTTTCCATCTTCTGATGGCCAGTTGACGGGTAACAAAAAACTGTTAATAAATTGGTTTGTCTTAACCCTCGTAGCGCCAATAAATTTTTTGCAACAAAATTTCAGTGTTAAGTTTTTTTTTTTTGCGGTAAATATTCTGCAACATTTCCCTTAATAATTTCATTTAATGATTTGTAAACTGGAATGTGAGTTTATCTGTGAATGATAGTCAAATTGATGCTACAGGCAGATGGATGCCAAATTAATCAAGCCAAGTGGACTTGCCTCAGGAAACTTGAAAATTACATCGTCCTGGAACGGGAATCGAACTCGCATCTCCAGACTTACTTTCGAGTATGTTACTGTTACACCACCCAGAACAAGAAACCATCAAGCAGCTGATGATGTGCTTGATGGTTTCTTGTTCTGGGTGGTGTAACAGTAACATACTCGAAAGTAAGTCTGGAGATGCGAGTTCGATTCCCGTTCCAGGACGATGTAATTTTCAAGTTTTCTGAGGCATGTCTACTTGCTTTATCTGTGAAGTCAGTCATGTTTAATTAATGTCTCACTACAACTTATCCCTTATTTAACTCACCCATTTATTATCCGTTGAAATAATTATTGCAAAATAATTTGGTGTGCTGACATATTCCACTGTGTATTAATCCAAACTAAAATTTGTTACTGCCGGTGATATCGAAACAATGATAAATGTGATTGTTATGAGAAATCACCTAGTTTTTCAAGGTTGTATCAACTTATCGCATCTTTAAAGGCTCTATTTTGATTCACATGCACTTGGCCTTAAACGGATGAATTAGTAGTTTCTGTACTGCGGGAAAATACACGGAAGAACCAAAATATTATGAGCAATGCGTTTTTATGCAATTTGAAGCAGTGGAAGGCAAACGACGGTACGTGTGAAGGGCATGAAACGCTATAAACGGGTATTTAATGATTTGTCGACAAACGGTTGGTCGCAATAACAATTGGCCGACAGTAACGATTGGTGGACAGTAATGATTAGTCGACATAACGATTGGTCGACAGCACGTTTGATCGACATAACGATTGGTCGACAGCACGTTTGATCGACGTAACGATTGGTCGACAGAAATGATTAGTCGACATAACGATTGGTCGACAGTCAGGGCCTGATTTCTGCACGTGCACAGGGCCTCAGAATTTGGGGGGCCTCCAAACTACCTCTAAAAAACAAATCTATTTTAAAGTCTATTCATGCCAAATTAATGAAAAAAGAGACTGCTTTGTTAATGATTATCTGAGACAATATTGCAACGAATCAACAAAGTGAGCACTTTCCTTTCAATCTTCCATGGGCAATTCGTCGTTAGTTTTACCATTATATGAGTCAATTATTGACTTTATCCTGAATTTCGTGAGAAAAAAATTTCGAACTTTTCGAGAAAGAATCCAACCAGTTGTTAGGGAGAGAAATGGATTATGAATCCTCAAGAAGGAAAAAAATATCCAAAAACCGACTTCTAGATGATTCATCAACTCCAGATGTTTTTAATAATCGAGATTCCTTCATCACTCAAACTTTTTAGGCAATGTGTGACAGTCTTGTTTCACAGTTGCAAAGCAGATAGAAGTCATATGAGGAATTGGACTCTAGATTTGGATTTGTCTACAAGAATGACCTAAGTGATGTGATGAAAGCAGCTGAGTTGTTGCAAAAGCAGTATTCAAATGAACTTGAAGAAGACTTTGCTGAAGAGTTCCTTCAATTTCGAATCCCGATGAAACAATTCATTCACTGAGAGCACAGATCCCCTCACTTGCCTTGAGAATTTAAGGGACTTGAATTTAGTTCATATTTTTCCCATTGTTGACACATGCCTCAGGATTTTTTTACCAATACCAATTTTCAACTGTTCAAATAAACGCTCGTTTGCAGTTCTGAAAAGAACAAATCATAAAGTTTAAAAGAAGAGTTAATTGATGCTCTTTGTATACTGTCCATTAAAAGTGATGTAACAACAGATTTGAGTTTTGACGATATAATTGATGATTTTGCAGCCCCAAAAGGTAGAAAAAAGCCATTTTTTAATGTCCTGCTGCCAATTCAACAGTTAAAAATTATCAAGTATTTTTTAAATATTTTTATTCATACATTTTTAATGGTTTGTTTAAAAATGGGGTGTGACTTATAATCACGCTCCTGTAATAACATGTAGGTATTGTTGGTTTTTCCTTGAGGTCTCATATCACGGATGAAGCCTATATTCGGAGCAATACGGTATATTATACATGAAAAGCATTTCAGCAAAACATGTACAGAATTTACAAAAATATCTTTATTAATATTAGTTTTGTGAGAACAAAATTTGTGAATCAATATTCATAATTATGTAGGGTTTACTTTCACATAAATGAAAATACAAAAAAAGTTCAAATGACACTACTTTATTTAAAGACCTGTAATAATTTACATGGACTGTTGCAATAATTTATTCCACAATGTGTATTGTCACTTGTCAGCTGTAACATTTTGTGAGGGGTTACTTCTTACAGCTTAAACTACCGTCGGTTCATCATTTCCATTAAATTTATGGTAGACTAGAGGTTTTAAATTATATCTCTGAGAGGATAGTTATTTGTTTTGTAAATGACACCATAAAACAAAAATAGAATTCCAGAGTAATTAATGTTATAGTTGTAAGCTCTGCAGGTGCGGGGAAGTACAAGTGGTGTGAATGCTAGTCTATTACAATCCACATTGGCTGTAAAGATGACTAGCATGTGGGATGTATTTTATTGTTTTACTACTAGAAAAACTGCTTGCAAAAAAAAAAAATATTTACCAGCAAATATTCTTCTCAACTGTTAGCTGATAATTTTAATCGAGGGGCCCCATACATAGGATGTGCACAAGGCCTCCGCTGACCTAAACGGGGCCCTGTCGACAGCACGTTTGATCGACATAACGATTGGTCGACAGTAACGACTGGTCGATATAACGATTGGTCGACATAAAATGTTCAACGGAACTTGGAAAAAAAAAATGAATAAGTGCAAACAGTTTGGCGGTAAATTGCCCCACCGGAAAATTGCCACACACAAAAAAATTGCCCCACCGGAAAATTGCCACATGGTTTTCATTAAGGGGACGAGCATAAATCGTCGTTGGTCCGAGAAACGCTTTGAATGTGTGGCAATTTTCCGAGTTTCCGAATTACTCGTATGTGTGGCAGTTTCCCCAAGGTGCCTATACCTAAAGTGCCCCGGGGTCCTTTCGGAAATAACATCGTTCAGAAGGCCCTCCATATAGATTTCAATTGGAGTACAAAATATGACACGGGGGCCTATTTGGAAATAATATGTTATAATGCTGTACGTTCTGAGAACTACTACATTCTAAAAGATATTATTTCCAAAAAGGAACGTTACGTTTTGAGAGGTCAGTACGTTCTGAGAGGTACCGCTACGAATGTAAACCATAATCCTCTGAACCCATGGTTATCTCGACCAATCGTTATTCAACTAATCGTGCGACACCGCTATAAACAACACCTGGTACAGTAAGACTTCCCAATAGCGGACATCGAAGGGGAAAGAAAAACTGTCCGTTATTTAGAAGTGTTCGCTATTGGGAAAATCATGCTTTATGACAGTATACTACGTTTATAACGTAAAACAGTTTAAAAGATAAGTAAATTAAAGTATGTAAATGCAATACATAGAGCAAACTTGTACTAACCTTTATTAAAAAATATCCATCAAAACCTAAGAAGCTAAATAATCAAGTATTATTGTTTGTGTATTACATTCTTGTGAAATTTTGTTTTCTGAATGAAATTCTAGCCAGCCGCCTGAAGTTTTGAATTCTGCGAATCCTAATTCATTTGCGATTTCTAAAGCATTTTGATGAATTAAAGTCTCTGATAAAGGAATGTTGTTGGCTCTAGCGCGGCAAAACCATTCATAGTTAAGAGTGTCCACAGTTAAACCATCAGTTTTAGGGAAAGCTCTCTTAATTTTATGGTTGCCATTACAATCTTGCCAAGACTTCAAGATTTCACTTACATGCATTTTTCCAATGCCCAGTTTATCTACTAAAACGCGCACAGCTCCATTATTTCAACTTTTCACTCAGCTCCATTATTTCAACTTTTCACTCAGCTCCATTATTTCAACTTTTCACTCAGCTCCATTATTTCAACTTTTTTTTTTAAGGGTCAAACGCTTACGTTTGTGCAACATTTTGAAATCAATATTTGAGAAATCTTTGCTTTACAGCTCGCTTAATGAGAAAAACCTACATGATTATTGCAAACAAATGTGATTTCTAGTAATCTGGACTTGAAATTGATCCCTGTGCACTGTCATTGACCTTACCAAACAACAAAAGGCGAGTCCCTCCCACCTATTCCTGAATTGTGTTTGCATGTGTTTCAATCCAATTACCGTTCCAGAATTAGCCGGCCTTGGGCGCTGGTCCCCGTTTCTGAGGTCTCGTCTCGCCCCCATTGTGAGCACCTGAAGAGCTAGAAGGCAGTTTCTCCTGGTCAGATGTACGTATGCAAAGAGAGGTTCGGACAGCCTGGTTAGCACGAACGCTAACCCCTTTTTCCAGCGATTTCGACCATTTACCCGGGGTACATAGCACTTAGCACTTTAAAATTTACTAGGTCTCGGGAACAAAACGTTTAAGAAAGAGAATGATAAAGGGTAAAATAACAAAAAGGAAAAATTTTGGGAAGTTTGGGCGAATCACACCCCTAGAAATTCCTAGAATCGAAAGCAAGTTGTCCGTTATATTGTACTTTTAAGTGTGTCCGCGTCCGTTATTTAGAATGTCCGCTATTAAGAAGTGAACGCCCCATAAGAAGCCATGCATTTCTGTTCCAGAGTCAAGAGATTGCTTTGCACGAAATGTTATAAGATAACAAATATAAGTAATGGCTTCATTTCTGCCGAGGAATAAAACATTGTCCGTTATAGAGAGATGTCCGCTATTAAGAAGTGTCCGTTAATGGAAGTTTCACTGTACTGAGCTCTGTTAATCAGTGTTATTCTTGTTCTTCAGATGGGAAAGGCAGAGACTTAAGGGAATTTGACAAAAGCCAAATTGTAATGACCACACGACTAGGTCAGAACATTTCTGAGAGGGCAAGGCTTGTGGGCTGCTCACGGTCAGCTATGTACCTTCAATAAGTGGTCCGAGGAAGGGAAAACCACGCGAACCGCCGGCAAGTTGTGGGATGACCACAGCTCATCGACGCTAAATGTGAGCAAAGGCTATCCCGTACGGTACGAGCCAAACAGAAGGGATACTGTTGCGCAACTCGAGGCTAATTTGAATGCTGGTGACGGGAGTAATGTGTCACAACACACAGTACATCGGACCGTGATATCAGGAATGGGGCTCCATAAAGTGCCCATGCTAACCTCGGTTCATCATCGAAAGAGCCTACAATAGACACGCATGCATTAAAAGTGGACCTTTGGAAGAAAGTCGTCCGATCCGATGAATCTCGTTTCCTGTTGCATCATGAGGACTGCTGAATACGTGTGCGTCGTTTACCTGGAGAAGCTTTGGCTCCAAGATGCACCGTGGGACGAAAACAAGCCGGCGGAGGAAGTGTATTGCTTAAGGCAGTGTTCTGCTGGGAAACCCTGGGTCCAGTCATTCATGTGCAAGAAATTATGGCGTCTACTACCTACTTAAATACCACTGCAGACCAGGCACATCCTTTCATGGCAATGGCCTTCTCCTCTATAGTACTATTTGCCATGCCAGACTGCCCGCATTGTTCGATAATGGTTCGTGGAACACGAAGAAGACTTTCAGGTATTGTCTTGGCCTTCTAATTCCCAGGCATTAATCCAATCGAGCATCTGTGATTTGTGTTGGAACAGCAAATCCAATCTGCGGCGGGTCAACCACCTATTTGTAGGAGTTAAAGGATCCGCTGGTAACCTCTTGGTACCAGATGCCCCCAAGACACCCTTAGAAATCTTGTAGTGTCTATGCCTCGCCGGGTAAGAGCTGTTTTGGCGCACGTGGAGAACCAGGATCATATTAGACAGGTGGTCATAATGCTTTCTCTCTTTGGTGTGCATCAGAGTGGGTTGTATATCAAGTGAGATCAGTTGTTTCGATCGTTTTGGGCGGGAGAGAATACGCACAGATTGTTCAGAAAGTATGCGTGTTTGTATGTTGGTTCCGACAGGGTATCGGAATGAAACAAAAAGCGAAATAAAGCTCAAAGTGTAATTTGTTTTTATACCTTATTTTCCTGCGTAGTATCCCTCTCGTTCGATACACCGCCGCCAGCGCTGAACAAGTTATTTGAGCCCTTGCTTGTAGAACCCATCAGACTATTTTTGAATTCATCTTCTCGTAGCAGCTTGAACTCCTTCATTACATGTGAAATGAATTCCTTGGCGATGCTTCTTGAGTGCTGCTAGGAAGTCGGATGGTGCCAAATCCGGGTTGTAAGGAGGGCGTGAAACAATTTCAAATCGGATGCCCTCTGTCGCCGCTGAAGTGGTAACACTAGTATGGGGCTTGGCGTTAGTCGTTGAAAAACCACGGGCCTTTTTCCTTGACGAACGCTATTGATTCATTATTTCAACCTCTTTAGGGTGCTCAAGTAGGTCTTGGAGCTGATTTCATACCTTTGTCCATGTACTATCGGTGAATGATGTCTTTGTAGTCCCAGAAAACTTTAAAAGGTTGAGCCTCGAATTTTTCTTTCGGAGAGAAGTGAGGTGATGATATTCAAGTCACTGTTTTTTCATTTCCGGGTCTATTGATCACTCAATTCTCGTCAACCGTGACTATGCTGTACAGGAAATCATAACGTTCGTAAGCATTGACATACTTCCAGTCTTGCTCTTTCCATTTCGGGCGTAAGCTTGCGCGGCTCAGTACACTCTTTTTTGTAGCCCAAAATCTGCAATAATTTCTTTGACACTAGGCAAAACAATGTTTAACCTTTCCGCTATGGCGCCCTGACTAATTCGTCGTGAGTTGTCGTAACACAGGCGTTCTAGATCGCACATTGTTGTTCAAGGTCCAAATTTCTCCCACTATTTCTTAATTTTCTCGTCCAACATCACAGTACTTACACTATGTCCACAGTCTTTCCACCATAAATAATTCAAGGTAATTTTCGTACGTCAGAAACTTGGTTATTGTTCGCTATTTCATGCATTTCGACAAGTACGAAAACGAGTCATCCATTTGGACCCCAATAAAAGGCAAACCACAGTGTTCAGAAGAAGTACCTCATTGCAAGCTGAAGTGCCTCTTCTGTGGCGCAGTGGTCTAAGTTTGGCTTCTAACTATTCGCCCAAGATGCGTCCGAGTTCGAATCCCAGTGAGGCATGGATGTTGTATTTTTCTTACGGTACTGGCTCTCTCCCTTCCCTAGAACCAGTGGCCTTAAATTAGGGACGGGCGACTGCTTATAGCCAATTGAGTTGCCTACGGTGGTCGTTAAACCGCAAACAAAAAGTAATAAAAATAGAAACAAAAAACTAAAGCTCACCGAACAACAAACACTGAGCGAAGGCATTGCTTTTCGAACATCACCACACGTACGTACCCTATACATCGCAAGAGCGATCGGAGCTACGTTTATGGTACAAGCCAGGAATAATAGTAGATGTTAAGCAGTACAAGTTGTGCGACAAAATTCCCAAAATGCTTTTTCGTGGAACAGCTTTTCATCGACTACGTCTTTGAGCGTCGATAAAGCCGTTTCGGGGGGGGGGGGTTCTTTTTATTTGTAGAATGGACCATGAAAGACAAAATCTACTGTATAACATCATGATCAATTTTGAAACTGGTCAAAAGTTATGTTGCAGTTTTCAGGGAAAATGTAGCCATGTAAGCAGGAAAGAAATATCTAACTTTCAATTGAGCAGGAATGAATGAATTGGCAAAGCGAGGAGTATATGTCACTCTTCCGATTCGACATTAAATAGATGATAAATGACAAATGACATGATTTTATGTTGCGCGTTGGAAAATTGCAGGAGGCGAAGCGTGGGTGAAATCATGAATTGAGCGTCCATGGTAAGTATCGGATAAACAGAGCAATTATGTCGGCCTGTTTTAAAGAAATTGGAGAGAAATAGTGAGTGTCTGGATTTTAATATATATTAAGCGAATTACGCCTTTTTGTACAGCACGAGAAAGTTTTATTCTTGATTTGTGCTCAATGTTTCAATGAAACAAACAATATTTTGGGCCTAGACTTACTTGTGAAGAAGGGTACCCTGGTCCTCTAGGGTGGGGGTTGGTGCTACGGGCCAGCTCCTCGTTCACCGTAAAAATTTTACAAATGCTAAAAGACCAAATTGTATAATGCCAGACTGAATTCACGGAAACAATATCGGAAACTGATACGGACAAGGAATTTTGGAAGCTGGAATATACAAGGATTGACATACAAGATAGACTTGCTGCCTGGGGAGTTACAGGACTTTGGAATTGATGTCGCAGTACTGTCTCAGACAAAAAAGAAGGGTCGTGAAGAGGAGCGTGTTGGTGATTATTTGCATCTTTGAAGCAGAGTTGAGAAACACCTACATGCTAGGGCTGGAGTTTCGGTGATGATAAAAAGTACTCTCTTAAAAAGGGCAACACATATGAATTTTATTAGTGAACGAATTCTAATAGTGGATAATTGGATATGGCAATATTTTGTCGAGAGATAACGATATGTGCAGCATATGCACCTACAAATGACGTCACAAAGGAGGAGAAAGCCAGTTTTTGGAATGACCACCAAGAGACGTTGGAGGATGTGCCAAGACGGAAAGAAATTTTCTTGATGGGCGATTTGAATGCGAGAGTGGGCCGCCCCGGTGGCGCAGTGGTCTAAGGCGCTGGCCTCTGATCATTCGTCCGTATGGGGTCCGGGTTCGAATCCCGGTCAGGCATGGATGTTGTGTTTGTCTTACGGCACTGGCTCTTTCCCTTCCCTGGAACCAGTGACCCAAAATTAGGGACGGGCGACTGCTTATAGCCCATTTGAGTTGCTCACGGTGGTCGTTAAACCTCCAATCAAAAAAAAAAAATGCGAGAGTGGTAAGAAGATTAGATAAGGTTGTCGGCAGATATGGAGAGGCCACGCTCAACGATAATGGAACACGATTAATTAAATCTGTAGACAACTTGAACTCACTATTCAGAACGCGTTTTTCCAGCATAGGGATATTCACAAATATACTTGGCATCAAGATACTAGGAAGCTGAGGTCTATCATTGATTTTATAATTACCAGGCAAGAAACCTCCGTTAAAGTCAGGGATGTGAGAGTGTATCGTGGTGCTGAATACGCCACTCTAAAGTAAATATAAAAACCCCCTCAAAGATCCGTGATGAGAGAAGATCGCTAATTGGTCTGACGCAAAGAAGAAAGTTCGTTGGGCCCATCCCGTACATTCCTGGGCTTACTTATGCCATCAAAAATTCCTTGAAAAAGTTAAACCTTGACGTTGGAATTCAGTCGCCAAAAACTATCACTGCCCTACTCGCACCAGACTGTCGTAATATGGAGGTCGAGAATCAGGCGGGAGTGTACGACGCATCTCTCCAATACTCGGACTCATCTAGGAAAGTACATCGGTATGAGCAAGAGGTCATTCAAGGTCCGTATAAAAGAACACCAGCGTGATGTGAGGAATAGCAAACTAAGCACGGCTCTAGCTCGGGATGCCGCAAGCCTGGGAGCCTTACCCATTTGGTCTGATCTGCGCATCTTAGCCCCTTACGATGGGCCAAGATCTACGGCTGTACGCGAAACTCGAAATACTGACGCACCATGACTTCTGCAACACTGACATCACGATGGAACTCTCTCCGATTTGGAGCAGAATTCTAGGTATACAGCGAGCGCACCTGTCATGAGCAACATGACCATTATGAGCTCGTGAGCACTCTAGCTCCTGTTTGATTGTTTGACATATTTGAATTGCGTTTGTGCTCTGATTCTGTTCTGTTTTATCTATTTATTTTTCCGCTGCCTGACGAAGCTTCCCGTTGGAAGCGAAAGCTTGCAAAATAAAATTAAGTTTCTACGCCTAATAACGGATCTTTGAGTTTTTGTTTATATTTACTTAATTTATTTTACTGTGTTTCTGATCATTACCTAGTTCGGGCTACAGTGGAGTGGCCATGGATACAGGTTCCTGCGTTATCTGAAAGCAATGTTGAGAGATTCCAAAAAGATTACAATTCGCCGTTTAATGTGGATCTCTTACAGGATGATAGTATTAAAGGACTTTATTATAGAAGATTGAATACAGAACTTGATGAGGACATTGAGGGAACTGCTATAGAGATATATACCTATCTTAAGGAAAGAATTAGCACCATTGCTTACGAAGCACTAGGGAAAAAATGTCGTAGTAAAGGTAGGAGAAAAACTTGGATCACACAAGAACTAATGAAGGGGATTAGAGACAAGAAAAAAAGCTTATTTGGAATGGCTAAATAAAAAAGATGATAGAAGTAAAGAGATTTATAAGGAAAAGAAAAATGAGATTAATAGACAAATAAGATGTGCGAAGAATGATGAGTGAAAATGGGCTTGTATAATACTGAATGCCCATTTGGGCTTTAAAAGTGCCTCTGAGGCATGGAGAATACTAAAGGGACTCAGAAAACCAGTTCATGACAGGTCAAAACTTCAACTGATACAGATGACAGAGTGGAAAAAATATACTATATTGACAAAAGTCACCGGACACCTAGAAGAGAAACACAACATAGCATTTATTGACATATATTAGTACGGTGTCGATCCACCTTTGGCCTTAATGCATGCACTGAGCCTTTCGAGACATGCTTTCGGCAAGGTTTTGTAATACAGCGATAGGTATGCGCTTCCGTTAAGTACATAATGCTGCCGCTAACTTGCTTAGTAGTAGGCCTTGGTTCCAAACTCCTTATGCGGCGCTCTAATTCACCCCATTGCTCTATGGAATTAAGATCAGGGCCCTGTACTGGCCAGTCCACACACGATACGGAATTATCGTCAAACCACGCCGTAACAGTCCTTGCCACAGAGATGGCAGGGCAGAATTGTCCGGAATATCGAGGTAGACGTGCTTTTTCCACGATAACCAATGGGCCGGGACGATACCACGAAAAACACACCAACACGAGTACACTGCCAGCTCCAAACTTGACCGTAGGAACAGTACACTGTGGTAAATAGCGTTCCCCCGGCTGCCGCCATACCCACACACGGTCATCAGACTGAAGAATCGTGTATCTGGATTCATCAGTGCATAGGACCCGTTTCTATTGATCTACGGTCCACGATAAATGTTCTTTACACCTTGATAAACGACGAGTAGCATTCCGAGTGGAGATGAAAGGCTTATGAGCAGCCGCACGACCACGGTAACCCATGGAATGAAGTTCTTTGTGAATGGTACGTGTACATACCGAGGTTCCAGCATTTTTACTCACTTGTACACTGAGATCTTGTGCAGTACTCCGTCGATTAGCTGTAACGACTCTCCTGAGGCTTCGACGTCCTCTATCACTGATTTTCTTTGGTCTGCTGGTACGTTTTGCTGTTTCAGGCACGCCATGTGTCTTCCACTTATTCAGTACATCCAAAACAGTTGATTTGGGTATGTTTAAACGCCACTCGGTTTCTCTTATGGACAACCCACTAATATAACACCCAAAAATCTTTCCTTTCTCAAAGTCAGTTCTCTCCCGCCGCGACATTTTCACTCAACCTCACGGTGCGATATGATCGCGGTCAGCTGCCGGCTTGTTTTTATACCGTTTGCAGCTGTACCGCGCATCTTAACAACGCAGTGGATCCGTTCATTTGCTTTTGAAGGGCTGTCACCGGACAGGCCTTCAAAAGCAAATGAACTATAGGGCTGTCCGGTGACAGCCCTATAGTGTATTTTGAAACCTTATTAACTGAAAAACGGGAGGAATTTATGGAGGAATTTACTTATGGGGCTTCTGGTTTGCAAATGTCTCGAGAAGAAGTGGCTAGGGCACTGAAAGAAGGTAAAAATGGAAAAACCTCAGGCCCTGGTGGAATTAAACTTGAATTACTAAAATATGGTGGTGAGAGTCACACTCCTTTACTAAATTATACAACAGAATCCTGGAGGGTGATGGAGTACCCCAGGAGATGAAACTTGGTTGTTTGATACCAATTTTCAAGAAGGTAAACAGAAAAGTATATGGTAATTATAGAGAAATATGTGTAACAAATCCATTTATAAAAACGTTTGGAAGAATTTTTCGAAGAAGGATTGAAGAACAATATGAAAGAATTCGGAGCCAAGTGGATTCACGGCTGGTAGATCATATACACTGCTGGCCCCCAAAATGCAACACCAAGAAAGAAGCACCCGATTGGCCTGAAATTCGACATGCAAAAGGACATGCAAAAGATTAGTATTGCAGGGCATATGCAAATCATGTGCGCCCGGCACGCCACCGAGAAGCACTATAAGAAGGGTGCACAGAAGGCGGGATGTAAGTATTGGAAGTGTGTTGTGCTGCCGGACCTGTGCGTGGGAAGCTTCATGATGTATCGTCACAGAATACGGCAGTCATTCAAGCACGTTTCGTAGTTCAACAGAGGACGAATAGTGGCTTATCGCGACAGCGGTTTGTCTTACCGAGACGTCGGCGCCCGTGTGGGACGACATCCAGCCACAGTGAGGCGAGTATGGATTCGGTGGGTGAAGGAGGGACGAACGGACCGACGTGAGCGATTGCCGCAGCCGCAGCACACCACCGAACGAGAGGACCGGCATGTTGTGCGGCGGGCATTGACGGCTCGCGCCACCACATCACGAACGTTAGCGCAGGAATTAGGGTGTGTTGCGCAACAACTTGTGTCAGCACGTACCGTTCGACGTCGTCTGCAGGAGCGGGGACTTGTCGCCCGTTGCTCCGATTACCATTGATGTTACAGCACCGGCGAGTGCGGCGGCAGTGGGCCGTTGAACACCGCACCTGGTCTACGGAATGGCACGACATTGTCTTCTCCGACGAATCCGGCTTCTGTCTGCAACACCAGGATGGTCGGATCCGCGTGTGGCGGCACCGCGGCGAGAGACTGTATGACGCCTGCATTATGCATTACCATACCGGTCCGTCGCCTGGCGTTATGGTTTGAGGCGCAATTGGATATGACACCCGTACCCCTCTGGTACGCATCGCCGGTACACTCAACAGCCACCGCTACATCTCCGACGTTTTGGAGCCTGTAGTCCTCCCTTACCTGCAGGACCTGCCAGCGGCCACGCTTCAACAGGACAATGCGCGCCCGCACGTGGAACGCATCGTGCAACAATTCTTCACGGCCCACCAGGTGTCACTGCTGTCGTGGCCCGCCTGTTCTCCAGATATGTCGCCCATCGAACACGTCTGGTCGCTGATCGGCAACCGAGTGGCCCGGCAAGCACCACCCGTGGCTACGCCTGATCAACTGTGGCAACGTGTGGAAGCAGCCTGGACCGACATACCCCAAGCCCACATCCAAAGCCTCGTTCGTCCGATGCCGCGGCGTGTAGCGGCCGTTATTGCCAGCCATGGGGGGGGGGGGGCACACGAACTATTGATGTCTGCGTGTTCCGCAAGTCGAACGGGCCTGTAAGCTGAATCGTTTCATCTTTGTATCTGTTATGTGTCCAGTAAATCTGGCTTTGCTATCTTGTGTCCTTCTTGGCGTTGCAGTTTGTGTGGCCTGCAGTGTTTTACAATGAGACAGATCCTGGAAAAACAAAGAGAGAAATTGAGAGGCATGGAATTAATATTCATAGACTTGAAAAAGGCGTACGATAGTGTTCCTCGAATACTATTGGGTTGTCGGAAAAGTCATGACGTATTTTAGCCATGTTTTGCAAAGGTCATTTATTGATAGAAAAAACAAAGATCAGTCAATGATATAATGCCCGTTTTGTTCGATAACCTTTAGCCATCTTTCAGTGGGCTGCAGAATGCCTCGTTCATAGAAGGACCTGTCTTTCGTGGCGAAACACTGTGCAAGGTGCTGGTTTACAGCCTCATCTGAATTGAACGTTATACCACGCAAGGACTGTTGAAGAGGGCGAAACAAGTGGAAGTCAGGCGAGTATGCTGGGTGTGGCAACACATCCCACCCAAGCTTCAATAATTTTTGGCGGGTGATGGAACACAACACCTTTACGATGAACGAGCTCTGGACGTTTCTGGATGATGTATTCGTTCAAACTGTCCAATTTCCGACAGTGCACATTCGAATTGATTGTTTGTATCCGTGGTAGGAGCTCGAAAAACACACCTTTAAAATCTCTCCACACTGAGACCAGAACCTTCCGCTAATGAATGTCTGCTTTGGATGTCGTTTGAGGCGAAGCAGCACGTCGGGACCAAGACAGTTTGCAGCACATTGTTGTACACAATCCACTTTTCGTCGCCAGTTATCAGTCACTTCTTTGAGTTCATGAGGAACCCACACATCGAGCTTGTTTACGTATCCCAGCTTCTTCAGAAGGTCGTGAACGCTTGAATGATGGATGTGCAATGTGTCTGCAATCTCTCGTGTCGTGTAACGTGAGTTTGACTCGATCAATGCCTTGATTTGGTCGTCATCAACCTCGGTTGGCCTCCCGTACCGAGGAGCATCGTTGAGGTCAAAATCACCTGCACGGAATTTTACAAACCACCGCTGGCACTGACGTTCTTGTAGAGCACTATCACCGTACACTTTACGCAACTTTTCACGAGCTTGACGCGCGTTCTTCCCTTTACGGAAGTAAAACAGTAAAATATGGCGAAAATGCACAGTTTTGGTCTTCCATCTTTAACTTGATGTCAAATCTCCGCAAATCAACCAAATCGCTCACTGCTCCTTTTAGACTGCAGCTAGAACTGGCACCTGTCGAATGCCGTAGCGATATAAGCGCATGCCTCTAGTACTTTCAAAACCGCCCAACCACCATCGGGTGCCAAAATACGTCATGACTTTTTCGACAACCCAATACTTTGGAAGGCTTTGAGAATGGCAAATATTGGTGAAAAAATAATCAGTGTTGTTCAAGAGATATATGGTGGCAATAAATGTATTATGAAGTGTTTACAAACAACTATCAGAGGTTTTTGTGAGTAGTAAAGGTCTTTTACAGGGATGCTGTATGTCCCCTACATTATTTAAGATCTATATTGAAGTTTGTCTCAGAGAATGGTCTGCGAAATGCAGAAATTTGGGAGTACGTGTTCAGAATGATTTTCTGCACCATTTGCTCTTTGCGAATAATCAAGTATTCTTGGCAGAAAATAAGGATGACGTAGCTTATATGTTATGTAAACTGATCTCGGAATATGACCGTTGGGGACTTAAAATTAACAAAATAAAACTGAGCACTTGTCCTATGATCCCAGAGACCTCGTGGAAATAACCGATAATATTGCATTGAGAACAGTTGAGGAATTTAAATACCTCGGATCCATAATACATCATGATGGTACATGACATTAAGCGGAGAATTGCGGAGGGCAGGAAAGCTAACTCTGTTTTGAATCCTGTTCTTTGGAGCAGCAATGTCTTTCCAAGAGTAAAAAGACATTTTTTCTGCGGTTGTTCAGAGTATCATTTTATATGGGGCGGAGACGTGGACACTGAATAAAAGACAACAAGGATTATTGGCTACAGAGATGGATTTTTGGAGGCGTTCTGAAAGAAAATCCAGATGTGAAAAAGTGCGTAATACAAAAATTCGAGATATTATGAGTGTTAAAGTAGACATTCTTCAAACTATTGAGATGCGGAGATTTCAATGGTTTGGCCATGTAAGGAGAATGTCATCAGAGAGACTTCCTAAAATTCTAATGGAGTGGGAGGCTCCGGGAAAGAGGAAAACCAAGGAGAAAGTGGATGGAGGAGATTAAATCAAGTTTAAAAAATAATGGACTGGATGAAGTGATGGCCTTGGATAGAGAGAAGTGGAGGAAGACTCTGGCTGAACTATATGGTCGAGGAAATCCGCTTAGTAGTAGAAATTCCTGATGATGATGATGACTTACTTGTGACTGAAGGAAAGCTGTTGAGAGAGAGGGAGGAGTTGATAACTATCGTGCTATTATTCAGAGGAACTTTCGAAACAGATGTAGCTGTGCCTATGCCAAAACAGTTGAAGCAAATATTCAGACTAAGGGCATACAGAGAAGTGCCTACTCTTAAAAGGGTTTACCAGACATGGGGACATTAGGAATTTTTATTTATTTTACTACTTACAACTGACACTTGTGTTTTGCAAGGCTACTTGAAGAAAATGACAAATATTGAAGACATTTTCTTTCCGCAAAGCGTTCGGTCATTTCCGAGGATGAGGCACTAAATTATTAAGTGATCGTCCTTGACATTTTTCTGTGAGGTGGAGTTTGGAACTCTGTCCAACTGTGGAGAGTTAAAAAAAGTGTTTTAAACTCGGTAGAACTGTGGTCAAAACGGAACGAAGTGCTGGTTTTCAGCTGATTGCCGAATTGCACGAACTGTGGCATTACTGCTTACTAACGTCGTTAGAAAAGTGGTTCATAGTGTCCCAGTCGAGTAGTAGTATGATTTCAGGTGGAATCACATTTTATTTTGTTATTGAGCGAAATGTCGCGATTCATACCACTGGTTTCCGATTTATTGGATCGTATTCCGTGTTGAAAAAAAAATCAAAAGGAAAATACTGCCATAAAAAGAGGAAGAGATCCTTAATGTACTCGGTAACTTTGAAGCAGCACTTTCCCATTTATTTACTGTAATGCAACAATTTGGTGGTAAGAACAATGCGTGAGTATAGTCAGTGCGGTTGAAAATTTGACTGGCGATGAAATTTTAAGTGGCAACAAAATTGTTCAGCTTTGAAATATGAAGTGAAAGAACAAAATCAGCCGCTGGACTGCACTGTATCTCATTGAATACTTAATGGAGTCAACTTTTTCCAAACACAATGATGCTTCGAGACTTACATTAGTGAAATATGCATGAACCCGAAAATTAAATGAACTTTTTAAATTTAATATTTTTAAGTACTATTTACCCGTACATACTTTGTCTGTTAATACAGGATTGTGAATTATAATTGAATCTAACTTGTATTGCTACGTACGATAATGAATTGGTACGTCGTTTAGAAAGTCTCAGTTCATAAAAGTTAAATTATCCTTTTGCTGATCACCCGGAGAAGTCCGTGTCTCATCCACCAGCACAGTCTGAAATTTACGAGATCTGGGAGGACAAAATTATTGCTCCCAGTTTTTTTATTTTATGTAACGGGTTTATTATCAGTACAATACGTACATAAATATAAAATGTTACATATCTCACATTTTAGGGACAACAAAACAACAAAAGCGAACTTGAAGAGTGTTATAAGGGTCATTCAAATGAAAACGAAGCAAAGTGCTACACTGTAACGCATGATGATATGCGGAAAGCCGGAATCCATGTAAATTGATACTGAAGTCCGGCTTCCCGTGTACGATAGGATACAGCAGTTGAGCCGAAATGTAGCTGGAATTCCCTACTACGTATTGTTTGAATGTAATGCTTAGCTTGAAAGAATACAGAAATACGACACAGATCAGGAAAGAGAAACGAAAAAACAAATATTTTACCTGTAAAGTAGAATGACAGAACAATTATTCGGAATCACTAAAGACACTGCTCGCATCGAATGAGTCCTTGGAATCGTCTCCTTCTGGTACGGATGCATCGAATTCTAACAAATTAATAATTTCTTGATTCAGTTTTCTGTGTTTGGGTTTTGAAGACGCCCGTAAACTTTCTATATAGTCTGATGTAATGAGCATCAGCAAGTCTGTATCCGTGTCTATTCTGGAAGTTTTCGTTGTGAACAGTTCTCTACACCGCTTATTGCGTTTATTCTTGGCTACTTGGGCTTCCTTCGATTATTGCCCAATAGGCAGAATAAACGATTCAATAATGTCTCTCCCGCGAAATAAAACTTTATGGAGGCTTACAGGCATTGAATACCAGCTGTAGTGTTGGAAGTATAGGTCCTGGGTCTCTTTAGTGAGGTCGTGAAATTTATCTAAATTAATTTGTCTGTCACAATTTATACATTCGAAAAGAACTCGTAAACGTTTAATCAAGTCCAGATTCACTCCAGTTATCTCTGCAGCCTTCTCGGGGTTTCTGAAAAATTTGCGGGTGGAATTGCCGTCATTTGTATTGCCACTGTTCTGCTTCGGCATGTCAATTAAAAGGCCTGACTCGCATCGGAACCTCTCCTGGACCTCTTTCTTCTTCCGAGAAACAGTTTCTTTATTTGCGGAACCCCTTGCTTGCCATGTTTTAATCTCTAGCCGGTACGAAATATGGAGCATGCATTCGAACAGCCTGATCCAAGAGTGAAGGGTGATATACCAAAGGAAAGGCATTCTTTTTTTACTTCTTTTGTTGAGATGACATTAACATTATTCATTTCACTGGGTTTCGCCCCGCAGAGGAACATGATGATACAGCATTACACACTTTGCCGTCCACCATGCAAAATATCAAAGTCGGCGTTACGGTATATCCGACATCCAGAGGGATTTTGGTGGAGTAAGTTGTTCTATTTGATGTCTTATCAAGTTGTGTGGTAACTAATTCCGCTGATTCTTTGACGAACACAAATGCGATCGGGCGGCAGTACTTCGTGGAAGATGGTACTGGGTTTTTCCAAATGACGCTTCTTGACTCGTCTGTACCACAATACATTTGTAAAGGAACCACAGAAATACTAAATAGGCTTTAATCACTGCAATGTTCTTCGGCAAACTTTTGTTTGTACCGGTTCTGTTCTGTTCCATCGCATCCCCATTTCATGATGATGTCAGAAGCAATTTCTCGTGGATCTCGTCAATTGTACATAGACGAGCAACAGTGTGGTCAATGAGCGACTGCAGAGGTATTTCCGCTGACACTTCCGTTATGAGGATACCTTGTGGATAACATAACTGCTTGGCTTCTTTAACTCTTTGATATTCGCAATTCAAGTTTTCGTCTTGCTTGCGTATCCGTTGGTACTGACGAGTGGACAAATTAGTATCTACCATTAATGCAAGCGCATTTGAAGCAAGGACCTCCGAGCCTTCTTAATAATCGTACCCCTCTTCGGAGATGCAGTAGAGAATTCTTTAACAAGTTCTGCAGAATCTTTTTCCTTCCTCCCGTAACTGAATTTCGGTGGCCGCACACAGCTCTTCGCTGCTCGACTGCAGGTGTTCTATCTTTCGTCTTTTAGCCTTCGGACCATAGCCACTGAACGGCTTTGTTGGCCGGCTAGGTCCAACCATGGTAGTTTCTGTTGTACTTGGGACAGCCTTAAATATTAGGTCTGCAACTTAATTCTCGGCCGCACGCACGACACGTTGACAGCAAATTATAGCAAATGGAATACGAACCGAATCAGGGAAATCATCTCCCATCGTGTTGGATACGTTTGAGCCATCAGTCAGGGAGCTGCCGAATGCCACTGCGGAAAAAACAGGGCTGTTTTGAGCTGATAAAGTCATCAATACTTGTGTGGACCTCCTCGACAGAAGTGAAGTGCGTATCACTCAGGTGATGTTGCAGGGAGCGAAAGAGGTGATAATACGCCGGGTGGGACAAAATTTTCCATCGCAGGTCAGTGATCTTGTTTAAAGTCATTTTCGCAGTGTGAGGACATGCGTTGTCCTGAAGCAACAGGACCGACCTTCTGTTCTTGCGCCTCCATTGCTTCACTCACACGAATGAGTTGCTGACAATAACGCTCAGCATTGACAGTTTCACCAGGTTTGAGCAACTCATAATGTACGACACTGCACTGATCCCACCATATGCACAGCAACAACTTCCTGGCATGAATTTTCAGTTTGGCGGTACTGGTGGTAGGCTGACCTGGATAAACCCACGATTTACGCCACTTAGGATTATCGTAGGGGATCCACTTCTCATCACAAGTCAAAATCATGGAGGAAATCCTTCTTCTTGAATCTGGAAATCAAAGACACAGCAACATTGTAGCGCCTAGACATGTTCGCAGCTGTGAGTTGGTGGGGCACCCAACGGGCCTCCTTGTGAATCCGTCCAAGCTTGTGCAGGCGCTTTGCAATGGCTTCCTGTGTGACTCCGAGTTCCTGGGCAAGCTCCGACTGTGTGCGACAGGGATCCATGCCCAACAATTGTTCAAGTTCCTCATCGCCAACTTTCTGTGGCTGTCCCGGACGTGTTCTGCATCACGGAGATCAAAATTTTCCTGCTTAAACCGCTGGAACCACTTCTTACACGTTCTGTAGGGCACATCAGCCTCACCAAAAGCAGCAAAGATCTTTTGCTGGGCTTCCGCGGCACTTTTTTCCAGCTGAAACGTTAACAGAAGGCAGTGCCTCAAATGTTGCATCTCGAACGACATTGCTTTCACCGTCAACTTTCGTCCCTTCTGTCACTACAGCTGTGAGCGGTTACGGTTGCCTGGAAAGCTGTTGGATGGCCCTGCAATCAGCCATTATCGCGCACAGCTATTTGCATTTGCGACGTTCTATGATCACTTGCGGCTAGGGGCCGAGAATTAAGTTGCACACCTAATACATCTTCCGCAAAAGTAATGTTTTCGAATTGAAGACCAAAGTAATTATTCGTACGACAAAATAAAATGTATCACAAAAGCTCTCTGCGTATGATAAATAAAATCATTAAAAGTTTGCAAAGTAAAACCGAGTTTACACAATACAAGAATTACCCATAATTTATTTCACCATTCGTCTCGAGGAGATGCCAGATAACAAAAGTTAAAGTTCAAAAAGAGGAACTACGTAGGTTCTTCATCAACAGCTAGTTGTCCGGAGGGGCGACCAGCCGTCTCCACTGGCTAGGAACATAGGCCGGGAGGTCAAAATTACAGCAGGAATCACCAAATTTAATAATATAGAGGCTCTTTCAGTGAAAAAGGCAGTCCGTTTGTCAATAGTTGAGTTTAAGATTTTTGCGTTATTCCAATCGGGTACATATCCCTCTTGGTTAACAGCAACTGTGAAGGCCGTGTTAGATGATCCTGATCTGAGCGCATATTTGTGTTCAGCCAGTCGTATGTTTAACGTCCGAAGTGTTGAACCAATGTAGAACATGTTGGTATCATCGTTTACCTGTTGAATCAATAGTATACAATAAACACCTGGTTTAACCAAAGGTGATAATAAACACCAGGTTTAAATAAGAAATGACAGAGATAGGGATCTCTATCATTTCTTAGTAAAGAAAAATATTCCTTGTGGTTACACCGAATGAAAAATTATGTCTATTGCATGCCTTCTTTTGTATAGACACAATAGTAGGGTAAAATTCGATCTTGCCAATGTACTTGGTTGGAGTACTTGTTTTTGACAAAGTTGTGAGATTTAATCTCTGGTGTTTAAGTAATAGTCTCCGGAAGAATTGGTCCGAGAACCCAAAAGAGCGGGCTAAAATCTTGCTAAATAGGGCCGACAGGCGGCCTCATTTTAGCAAGATCTGATGAACTGGCTACAGTGTTAACCTTAGCTCGCTCTTTTGGGTTCTCGGACCAATTCTTCCGCAGACTATTACTTAAACACCAGAGATTAAACCTCACGACTTTGTCAAAAACAAGTACTCCAACCAAGTACATTGGCAAGATCGAATTTTACCATCCTATTGTGTCTATACAAAAGAAGGCATGCAATAGACACAATCTTTCATTCGGTGTAACCACAAGGAATATTTTTTCTTTAATAAGAAATGATAGAGATAGGGTATCACCATTGGTTAAACCTGGTGTTTATTGTATACTATTGATTCAACAGGTAAACGATGATACCAACATGTTCTACATTGGTTCAACACTTCGGACGTTAAACATACGACTGGCTGAACACAAATATGCGCTCAGATCAGGATCATCTAACATGGCCTTCACAGTTGCTGTTAACCAAGAGGGATATGTACCCGATTGGAATAACGCAAAAATCTTAAACTCAACTATTGACAAACGGACTGCCTTTTTCACTGAAAGAGCCTCTATATTATTAAATTTGGTGATTCCTGCTGTAATTTTGACCTCCCGGCCTATGTTCCTAGCCAGTGGAGACGGCTGGTCGTCCCCTCCGGATAACCAGCTGTTGATGAAGAACCTACGTAGTTCCTCTTTGAACTTTAACTTTTGTTATCTGGCATCTCCTCGAGACGAATGGTGAAATAAATGATGGGTAATTCTTGTATTGGGTAATGACTGACTCTGCATTCTTATGACACTTAGCATGATGATGGGGCCATGAGAGCCCCGAAAGTTCTTTGCTTTTAAATTATTTTAATTTGTAACTAAAGTCGGTTTTACTTTTGCAAACTTTTAATGATTTTATTTATCGTACGCAGGCAGCTTTTTTGATACATTTTAGCAATGTTTTCGTTAAGCCAAGATGCATTATAATGCAGACAGCGCTGTCTATGCCTTCCTATATTTTCCCATTTGCTACTAACTTTTAGGCAGAAATTTTTTATTTTCATTTGTAAGCACTTGGAAGCAGTTTCAGAGGTCGGTGGATTTCTTTGTTCTTGCAAAACATATGCCATCACAGCGTCCAACTTAGACTCTTTCGGATTTTCATCCCATATCTCGAACAGCGCCTTCTGGGAAATCGAACTTGTAATTCTGTAAAGCGTGCAAAAACAACTCCGTTCGCAAATATTCGCAAATGTTCTTTCACGATTTAGATTCCCAGGTGATCGAGCTTGAACACCTACCTAGACACAAAGCGGAACTCGGTTGAACTGTACTCTAAAACCTTCGATACACTTACGACATGGTTTTTATATTGAATATAAATTCCTCACCTTTTCAAGAGGTGAGGAAGACTTCAACCAGCCGACACCAGCTACCTGGGAAGCACTACCGGCACTAGTAATACCTGGGAGGCACTACAGCTACCTGGGAAGCACTACCGGTACTAGTAAGTCTTCCTCACCTTTTCAAGAGGTGAGGAAGACTTTTACCAGCCGACACCAGCTACCTGGGATGTACTACAGCTACCTGGGAGGCACTACCGGCACTAGTAAGTCTTCCTCACCTTTTCAAGAGGTGAGGAAGACTTCTACCAGCCGACAGCAGCTACCTGGGAGGCACTACCGGCACTAGTAATACCTGGGAAGCACTACAGCTACCTGGGAGGCACTACCGGCACTAGTAAGTCTTCCTCACCTTTTCAAGAGGCGAGGAAGACTTCTACCAGCCGACACCAGCTACCTGGGAGGCACTACCGGCACTAGTAATACCTGGGAGGCACTACCGGCACTAGTAAGTCTTCCTCACCTTTTCAAGAGGTGAGGAAGACTTACTAGTGACATCAGCTACCTGGGAGGCACTACCGGAACTAATAACTACGAATAACCATAGGACTTTCACTTTGAAGATCAGTAAAGATCTTCAACCAGCCGACATGAACCAACCGACATCAGCTACCTGGGAGGCACTACCGGAACTAATAACTATGAGTAACCATAGGACTTTCACTTTGAAGATCGGTAAAGCTTTCCATGTGGCTGGGGACGCACACAGGTCAAACGAACTCGCAGTACTGAGATGACAGAGTCATAACTAGCTGTGTGGGGCACGTGCACGTCGCTACCTGTTTCGACGTGCACAACCGCTACCTCTGGCGATCTTTGGGAAAACTAACTCCGTTCTCGTGTGCTGTAGACATCATACTATCGAAATCTACAACGGGCGCGAACCAGGTTGGTAAATTGCATTTTGTCCACCTAGATTGCCGAAATTTCACACTGTGACCCGGTGTAATCTGGAGTGTGATGTGCTTCCCAGCATTGGTTTTAGATAACAATTTATAGTTAAAGGAGGGGAGGAATATGTTGGAGCAAAGTATAAATGCAGTAGGCTTACAATCTTCTCAGTACAGATTTCGCTTGCTATGTTACTCTCTGTTTCTTCCCGAATTGTCTAAAATCATTTGGTTGATTCTTGGCTTTCACTTACTGCGATTCTTGGTTACCATCGTGACTTAACAAAGAGTCAACAATTCGAATTTGTCCTGCCCGCCTCACTCGTTGACATTTTCATTCTGAGCCAACGGATATAACTGCTCCTTTCACTACGTGTGTAGAGTCGTTCCGTTTGCTTCGGTGTACTGGAAGTTAGTCATTGTTATTTTTTTTTTAGATCATATATGTAGAAGCGCGCCAATTTAAATTCTAGGGTTGTACAAGTATTTTAACGGTTCAACGGTTCGGTAAAAAGTATACCAGAGTACCCTGTCTCAGACGTCGACACGTCTCAGTAAAAAAGTATTGCTAAACTGCAGGCAGTAGTGTAATCATTCTAACAAAGTGTCTTTTCTTTAAACTTTTGATTCCAGAGTGCAACAGTGCAACTTCTCAGAATATTTTTGGAATATGTACGAAATTTGATGTCTGTTGTGCGTATTTCAGATGAACATTGGGGTTAAAGAACTTCTAAGAGATGGTACCTGTCGTGGTGTGATTTGTTTGGGCAAGGGGGACATATTTCTACATAGCAGTGCTCGTCCTCGCGAATGAAAATTGAAAATTTCTCGTATACAAATCTACAGCTTTCAATTTAAAACCCCAAAATTTGGTATACAATCGCATGGTACCCTAACTTAGACCATAGATGGTTTTTGGAAGGGGTCGGTCGGTTGGTTGGAGCCCGGGGTCAAGGGGGCCCCATACAAAATTTTCGTAAAATCTACAGTTTTCAATTTAGAACCACCAAATTTGGTATACTATCTCATGGTACCCTAACTTAGACAGTAGACGGTTTAGGGAACGAGTCGGAGCCCGGGGTCAAGGGGCCCCCACACAAAATTTCAATAAAATCTACAGTTTTCAATTTAGAACCACCAAATTTGGTATACTACCTCATGGTGCTTTTAACTTAGACTGTAGACGGTTTTCGGATGGGGTCGGAGCCTGGGGTCAAGTGCAACAGTGCATAATTTTCGTAAAAAGTTCCATTTTTTACTTTTAAGAACTGCAACACAATTCAGCACTCCAATACCCGATCTACGGTCTAAGTCAGAGATCGTAGATAACAATAAAGTGTAAAACTATCCGTTTGATGGTGTATTAAAAAACACAAATGAATAAGCGTTAGCTTTCACCACCGTCATCAGCTGAGATACAATGTAATGTAAATAGAGAGTTCCAGATATTCAAAATTCAGAACAGTAAACAAAAGGATGATCAATGTCAAGGCGCATGCACGCAACATGACATACAGTTGGTACATTGCATTCCAGTGTCGCGGGATTCTCGAAAGCGCACGCCAGATGCACGGCAGTTCTATAGATGTCTCCCCTGAAGGTAAGTATTTCTATTTCTCTTCCGTTCTTTTTTGTTAGTAAATTAACTAAATCAAAACTTCTTTTTATTTTTCACATTTTCAGCCATCCCGGCTCCTTTTTCTTTTTTTTTCTTTTGGCAGAAATGTTACTGCATCAGCCCGTCATTGGCAGTGGCTCGCATTAATTTGTAGGAACCCTGCTTTTCACACGGATAACTCTACGTCGCCTGCTCAAGGGTTGGCAATGATTTTTGTCCCAATGGAAAAACCAAAAATATTGTTTACCAATAACCTAAAATGAATTAAAATAATTTTACTGGAAAATTACAGGAATATCTTTTTCATTGATTAACTGCTGAACTTGGTGATTCCACGCATAGTAATATTTACCGGGAAATACCGGATACCCCGCCAGTAAATGTATAAAACAAGTTTGTCTGCTTACAGAAATATTTAAAAATGGAAGAGGTCTTCTCTTTTAACAATTTATTTAGTGAATAAAGTCTGAGGTATAAACATTTTAGTGACCCAGATAAACAGAACAGCCTACTTCTGAGTCGCGTGCCCTACGTTTTTTTTTTTTTTTCTATCATTTATGTCAGATTGCTACGAAACTGTAATTTTTATATAAAGGCAAGCCGAGTATATTTTTCTTAGTTTAAAATGACATTGTGGATTTCAGTTTCAGCCTGACGTTCAACTTCAGGGCATTTATTGGTAAAATGCGAGTGAGCCATTGTTATATAATACGATAAATCCCACTATCAATATTAAATTTTTTTATGAAATTGATTAATCGCACTGTATGGAATAATGCCGGTTTGCAGTTTTTAAATAATCAGTGTATAAAAATCGCGTTTCGGTGTCGTTGTATATATTCTCTTGTGAGTTTCTTGGGGGTCTTGTGTACAGCAAATACATACTTATCATCGATTTCTGATAAGTATGAATAAGTATCAATTAACTGAGTGTTCCATAACTCATATTATTTAAAAAATAACGTGTAATAATCTTTTGGGGAAAACTTTTTGTAGTGGTACACCAACGCTTACTGGTATTGTGAGGAATTAATAAAACTGATACATTTTAAACCATTACAGGATTCACTAGTTTTTTTACACTGTTTTTTTCTCCTTTCCTTTCTGAGACAATTTCTTTTCGATTGATCAGGCAGTAAATATTTATTGTATTAATTTATTCACCAGCAGTTTACAAGTTTCTTCTCGTTCTTCATCTGTCAGTGAAATCACATACTGTGGTTGCATGATCCTGAATTCGTTTATGGTGTTATACATATGTGTAAAAAATAGGTTTTCGCTAAGTAAAATTATAACATTGGTGTTAAAGACTTTAAATATGAGGAATTTTCGCCATCCGCAGAGTTTTCATTTTCGCAAAGTTCGTCCAAATAACTTTTCACTTATTTTAGCTGCTTGAATTGTACTAGCTCGTCTCTTCGTGAGATAAGATATTTCAGGTAGTATGGCATCATATTTCAATTTTGTTTCCGTCCAAAGCTAGCCAGTGATTTATTTTCTCAGTGTGAGAGGAAAGAAAAACGACCCTGCGAAACATCTCGCTTCGAATATTCAGAGTAATTTCCAGTAGCACTAGTTCAGCTGGAACCTGAGATGTATGTTGTTGAAGCCCTTATCGAAACAAAAGGGGCTAAACGACTTGCACTTCGGTTACGTGAACTGGTGAAAGAGCTTCAAACTCTGGTCAAGGGTAACCATTTCAGATCTTATTAATGTCGAATTGATCTCGTTATTTTTCTTACACAAGTAAGCATACAATCAGGTGTATTATTAGCCAGGAGTGTGCAAACCCTTTTGTAAATTATCTGCTTCTTGAAGAAGGTACTCATCTTCCATCTGAAGTTGTGTTTATTCAAGAAACCAACTTCACTAGCAGCATTTCTTGCAGTAACTGGCTCTCTTGGTCTTTTAATGTTTATCATTCTTTCTCCACTCAAAGATGGGAAGTAGCAGTAGCACTAAAAATTCATTATTACCTCAACTACATATTCAGATTTGCGACCAGTATGATGTACATCTACGTTGCCTGCCGTATTCAAAATGCCAATTTCCAATTTTTGAATATTCATCTTCCGCCGTCGCATGATGCAGCCCGAGATCTTCTGCACAGAATTTCTTCAGTCTATAATAAATAACATTCCGATGCGGGATGAAGTCATCTTCGGAGGCGACTTTAATTGTACCATTCAGTCTATCTTCGGAGGCGACTTTAATTGTACCATCCATCTAACTTTGGAGGCGACTTTAATTGTACAATCTAGCCTAACTTAGACCACCTTCATCATCATCATCATCATTGTCAACCATTATCAATCCACTGCTGGACGAAGGTCTCCCCAAGTTTCCTCCACAACGGTCTGTCTTGTGCCAGTCTCCTCCATGTCACCCCTGCATACTTTCGAATTTCATCCACCCATCTCCTATGTGGTCTTCTTCTGGGTCTTTTCCTGTCCCTTGGAATCCAATCTAAAATTTCGGCTGTCCATCGATGATCTGTCCTTCTGGCAGTATGTCCAGCCCATTGCCATTTCAGGGATTTAACTCTGATCATGATGTCTTCCACTCTTGTCATTTTTCGGATCCACGAGTTCCTCTTCTTATCTCTCCTGGTTACACCAAGCATGCACCTCTCCATTCTTTTTTGAGTTGTCTGCAGCCTTTGTATGTCTCTTTTAGTTAAGGTCCACGTCTCTGCACCATACGTAAGCACTGGAAGGATGCATTGATCAAACACTTTTCTTTTAAGACATAATGGCATATTGCTCTTGAAAATTATGCTGTTTCTTCCAAAAGCTCTCCAGGCAAGTTTTGTACGCCGATTAATTTCTTCATCAATGTGACCCTCACTTGATATCTGCTGTCCAAGATAAACGTACGTGTCTGTTATCTCCAGCTTTTTCTCCATCAATCGATAAATCTTCATTTCTTGTAAAAGCATTGAACATCACTTTTGTCTTCTGAAAGTTCATTTTTAATCCCACTTCTCCACCTTCATACGACAGAATATCTAACCGTGGATGTTCATCTGCTTAGAGAAATGTTAGAACAGCATTCGCTTGCATCGCTTAGTTCACCCCACCCAACAACCTTACACTTGGTCTAACACGCATGCCAAAAAATATACTGCAGCAAGGTTAGATGGAATTTACATCTGCGCTCATCTGTCATCAATATTTCACTTTTACCCAGTGTCTCATCTGATCATAGTTTTGTCTCTGTTTTCACTTATCCACTGTGTCGCACTTTGCCTTTCGAATGCCTCGCGCCTGCTTGACGACTGAACGAATGTTCAAATGATAAAGATCTGCACTGCCTATGAACTTGGAAAAACCTTCTGAGATTCTTTTCCACGTTTGGAATTAACTAAAAATCACACAGCTAAATTTGGAATGTGTGGAGAGTGAAACACAAATTCACTAATTTTCTAGGCTAAATATTCGATGACGTTAATGGCAGCTCAGAGTTTTTAGGGTCCTCTGTGAAGTGACAAAGTTCTCTCGATTTCTAGTAGCTTCTGTGGAATATTAGCGATTTACGTTTTTAGCACGTCTTTTGTAAAAAAAGATCGTGCTTATGTTATCGGTTTGTCCGTCCGTCCGTCTTTACCCACGGTATCTCTGCAACTATTTTTCCGATTTGAAAAATTCTTTTTGCATTGAGAAGCTTGAAATATGCGAATGATGATCCTTTATTTCGGTTTTTTTTTACGATGCACAATTTCGCCGCCAGAGGGCGTAATTGCAGATGATGTCGAATTCAAAAACACGTTTTATTCCATATATTTGCTTCTAAACATCCGATTGAAAATATTATTTTAACTTTCGATTCCATTTATGTCGACGAGTGTTTTAGATATAGTTACTTTTTCAAATTACGCATAGATTTTCCGCTAGGGGGCGTAGAAGTAAATTACATTTTTCCCGATAACTCTTCTTCTACAACTCCGATGTGAATTTTTTTTTTCAGCGGATATATCTCCTGATGGAAAATCTTTTGGCATATAATTTAAAATTTTTGGTAAAGAATACCTTGGCCACCAGGGGGCGTAAGTGTTAATTTTTGCTTCTGATGTGTTTTCCATAAAATCTGAGCTTCTATAATATCGATTGAAAAAATTCTTTCGTGGACTGATGCCACTCACATCGATAAACCTTTTCGGAATATTTTCTTCCTAAAATATCCCACAGTTTCTCCAGCAGGGGGCGTAGATGTATATCTTATTTTTGTCAATATGTCTTCTAGGGGTTTGATTTGAAAAATTCCTTTTTTGTTGGATAGTGTTTCCAGTATGACATGAGCTTCATATAATTTCAAAATTTTCAAGTAATTCATAGACTTTCCGCTAGGGGGCGTAGCGGTAAATTGCGTTTCTCCCTATATCTCTGCTTCTAAATCTCCGATTTGCAAAATTCGATCTGCACCGGATACAGCTCCTGATGGGAAATCGTTTGCACATAATGTCTAATTTTTGTAGAAAAATAGTTTTGCCACCAGGGGGCGAAAATCTTAATTTCCGCTTTTGATGTATTTGCAGCAAAATATGAGCTTCTAAATACTCGATTGAAAAAAACTTCGTTTGTTGACCGATACTAATCATGTCGACAAACCTTTTAGAAACATTTCCTTCTTAAAATAGTGCAGGGTTTCTACGCCAGTGAGCGTAGATGTATATCTTATTTTTGTCAATATCTCTGCTTCTAAGAGTCCGATTTGAAAAACTCCTTCTTTGTTGGATAGTGTTTTCGATGCGAAATGTTTTCCCTGTAAATTCAAAATTTACATGTAAATCATAGACTTTCCGCTAGGGGGCACAAAGGCAAATTGCGTTTTCTGCGTTATTTCTGCTTCTAAAGCTCCGATTTGAAAAATTCTTCCTGTATCGCATACAAGACCTGATGGAAAATATTTCTCACATAATTTTTAATGTTTGGCAAAGAATGGTTTGGCTACCAGGGGTAATATATGTTAATTTCTTCTTCTGAAGTATTTGTAGCAAAATCTGGGCTCCTGAAAACTCGACTAAATTTTTTTTCTTGTACCGATACCGCTTATATGGATAAACCTTTTGCGAACACTTTCTTCCTAAAATAATGCAGGGTTTTCCCAGCAGGGGACGTAAAGTCACATCTTATTTTTGTCGATATATCTGTTTCTAAGAGTTCGTAAGCTCAGGATTCCGTTTACAGCAATATCTGAGGGATTAAAAACCGTTTGAAAATCCTCTTTATTTCGTCAGATCTAATGTTTTCCATACCGGTTCCATTGACTTTGAATAGCTTTGATGAATTTAATTTGCGTCAGAACGGATTCAAAAGACGTGCTTATTACACCCGAAAATTCGGTGTCATCTTTTTTGTTGCTTAATGTAAATGGCATCACCTGTATTATTTTATGACTTATATCAGCTTAGTCACGAATAACTATAGTATATAGTCGGTTGCCTCTATGTGTTCCGAGGCTTTTGGGCTTGAAAATGGGCCCGAAAGTGCTAGCTATGTAAATAGGTTTTTAAAATTGTAAATAAATTGAGTTTTATACGGCAGTTTTAGGGATTTGTTTTAACTTATCGTACTACAGACAGCAAACTTATGTTCCTCATTTTCATCTATCAAGTACGAAATCTTCATATTCAGACTTCCCTTCAGCTGCGAGGTTTTTCATATGCTATAGGGTTACCTTCATTGTTACCGTATACCATAAAACACACGGAACATGGAGAGAGCAGCGAAGATTTTTTATTCGACACGACGTAAGTTAATGCTCAACGAAGCTCATTTGAACTTTTTAACTAACTGTCGTTCTTTACATGTGACGCCGAAATTTCTTCTAATCAAGTGTTATACTATTTCTCAAAGAGACAAACGTGTCATTTCTAATGCTGAGGTGAAAAGACTGAATGCCGAAATACGACGGAAACGCAGATATATATTGATCTACTCCGTCGGAAGGCTTATCAAACCTATGTCTCCATGTCTGGTCTCACCCACCAACTATTATTAGGTAGTTGGTGGGTGAGACCATTATTAGGTAGTTGGTGGGTGAGACCATTATTAGGTAGTTGGTGGGTGAGAACCTAATGAAATTCTTTACTTCACTTCAATCTGTGCTTAACACTGTGGAACAACGACATATCAATAAACTTCGTCTTTTGGTGGCTCACAACCGTAACCGGGTTCGCTGTTCAAGCCCATTTAATAATTCGACCAATGACTTACCTACATCGGACTCGTTTTTAAACCTCAGTTCTATTCAACTATCGCATACCCAAACCTCTGCCGTAAACAGAGGTTTTAAATTCAGTTTTCCAGTCTCTTCGGTTAACCCAATGCACTTAATACCTCAACTTGAACAGATCATTAGTGCTCTACCGGAAGACGAAAGGGAACCTATCCGCTATAACTTGGCAACTTCTTGTTCATTTTTGTTTCACAATTTCTCGATAATAAGCTGCACTACCTGTGGTATGCCTAGGAATCGCATGTGTGCTCCAGTATGCCGCGCTGCGCTAATAAAAATAGTTATGTTCGTAACATTTTTGACTCACTTTGTACTTGACTTCACAATCAGTCTTCCACACCACTGGATACTGGGTTCCTTATTCTCAATATCTTACATATAATATCATATTATTCCTTATTCTCAATATCTTACATATAATATCATATTATTCCTTATTCTCAATATCTTACATATAATATCATATTATTCCTTATTCTCAATATCTTACATATATCATATTATTCCTTATTCTCAATATCTTACATATAATATCACATTATTCCTTATTCTCAATATCTTACATATAATATCATATTATTCCTTATTCTCAATATCTTACATATAATATCATATTATTCCTTATTCTCAATATCTTATTAATAGCTTTTTCGTGTTCAATTCTGAGTTCCAGTTTTCGAGACGTTTGTACTATATAATTACTGTTACAGTCCAGTAGAATTTGTTGTACAACAGTTTTTCGTTCCATCTTGTGTATTGCTGTAATATTCTTTATTAGCTAAATATGCTACTTAGCATATTTAGTTAATAAGAACCTTACAGTAATACAGTAATAAAAAAACTTACTAAAAATACGCCACAGGAAAGGCAGGCTTTGCCCGTCATGATCACAAGATAAAAACGAGGTGATAATGAATTATCCCAGGTAATATTCTATGAGTATATCTGACAAAGCCTAAAATTTAGTACGACAAATGTATTTCCAGTTTTTTTGTTTTTTTTTTTAATTAACTGTGCAGTTTAGTTTGGTTTCCTAGCAAGAAATTTTATGCCCTACCAGAAAAATTTTGTTTTGGAGGAGAAAAAAAAAAAGTTCGTGGGAATGCATTAGAAATCGCGGTCAGAACAATGGTCGAAATGAATTTTAAAACCTGGAGCATTTAAAAGCTGCGTATATTGAAAAAGGCAGAAAAAATATTTTTGTTATGGCAAAAGCTGTCGTATTTAAAAATATTTCTTTTTAAAACCAACTTTGAGAATAGATTGAATTTTCATTAGAGAAACACGTTTGCGTCACGTTGTGGGAAAAATGTGTATGATGAAAAGTACATAACACGTGTAAAATGTTCGCTTTATTGAAAAGCATCGGATCAAAAAAATTTTCAGTCGTAGTTATACAGACGTTGACGTCGCGGCAAATACACTTACCCCATGTAGCTCTAGAACTGTGCATTGCGGAAGAGAAGAAAATGCATGTAAAATGTTCCTCACAGAATGAAGGTAACCAGCTCTTACTAGTTTTCGAAGAGAACTTTTAGAAACGGAGATAGTTCAGACAGAGAATGTATATTTGCAATCCTCAGCGAGAGGACGCCGAAGCTCGATATAGAAAAAGCTATCGGATACAAAAAGAACTTTTCCGTCAGATTCTTAAAAGCGGAGATATGGCAGCAGGTAAGAATTTGCAGTTACACCCGATAACGGGAAACCGTGCTTCATTTGAAGAGAAAATCTGCTTAAACGTTTGTCATAGTCATTTACTATGACACATGGGTATATTTCATATCCGATGCAGTAAGGTTTTTTTCCAGTTTAGCTGGATTTCCCCTTATTCTTTCAGAAGAGGAAATCCAGCTTTTAAACACGTCTTTTGTAAAAAAAGAACGTGCTTATGTTATCGGTTTGTCCGTCCGTCTGTACCCACGGTATCTCTGCAACTATTAGTCCGATTTGAAAAATTCTTTTTGCATTCGAAAGCTTGAAATATGCGAATGATGATCCTTTATTTCATTTTTTTACGATGTACAATTTCGCCGCTAGAGGGCGTAAATGCAGATGATGTCGAATTCAAAAATACGTTTTATTCCACATATTTGCTTCTAAACATCCGATTGAAAAAAATGTTTTATCTTTCGATTCCATTTATGTCGAAGAGTATTTTAGATATAGTTTCTTTTTCAAATTACGCATAGATTTCGGCTAGGGTGCGTAAAAGTAAATTGCATTTTTTCCGATAACTCTTCTTCTAAAACTCCGATTTGAAATTTTTTTTTTCAGCGGATACATCTCCTGATGTACAATCTTTTGCATATAATTTCGAATTTTTGGTAAAGAATACTTTGACCACCAGGGGGCGTAAGTGTTAATTTTCGCTTGTGATGTATTTGCCATAAAATCTGAGCTTCTAAAATATGGATTGAAAAAATTCTTTCGTGGACTGATGCCACTCACATCGATAAACCTTTTCGGAATATTTTATTCCTAAAATATTCCACAGTTTCTCCGCCAGGGGCGTAGATGTATATCTTATTTTTGTCAATATCTCGACTTCTTGGAGTCCGATTTGAAAAATTCCTTCTTTGTTAGATAGTGTTTTCCGTGTGACATGTTTTTCATATAATTTCAAAATTTTCAAGTAATTCACAGACTTTCCGCTAGTGGGCGTAAAGGTAAATCGCGTTTTCTCCTCTATCTCTGCTTCTAAATCTCCGATCTGAAAAATTCTTTCTGCACCAGATACAGCTCCTGATAAGAAATCGTTTGCATGTAATTTGAAATTTTTGTAAGAAAATTTTTTGGCCACCAGGTGGCGTAAGTCTTAATTTCCGCTTCTGATGTATTTGCAACAAAATATGAGCTTCTAAAATCTCGATTGAAAAAAAGTCTTTTGTGGACCGATACTACTCATGTCGACAAACATTTTAGGAACATTTTCTTCTTGAAATAATGAATGGTTTCTACGCCAGGGGCGTAGATGTACATCTTATTTTTGTCAATATCTCTACTTCTAAAAGTTAGATTTGAAAAATTCTTCCTTCTTTGTTGGATAGTGTTTCCGATGCGAAATGTTTTTCCTATAAATTCAAAATTTTCAAGTAAATCATAGACTTTCCGCTTGGGCGCACAATGGTAAATCGCATTTTCTGCTCCTGAAACTCCGATTTGAAAAATTCTTCCTGTATCGCATACAAGACCTGACGGAAAATATTTTCACGTAATTTCTAATGTTTGGTAAAGAATGGTTTGGCCACCAGGGGTCATAAGTGTTAATTTCTACTTCTGATGTATTTGTAGCAAAATCTGGGCTCCTGAAAACTCGCCTAAAATTTTTTTTCTTGGACCGATACCGCTCATATGGATAAACCTTTTGTGAATACTTTCTTCCGAAAATAATGCATGGTTTTCCCACCAAGGGACGTAAAGTCACATCTCATTTTTGTCGATAACTCTGTTTCTAAGAGTTCGTAAGCTCACGACTTCGTTTACAGCAATATCTGAGGGATTAAAAACCCGATTGAAAAACTTCTTTCTTCCGTCAGATACTATTGTTTTCCATACCGGTTCTATTGACTTTGAATAGCTTTGATAAATTTAATTTGCGTCAGAACCGATTCAAAAGACGTGCTTATTACACTCGAAAATTCGGTGTCATCTTTCTTGTTAAATGTTTATTTACGCGTCCCATCAGAACAAAACCGTTCATTACGAAAAAGTAGAACATGCGCACAAAATGTTTCTCATAGCGAAAGCTATCCGGACGCAAAAAAATATTTTATATTTAATTTTTACAAAGCAGGGATAGCGAGAGAAGCAGTATATACTCGTGCATTTAGTTAATACTCGTGCTTTTAGTATATACTCGTGCATTTTAATAATAAATGAACAGTTCTCCCGCTCTCCGTAACGGGAGAACTGTTCATTATTTAATAAAAAAATGTGCGCAAAATGTTCGTGACAATAAATGTTATCCGTGAGGAAAATACTTTTTTTTTTCAGCCAGACTTGTATAGTAATACTATTGAATTTAAAGAGTCAGGTAAATAGCTTTACATTTTGTCTCGGCTAGCGATAAAATACTGCTTCGGGAAGGGAACAAACTCTGTGAATTATTGGTCCATAGTTTAAGCTACCCAACGGGAAAATAATGATTTTCAAATTCGTACGATGGAAGCAGAGATGTGCTGCCCTCAAGGCGGGCTTATTAATGTTTTGATACTAATAGCACGAATTTTCGCGGAATTCGATGTAAGAACACGTGCCAAACCAACCCATATCCTGTCGGAAATACACATGTCACTCACACAAGTGTGAACGGCTGAGGAACCAAATATCCACTCTAGTGTCATGTGGAAAGGAAAAGAAAAAAATGCAAGTGTAAGAGGAAAAAATCCAACAAAGAAAATATTCTCTCTCTCTCTCTCACATTGTGCTTAGACTACTCCTTGGTATCTGAAAATGATTTGCTCTACATTGCACTTTTTGTCACCACATTCAACCCTGTGAATTGTTTCAGCTTTTCTGAAAACGTAGATTTAGTCACTTTCATAAAACAGTAATGCACTTGTTAGAGTTACAGGAGAGAAACGGAATTCCCTTTTCTCAATTTCTCTATCCGACACTTGACCAAATGGTGAACTGTCAGTGTCCCAAGGACTGCATTTTCAACAATAGTCCTTCCTTCTTTGTAGCTTTAGTGTTCTTTCTGGAGATAAATAGGATTAACTCACGGACGGCGGAAGATAAGGGACACGGGGATCCAGAACCCCATCGGAATCTTATCCCCCTCCCCACTTGGCCTCTTTCTACGAAATATTTCTGGCTCACATATTATGAATTATCGTTTTTTCAGGATGATTTCCTGGAGACCACGGCACCACGCTGTGCAGTTTTCTAGAAAACGCTTGAAGTACAATTAAAAAAATAATTTTGCACAAATAAGGTGAACAACTAACTAAGCGTTGTGCTTTTCACTTTAAAGAAGATAGTCAAGAATTCTTTTTAAATTATTTAAAAGCAATAACCAGGACGAGTTTTTTCTCCATCTTTGTGTATTTTTTTTTTTTTTTATTACCGGAGTCAGAATGTGCCGTACTTAAGATCAGAAAACCTAATACATCTAAATAACTTAACAAAAAATAATTCAAACTCAAACTAAGCGGTAAGTATACTGCTGCTTGTTGTCACACATGTCTTTCTTGGAGTTTTGTCACATAAAAGATAAACGAGCCTGGACGAAAATGGACGAATGTATATGTGCTTTTTTTGTGAGACCCTCAAATGGCAATGGGCTGGACATATTGCTAGAACCGACCACTGTTGAACAACTGAAATTTTAGATTCGATACCAAGGGGCAGGAGAAGATCCAGAAGAAGACCACGTGGGAGATGGGTGAATGAAATTTGGAATGCTGGAGTGACAAGCTCAAGACAGAAAGTTGTGGAAGGCACTTAGAGACCATCCAGCAGTGAATTGATAATGAATGATGATAATTTAGGGGCGTATACAAAAACAATTTCGGGGTGGGGGGCAAAAAATGGAAGTTTTTGAAATCCATCAGGAAAAAATGAAAGTTAATGAAAAATAGAAGAAAAAATTGAAGCGTTATTTCCCAATGTAAGTTGATGCGTTTTTATTAAATTAAAGCATTGTTTTTCTAATGTAAGTTGCATTTTAACAAAAAAAAAAAAAAAAAAAAAAAAAAAGGAATACTTGGTGGCCCCTCGCCCCCTAAATACCCTGGGTAACATGTACGCGTATAAATACATCCTACAGGTTTTTTACTCTCTTTCAGACACCTTCCTTTTTCTTTTTTGTTGTTTTAGCCCTCGAAGAAGTTGCCCCCCCTGAAATTATACGTTCCGCCACCCCTGGATTAACTTCTCCTTTTATTTACGCTTTCCAACAGTAGGTTGAAGAAGCGCATATGCTCCAGCTTTGTCCGTCCGTCCGTCTGTCTGTCGGCACGATAACTCGCGTAAAAATGGTTCGATTTGGATGAAATTTTGATATGTGTTAGGGGACCACCTGGGGACGAAATGGGGTCAAAGGTCACGGCATAGGAGCGAGATCCATTCCATTGCCCTTATGCGTCACAACTTGCGTAAATATGGTTCGATGTCGATGAAATTTTAGCATATTGTAGGGGACCACCTGGGAATGACCCCTATTGAAAATGGGTGAAGTGGGGTCAAAGGTCACGGCATAGGAGCGGGATCCATTCCATCGCCCTTATGCGTCATAACTTGCGTAAAAATGGTTCGATTTCGTTGAAAGTTTAGTATGTGGTAGGGGACCACCTGGGAACGGTCTTATGACGTCACAATCTCGCGCTTGATATGTTGGCGCGCGGACACGCCATCTGTCTCACTACGTCACGCTTTGTGTGTGGATCCTATTAAAGTTTTATGACGTCACACTCTTGCTAGCAGATAGTCGCGATTCCCATCTGCCTCATTACGTCACGCTTTGTGTGCGTATGTTCGTCCGCACGATAACTCGCGTAAAAATCGTTCGATTTCGATGAACTTTTAGTATGTAGAAGGGGATCACCTGCGAAGGAACCCTATTGAACGTGAACGAAATGGGGTTAAAGGTTAGCACATAGGAGCGGGATTCATTCCACTGTTCTTATGCGTCATAACTAACATAAAAAAGGTTCGATTTCGATTAAATTTTAGTATACGGTATGGGACCACCTGGGAACAAACCCTATTGAAAATGGGCGAAATGGAGTCAAAGGTCAGGACATAGAAGCGGAATCACTTCCATCGCCATTATGTGTCATAACTTACGTAAAAATTCTTCGATCTGGATGAAATGTTAGTATGTTGTAGGGGCCTGCCTATTAAATGGGCGAAATGGGGTCAACGAATCCTGTTGAAAATGGGGTCAAAGGTTAGGACACAGGGGCGGGATCTATTCCATAGCCCTTATGCATCATAACTTACGCAAAAATGCTTCGATTGCGACAAAACTTTATCATGTTATTTCGGATGTATACTGAACCGGTTCTGTTGAATATCATCGAAATGGGATCAAAGGTCAGGGCACAAGACCGAGATTTATTCCACAGCCATTATCCTCATAACTTGAGTAATGATTTCTGGTATGTTGGAAAGCGTATCGTAATCAATGCATTGCATGATTTTACTAACTTGTTTTATTCGGGAGTTCCTCCCCATCCACCAAGACCTTGAATAAGAACTTGCAGCCGGTTTTAGAAATCTGAGGTAGTACGCTACAGTCGAAGACCCGATTCTGTAAATAGTTAGCGGCACTGAAGGCATCAAATGCTCATTATGACTACTATGTTTTGTTCGTTATAGTTCTCCTTTCTATATTTTTTAATGTAATTTTCGCAGTGATTTTTTGCAGTTCGATAAAGATAAAAATTCGATGTATCCGTATTCTGTATTAAACAAATTTGACCCTAATGCATTTTCATCCATATATTTCTAACTATCCGATTTGAGAAATTCCCTTTGCTTCAGATATCTTACGCTGTGATGAACATTTCGTTATGGTTGATGAGATTTCGCAACTTACGTTTCTGCTGCTAGTTTGTGTAAGTAGCTATTTCTGCTTGCAAGAGCTTTACCTATTTTATAAATCCGATGGAAGAAATTCCTTTTATAAGTGGATGCGTTCACTCTGAAGAACACCGCGTACACTGTGTATTTTAAATAATGCGAAGTTTTCACGCTAGGCAGCGTAAACGCACTTTCATTTTTCGCGAAATCTCCACCACTACTAAAACTTCGATTTTAAAAATTAGTCTTGTTTCAGAAAAGATTCAAAAAACGTACTCGAGAATATTCCCGGGAATTCGGTGTCATCTTGTTTTTCATACATATTCCACAATTTGAGATGTCGGATGTTTTTTTAGTATTTGACCCGCTAACGTAAATAAATTGATGAATCAATAATTAAAAATATATATAGAACATTTTCGTCGCTCTATTACGCATTGGTCTAAGCGCGGAATTCTGGCTCGTCGAACTGTTGTCCTGAGATTCCAGTTCCAAGTAAGAAATGGAAGCTGTTGTTTCTTGTACCGCTGATTCTTTTGCTACACAAAATTGGTGACCCTAAAGTTGGCATGGGCAATTTCTTAAATTGCAGATGCTCACGGAGTTCTTAACAGCACTCGTGAAATCAACGGGTCAGGGCGCAATTTGTGGTTCATAAAATTCCACGATGTTTCTTTGTGGTCTCACACTTTTGGAGATGTTGAATTCGTGTTCCTATCACCAAAGAATTTTGTAGTTCATGAGTGGAGATTATTTTCATGCAGCACATAAACAGCAAATAAGGTGTCGTTTGTATTTAATTTTCTTTCACAGTGCGTGATCTGATAGCACTAATAAACTTATTCTTTGGATCTTCTCGTAGTTTTTCCGCTAATGGTAGTGTTCTGTAGAGATGAGCTGCGATAAACATTTGTGGCCGTTTTTATGAATTTATTGCTCATTTTTTTCTCTTGCTATCATTTGGCGGGTTGTTGTTGAATGTCATACCAAGTAGGAATTAGATTTCCTTCGAAGGTCGTCTATTTGAAAGCCTGTAGTGTTTCCGCTTTAGTCAATAAGTGTTCTGCGTTTCATTTCCTGAAAGCGACCGGTGTGCTCTTGAAACGTATCAGCAAATTCAGTTACCGAATTTTGTGTGATGACGTAGGAAGTTTGAAATCTTACTTATATTGCGTCACTTGAAGTCACTTCCATAATTTATAAATCCAATTGCCTTCTTGACTTTCACTTCCTCTAGACAGGAAGTGGGGACTCCTTGAAAAAAAAGTTGTGATTTAGAAATGTTGAATACTGAAATAGCTTTTGAAGAATTCGCGTGGCTCGGTGACTGAGCAGTTACAGAGAGAAGTACTGGTTATTTGGAGGGACAGAGATTTCACATCTGACTTGGTTGCTATCTTTGTTTTTCGTTTCCAATATCCATTCTTTGTAACAGTAAAAATAGACGATGGCTGTTTGCATTAAGCTGCGCCACACACACACACACACACAGTGTATCTCTGTGTGTAGCTAAGTCGGAATAACGAATTAATCAAATTACTCATTAATCTAAAAACTACTAAAGTTACGTTAAATTTACTCTTTATTGCGAAAAGTTAAATGGCTCCACCTGGATAACAATTTCTTTTGTACTTCTAAATTCTCTTCAGAACTTGAACAAAAGGGGCTATCGTTCTGCCAGCTTGTAGCGAAAATGACGGTGCCGTTGCATGCCCGGGGAGCCTGGGGAATTTACAGGAAAGCCTACGAACGGAATCCTGGAGCAGGGTCCCCAAAGTAAAAGTATTTATTTATTTATTTTTTTCTAAAATTTTCTCATTTTGCTTCTAAAAAAAAAAAAAAACGGAAGACAGAAAAAAATACAGAACAGAATGGAGTATAGTGTAAAATTGCTGTTCTGGGTTTTGGAAGTATGATTCCGCCTGAACTGATCAGATCAGATCATATGTAGAGCATATTTGGAAGGGAGTGTCTGAACCCAGGTCTTAAACAACCCTTAGAAATAGAAAGCTAGGAGATTTGGGCTAGAGTGCCCGATAGGAAAGTGACACGGAAGCGAGGTAGAAAGGGGGATTAAGACGCCCTTATTTATTACCGGGGGGCAGTACCCTGGGTCCGACGGCTTAACGTCCCCATCCGACGCACGGCGGGTATTTAGTGGTTCGAATGTTCGTACCTGAGGTTTTCTCCATGGCAGTCACGAACGCTGACCATCGAACCTGAGGTTATATCCATGGCAGTCACGAACGCTGACGACTAGGCCACCCGCGGCCACGATTCCGTCTGAACTCGTAGCATGTCATCTACAAGTATTAATTTACCAGATTAAATACTGGCTCTAACTAATAATCTCTCTCTCTCACACACATACACACACACCGTTTCAGAGTAATATTACCTACTACTATAGTGCAAATGAACTCATAGATTTGAATATGTAACTGTGTTTTGCTCTTTTATTTGAAATTTAATATGATTACTATCTTTTCCTTAAAATTTATTTTCCCTCATTGAGTCAAATTTAATAGACAATCACAAAACTGCTAATAGCACGCAAAAAAAAAAAAGAAACAAAAAATAAACCCGGGGTCCCCCCCCCAAAAAAAAAAACGGCATTTCAAAAGCTGGTTTTACGAAACACGCTAATCGGTTTCATCCACGTTCGTGTTCTTTAGGGGGTGGAATCTGATGATAAACAACAGCATATTCGACCCTGCATGTAGTACACTGGTGTGCAAAAATTAAGGACGAAGAGGAGAAATTAGCATAACAGCGAAACGAGCAGGCAGAGCGGACCGAAAGACCACTCGAGAGATAAACTAGGGTCGGGTACGGTAGGGCATGCGCATATGTGCAGCATGACGGAGGGGGAGTGTCGGAAGGGTATAAAGCACACGGGCGCTCAGCAATTCGGTGAAAGCTATTGCACGGTGTACATCGGTTTGAACGACGTCGAGTTGCTGCCACCGTGTGATATGACCAACAGGCAATCCAGTAGACGACATCTGGATGACTTTAACCGAGGTCGCGTCATTGGAAACTTGGAAGAAGGTCGAAGTGTGACTAGTGTGGCCGAGGAGTTCGGGATCGCTCACAGCATCGTTTCACGAGCTTGGATTGGAGAGCATTTCAAACGATAGGAACAGCTGTCCGAGAGTTTAGCGGTGGTCGTCCACGAGCAACCACGGCGGCGGACGACCGGTGTATTGTCCTACAGGCGAAAAGTGACAGACGGCAGACAGTGGGAGAAATCGCAAGGCACATGCAACAGACAACTGGACGTCCATTATCGCGTTTTACCGTATCCAGGAGGCTGCACAAAGGTGGTCTATTTGCACGACGACCAGTATGGTGTGTGCCATTAACGCTTGCTCATCGGAGACGGCGGTTTCTGTGGTGCCAGGAACACAAGAACTGGACACATCAGCAATGGGGTCGAGTTCTCTTTACGGATGAGAGCCGATTTAGTCTGACGAGCGATTCTGGACGTATACACATCTGGAGAGAGCAGGGAACACGCAATCACACCTCCAACATGATCGAAAGGGACCGGTTTGGAGGTGGCGGAGTTCTCGTTTGAGGGGGGGGGTATCATGCTTGGTAGCCGTACTGACCTCCACATCTTCCAAGGAGGTTCAGTCACTGGTGTCCGCTATTGTACCGAGGTTCTCCTGCCTCACGTGCGTCTGTTTAGAGGTGTTGTGTGTCCTGAGTTCCTCTTCATGGACGACAACGCTAAACCTTATCGCACAGTGGCTGTCGCAGAGCTGTTGGAGAGTGAAGATATTCAACGCATGGATTGGCCCGCAAGGTCCCTGGACCTAAATCCAATCGAATACGTGTGGGACCTTCTTGGGAGACGCCTGGCAGCACGTCACCAGCCTCCAGCAACGATTCCGCAGCTGCGATTGGCGCTACAAGAGGAATGCGCCGCGATGCCTCAACACCTCCTTGACAACCTCGTTCTCAGCATGGACAGACGTAAATCCTGCAACGCAGTCAGGGGTGATCATATCCCCTACTAAAGACTGGATTTTTCTTGGCAGCCGCCTGTCACATGGACGTTTCTGTTATCTGTCCAGTTGTGCTCGAAGCTACCTTTTCAATAAAGTGCCTTTGTATCCTTTAGATTCCTTGTTTGGACGGTTTTGCTCACTTGTCCCATATTCTTACATCTTGGGGATCTTATGGAATGATTTGAGTAGATTAGGAGCACTTCTGCACGATGTTCAATTAGAAAAACCGTCTCGTCCTTGATTTTTGCACGCCAGTATATAAATGGACATAAAAGCAGTTCCATAAAATATTAAAAGCCAGTACTGTGCTTCAGTGACCATCCTTATAAAGTTCCTGCCTTTTCTTCTTAAACAAAGCCGTGTTTTCATTTGTAACTTAAGAAAGCTACTAAATATAATAAATTTTGTTTTGATAGCTACCCAAAATGCTGGCCACCGAAAATGCAACACGAAGAAGGAAGCATCCGTTTGGCCTGAAATTCGCAGCATGCGTCGCCCGAGACAGGACATGCAAACGATTAGCATTGCAGGGCATATGCAAATCATGTGCGCCCGGCACGCCACCGAGAAGCACTATAAGAAGGGTGCACAGAAGACTGGGTGTAAGTAGTGGAAGTGTGTTGTGCTGCCGGACCTGTGCGTGGGAAGCTTCCTGACGCCTCGTCGCAGAATACGGTAGTCATTCCAGCACGTTTCGGAGTTCAACAGAGGACGAATAGTGGCTTACCGCGACATCGTCGCCCGTGTGGGACGGCATCCAGCCTCAGTGAGGCGAGTATGGATTCGGTGGGTGCAGGAGGGACGGACGGACCGACGTGAGCGATTGCCGCTGCCGCGGCACACCACCGAACGAGATGACCGGCATGTTGTGTGTCGGGCATTGACGGCTCGCACCGCCACACCACGAACGTTAGCGCAGGAATTAGGGTGTGTTGCGCAACAACCTGTGTCAGCACGTACCGTTCGACGTTGTCTGCAGGAGCGGGGACTTGTCGTACGGCGCCCATTGCTCCGATTACCATTGACGTTACACCACCGGCGAGTGCGGCAGCAGTGGCGCGTTGAACGTCGCACCTGGTCTACGGAATGACACGACTCCCGCTTCTGCCTGCAACACCACGATGGTCGGATCCGCGTGAGGCGGCACCGCGGCGAGAGACTGTATGACGCCAGCATTATGCATCGCCATACCGGTCCGTCGCCTGGCGTTATGGTTTAGGGCGCAATTGAATATCACACCCGCACCCCTCTAGTACGTATCGCCGGTACACTCAACAGCCACCGCTACATCTCCGACGTTTTGGAGCCTGTAGTCCTCCCTTACCTGCAGGAGCTGCCAGCTGCTACGTTTCAGCAGGACAATGCGCGCCCGCACGTGACACGCATCGTGCAACAATCTTCACGGCCCACCAGGTGTCACTGCTGCCGTGGCCCGCCTGTTCTCCAGATATGTCGCCCATCGAACACGTCTGGTCGCTGATCGGCAACCGAGTGGCCAGGCAAGCAGCACCCGCGGCTACGCCTGATGAACTGTGGCAACGTGTGGAAGCAGCCTGGACCGACATGCCCCAAGCCCACATCCAAAGCCTCTTTCGTTCGATGCCGCGGCGTGTAGCGGCCGTTATTGCCAGCCATGGGGGCCACACGAACTATTGATGTCTGCGTGTTCCGCAAGTCGCACGGGCCTGTAAGCTCAATCGTTTCATCTTTGTATCTGTTGTTATGTGTCCAGTAAATCTGGCTTTGCTATCTCGTGTCCTTCTTTGTGTAGCATTTTGGGTAGCCAGCAGTGTAGATATCCGGACGGCTTCAAGCGGTACTACATCGGAATGACCAAGCGTTCGTTTAGAATCAGGTTTAACGAACATAAAGAGACATAAGGGACGGAAAAGTAACCACTGCCGTGTTCAGAGAAGTCAAGTTCAAGTCTGCTGATCCTATGGGATGATACACTGCTGGACAATTGCTAAGGACGGATCATAAACGGCTATATAGCGCATAAAAAAGTAAGTGTGGTTGGATGCCAAGTGAAATAAAATAATGTCAGAATGCCAGGACATTACAAGAAAGACAATTTATTGTGCTCTGAAATCCGGAAGGCTTTGGAACGTGTTCAAGGGACAAACAGGCCATTTTGTGCAGATGTCAATACGGGATATGGCTACTATGGAGGGCGATGCAAGATTCCACACGTCGTGTCATGCTTTGCACAACATTATCAAGCAGCTGTTGGGGTAATTTATCCCATTCCTCTGTCAGTGCACGGATGAGGGTGTCGTTGTTTATTGGAGGGCATTGGCGACCAGCAAGACTCCTCCCCAAAGCATCCCACACATTTTCAATGGGATTCAGATCTGGAGAATGTGCTGGCCATACGAGGCGTTGAATATCCTCGCTCTCAAGACACTACTGGACAGCGACTGTTCGATGACATGTTGCGTTGTCGTCCATGAAAATGAATCTATCACCGACAGCACCACGGTACATGCGAACATGAGGTAGCAGAACATCATTAATGTATCGTTGGGCAGTCATAGTCTCAGTTGGAAGCACATAGAGGGACGTACGGCCATTGATCATGATGCCAGCCCATACCATGACTCTACATGTCGGATATCGGTCCCTTTCCTGTATGTTTGCTGGACAATATGCAGTACCACTATCACGCCAGATCAGTTGTCGTCGACAATCAGACGATAGACTGTATCTACTCTCATCTGAGAAGAGGACAGCAGACCAGTCGTTATCAGTCCAATTGCGATGCTGATGGCACCATTGCAAACGGGCGGTACGGTGACGTCTGGACAATGGGATGCACACAACAGGACGGCGGGCGTATAGTCCTCCTTCATGCAAACGTCTAGCGACAGTTTTTCGGGAGATCCGCTTGCCAGTAGCAGCCATAAACTGATTTGCTACCTCACTAGCTGTTCTGCGCCGGTGTCTTTTTGTTAATAGCACTATGTACCGATCTTCTGCAGGTATCGTACTGCGAACACGACCTCCCCCGTGACGTTTGCTACACTCTCCATTTGTTTGAAATGATTTCCAAAGCCTTGAAACAACACTGCGGCTGACGTCGAACTCCCTGGCAACATCTGTTATTTTTCGCCTTTCTTCAATCTTGCCAATAATACGGCCACGCGTAAAATCATCTAGGTGATGTCGGGAAGACATACTGAAAATTGCAAGTTCGTCAATTGATTCTTTCCCTTTCAACTTTGCGTTTGAACAACAACGGTCAAATACGCGTCAAATCCTTTATATCTCTTATCAGCGCTATGACGTCACGAATAAGTTCGGCAATCCAAAATTTGCATACGCACAACACGTCTTAATGTATCCCGTACTTATGCTAATTTCCACATTTTCCTGCCTTCCATTTTATGGTTGCTATTGTCATCCGTCCTTAGCAATTGTCCGGCAGTGTATAAAGAAGTTAGTTTCCTACTCCACGCCTAAATCTACTGCCAATAGGTAAACATTAGAGATCATTATCAACAGTGAGGCTTGCAATGATAGCATTTCTCTAGAATTGCCAAGAGTTTGGAACCAGTTTTTTATTTTTCTGAATAAATGTGTAATAATTTTATTTTTTTTGTAAAATGACTTATTACAAATTGCGCGTTTTTTTTTTTTTTGTTTCATCGTGATTTGTCCAAACAACAAAATGCTTCGAAACTCGAGATCTTCTTATTAAACTGACTACGACTTTTTGTTATTTTTAAGAAAAGGTGAAATGCACTGCTTTATAATATTATTTCACAAAACTCCTAAATATAAAATTTACTCTTGATAAGCTTTTGTCTTTACGGGGTTCACAGACTGATACATAGATATCATACAATTCCCTGTACAATAATTTAAGTATCCGGTTTCCTACGGTAACACAGTATGCAATAGCTGGTGCACAAAATGGGGTAGACCGGGTAAAAAAATATCCTGTTGTACAAAGCCAAAAATTCATGCGATATGCTATCCACAATGTCCGATCTCTCTATACAGAACTTCAAAACCTGGTCCTCCGATAGACTTTTGAAATTTAATAGTTAATCAAACTTCAAGTAATTCTCGCGAATAGCTCCTATTACCGGAAATTTTACGTCATGTGGATATGGAAAAAGTGAGAACAGAATTTTTCCGTTGATATACGAAAGGAATTGTGGAAAGCATTCTGAAAGTTCAGAATTTTCCTGGCTTCCAAAAAAACGTGAAATTCAGCCCCCCCCCACCATTTAAATGAAACCGCTATATTAAGAATATGCTTCGTAAATTTACGAAAAGAATTACAGAAAATAGCTCCCGAGTTTGAGAAATTTTTAGCACGTGTTTTGTAAAAAAGCTCGTGCTTATGTTACCGGTTTGTCCGGCCGTTCGTCCTCTTGTGGACACTATTCTCTGCAACTATGGGTCCGATTTGAAAAATTCTTTTTGCATTAGGAAGCTTGAAATGTGAGAATGATTATTCTTGCATTCCGTATTTTTTTTATTTTTTTTTTACGATGCACAATTTCGCCGCTAGAGGGAGTAAATGAAGATGATGTCGAATTCAAAATACATTTTATTCCATATGCACTGGCGGAAAGTGAAAAAAGAACGCCAAGAAGGAATTGGCGGACGATCATGAAATTTACTTATGTTAATAGGGTCGAGTTTACGTAGGTGTAATGTTTATTTCGGGACCAACCGGTGAGCGCTTACGCCACAGCACGGCATAATATGCAAATTATCGTCGATGGTATTTAAGGAGTACGGCGAAGTGAATGTAATCAGTCATCGGCGTACGGACACGTACAAAGACCCCGAAGAAGCTGAAATGCCTGGACATGGATGATGTGTTAGATTTCAGCAGTTATCAGACTTTGAGCGAGGTCGTCTAGTTGGACTCCGCGAGGCCGGGTGGTCGTATCGTCGTATTGCGAAGCGAATTAGACGGGAAGTATCGGTGGTGGTACGATGGTGGCGTAGATGGTCCGAGGAACATTCCCACACGAGAAGACGTGAAACCGGGAGTCACAGACGGACTGATGAGCGGACCGATCGACGCATAAGAAGAGCGGCGTTGTCAAGCAGAACATCCACTGCGATGCAAATCCGAGCTGCCGTTGCACCTGAGGTGACTGTGCGAACAATCCGCAACCGTCTACTGGATGTAGGACTACGTGCACGTGTGCCTCTGGCATGTGTACCTCTGACTCCAGCCCACCGTCAGGAACGGCTGCAGTGGTGTCGCCAACGTCTGCACTGGAGAACGCAATGGCGATTTCTCGTGTTCAGCGATGAAAGCAGATTCTGCTTGGGAGCCTCCGATGGCCGTATGCGTGTTCGCAGACGCACAGGGAAGCGTCTCCACCCTTCTTGCATCCGCCAGCGACACACAGGGCCTACACCTGGTCTCCTGGTGTGGGGAGCAACCAGCTGTCACTCCCGTACACAACTAGTGTTTGTACCGGGTACGTTAAACAGCACCTCCTACATCAACAACATCATTCAGCCCGTTGTTACATCAACAACATCATTCAGCCCGTTGTTACATCAACAACATCATTCAGCCCGTTGTTGTGCCATTTGTAAAGTCGGTCCATCGTGGTGTTTTCCAGCAAGATAACGCACGCCCACACACGGCACGTGCAGCGCAACATGCACTTCAGGGTGTGAGACAACTTCCATGGACTGCACGTTCACCGGATTTGTCCCCATTGAGCACGTGTGGGATTTTATGGGACAACGACTTATCCGGTCTCCAAGGCCAGCCACGACCATCCCCGATTTACGCGTCCAGGTTGAGAATGCTTGGAACTCAATACCCCAAACTTACATCCAACATCCGTACGACAGACTCCATGCCAGAATTGCACAGTGTGACGCAGTTCATGGCGGTTCAACCTTGTACTAACCATGTTACATGGAAATGTTATTTTTCAGTTTACCAGCAAATACAGCTGTATTTTGCCATAATGTTTTGATCAGTTATCCTCTGTATTCCGTTATTATGCTGTATAAATTTCGTTGGTATCAGACGTCTCCTTCTTGGTGGTTTTTTTTTTTTCACTTTCCGCCAGTGTATTTGCTTCTAAATGTCCAATTGAAAAAATTCGTTTACCTTTCGATTCAATTTATATTAAAGACTGTCTTAGATACAGTCACTTTTTCAAGTTACGCATAGATTTTCCGTTAGGGGGCGTGAAAGTAACTTGTGTTTGCCCCGAGATCTCTGCTTCTGAAACTCCGATTAGAAAAATCCTTCGTGCACCGGATACAGGTCCTGATGGAACATGATTTCCATATAATTTCTATTTTTTGGTAAAGAATGATTTGGCCATCATGGGGCGTAAGTGTTAATTTCTCCTTCTGATGTATTTGCAGCAAAATCTGAGCTTCTAAAAACTTAGTTGAAAAAATTCTTTCGTGGACAGACAACGCTCATGTCGAACCTTTCGGAATATTTTCTTCTTAAAATAATGCAAGGTTTTTCCGCCAGGGGACGTAGATGTATATCTTATTTTTGTCAGTATCACTGCTTGTACGAGTCCGATTTGAAAAATTCCTCTTTTGTTGGAGCATTTCCGGTGCGAAATGTTTCTCATATAATTTCAAATTTTTCAAGTAATGCATATACTTTCCGCTAGGGGCGTAAAGGTGAAGTGCGTTTCCCCCAATATCTCTGCTTCTAAAACTCCTATTTGAAAAATTCTTCCTGTATCGAATACAGCTTCTGATGGAAAATATTTTGCATTTAATTACTAATTTTTAGTAAGAAATGGTTTGGCCACCATGGGCCGTAGGTGTTTATTTCGGCTTCTGATGCATTTGCGGTAAATTGTAAGCTACTGAAAACTCGATTGAAAAAAATCCTATTGTGGACCGATACCTTCTTAAAATAATGCGTAGTTTTCCCGCTAGGGGGCATAAACGTATATCTTATTTTTATTGTTATCTGTGCTTCTAAGAGTTTGATTTGAAAATTTTTTTCTTTGTTGGAGAGGGTTTCCGTGGCGAAATGCTTCTCATATAATTTCATATTTTTCTTAACGTACAAGTCAACCATCTGTGTGACTAAAAACCCGATTGAAAATCATCTTGTTTTGGTCAGATACTACTACTAACTATGCAAACTTTGTGTGTATATATTTCCCCAAAATAACGTACAGTGTCGCCGTTAGGTGGCGCAAATGCTTAATCTGTTTTCCTCAATATCTCTGCTTCTACATGGGCAATTTAAAAAATTCTTTGAACACCGGATGCCGTTTACCTTGTAGAACACTTTAGGGTAGTATATGAGGAGTTTTATAGTTCACAGTTGCGTCGCTAGGTGGTGTTTGTGTACTTCAGTTTGCAGCCGTAGCTCCGCTTCTAAAAACCGAATTGACAGTTTCTTCTTTACTGTACATGCCATTCGCTACCACAGAGACGTGGAGCATTATCCTCTTTCAATAATGCACAGATTTCCTGCTAGGGGCGTAAAGGTTAAAATCTTTAATTTCCTCGCTATCTCTGCTTCCGGGAGACATATTTAAAAAGTTCTTTTGTCTTTCAACTTTTCCATTAGGCAAAATTCTTCCGCAAGACGGCGTAGAGTCATGCCATGTTTCCTTCTACATGTATATTTGTTCTTTTAATTGTTTGATTTGAAAATCTCTGTCTCTGATACTTCCTTTGCTATGAGAAACTTTTTGTGCGCCATTTGTTAATCTTCGTAACATTTTTTAGCAGCTGGTGAGAGTAAGTGGAACTGTTTCTATTTCTGGATGTTTTATCGATTGTAGAAACCCGGCTGATTGTTTTCCTAATCGGTTCCATTAACTTGGAATAACTTTGATGAATTTATTTCGCGTCAGAACGTATTGAAAAGACTTGCTCATTACAACCGAAAATTCGGTGTCATATTTGTTGTTTAACAGTGTAGTGACATCATGAAACCTCATCTTTTGGGGCAATTACCAAGCCAATCGCAGTGCCTGAGTGTTCAGGCGCGTGTGTTTCTGGCTGCTCTTCCGATCTGGTGGAAGTCGAGTCAGAAATGAAGCATAGTCGTATTTATTCTGTGGTCCTAGTTCTGTCGCTTCTCTGGAACCAGTACACCTAAACTAGAGTCGGACGATTCCACATAACCAGGGTCGTTAGACACTGAAACACACACACACAAATAAATAAATAAATAAATAAATAAATAAATAAATAAACAAAACGGCCAAGCCACTTTGTTTCCAAGTCATAGTTTCAGCTGTTGTTTCCAAATCTCAAATATAAATAGGTTGGCGCAGTCATAGATTCGGTTGTTGTTCACATAAACAGATTGGCGCAGTTGACGCAAAACACTTCAAGAATGCGATCACGACATGGTATTTATGCAGCGCAGAGTACTTTTGTTGGTCGACAGTTCCTCTGCCTATACCTTTGGAAGTGTAAAAAGCGAATTTTTTCCTTAAACGGTATCTTAAAGCTTCAGATACCAGGCCATGGCATAGTGCAAACATAAAAGGCCATTTCCAAAGGAGCGTTTTTCAATGGTTGTTTGTAAACAGGAAAAACAACAACAATAACTACGAACTGAAAATTTCTTTTGGTGCCCATGAAGTTGGGGCGTAACTCATGGAACGAAGTGAAAATTCGCCACCCCGATGGTGCAGTGGTCTAAGCGCTGGCCTCTGGCAGTTCATCTGAATAGGCCCGTGTTCGATTCCCGATGAGGTATGAGTGGTGCGTTTGTCTTACAGAATTGGTTCTCACTCTTCCGTGTAACTAGTGACCCCAAATTAGGGATTAGCGACTGCTTATAGCCTTTGGAGTTCCTCACTATGGTAGGCAACGCCCCACCCCAAACAAAACGAAAATCAAAGATGCACAGTAGCAATTGTGCCGCAACCTGCAACATAGAACTACTGTACGTCAGCTGTCATTATTTCGTGGCACTGTCTCACTAGTCCTACGCCCTTAAAGTATTCAGCAAAGGACTGTTGACGTAGCCCTACGTTGTTGGTTGCGGCACAGTTGCTATGCTGAGCCACTTTGATTTTTCTCAGATATAACATTTTTGAGAAATAAAACGAAAGACATGCTTTACTTTATTTACTTAAAAGCAACCTATACTATTCGTATACTATACAATTCATAGTAATTTACGCTGATCATAAATTAATGTTAGCAGAAATAGAAGGCGTAGTATCATCGTTGTCAGTAGTTATTGCTAAAATTGTTTCTGAAGAAATCGTTCTTCGGAAACAATTTTTCAAACTCCTTAGTTTCCTTGTTATAAATTTAGCGATACGTCTCGGGCGGGCCTAACGTACTCTCCTTGTTGTTGCTCTTGTCTAAATTCAGAATGCATCGGCGGTGTAAAGGTTTGAGACGTAATACATTCATTATCGAGCGAAGTTGTGAAGACTGACGATGTACATTGGTATTTCATGCTCGGTGTGAAAATTTTAAAATTTATTTCGATGACATCAATCTCCATCTGTTCTTGCTGTTCAGGCTCAATTTGTGCAGTTGATGTAGGAAGGTTGTGGCTCTAGAGTGAGGTGACCAGATATTGGAACAGTCATTTGAGGAAAAAACAGCGCGGCGTCCCCAAATCGACAGATCATTTGAGACACGTATGTACTAATACCGAATACGAAAAAAAGCAAAACAAAAAACAACAACATCCAAAATCGTATTGTTTCTATAAGTGATATGATAATCACATCAGAAAATTAAAAATATTAAAAGGATATATCTTGTAGTTGTAAAAAATTGGTGATTTGTACCAACAAAGCAGAGCTGTGATGGAGAGAACATACTCTGCAAAAGTGAAATACTAGATATACATGCTGAGAAGGAAACGGACATGTGGTTGTCGCTGATTACAAAACCAAATTATGTTGTTTCGATGGAGGATCATAAGATATGTTTATATCCAAATTTTGAGTTGCTATGGACAACAGGAGGAGCCACTGAAGCCTTGCTCATGAGCATTATATTATGTAACGTGTGTATATTATGAATGTTATATACAATTATTTTCTATAAAATAAGTGTAAGAAGTCCCTATAAAAATATGGTTAAATTCATAACGGACACTGTTAGTAACATCAGACATGAACTTTTGGCACAGAGACCACTTTCTCCGTCTGCAGTCACTATCAGTTTTCAGCGCCTCGATTTCAAAACCTAATCCGCTTTGCATTTTATAAGTGTGGTTATGTGACTACTCGTCCTAGATACTTCCATACACCTCTCCAGTATTGTTTGAATCGGGCGTAATTGAGGAATGTGGTAGAGAAGATTGCGAGGAAACAGCATTCATGAAATGTGCTCATTGTGAGAATTACTTTTGTTTGGATCATTCCATAATTAAAGATCTTCATATTTTTTGTCGTGCATGAAAGGTGAGTGCAATATGTATATCCATTACTGAACACACTATACGGTATATCCATTCATGAATACTTTGTAATGTATACCAATTGCTTAAAACAACAAAAACCATTCCGATATGGGCCGGAAGAGTAATGGGGATTCCATAAATATTGTCCCTGCCAGTGTACTTTGATGTCCTATAACTTCATCTTTAAGTTCCCGTAGCACCTAAAAGTTTCTCATTATCCATTACCCCTTCAGTTTTGTCGAATGATATAACAAGCACTGTGCATCTAGCGACAACGGTCCGATGCACAGCTTGCTTTTTTAACCCTTGTGGGTTAAAAGCAAGCTGTGCAAATCTTATATTTTTCTAAAGAATGAAATGCATGGAGAATTTCGTTATTTTATAATAGTCAAAATTTGGCCGGCCAAGTTTTCTAAATCATGGTTTCCGACAGTTTGGCAGACCGGGTTGGGGTTCGACACCCGGATGAGGCAAAAGCCAGTGTCTTATGGCACTGCCTTTCTCCCTTCCCTAGAACTCTCCCTCTTCGTTGCTCGGTTCGAGCGTCGTGACCCAATTCACATCCTGTCAGCAATCAAGGTTCGCCATTCCTGTCTATTTTCCACAGGACTCGTAATTTCTGCAACTGATAGATTTGGCCCTAAATTAGGCACGCGTGAGTACTGTAGCTCTTTTTTCGGGTTTAATGACCACTGTGAGTTAATCACTGTGGTCATTAAAATCCGAAAAAAAAAAAAAAAAAAGATAGAAATGGGTACAACGGAATCTAATTTTAAGAACATACTTCATTACAAGTGTAACGACCTGGTGGTGAAGTCCTAATTTGAGGACAAGAAATCAAAATTCGAGGACAGTTTGCGTCCCCAAAGGTATCAGATGTGTTTGAGGACAGTAAACTAAATTCGAGGACTGTTCTCAAGAATTCGGGACTTCTGGTCAGCTTACTCTAGAGTTGAACTCGGATGAAACGCATCTTGGCACGCGGACTTTTGACGCTCCCTACATTTTCGTGACCGGTTGATGACGTAGCGGGCGTAATCGGATTCCTTTCGTTCTTCTCTAGCTGTTTCTTCAACTTTCGTCGGTTCTTATAGTAATTTCTCCTGGATTTTCGCGGTATTTCAAAAATTTCGTCAGCAATTTTTTGTTTTTACCTAATAAATAAATAACTTTTAAATCCCCTTTATTCCTGTTTATCACGTACGTTATTACTCTTCGATTATTCGTAGTTGCTCTGACCGTCAGCTACGGAATGCGGGGCTGAGGTCATCGCTATCATTATTTATTCACTAGTTATCAACCTTAAAACGGTGTGCGGCGAAACAAAATCACACGAAATTTAGCTTAATTTTCTAACGCTACTGTATCGAAGGGTTAAGAAGTGGAGGGTTAAAACTTGTTTTGTTATAAATGAGACTCTATAAACTATATGATGATGTATTATTTATTACTCTACGATTATTAGACTAAGATCTAAGCGTTCAAAGTGTGACATGTTTTCGTTGTGTTCCTGCTCCCGATGTTACCCCCTACCCAGCGCGGAAAAAGACGTATAGTTTTACGTCAAAAACAAAAAATGAAAATTCTACGCGCAATGCTTTGGTAAAAGCGCCGTGAGCGGTGTCCTCCCATTTTGCTAATCCCGTATTGCCAAATATTGGGGGTCATTAGTAGCTGTAAAACGGGGGTACGAAATTTTAGTGAGAACTGAACCTCCCATCTTGCGTAATCGCATTCCGCCTAGTATTGCGATCATAAACCGCGCCCCGCACGGGGATAACTGGTTTTCCAGTTATTTGGGGAGCGGCGCCCCCACGGCCCGAACTCACCTTGTGACGGTATACATTTCGTTGACTCTTGTTCGATAACATCACCGAATAAAACAGATTAACTTTTTAAAATTTATTTAAAAAAAAAGTTATATAACAATTATAATTGTAAATTAATAAATTTATATATAAGCCTAATTAACTAACTAGTCTTCACAGCTTTCATCATTCTCTTTTCTAACTTTTACCAAGCCTGTCTGCTCTTAATCATTTTCCACGCTTTTAAAAATCTTTAGCTGATAGTTCTGTGTCTGGCGCTCTTTGGCCAAGCCTGGCCCTTGCGCCACTAAAATCAATTAACTAACTAACTAACTCATAAACCGCGGGTAGAGGTAGGGGGCCGTGCTTGTCCGGAAAGGGTGTTCTCCTGTTTCCAAGGACAATTCACCTGCTTCAGAAGTTTTTTTGCTGTCTTTTCACGCTGATGTACTTCTGGGCAACTTTTATTTTAGGATATGCGTTTTGTTTTTCCATATCGTGTTGTAAATAACCTGGGCTTAATTAAAATCAATACGTAGTAAATTATCTATCTCTATAGACATTAAATGATTTGTGCTTGTGAGGTTTTTTTTTTTTTTTTTTTCAAAAGAAAAAAAAAGTAAAATAAAATAAAATAAAATAAAATAAAATAAAAATGCCGATTTGTCCTAGACGGGATGAAATACGATGAAAAACTGCTTCAAAAAAGTTTTCAAATTGAATCACGAATTTCACTCTGCAGATGTTAATGGGTGCTGAAATTCAAAATTCCCTTGCCCCAAAACGCGCATTAGCACTTAAGTTCACTTGGGCAGAAGCAGAAACTTTACTTTGTGTCGGTCCATCTACCACTTAGTATCACGGACGGAAGAAATTTAATGGTTAATTGCTCCTATCTTGGGCTAATATGGTACGTTTCGATCATGAAACTTGATTAGGGAATGGTGAACGGGCGTTCAGATATTTGGGGCGCAATGCTCTAGAACCGATATCGTTCAATGGATCTTCAGAATCAGGAGATGATCTTTTATTTCATCTCCTGATTCTGAAACTAAACTGAGTTCGACCTCACGTCTTCTTTCTGACAGCTACGCTTTCTCTTCGAGCTAATTCTCCGTATTCCAGCATTGAGGATACTAGTCTTCTGTTTCCTTCCCTTTTTTCTACAATTGCCGGTGCAAAATGGTATTATAAATTTCAGAGTCACTAACAGAAATTAGAGAAGTACCTGCATATTTGAGCACAGTAACAACCCGATCACCACTTTTCTAATCAGGCGCAGTAGGCAATTGTTCAGTAACTTCAGTTTCCTCTTCCCACTTGGAGCTGACAGCACCAGTTCCAAGTAGCAAGCGGAGGAATTGTGTAACCACAAGATTGATACTTATAATACTTATTATATTGATACTTATGATATACACAGTTGAGTCACATTATCTTGAGCACCTCCTAAGTTTAACTTCAACAGCGCGTAGCTAATGAAAAAAGGCACGTGTCGTGTGCTGGCTTGGAGGGTACATAAGGTGTACTGTAGGCATTCCGAAAACATATCACTCATTGCTGTCATGGTTAAAAGGAGCGATTTATCATATTTACAAAAAAGGATGATTATTATTATCGGTTTCCGGGCATAGGTGGCAGTATTTCTGAAACAGCGCAGTTTGTGAACTGTTCGCATTCTGCTGTGGTTAAAGTGTATCGTGATTGGAGAAATGGCACGATTGCGAATAAGCGAAGTGGAAACTGCGGAGCACCACGTGCCATTGATGTGAGAAGCGAACGTCGGCTTCGAAGGTGCGTGAGGGCCGATCGACACGCTACAGTGGAGCAACTCACTGGCCGAATGAACCAGGGGGGCTACAGGAAGTGTGTCTAAAACGACAGTTCAGCGAACCCTTCTGCGTATGGGGCTTCGATGCAGACGGATGGTCACTGCACCTATGCTAACGAAGATGCATCGGCAGAAAAGGCTTACATTTGCACCACAGTATCGGAATTGGACCTACGCTGATTGGAAAAGGATTGCCTTCTCCGATAAGTCACGTTTTCTGCTTCATCGAACTAATGGACGTTGCCGTATAAGGCGAGAAACATCGGAGAACAAACTCTTCCAACCATTGCTGGAAGAACACAAGCTGGTGGGAGCAGCGTTATGGTCTGGGGAATGTTTTCGTGGCATTCCCTGGGTCCACTCATACCTGTGGAAGGCACTGTGGACCGAATTCGTTATGAATTCATCCTTGCAGACCACGTACACACATACATGCTGATTGTCTTCCCTGGTGCGGATGGGATCTTCCAGCACGAGAATACGAAGTGTCAAACAGCTAGAAATATCCGAGAGTGTTTGGAAGAGAACAATGAAGACCTTAAATTACTTCAGACTTAAATCCAGTTGCGCATCTGTGGGAACACCTCGATCGAGATACCTATGAACACTTTCCAGCACCATATTGAGTCACTCCCAGCCCGTCTAGCTGCTGTCCGCGCTGCACACGGTGGTAACTTTGGATATTAGATGGTGGTCACAATAAAGTGACTCGACCGTGTATTATGTTGATACTTATATTATGATATAACGTAAATTTCGGCCCTCGGTCTCCGGCAGCTGGAATGTACCTGGCCAAGGCAGCGGGCAGTGCGACATGGAGGCAGAGGGTGTCAAGAATCACCGGAAGACCAGACTAGGCTGCCATCCGATGCTGACCGTGGCTACGTTTAACGGACGATCTCTATTTTCTGGTGCAAGCCTACTTGAATTGGAGGAGGAAGTTTAAAGGATCAAGTGGGGCATCTTCGGGCTAAGTGAGGTAAGAAAAAAAGATCTCATTGATCTGAAAAGCGGACATCTCTTCTACTATCGAGGTGCAGATACTGGCAGAACTAGTGGTGTTGAGTTTATAATAAACAAGGAACTGAAGGACAGTGTTCTAGAAGTTGAAAGTTCCTCAGACAGAGCTACGCTACTCGTTATCCAACTCTCAAAAAGATACCAGGCTCAGATTATTCAAGATTACGCACCCACCGCAAGTCACCCTGAGGAAGAAGTTGAAGAATTTTACGAAGAAATTCGGCATGTAATTAAAAAAGGCAAGCACCACTTGAAGATCATTATGGGTGATTTCAATTCGAAAATAGGACATCAACATAATGAAACTTTGGTAGGTAAATGCGGACATGGGAACAGAAACCAGCGTGGAAATACTCTCGTAGAGTTTGGAGAGGCACAAAAGATTTTCATGATGAACTCTTTTTTCAAGAAAAAAAAAAAAAAAAAAACACACACACACACACATAGGAAATGAGCATGGAAGCGTCCCAATGGAATGACAAGTGAAATTGATTTTATTATGTGTAACAATAAATTTGACATTGAAACTGCAGTATGCCGAACAGGTTCAACACAGGGAGTGATCGTGGAATGGTGGGCTGTAAGATGCACCTCAACAATAAACTCGAACATGGCAAGCTCATGAAACATACAAAATGTATTGACATGACCAATCTTAAAAAATATCAAAGTATCATAATACCTTCAAATTGGAACTGAGGAACAGATTCTCCGCTGTAGAAGATCTAACTTCAGAAGAAGTGGAAATCTTTGAAGTTAACAGAAGGGTAACCAAGGCTCTTATGGAAATGGCAACCAAAAAATACGTGGTACTGAGATCAAGTTGCATATGAAGAAAATATCTGATAAAACAAAAATGCTGATTCAAAAGAGAAGGGTGATGAGGACAAATAAAAAAGAGGTCACTCCCAAACTGGAATATGTAGAGCTATACAAGACAGTACGAAAAAGTATAATTAAAGATATAAGGAAATTCAATTGTGTGAACAAGTGAGAAAAGCAATTGAAAACAACAAAATGAAGAGAGCAAAGGGATATTTCAATAAGGGAAGAAAACAGATTATGGCACTGAGAAAAGACGATGGTACTGTTACCAGAAATAGAGGCGAAATTTTGACACAAGAGTGAAAGATTTCTACTCAAAACTATATAGAAGGGATGATACATCTACTCCAGACATTATGAAAGGTACCAGTACCAAAGTCCTTTCAGTCCTCCCAGCAGAACTTACACATGCAATTAAGAACACGAAACCGGAAAAAGCTCCAGGAGAAGGAATTACCGTGGACATTACACAAGAAGCAAGTGGAGAAATAGAAATTAAACTCAACCAAGATCTTACTAGATGTCTCAATACAGGGAAGATTCCTGTGGATTGGAACAATGGCACAATGATCTCGTTACATAAAAACGGTGACATTTAGAATCTCAAGAATTGTAGGCCCACCAGCTTCCTAACAGTGGTTTATAAAATTCTTTTACTAAGGTTCTTTAACATCGCTTGAAGGTAACACATGGCTCAACCGAGAGAACAAGCTGTATTCAGGAGTGGATACATCGCTGTAGATCATATCCATGTGCTGAGAGAACTGATTGAAAGAACGAGGTAATATGAACTCCCATTATGTATGACTTTTATCGATTATGAAAAGGCCTTTGATTCCGTTTCAAACCATCAGGAGTTACAGTGGCTTTGAAATCCTGCGGTATTGAAGACGCATACATTAGTAGTATTAGTAAAATCTATGAAAACGCATGTGCAAAGGTTCGGTTATTCGGGAATACAGCACCAATAAAAATTGGAAAGGGAGTGAGACAAGGTGACACCATATCTCCCAAATTTTTTAATGGTACATTGCGAAATGTCTTTAAAGCATTGAACTGAGAAAACAAAGAGATAAAGTTTAATGGAGATTATTTAACTCACTTTCGTTTTGCCGATGACGTAGTCATTTTTATATCTGCCCCTTCAAAACTGCAAAGTATGATCCAGGAATTTTCTGACAAGAGTAAAGAAGTGGTATTAAAAATGAACTTTCAGAAGACAAAACTGATGTACAATGCTTTTACAAAAGATGAAGATTTTTCGATTGATGGGGAAAAGCTGGAGATAACAGATACCTATGTTTATCTTGGACAGCAGATATCAAGCAAAGGTCACATTGATGATGAAATTCATCGACATATAAAACTTGGTTGGAGAGCTTTTGAAAGAAACTGTACAATTTTTAAGAGCAATGTGCCTTATATCTTAAAAGAAAATTGTTTACTCACAGAGCAGAGACGTGGATCTTAACTAAACAAGACGTAGAAAGACTGCAGACAACTTAAAGAAGCATGGGGAGATATATGCTTCGTGTAACCAGGAGAGATAAGAAGAGGAACTTGTGGATAAGGAAAATGACAAGAGTGGAAGACATCGTGATCAGAGTAAAATTCCTGAAATGGCAATGGGCTGGACAATATTGCCAGAAGAACGGACCATTGATGGACAACCAAAATTTTATACTGGATTCCAAGAGACAAGAAAGATCCAGAAGATGACGACATGGGAGAAATTCGAAAGCCTGTGGGAATGACATGGAGGAAACTGGCGTAAGACAGACATTTGTGGGAGAAATTTGGGGAGACCTTCATCCAACAGTGGATTGATGGGTCAACCATCACGATAATTATGATATATTATGTTGATACTTATATATTCCATGGGTTTTGTACTTATTTTATTTATGTTGATACTTATATATTATTCACTTACGAAGTATTATGTTGGTACTTGTATATTCTATACTTATATTATGTTGTTGCCTATAAATACTTATTTCACTTGTAGAAAGTTGCTTTATTTTTGCGAAAATTTCGTTATTATCTTTTATAAACTTTTCACAGTGTGTCTCGGTTCTGTTGTACTCATTTGGGTTCTAAAAGCATTTCATTCTTGTCATTTTGGTTACTTTGATTTTCTTGATTTTAAAGAACGAATTTTTTCTTGTCATTTTGGTTACTTTGATTTTCCTGCCTTTTAAAGAATGTATTAAGAAGTTTACGTTGATTGTAAGGTTTGGTTTGTGTATTAGGAAGTTTGTAATCGTATTTCTTTTGGATCTAAATGTACTGTAGTGTTTAGTTCTTTTACTCTTCTTATTTGTGGGTAGGAAACTTTGACTTTATGTTTAGGGGAATTACATATATCGATTAACTTAATGAACGAATATACGAAAACCATAAGTAACTAGGTCATGAAATGCCAGTACTTCGGTTTTACTGCATGCATGGAAAAGGATGTTTTTATTATAAAGGTATTTATTTATGTGGGGTTTTGAATTTAAGTCTTTCGAAGCAAGCTCTTGGCAGCCCAGAACGAAGTCGTAGTTCCATTGCGGCACGCATTTACTGCTACCTGAGCCACTGTTCGTGCCAAATAATGAGGTGTGAGCACTTCCTTGTATTTGTTTTCAGAAAGCTGCTGTGGCCATTTGGGGTTTTATTGGAATGTTTTCTTTTGTTTGTCAACACGCTTAACAGCGCGCAGATCGGTTGAGCATCCCATTTGCACGCTTCAAGAATATGATGAATATCTCGTAATTACTTCTACCTTTTGAGGAACATGATAAGAGGCGGAAATAGAGGAAACATGGAATTCATTCATCTAATTCATTAGTGTAAATTTTGGAGCATGCTGGTTCATAATACACTGCTGGCCACCCAAAATGCAACACCAAGAAGGACATGAGATAGCAAAGCCAGATTTACAGGATACATAACAACAGATACAAAGATGAAACGATTGAGCTTACAGGCCCGTGCGACTTGCGGAGCACGCAGACATCAATAGTTCGTGTGGCCCTCATGGCTGGCAATAACGGCCGCTACACGCCGCGGCATCGAACGAAAGAGGCTTTGGATGTGGGCTTGGGGTATGTCGGTCCAGGCTGCTTCCACACGTGGCAACAGTTCATCAGGCGTAGCCGCGGGTGGTGCTTGCCGGGCCACTCTGTTGCCGATCAGCGACCAGACGTGTTCGATGGGCGACATATCTGGAGAACAGGCGGGCCACGGCAGCAGTGACACCTGGTGTGCCGTGAAGAATTGTTGCACGATGTGTGTCACGTGCGGGCGTGCATTGTCCTGTTAAAACGTTGCCGCTGGCAGGTCCTGCAGGTAAGGAAGGACTACAGGCTCCAAAACGTCGGAGATGCAGCGGTGGCTGTTGAGTGTACCGGCGATGCGTACCAGAGGGGTGCGGGTGTCATATCCAATTGCTCCCCAAACCATAAAGCCAAGCGACGGACCGGTATGGCGATGCATACTGCAGGCGTCATACAGTCTCTCGCCGCGGTGACGCCACACGCGGATCTGACCGTCCTGGTGTTGCAGGCAGAAGCGGGATTCGTCCGAGAAGACAATGTCGTGCCATTCCGTAGTCCAGGTGCGGCGTTCAACGTCCCACTGCCGCCGCACTCACCGGTGGTGTAGCGTCAATGGTAATCGGAACAATGGGCGCCGTGCGACAAGTCCCCGCTCCTGCAGACGACATCGAACGGTACGTGCTGACACAGGTTGTTTCGCAACACACCCTAATTCTTGCGCTAACGTTCGTGATGTGGCGGTGCGAGCCGTCAATGTCTGCCGCACAACATGCCGGTCCTGTAGTTTGGTTGTGTGCCGCGGCTGCGGCAATCGCTCACGCCGGTCCGTCCGTCCGTCCGTCCCTCCCTCCTGCACCCCCTGAATCCACACTCGCCTCACTGTAGCTGGATGTCGTCCAACACGGGTGTCGATGTCTCCGTACGATAAACCGCTGTCGCGATAAGCCAATGTTCGTCCTCCGTCGAACTCCGAAACGTGCTGGAATGACTGCCATATTCTGCGACGAGGCATCAGGAAGCTTTCCATGCACAACTTCGGTAGCACAACACACTTCCACTACTTACACCCCGCCTTCTGTGCACCCTTCTTATAGTGCTTCTCGGTGGCATGCCGGGCGCACATGATTTACATATGCCGTGCAATGCTAATCGCTTGCATGTCCTCTCGCGGGCGTGCGAATTTCAGGTCAATCGGATGCTTCCTTCTTGGTGTTACATTTTGGGTGGCCAGCATTGTAGTTATTATACTAGTTTTTTTGTTTTGTCCTACGACGCTGGTTCTTTCTTTTTGGAATCAATAGCCCCAAAATTAAGGTTGGTCAACTGCTTGTGGGCCTATCTTTTTCAGTTACATGCATCATATGAAGATCAATCAGTTGTTTTGGTACCACAGAAATACACCGATGTTCGAAATTAAGAGAATTTGCACATTTTGTCGAATTTCTGAAAATCTAATGTATACATTTTAATGAAGTTTGGTATGGATACACGGTTATATAAGAAAAAAATTATACCATACAACAGTCATGGTACGCACTCATAATCGTCAGTAAGGCTCATAAGCTCAGGAATGGCCAAAATCCACGTTGCAAGAACATAAAATGACTAATATGGGGTATGGTCCCCTCTCACAGTCATACAGCTCTCACAGCGCGACGTCATACTGGAAACGAGGCAGTTGATGAGTCCCTGTGGCAGTCGGACCCACTCCTGCAGCAACGCAGTTTTCAGCTCCTGAATGGTACTCCGAGGGGGATGGTGAGCTGCAATTGCTATACCAAGAGCATCCCAGACATGTTCGGTAGGGTTTAGGTCTGGCCATCCGGCGAATATCCCCACTTTCAAGATAATCGTCGACCAGGTGAGCCCTATGTGGACGAGCGTTGTCGTTCGTAAAAAGGAACGGAGGGCCAACTGCGCCCCTGAAAAGTCGAACATAGGGCTGTAAGATCTCATCCCTATACCTCTCAGCAGTCAGGGAGCCTTTGTCAAACACATGGGGAGGTGTGCGGCCGTCCAACATGATGCCTGCCCAGACCATGACACCTCTGCTGTCATAGCGGTCCCCTTCTCGGATGTTGAAGGAAAGGTATCGGGTCCCAGGTTCTCTCCAGATGAAGGTGCGTTGAGAATCAGTGTCCAGGCTGAATCGCGACGCGTCTGTGAAGAGAACGTTACCCGACTGAAGTTTGGTCAAAGGCTGATGTTGTCTGCACCATGCTAAACGCGCTGTTTTGTGTGCTGAAGTGAGCGGGACGCAAACAGCGGGTCTTCTGCCAAAAATCCCTCTCTCATGAAGCCTTCGGAAAACACTAATCCTTGAAACTCGGGTTCCAGTGGCGGCATGCAGCTCACGAGATAGCTGGGCAACTGTAGCAGTCCTGTGGCTCCTAGCTGAAAGTGCCAAATAACGATCTTCATTGGCCGTCGTGGCTCTTGGACGACCTTGCCCAGGCCTTCTCGATATGGATACGGTGTCCTTAAACTATTTCGACAAAATGCAGACGACAATGGGCGTTACATTGAGCTCTGTAGCAACCTGCACTTGCTATTTCCCTGCCTCCAATCTACTGACGATCCCCCACCTCATTCCGTCATCAATATGTTCGTGGCAACTCATTTTACCTGACTGCTTATGAAATTGAACCAACTCCTGTAAGAAACACAACGAATGTCGCCGAGGAGTACGAGCGAACTAATCGCGGAAAAAGCCACGTGTGCTTTTCATGCCCTCCGCTGTCACAGCTCCGCCCACACGCACGTGTACGCTTACGTATTCGACATTACAAATTTGCATTCTTATTCGGCTGCATAATTTGTACTTTCGGTTCCGTACTTTTTGTGAAAATCGACAAAATGTGTAAATTCTCTTAATTTTGAACTCTGATCTATATTTTGTATATTTCGAAAATATGTATTTATAACTAAAACATTTAGGAACTGCGATTATGAAACACACGTTCATATTACCGTAGAATATATATTTCTGAAATTTCCACTTGAGAATTATATTAAATTTTCTGAAAAGGGTATGTAATACAAATAGCAGATCATGTATTTCAAATACGTTCCAAAGAAAAAAACAACAACAAAAAAACCGTCTTTCTTCCCGGTTGCCGAGTGGTCAGAGGCATGATTTCTGGGTAGTTGTTCGAGTTGGGCATGGCCTAGAATCCGGAGGAGGCATGGGAACTGTGTTTGTTTCAAGGCACTGGTTCTCTCCCTTCCCAAGAACCAGTGGCCCAAAATTAGTGTTGATCGACCATATGTGGACATAGGACGTGCTCATGGCGGTCGTTAAACCCCAAAACAAAAAAAACAAACAAAACGAAACCAAAACTCAGCACCTTGTAACACTTTAAATTGCCAACTTTGAATATCGACAAGCATATACAGTGATGTGCAAAAGTATTGCATCACCTGCAAATACCGTGAATTTTTAAGTTTAACTGGATTTTAGCTAACTAATTTTCATAATTATTTCATCATTTATATGTCATTAGATGCGAAATTTAACGGAGATTTTGAAAATGACTTAGTTTTCCTGCAGCTACTTCTGTTCTTAAGATATGACACAAAATATGGGGTTTGACAAACACATTGGAATTCACGTTATCTGCGTATCTGTTGTTACAGCTAATCATAGACATTCGTTTACCTGATTGGCTGCTTCCTAATGCTATCCTAATTCTACTCCAGCCTTTGTAAGGGTTGACGCAGAGCTACGACAGTATTGTAGTGGTTGCTTCTTGTTGTTATTAGGGTATAATTTGTGTACATTCTCAATAACGGTTAAAACTGTAGATTTGTCCACAGCGGACAGAGTAAAAATAGTTGTTCTTCATGAAGAGGGGTATTTTTCAAGGCAAATCGCTGAAAGAGTGGACTGTCATCAATCTACAGTTATTAGGTTACTGAAGGAAGTAAAGGACACTGGTAATATTAAAAATATGCGTCGCAGTGGAAGGCTCAGATCAACTACAACCTTGCAGGACAAGAGTGCTCAGAATGAAAAGAAAGCTAAGCTTGGCAGACTGGTGGCTCGATTCACCTGAATTGCTTCAAAGATGGTCTGAAGTGACATGCTATTGCTAGTGCATCTACTGCCTCACTATGACTTACGTGGCTACACAGGCAGGCGTAAACCATGTTAACTGCAAATCGAAGACAGCTTAGACGTCAGTGGGCAAAACAGCATGTCTTATAGACAACCAAGCAATGGCAAAATGTTCATTTCAGTGATGAATCAGAATTTTGTCTTAATGAGAATAAGAGTAGTGCCTATGTAAAGAGATTCAAGCATGAAGAATTCCATCCAAGTTGCTTAGTGGCTACTGTTTAGCATCGGGTTAAGGTCATGGTTTAGAGCTGCATGTGTGCAAATGGCATTGGGAACCTCCATATTGTCGATAGTACGGTAAATGCCCAGAAATACATCTGGATATTAGAAAACAAGATGCTACCATCGTCTAGAAGACTTTATGACCGCAATTTTATTTTTGAAGAGGATAATGCTCCCTGTCATCGTGCTAAAGTTGTGAGAAAAGGTGGTTTCAGGAAAAAAATGTTCAGCATCTTGGTTGGCTACTACAGTCACCCGATCGAAAATTTGTGGTTCAAAGTGTTGTATGAACTATGAATAGAGAAGCTAACAACCAAAATGCAACTCACTGAAGATGTAATTCAAATTTGTAATCTTATTGTTCAACCCAATCCTTTACAAAACCTTGTTTACAGTATGCCAGCAAAATGCACAGCTGTGTTTAAAGCTAAAGGCTGGGCAAAAAAATATTACTTACATTTTATAAATTTGCTTCATTATATTTTTGTATTTAAATGTTATTTCATTCCTTAGGAAATACAAAAACGATTTATTGTTGTAAACCTAAGTATTGGATACATGATGCTTTTCATAATAATTTCGACTTGGTCATGAGTTTTGTAATGTATCTTACGAACAGAAGTAACTACAAGAAAAACGAAGACATTTTTGAAATCTCTCTTAAATTTCGTATTTAATGACATATAAATGATGAAATAACTATGAAAATTAGTTAGTTAAACAAAGAGTTAATCTTTAAAAAATTCATGGGTTTTGCAGGTGATGCAATACTTTCGCACACCATTACCAGCCGCAGCGGAGGACAGAGATCAAATCTTCCAAACAGACTAATCGAAACCGGTTGGTTCCGAAGATCTCAACCGAACGCCGGACTAACGTGCTGTTATCGTAATCTTGAACATCCACTCCTGTTTTCATCGTTGAGCTTTTATAACCTTTGGTTCGGTATTACGTTACCGACGTAACATAGTTTCAGGTTCCACTGTTTTAGTAAAAAATTGCGATTATACTTCGGGGTGTCCTCCTTTGTGGGACGAGCACTAAGTTGTTTTCTACGTCATAAAGAATTAACCAAAGAATTCGGTCCAGTATTTAGTACGAGAATTTAGGTAAAAAGTAAGTTCTTTAAGACACATACTTTGTTGACATATTTAAACGGAGTTGGAGAAATCTAGTACAATTCAACTCACATTCTCAAATGGACATGAATTTATGTACGGCTAAGTTGGTTGCGTTTATTGGTTGGAAATGTGGTATGGCTAGTCCATTATGAAACCGTCTTGTATCGCGATATATGCAGTGATGCGAATGACACAGGCATCAAAATATAAGATGTTTCCCCAAGGAGTGATTGTCGGCAGGTCGTGCTCTTTCTGTCTCTCTCTTGTCCTGCCGAGGATGCATATTCACTGAGCTCAATCATACATACAATCATGGCCAAAAGTCATGCACCAGTAGACCTAAAGTCAGTTTTTGATGCTTGCACTCAATTTATACAGCGTAATGGTAAAATCAGGAATGCACATTATACATCGTTTTAAAGGAAATTTTATGCTGAATTAATTCAAATATTTTTACAGAATGTTATTACCAGTAATAGAAGTGAAGTTACTAGCAAAAACGTGCAAGTGAGGAAACACAAATTCAGTTCTGAAAAAGCGTTCACGACCATCTAATCCACTATAGCTTTCTCCGACGTCCGCTAGTTAAATATAAAAGGATGTAAAATCGTCTGCCGACTTAGAAGGCAGCTGCTTGTAGTCAGTTGACGGAAGTTTATGCAGAATTCCTGCTAATATTTGAATTTCGGAATGTCAGAGACCCGAAAATTGGTCCTGCCTTTTCAAACCAGGGCAAAAATTATTACTTTGCATGAACTTGGATTCAGTAGTCGTAAAATTGCTGTTAAATGTGACTGTGATCATTCCACTGTCTTGTGCACCATTAAAAGAGTTGCAGAAACTGGATGTGTGGGAAACAGAAAAAGAACAGGTCGACCATGGCTGTGTACTGAACGTGATGATCGCATGTTGATTTGTCGTTCCTTAAAATCAAGGCTTAAAAACAGCCATTGATTTAAGAAATGAGAGGCATTATTGCATCTGCACGTACAGTTCGTCGTAAGCTACAAGAAAATGGACTGAGTGCACGAAAAGCTGCACGAAAACCTTTCTTTACTGAGCAACAACGGCTCAAAAGAATTGCTTGGGCCGAGGCACACAAGAATTGGACTGTTGATGAATGGAAAAATGTTATTTTCAGTGATGAAACAACTGTTACTATTTCGGCTAATAATGGAATTAAATTATATATGTCATCAGGCTGGTGAAAGATATAAGGCATGCTGCACCCAGCCAATAATCAAGCACCCACATTCGGTGATGTTATGGTCCTGTATTTCAGCCAGTGGTGTTGGCCGTCTGCACACTGTTGATGGCACATTAAATGGATCGAAATATGGGGATATTTTGGAGTCCAAACTGCTACCATCTACTCAAGACATGGGTTTGCAGAATTTTATCTTTCAGGACGATAACACGCCATGTCATTGGTCAAAGTTGGTTGACGAGTGCTTTAATCGAAAAGTTATGAGAAAACTTCAGTGGCTAGCACAGTCACCAGTGGGTGAGATTGAAGCAAAAGATCCGTCAACAAGGACCCACATCTAAAACAGCATTGATTGAGTTTATAAGGGCCGTATGGCACGGTGTTATCACCAGCGGACAACTAGAGAAGCTCATTAGTTTCATGCCAAGAAGATGCGCTTTGTTACTGAGAAATCGTCGTTATCCAATTAAATATTAAAGCGTATTTTGCTTGTTGGTAAGTTATTTCAAGTGTCTTGCAAGTTTCAATAATGTACTGTACAGTAATTTTACAAACCAGGGCAAAAATTATTACACTAATTTCGCAAATTCCACTGTTTTTTGCTTTTTATGACTAGATGCTGTACTTTTGCTTGTAACTTCCCTTCTATTACCGGTAATAACATTCTGTAAAAATATAAGAATTCAGCATAAAATTTCCATTAAAATGATGTGTATTCCTGACCTTACCATTACGCTATATCAGTTTACTTTGAAACATCAAAAATTGACTTTCGGTCCACTGGTGAAGGACTTTTGGCCACGACTGTGTAAGCATGCTCACCACTGCACCATCTAAACTTTGCATACTTGTAGATTAGTCGTTTTGCAAGCCAACTGTGGAAAACCAACTGTATTATGCAAAAAGCCGTGAGATGTATTTATCCGGAACAACCATGGGATGTAATTATCCGGAATGGTAGAGGAAAGAGTTAGTGAAGTATGGTCCTCGTATCGTGGGTTTCTCAAATTGCTTGTTACATTTTCTTCTGAGCACACCATTTATCATAGGCTGTTGAAACAATCGAAACAAGAGCACCTGGTGAGCGTATGTTAATTTATTACACTACCCTAAACGTACGTTTCGTAGAAGTTACAATATTAGGTGATTCATATTGGGTTTCTCATACAGTATGTGGATTCTGAAAATGGTTTTGAAAATTTCTTAACATCATGACATCATGTTATAAAACGCCGTGAATTAAAAAGTATAAAAATAATTTTATGACAGATTGCCGGGTTAACATTTTACAGCTGAAATCACATTGCGTTTTAGTTTTTGACAGCGTTTCACGCACTAGTTTTGAGAAACGTTGGACATTGAACGGCAGCCCTACACAGTTAAAAATTTTGTAGTATAGGTTGCACGAAAAGGTGGTGCTATACCAGCAACACTACTTTTGTGGGAAAAGTGAACCACTGTACGTTGCATGAAGCACATAAACATGGTGTGTGTGTGGGGGGGGGGGGGGGGAGTGCGACTTCGCACCATTCAGGTTGGATATCATACTATGTGATATAGATATGGAATTTACGTTGGATATGGTAAAAGCGGAGGCCGAATTTGGACTTTAATCACTGCGCTGTCCCATTAAATCTTCTTCAATGTGTGCCGCTTAGTCACGCCGTAATTGTGTTAACCGCTTCGCCTCATAAAAATTCTGTCTTTAGTAATCAAGCAATAATACGGGTGATAAAATAAATTCATACAGCCTACGCTGCTCGGTAATTGTAGTGTTGTTTTGCTGGCGTAGTGATTGCTTCAAGTTTGACTTGGTCGCAATTTAATTTCAACGGCTTCACGAATCATATTAAATGTTTTATTCACTTACTGTCGAAAATGACTCACATGTTTTAAATTACCATGTAAACAACTAAAAACTTTAAATGTCTATGCAGCTTATAATTGTACTTTCCGTTCAATAAGTTTGAGATGAAAATAATTTTGTAACGTCCCACCAGTTTGTTTTCTCCACGTAATGGAAATGAAGACAGTGCAGAAATTTCTGTTTAGTGGACAATTTATAATTCTGCTACGGCTGTGCTTATTTTGACCGACAGAATGGATTCATTTCTCCGTTAATGGTTTTTCTGGAGGACGGTTTGTGCCACAGGGCGTCGTTCTCATGTCGAGTCGCTCGATGCCGGAGCTGTAAGGATGTAGCTTTTCTCGTGGATGAGACATTGGCTTTATGTTTATTTTTCGACAGTGGCTCTTTCTTTCTCTTTCCGTTACAGTGTCTTTTCTTTCTCATTTTCATTAACCTTTAAATAGAACGAGCGAATTCACATGGTTTCCGTGCTCATGGATGGAAGTCGTTCAGTTTAAATACACAGGTACTCGCTTCTTCTACTCCCCACCCCACACATACACAGTCATTTTTCGCTGCAATCTCAAGGCTTTATCTTCAGCAGATTTCTTATCCTTACTGATATACTTTAATTCACAGCATTTTGCCTCCAACATTGAATGGTTATATACACAGAAAAAAAGCACATGTATTCAGTTTTCTTAAAAAAAAGAAAAAAGAAAAAAAAAAAGAAATTGGAAAGTCTGGAACCGAAACCACTCACCGGTGATGAAAATAGTATTTGGAGATGAAACAAAGAGCCTTGAGACATTTTTCGAGTGGTTCTGTCGTCTTATAGAGGAGCAGATACATGCCAAAAATGACGGAAGCTGTAAACGCCTGTTAATCACAGAAAAACTGTTGCAGATTTACTGCTTAACTTTGTGAGAGACGGCAGAAGATTTTTATCATGAAAATCACTAAGAGGAGGTGTTAGAATTTCTAATCGCTTACGTCAAGCTAGTTTTGAAGAAGATTTGGGAAATAAAGTCTGTTGCTATAACCTCTTACATGTGATCTTTTATTTTGGTTCGTGCCACGGCTGCTGACAGAGGGAGAACTGGACAAAGGAGCGTCTCAATCGGTTCTGAGATGAACAGAAACTTGTGAAGATTTATTAAAAGTATAACAGCTGAGAAATGATTTTCTCTGCTTTGTTTCATTTCATAAAGTATTAAAAAAAGTAAAAAAAAAAAAAAACTGAAAGAAAAGAAAAAACAAAAAAACAAAAAACGCGGAAATACAAACGAAAAAGGGCGGATCAGCTAGCTCTTGGTGATTCCAGAAATCGGAAGGTGATTCCAGAAATCTTCTAGCACTGGCAGGAGCACTGAAATGTAACAAAGCGTGCACAAAGTGAAGGAGCCTGTACTGAAGAGGATTTGTTTTCTAATAAAAATCGTTTTTTGTGTTTTTTTATTTTTTTGTAAATTGTTAAAAGTTTTCTCGATGCTCTTTGATCAGCTCTCCTATGTGTGAAGCATACCCTTTTTACATTGTTTCAATGAAACTTAAAAAAAAATTAAGTTTACATTCTGTAATCAAAACTAACATCTACAGCAGACACAACACGTATGCGAAACAGACCAGGTACTTGGTCTGTTTCGCATAACTGCGGTGTTAGTTGTTTTCTAATCATTGTTGCTTTCTTGAAGTCTTATTTTCTGCCTGTCCAAGTTTTTTTCTTTATCTTGTTCTACGAGTAGTTGATGACAATTAGCTCCTGGCTCAATTCCCATCTCGTGATGCAATTTAAATCTTCTACTACTTCTATCGCTGTCTTCGAGAATAGCATCATTAACTTCAGCTTTGTCGTAGGAAATTCAGCAAAAAGATTTTCAGATACTTTTGACGACCGGGGTGAGAAGAATACTTTGTTGTTTTGAATTCATTTACGTACATAACATCGCAGAACTTACGAGTAATTACTGAAGTTTGTAAAATCATGGTTCCTTTCACCTTGCATCTCTAATGGTTATACCGTGCCTTTTGTGCTTGTATGTATAAATGTCGGACTCCCTGGAAGATTAATATTCTTTGCTTTCCAGAATTGAAGATGAATTGCGAATTGTGACATTCATTTCGTGTAAAATATATACTATTTAAAATAAAAAAAATAAAAAACCCGAAGAACCCCGAGAAAGTCGTTCGATCCTAATGAAACTCCGGATGCAAGTACTTTAAGGCCGAATATACATATCATTAAAGAATAACGACCAGTGACTAAATAGTGGCCCGCCACAGCGTATGGGAACCGCGCATTGAGGAGAATATATGAAGAGCAAAGATCGCTCGCAAGGACAGTTGTGATAGCGGATTGCGGTTGCATTAACCTCCACGTACTGTGAGGATGCCTCGACGTCGGATCCGCGCACAGTACGAGCAGTTGAACGAGTTTGAGAGAGGACGTATAATTGGACAGAGAGAGGCCGGTTGGGTCAAGTCGCCATATCGCTAGGCATTTACGTAGGTCGGAGCGACGCGGCAATCAGACGATGTTGGCGCCAATGGGTAGAGACGGCACGCTGGCAGTGGACAGCCGAGAGCAACGACAGAACGCGAGGATCAAGCGATTGTGAGATTCGCACGAACAGAACCGAATTCGTCGCTTTCAACCATCTGTCGCCATGTTGCGTCAGCCACAGGTACGGAAGTGGACATCCGGACCGTTGCCGGGACTACATTCGAGGAGGCCACTCCGCCACCTATTGCAGTGTCCAATGGCATCGTGTTGTCTTCAGTGATGAGTCACAGTTTGCGCTTGGCGTCGATGACCAGCGCATACGTGCCTGAAGACGAGCCGGCCAGCGCACGCATCCTTCCTTTACCATGAAACGGCACACGGATTACACACCGGGAGTGACTGTCTGGGAAGCCACTTCTTACGATACCCGGACACCCTTGGTAGTCCGTACCACCCTTTCACGGCTCAAGGGCACGTCGACGGTACTGTACGGCCTATTGTGTTGCCATTCCTGTTGCAGCATCACCGAGCAATTTTTCAACAGGATAATGCCCGGCCACACGCAACACGGCTCTCCCAGTCCTGTCTCCGTATTGTCGACAGCCTTCGATGGCTAACCCGATCACCCGACCTCTCACCGATCGAACATATTTAGGACCTGATGGGACGCCACCAATGCCCATCCCATCCCGGTTTGTCGGCAAACTGGTCTATAATTTGGATACCATCTGAAATGTTGTACCTGAAAACAGTATCCGTGAACTGTATGCGACTGTGCCACACCAGGCAACCGCTTGTATCCGAGCTAGAGGTGGCGTTACAAATACTGACTTTTTCCACTCTTGTGGCTGTTTTATCCGAATAAATGGCCCAACTACTCTGGAATTAATCATTTCCTGTACTATACATGTACATTGCACACACCAATTTTCATCTCGATTGGATGATTCCTTCTGGGTGCTTCGTTTCCCCCTCCCCTCCAAAGATATCAACTGATTACACTGGGGAACAATTTTTTTTTCATATTTTCTGTTGCATGAGATTTTTCAACTGATTCTAAGTATTTTTTTCAACGCTGACTTCAAATCTGAAATCGGCTTTCCTCTACATGCTCTAGTTTTCATGAAATCTGAAACTTGGGATTTTCGCAAAAAAAAAAAAGACATCCATTGCTATTTACACTAGGGATAGCTTGAGAACTAGGCTTACATCTACCCTAACCTTAGACTAATTAGGCTAATTTTTTTACAAACATCAATATTATTTATCTTAATCATTAATTTTGGATTCTAGAGATTTATATGATTTACACAAAAATAACACCTGTTTTTCTTTGTTTCAGATCTGATCATGGCTTCTTCAAGTTGACATAAATGTGTAAATAATTCTGATGCATTCTGTTATGTATGTGGCTGCTACACACTTCTTCGTCAAAGGCACAATATAACTTCGTTTGTGAGGCGTGCCTATAAAATAGCCTATTTTGAAGTTCCCCTTGGCGACCAAGACTAGAAATGGGTTCCTCATATTGTGAGTCATAATTATGAGGACTGCCCCGGTGGCGCAGTGGTCTAAGCGATGGCCTCTGATCATTCGTCCGAACGGGGTCCGGGTTCGAATCCCGGTGAGGCACGGATGTTGTGTTTGCCTTCCGGCACTGGCTCTCTCCCTTCCCTGGAACCAGTGACCCTAAATTAGGGACGGGCGACTGCTTGTAGCCCATTAAGTTGCTCACGGTGTTCGTTAAACCTCCAATCAAAAAAAAAAAAAAAAATAATAATAATTATGAGTAATTGCTTCGTGACTGGACAAAAGGAAAACGAAACTGTCTGCCTTTCGGAGTTCCCATGATTTGGCGAGAACCAAAGGACCGCATGACTGACTGCTATTTTTGCCTGGTCAAGACGAAGGGTGTCGGCAGGAAAAAAGAGGATAAGATCTCCTATCCCAGTATTCCCTCAGCAATTCGACCTACTCCGCACTCTGAAGAACTCCTGGTTCCAGTTTTCAGTGGTTTTGCCTCATCTGAAGATGAAGGCTGTGAACATGATCAGGAAGAGCACGAGGGTTGTGATAACGAGCTTTAGGAAATGTTTTCAGAATCCGAAGACTCCTCATCTGATACCAAACAGTCATCAGCCCCTCAACAGTTTAGTCAATCGGAATCGAATGACTTAGTGCGTGTTTTGCGGCTCTCCAAGAAAGCAGCTGAGGTATTATAGCCTCCAGGCTGCAAGAAAAAAACCTACTTGACCACTGTTCCAAAGTTTATTTCCGAAAGCGGGACCAGATTTTTGTGGACTTTTTTCAGAAGACAGCAGTTTGTTTACTGCCACGATATCACAAGTCTTCTCAGGCAATTAAGTGTTACTTCGTGTAATCCAACAAAATGGCGATTATTTCTGGACAGTTCAAAGCGCAGCCTCAAGTGTGTTCTCTTGCACAATGGCAATGTTTACGGAGCAGTCCCAGTTGGTCACTCAGTGCATATGTGAAAAGAACATAATGACATAAAAATGGTCATTGATTTACTTAAATATCACGAGCACAACTGGATCATTTGTGTGGACCTGCAAATGGTCAACTTCCTCCTTGGTCATCAGAAAGGCTTCACGAAGTTGGACATGTGGGACAGCCCAGCTCGAGAGAAACACTGGAACCAGAAGGAGTAGCTCATCCGTGAAACTCTAGAAGCAGGCATACCAAACATTGTGAATGACCCAATCGTCAGCAGAGAGAAAATTATCCCCCCCCTTCCATATCAAGCTCGAGCTTGATGAAACAGTTCGTGAAGGCATTAAAGTACTGGTGGTGAATGTTTTCAACGTATAATTTCTGCTTTTCCTGCTTTGTCTTTCGAGAAGACCAAAGCAGGTGTGTTCGATGGACCTCAAATTCGTGCCCTTGTACGTGATGAGGAATTTGTCAGGAAGGTAAATGACAAGAAGGCGGCAGCATGGATGTCTTTCGTGGCAGTTATACAAAACTTTCTTGGTAACAAAAGGGCAGATAACTATGAGGTTCTCGTTAGTAGAATGCTGTTGGCTTTTCGCGATCTTGGGTGCAACACGAGTGTCAAGCTCCATTTCCTTGGGGCTGTTAGTGAACAGGGAGAGCTCTTCCATCAAGACCTCATGACGATTGAACAGCGCTATCAAGGGTGATGGAACAAAAATATGGTGGCAGACTACTGCTGGAGCATCAAACGAGACTGCCCGGAGAGTGTCCACAAAAGCCACTGCTACAAGCGCAAATTCTTGCCCTGAATAGGACATGTTTGAACTTTGCATTCCATCCTTATCAGTTGTTCTGAATCGCCTATCATCTTTATGTCTAAATATTTGTTAATTTAAAGTAAAAAGGATTAGTGCATACTCATATTTGACTATAATAGATAAATGTTTCAGATTTGACAAGTGGCGATACATATTGTATTCCACACAAGTGATTTTTTTGCCTTTTTTTAAACTTTAATGCATATTGTGATGCACTTAAACGTTTTGTGAACACATAAAGAATGTCTGCCAAGGCGGTTGTTTAAGCATAATTTTAAGACTGCGGACCATAAATTCCTCAGGTAGACTATGTCATCATGCGAGAGGTGTCAAAATTTCGCGAAAAACTGAAAATGTTGAATTGCAAAAAATCTAGAGCTTACAGAAAATAACTAATTTCAGATTTGAATTCAGCACACTCAAATTAGGTAAGAACAAGTGCTGGTATCTATGCAACAAAACCTTTGTTTCTCAGTGTTATTAGTCACTTGTGAGGATTTCAGTTTCTATTATACTACAGTGTGTGATCTGTAAGAGAGATAACAATCTTTCCTTCACGGGCTCTTTTAATTTATTCTGAGGAAACAGTAGGCAATAAACTCACAGTGAGAAACTTCAGTGATGCAGGCAAAGGTACGATTGCTGATCCATTTTCCTTTAACCGAGAGACATTAATAGATTACATGAACAGAATTCGACGAACACTTGTGATAACGAACGTTTGTAATCGTCGTGAACACCCAGGCATATACCGCATGTTCTTTTTACTGTAGAATAATTTGACAGCGAATTTGTACCCAAACAATTATTCAGCTTTGTCAGAGTTGAAAACATCATTATGCCGAGATGCATACCGTTGCAAAATCAAAAAGTTTTGACTGCATTTTTTCTCGGTCTAAATAGTCTTCATACGTATTTCCGATGGTACAAAGGAAAGATGAACCTGGTTATGAGATTGGTTTTCGACAACAAATGTTTCAAACTACACTGCTGGCCACCCAAAATGCAACACCAAGAAGGACACGAGATAGCAAAGTCAAATTTACTGGACACATAACAAGAGATACAAAGATAAAACGATTGAGCTTACAGGCCCGTGCGACTTGCGGAACATGCAGACATCAATAGTTCGTGTGGCCCCCATGGCTGGCAATAACGGCCGCTACACGCCGCGGCATCGAACAAAAGAGGCTTTGGATGTAGGCTTGAGGTATATCGGTCCAGGCTGCTTCCACACGGTGCCACAGTTCATCAGGCGTAGCCGCGGGTGGTGCTTGCCTGACCACTCGGTTGCCGATCAGCGACCAGACGTGTTCGATGGGCGACATATCGGGAGAACAGGCGGGCCACGGCAGCAGTGACACCTGGTGGGCCGTGAAGAATTGTTGCACGATGCGTGCCACGTGCAGGCTTGCATTGTCCTATTGAAACGTGGCCGCTGGCAGGTCTTGCAAATAAGGGAGGACTGCAGGCTCCCAAAACGTCGATGTTGCGGTGGCTGTTGAGTGTACCGGCGATGCGTACCAGAGAGGTGCAGGTGTCATATCCTATTGTGCCCGAAACTATAATGTCAGGCGACGGACCGGTATGGCGATGCATAATGCAGGCGTCATACAGTCTCTCGCTGCGGTGCCGCCACACGCGGATCCGACCATCGTGATGTTGCAGGCAGAAGCGGGATTCGTCGGAGAAGACAATGTCGCGCCATTCCGTAGTCCAGGTGCGGCGTTCAACGGCTCACTGCCGCCACACTCTCCGGTGGTGTAACGTCAATGGTAATCGGAACAATGGGCGCCTTGCGGCAAGTCCCCGCTCTTGCAGATGACGTCAAACGGTACGTGCTGACACAGGTTGTTGCGCAACACACCCTAATTCCTGCGCTAACGTTCGTGAGATGGCGGTGCGAGCCGTCAATGCCCGCCGCACAACATGCCGGTCCTATTGATCGGTGGTGTGCCGCGGCTGCGGCAATCGCTCACGTCGGTCCGTCCGTCCCTCCTGCACCCACCAAATCCATACTCGCCTCACTGTGGCTGGATGTCGCGTCCCACACGGGCGCCGATGTCTCGGTACGATAAACCGCTGTCGCGATAAGCCACTATTCGTCCTTCGTCGAACTACGAAACGTGCTGGAATGACTGCCGTATTCTGCGTCGAGGCATCAGGAAGCTTCCACGCACAGGTCCGGCATCACAACGCACTTCCACTACTTACACACCGCCTTTTGTGCACCCTTCCTATTGTGCTTCTCGGCGGCGTGCTGGGCGCACATGATTTGCATATGCCCTGCAATGATAATCGTTTGCATGTCCTCTCGCAGGCGACGCATGCTGCGAATTTCAGGCCAATCGGATGCTTCCTTCTTGGAGTTGCATTTTGGGTGGCCAGCTGTGTAGTTTGAACGTCTGATCATCTTCAACGTGATTTCCTCCGGAAAATTGAAACCGAAAACTAAACGTTCTTCAATGCTAAACTGAAAGCTTTTGGCAGAATATGTTCGGACCTGGGACCTTTTTTTTGAAAGGTTTTAATAGTAGAAGTTACAACATGAGATCATTTTATAACTGCTTACGTCATCGAAGATGTTGGGGAAATACCCGAATTCACTTGGCACAGTTACATTCTCAATTTAGTCTAAACAGCATTTCGAATCAAATATTGTGTGGGCATCGACTATGTGAGCATCAGATACCGACATCAAAATACATAAAAAACATGCTGTTTTTTGCACGATATTATACTTGCAGTTAAAGTAATCTAAAGGTGGTGAAATACCTTTAATCATTATAAACATGCAAGTTAAAATATATATAGTGTGAAAACCCACATAAGATCTTTCGACCCTCTCACAGGGGTAATAATCAGATGTAAGACGTAGTACCCAACAGCAGAGGTCTTATATACCGTAAAACATGATGCCACATAAAAAACCGAAAAACTAAATAAATTGAACAGTACATACATACCCAAGTTCCTAGAGGTGGGGCGATGCATATGGTAAGGCAAAAAGTAGACTAGTCAAACACCAATAAAGTAATAGACCCATGTTACGTAGAATTAGAGTTCAATACCATCTTTCAAGCTGGAGATATAAGGCAACGAGGTTCATCGTTGCAACTTGATTATCAAAAGGAATAAATAAAAAGGCTTTCCGTGAAGAGGCAGTCAAACTTCGAAGAATTGGTGTTCAAAACTGTGGTGTCTTTCCAAACAGGAAAATGGGTTCCATTAGCAACACATCTTGAAAAAGCCGAAGAAGTAGCTATGTTCCTTAACACGGGTTCTTAATTTCCTGGAGGTAGAACCTATGTAAATAAGATCCGTGTCATTTTGGGCCACCACTTTAAGCGGTACAAACCCCTTACAGCGGTGGACCAAAATGCCAAATTTATCTCAAAACCCCAAATTTATCTCACAAGTTCACTGGGTCTCTGTCACTCTTACCACAAGAAAAAAAATATTTCAAAAAAAGAAAAAAATTGTATTTTGACTTCTGTGCACAACGATTTTAACCTCAGATACCGACATCCCCTATAAGAGTTCTTGTTTGGTTATGTTCTGCCACGTTATTTTGACTAGCTGCTTAACTCACATTGCGCCCCATTGTGATTATAAGTTGCCGCCCGATAAGAATGAGCTGCAAATGAAGAAGTAAGGGTAACAAACAAAATTATATTAGTAGTATTGAGTTAAACGTTAAGTTCAGATGCAGTAAATCACAGTAAGAAAAAGGTGAGGTTGCGTATGACGTAGCTATACACTTCATATTCGCCCACGAGTGAAGGCACAACGCTGAAATAACAGAAAGTAAAGGCTAGTAAGTCTTAAAGCATTCGAAGGTGAAAAAATAGTACAAATGAACGAAATTGTAGGGCATTGTAGGGATTTTTGGCATTATGGGCTGAATATCTCCCCTACTGAAACACGCCGATCAGCTTAGCCTCCACTTAAGAGGATGTCCAAATATTATAAGACACCTACACGAATTGTAATAGAAAGTGCCCTTAGTTCATAAGGGATCATTTTAGCTTCCGTGTGGATAGTTCTGCCGATTTCTGAAGCAGTGTGTTTTCAAAAACATAAATGTTCAGGCAGTGAGGCAGGCAGTGAGGCATAGGTGCTTTTGAAACACTCCTGATGAGCTCCTAAACAGGAAAGGAAAGCAAGTTAATATTATATAATCGAGGACTGGCTCTTTTCCGTTAACGCAGTCTTGTTGTTTTGGAAACACTTGCCTTCTTGTACGTACATTTCTAGAAGGGAGAATATCGCCTGTGGATTCAAAAGCTATGCTTACTCTACTTTTAAGTGGCAACAGTAATGACGATAAGAAATTTAACATATGGTTACACTATAAGAAATTTCTGAAATTCACGAGTCATTTTCCGTGATTCCTTTTGTTGTAACGAAGCATATTTCTGATACTACATTTTCCGTGAAATGATGAGGGAAAAACCAGCGGCACACGTCCTGAACTGCAGGCGTAATGGTCTGGGGAGCCATCGCGTATGATAGCTGGACTTACCTCACAGTGATCCGAGGGACGTTGACAGCCCAGCGCTACGTACAAGAGATCCTGATTTTCCAACAAGATAACACCCGTCCGCACACGGCTCGGGTTTCTCAGGACTGTCTACGGCATGCTTCAGTGGCCGGCCAGATCGCCTGATCTCTCGCCCATCGAGAACGTGTGGGACCTGATGGGACGCCAGCTTTCTCCATGTCCCAGTGTTCGTTATTTAGAGCGTCAGTTGCAAGAAGTGTGGGCCAATCTGTCCCAGGATAACACACGGCGTCTTTTTGACTCCATGCCGGACCATATCACGGCATGTATCCGAGCACGAGGCTGTCCGACGTGGTACTAACGCTGACCGGAATGTGTACCGTATGTCTGCGGGAAATCGTCCTGCTGCTGTGATATTGTAATCACGTCTGTCTTTGGTATGTACCATCTCACCACTAAAATCTCATTTCAATCTGACCCTCCACCTTGGTGCGCTGATTTTTATGACAATGAGTGTATATAGTGAACAGAGACTCCTAGTGCTTATATAAATAAAAAAACAGGAACAGGTAGGGAATTCGTATTTCATTACCTGTTAAATAAAATCGATAAGTTCTGTGAAGTCATAGTTCTTTCTTTATTTTTTAAAAGAAGATTCATTCAGGGTTAAACAGTTGAAGCTATCATTTGACGTACTAAACTGTAAAATGCAAAGACTTTCCCCTTTTGCAGATATCGTGGAACAATTGAATGCATTTAGCATGTAAGTAATGTTCAAAACTACATTGCCCGACTGTAAGATCTCGTATTTACGTGACTAACAGATGTCTAGTGTTTCACTGCTGGTAATGCATTAAATTTAGCTGTACACTCACTCTAATATTTATATGCTCTGAAGTACTAACCTTTAATTCCCGCAGCGTTGATACTTGTTTTTCAGTTTACTTTGTCTGGATTACTACGGCAGAAAAGATTTCGCGTACATAAATGAGAAGATAGGAAATCTCTCTCTCTGTCATTTTCATGTAGGACTTCCGTCCACAGGTAGTAGAGTTTAGGTCCCAGCCACCTACAGCGAGATCGCCTTTTGGGCAGGACACAGAAACGGAAGGAATGAGAGCAAGTCTAGCGACTTTTGACAGAACAGTTTGTAGTGAGATTAGAGTACAGTAGATGGCGCCACCGTACAAGTACGATATTGCACACAGATGGGTGAGAGAATTTCAGGGAGGACATAGGAAAGGATACCCATTTAACCAGTGGGTCCAGCCTGGGGGCCGTCACTTTACGTGCTCGTCCGATGCACGGCGGATATTCAGCGATTGTTAGTAAATCACACCATCTCTGAAAGATCAGCCCAGGCTAGAACCTGGGGACCCAGCATCGATAGCCTGAAACACTAACCACTAAGCCATCCGCGGCTAAATGAGAAGATTTTACTATTACTTCAATTTATGGCAACCCAGTTATACCACTCCCATCAGGTTCGAATTTCCATACCAAACTAGGATATGGTAACAATGCCGCACGTATTCAGATTTCTGACTATATTTCTTGTGATTTATTATTTGTAGCCATTTTTTCCTGATTTTTTCCCCTGCTGTTTCTTTTTTTATATAAACTCGTCACAAAAAGTTGGGGATATTGCGGTTTCGAAGGAAAAACGTGGTGATATACAAATTTAGCGGTTGCTGGAGATCGGTTATTAACTACGTCATTATGTCAATAAGCATCACACAACACAAGACGTGGGGTGCTAGTTCTGATAAAAGTACCCCGCGAGAAGTGGAAAACGGGTCATTTCACCACTTGATTCAGAAGTTTCCTGAATGTATTTCCTTCAGTGTGGAATTAACCTGAAATGATGTCCAGACGACGTTCAAGCATTGACAACAGAAATAGGGGCAGGTGTACAGCAGATTGGTGTGGCTGCTGCTTTAGGAGTTTCGCAGAGTTTAGTAAGTCGGCTACATACGATTTCTACGTCATGGAAATGTTGCAGATCGACCCAGGAGTGGTCGCCCGAGGATAACCACCAGATGGCAAGATTGCTACCTGACAGTAAGTGCTCGGAGAAGGCCTAGTATCACCAGTAGCCAACTCCGGGAATGACTTCGAGATGCTTCTGATGTCACAGTATGTACTCAAACGGTACGAAACCGTCTTTACGAATACGGACTAAGAGGAAAGACGCCGCTGAGATGTATGGCATTGATATCAGCTCACCGTCTTCAAAGATGTACCTGGGTCGGATAGTAGATGTCATGGAATACAGAGTAGCACCATGTACTTTTCACAAACGAGTCCCGTTTTGCTTTTTATCCTAATACTCGACGAGGACACTTGTTTAAGAGATCCGGCACACGAATGCAACCACACTATGTTCACTCCGTCCACTCTTATCAGTGGCAGTCTGTTCTAGTCTGGGCAGGAGTGTGCTTTAATGGCCGTACTACTTACTTCTTTGCAGGCCGGTCGTTCTGATGCCGACCGGGTGAGAGTTCTTTGCGTGTCTTGGTTGAGCTATACTGCACTGCTTAGCAGAACTGACGATTTCAACCGCAAGACGGGGTTTCATCCCGATCTCGCGATTTTTCTTTTTTAGAATAGGTGAACATTATGTTGCCTACTAAATAGAACAGTGACGTGACTTAGAAAAAACGCCCTTGTAAGGGCGAAGTTCCGTTCAGCCCGCATAGAGACTCTGGCATCAGTTTCGGGTACGTCGACGTCGTTCCGGCCCCGCTGACGAAGGGACTGTTTGATCCCTTGTCAGCCCAAAGCCCGAGCGCCCGGATTCTAAGGTTAGACTCGAGTGGGAGAATCCCAGGGTGCCCACTCAGTACTTAGAAGAAATTTGTGTTTTGCATCTCTCTCACAGAGATGTCAACTACCCAGAAGGGTAAAGTGAAACCTAAGGGGTCAGCCCCCAAATCGTCCGGGTCAACCCGAACGCAGAAGGTAGCGGCCGAAGCACTACCAAGCCCTGTCGGCAGTGCTAAAGGGCTCAGCCCAACCTCCGAGAACAGCCGGAAGGTGGAGCCCAATGCCAGGAGGAAACTGTCAAAGACGCTTCCCCCAGCGAAGGGCTCTAAAGCCGCTACACCCACGAAGGGAGCCTCACCCTCGGCTGAGCTTTCTCAGTCAGCTAGTGGTGTAAGCACGCCCTTGCCACCTCCGCCCATGGCAAGGAAGGGTAAAACACCACCCCAGCCCGAACCCTCTCGGGCTCCTGAGGTCGTCCGCTGGTGCCCCAGAGATACCTTTGGTGGGCTACCAGCATCCCAGGACACCCCTGGTGCTTACACCTGAGGCTTTCATGAGCTGCATTTTCACCCTCATTGGGGAAGTAGAGTCCGTTCTCAAGGACTCGCGGGTCACTTCCTCAGGGAGAGAAAAGGTGTGGAAAGCGGCCCTGAATAGTATTAATAAGTCTTGTTACGAGCAAGCCGATCGGGTGGCTTATATTGAAGGCAGGCTGTCCGTTCGGCAGGAGTGGAGCTGCAAAGCCGACGCCAAAATGGTTTTCTACGCCGAAGTGGCTAGGAAAGGGGCTAGCACGGTGAAGGGTCTTCGCCCGCCCCGATTGAGAATAAAAATAAGAAAAAGACGGGAGACAAAAGACATGTGCTTTTAGTCTACTCCACAGTCGAGAGTGCGTCCTCAGAGGACACGAAGAAGACCCTGAAAACTGCAGTCAACCCAACTAAACTGTTGATAGGGGTCAAGAGCATTCGGAGCATCAGGAAAGGTGGGGTCGCGGTGGAGTGTTTCCGTCCCGGGGAGCTCAACCGCCTTGCCCAGGAGTTGAGGAGCAATCCGTTGACCAAGGATTGCACACTCTCCACGGCCACACGAAAGAGACACCCCCGGTTGATAGTCTATGGGGTCGACGGGGATCTCTCAAGGAAAGAGTTCGAGGAGGCGGTTTGCGGGCAGAACCCAGAACTCGAGAACAGGTTTAAAGCCTGTTTTCCCATCAAGGGCAAGGGAGCTAGGGTCCACTGGGTGGCTGACGTGGAGCCCAATGCCTTCAAGCACTTGGTGAGGCGGAAGACACTGAACTTGGGTTGGTCAGTGCTCCGCCTAAAGGAATTTTTGCGGGAGATTAGGTGCTTTCGGTGCAATGGCTTCGGCCATTTCCGAGGCAACTGCCCCGAGTCAGAAGCAAGGTGCGGCAATTGCGGTGAAGTTGGGCACCAGCACCAACAGTGTGCAGCCGCACCGAAGTGCAGCAATTGCACTGCTGCGAATGCCAAGTTCCGGCTGAAGCTGGACGTCTCTCACTCCAGCTTCAGTAAGACGTGTCCTAGTCTTATTAGGGAACTTGAGCAGAGGAAAAGCCGGGTCAACTATGGTTGACAGATGGAAGTACCCTCGGAGGTACGTTGCTCTCGTTATTGAGCTTTTGGGTCTATTGACCAAGGTATTTTTGATGACCCTGGCCCGGGGTTATCACCACAACACTGGCCCTAGCGCTGTGGACCATGTAAATAATTTCTATGTGTGCCTAATGTGATTCAATGTCTGAATATTTGTGAGAGGGGTGCAAGAGACCCTCAGTGTAATGTGCATGTATTTTGTCACCATTGATACCGAATAAAGGACTTTTGTCCCAAAAACTCGCGTTGGAGGGCGATCTCCCGGCCACGAGATGGGAAATTTTTCGAAAAGTTGCTTGCCCCAACTGCCCATAGCACGTCGCACACACGGGTTGTGACAGAAGGGTGTAAGGTACCGGTCCCGTGGGGGAAGCAGGTCCCCACAGGTCTCTAGACCGAATCTGTCCGAGTGAAAGACTGTGCTCTCCGGTGACTGACGGGCTAGCTATCGCAGCGCCGTCAAGGATCCTATGAATCCCAAAAATTTCGAGAGTGTTCAACATTTCCCTGCGAAGTCAACACTTTGACGGTGCAGGTAAAGTCATCAGCTAGTATTACTTCTTTGCACGTTTGTCAAGGAAACATGATTGCCACTGTGTACTGAACCGAGATCGCTGCGCTTATTGTGACCCTGTTTCACGCTGCTACTGGAAGTAAATTCCATTTTCTCGATGACAATGCACCAGTCACCGTGCCTTGAATGTGCTTCAGGTGGTCTCGTTCATTTCGTCGACAACTCATTTCGTCGACGCCACTTCGTCGACACTATATTATAACAGTCGATTCCTCAAAATTTTCGTAAAATCTACAGTTTTCAATTTGGAACCACCAAATTTGGTATACTATCTCATTGTACTCTTACATCAATTTATACCAAAGACGGAAGAGGTGGTCGAGCCCGGGTTCAAGGGAAATCTACAGTTTTCAATTTAGAACCACTAAATTTGATATACTAACTTACACCGTAGACAGTTTTTGGAAGGGGCCGGGGTCAAGGGAGCCCCATACAATATTTTCGTAAAATCTAGTGTTTCCAATTTAGAACCACCAAATTTGGTATACTGTCTCATGGTACTCTAACTTACACCGTACACGGTTTTTGGAAGGGGTCGGGGCCCGGGGTCAAGGGCCCCCATACAACATTTTCGTAAAATCTACAGTTTTCAATTTGGAACCGCCAAATTTGGTATACTATCTCATGGTACTCTCTCTAACTTAGACCGTACATCATGGGTTTTTGGAAGGGGTCAAGGAGGCTCCATACAACATTTTCGTAAGATCTACAGTTTTCAATTTAGAACCACCAAATTTGGTATACTATCGCATTGTACTCTTACACCAACTTAGACCATAGACGAAAGGAGTCGGGGCCCGGGGTCAAGGGGCCTAATGCAAAATTTTCGTACAATCTGCAGTTTTCGATTTAGAACCACTAAATTTGGTATACTATCTCACCGTACATGGTTTTTGGAAGAATTCGGAACCCGGGGTATAAAGGGAGCCCCATACAAAATTTTCTCAAAAATGTCCATTTTTTACTTAAGAACTGCACACCATTTCTGCACTCTAATACCCTATCTGCGAGCTAAGTTAGAGTACCATGAGATAGTATACCAAATTTGGTGGTTCTAAATTGAAAACTGTAGATTTTACGAAAATTTTGTATGGGGCCCCTTTCACGCCGGGCAAAACCTTTTCTAAAAACCGTCTACGATCTGAGTTACAGTACCATGAGATAGTATACCAAATTTGGTGGTTGTGAACTTTTTTCGGTTTGTTAGGAATCGACTGTTTGCATATACTGTATAGTGTCGATGAAGTGAGTGTCGACGAAGTGAACCAGACCCGCTTCAGGAGCTGGAAAATCATGGGATTGAATCATTACAGCTTACCCTGTACAGCGACGTCTGGATAACCACGTTCAATGCCTCTAGTACGCTGACAGACTTCCGTAACGCGTTGCCTGTAATATGTAACAGACACTCATCAATAATGTCATTGCACGTTTGCTTCGTAGGTGTCAAGACGGTCTTCGACACAGAGGTAATGTTACCGGGTACTGAAATCCGGAGATATGGAGGTACTCCGAATTTGCCATTTCGTTTATATTGCTGTGCTATTTTCTTGTGTTCAGAAATTGGACAATGAATTCTTTTTGTTATGTAGCTTCACTGATGTTATTTTAGTGCGTGTTTCTTGAGTCAAATACATACATCCTTCATATCATGCAATATCCCTAACGTTTTGTGACCAGTGTGTACCGGGCAGTTTGTTCCAGCTAACAGTGCCGGACTGTGAATCTATAGACGATCCTGGAAGCTGAATTTTTATGACCCACTGTTTGGGAAAATTATGCAAGCACCCCAACCTTAAAATCAACGGTATGTCAACATCCCCATTTCCTGCTTTCACGTCTTTTCAACTCAAGTGTAAGAATTAGGGCAGCGTTTGTGTTGAGACAATAAATACAGTGGTGTGCAAAAGTGTTGCATCACCTGCAAATACCGTGAATTTTTAAGTTTAACTCTTTTTTTAACTAATTTTCATAATTATTTCATCATTTATACACGGGTGTGCAAAAATTAAGGACGAAAAGGAGAAATTAGCATAACAGCGGAATGAGCAGGCAGAACGGACCGAAAGACCACTCAGGAGATAGACTAGGGTCCGGTACGGTAGGGCATGCGCTTATATACAGCATGAAGTGGGGGGGGGGGTCGGAAGGGTATAAAGCACACGGGCGGTGTTCCCACAGCAATATGGTGAAAGTTATTGCACGGTGTACATAGGTTTGAACGACGTCGAGTTGCTGCCACCGTGTGATATGGCCAACAGGCAATCCAGTAGACAACATCTGGATGACTTTACCCGAGGTCGCGTCATTGGGAAGTTGGAAGAAGGTCGAAGTGTGGGTAGTGTGGCCATAGTGTGTTCGGGATCCCTCACGGCATCGTTTCACAAGCTTGGAGAGCATTTCAAACGACAGGAACAACTGTCCGAGAGTTTAGCAGTGGTCGTCCACGAGCAACCACGGCGGCGGACGACCGGTATATTGTCCTACAGGCAAGAAGAGACAGACAGAGGGAAAAATCGCAAGGCACATGTAACAGACAACTGGACGTCCGTTATCGCGTTTTACCGTGGCCAGGAGGCTGCACAAAGGTGGTTTATTTGTACGACGACCAATACGGTGTGTGCCATTAACGCCTGCTCATCGGTGACAGCGGTTTCTGTGGTGTCAGGAACAGAAGAACTAAACACATCAGCAATGGGGTAGAGTTCTCTTTACGGATGAGAACCGATTTAGTCTGACGAGTGATTCTGGACGTACACACAACTGGAGAGAGCAGGGAACACGCAATCACAACTCCAACATCATCGAAATGGACCGGTTTGGAGGTGGCGGAGTTCTCGTTGGGGGGGGGGGGGTATCATTCTTGGTAGCCGTACTGACCTCCACATCTTCCAAGGAGGTTGTCACTGGTGTCCGCTATTGTACCGAGGTTCTCCTGCCTCACGTGCGGCTGTTTAGAGGTGCTGTGGGTCCTGAGTTTCTCTTCATGGACGACAACGCTACACCTCATCGTACAGTGGCTGTCGCAGAGCTGTTGGAGAGTGAAGATATTCAACGAATGACTAAATCCAATCGAACACGTGTGGGGCCTTCTTGGGAGACGCTTGGCAGCACGTCACCAGCCGCCAGCAACGATTCCGCAGCTGCGATTGGCGCTACAAGAGGAATGGGCCGCGATGCCTCAACAGCTCCTTGACAACCTCGTCCTCAGCATGGACAGACGTTGTAAATCCTGCAACGCAGTCAGGGGTGATCATATCCCCTACTAAAGACTGGATTTTTCTTGGCAGACGCCTGTCACATGGACTTTTCTGTCTTCTGTCCAGTTGTGCTCGAAGCTACCTTTTCAATAAAGTCCCTTTGCATCCTTTGGATTCGTTGTTTGGACGGTTTTGCTCACTTTTCCCATATTCTTACATCTTGGGGATCTTATGGTGTGATTTGAGTCGATGTGTAGCACTTCTGCACGACGTTACATTCGAAAAACCGTCTCGTCCTTAATTTTTGCACGCTAGTGTATGTCATTAGATGCGAAATTTAACGGAGATTTCGAAATGACTTAGTTTTCCTGCAGCTACTTCTGTTCTTAACATATGGCATAAAATATGGGGTTTGACAAACACATTGAAATTCACGTTAGCTGCGTATCTGTTGTTACAGCTAATCATAGACATTTTTTTACCTGATTGGCTGCTTCCTAATGCTATCCTAATTCTACTCCAGCCTTTGTAAGGGTTGACGCAGAGGTACAACAGCATTGTAGTGGTTGTTTCTTGTAGTTATTAGGGTATAATTTGTGTACATTCTCAATAACGGTTAAAACTATGGAATTGTCCTCAGCGGACAGAGTAAAAATAGTTGTTCTTCATGAAGAGGGGTATCCTTCAAGGCAAATCGCTGAAAGAGTGGGCTGTCATCAATCTACAGTTATTAGGTTACCGAAGAAAGTAAAGGACACTGGTGATATTAAAAGTATACGTCACAGTGGGAAGGCCCAGATCCACTACAACTAGGCAGGACACAGTGCTCAGAAAGAAAAGAACACTTAGCTTGGCAGACAGGAAGCTCGATTCACATGAATTGCTTCAAAGATGGTCTGAAGTGACTGATGTTACTGTTAGGAGGAGGCTGCAAAGGCAGGCGTAAACATAGTTCCAAACGGGTCAAAAATTTTGGACCCGGATCCGGCCGTCACATAATTGGACCAGACCCGGACATATCTGCTTTGAACTATAAATTCTTATATCATCATCAGTCCAGTGCTGGATGAAGGTCTCCTCAAGATTGTTCAACAACGGACTGTCCTGTGCCTGTCTCCTCCATCGACCAATCTCCCACGTGCTCTTCTGGGTCCTTTCCTGTCCCTTGGAATCTAGTCTAAGATTTCGGTTATCCATAGGTGGTCTGTTCTTCTGGCAATATGTCAAGCCCATTGCCATTTCAGGGATTTTACTCTGATCACGAAGTTTTTGTGTACGGCGTATGATGGATGTCGGTGAAGCCCGAGTTGTATGTCAAGATCGCTGTAAATGGAGAAGTTTGATTCGTCAACAGTAAGTAAAAATTATCTGGTAGTTTGTATTCTGGAGCAAACCTTTGAATCTTAAATCACTAAGCTGTTCAGCTTAGTGATTTGAGTGAGTGATTGGCAATTTCTTCCACTCTTGTCATTTTCGTTATCAATGAATTCTTCTATTTATCTTTCTTGGTTACACCAAACATGCATCTCTCTGTGCTTTTTTCAGTTGTCTGCAGTCTTTCTATGTCTTTTTTTTACGCTTTCCATCCGTAGGTTGAAGAAGCGTATATGCTCCAGCGTTGTCCGTCCGTCTGTCCGCTCGATAACTGGCGTAAAAATGGTTCAATTTAGATGACATTTTAGTATGTGGTAGGGGACCACCCGGGGACGAACCCTATTGAAAATGGGACAAATGGGGTCAAAGGTCTAGACGTAGGAGCGGGATCCATTCCATTGCACTTATACGTCATAACTTGCGTAAGTATGGTTCGATTTCGATGAAATTTTAGTATGTCGTAGGGGACCACATGGGAATGAACCCTACCGAAAATGGACGAAATGGGGTCAAAGGTCAGGACATAGAATTGCGATCCATTCCATCGCCCTTGTCCCATATTATTAAGGTGGACGTCAAGTAATTTTGCTTCCTATACTTCCAATGGAAAAACTTGTACACATTTTCTTCACAATTAATGTCCCCAAGGATGAAAATCTGAACATCGATTAAAATAACTTCTTATTATCACTTGGAATACTTAATATTTTCTAAAACATAACCATAATTATATTAAAAATTAATAACTTTTCCTTTGGTGGTGTTGAAACCAGAAAATGGATGGCGCGACCTGTACTTTGATGACGTCAGTAGACAAACAAATGTTGGATTGCATAATTATGGTTTTGTTTTAGAAAATATTAGGTACTCCAAGTTATAAAAGGAAGCTATTTTAATCGATGTTCAAATTTTCATCCTTGTGAACGAATTAATTGTTTAGAAAAAAGATGGCGCGACCTGTATTTTCATGACGTAAGTAGACAAACAAATGTTGGATTGCATAATTATGGTTATATTTTAGAAAATATTAAGTATTGCAAGTTATAAAATGAAGATATTTTAATCGATGTTCAAATTTTCATGCTTGGGAACGCATTAATTGGGAAGAAAATGTGTACAGAAATTTTTCCATTCGAACTACAGGAAGCAAAATTACTTGACGTTCACCTTAAAGGAGAAATTCTTGTATCTATGAAAATTTTATTTTGAAAACGGCTCTAAGGATTTTGATGAAAGTCGTTAACCTACCGTTTTCTGGTACTAGAAATCGATTTAGCTTGATCTCGACTTTAGAAAAATTCGTTTAGTGGGTTAATAACCACCCCGAATTACCGCGTTTTTAATTTAATGTCATGGCGTCGTCCGATTAAATGTTGGCGCGCGGTCACGCCATCTGTCTCATTACGTCACGCGTTGTGTGCGTATGTTCGTCCGCACGATAACTCGCGTAAAAACCGTTCGATTTCGATGAAATTTTAGTATGTGGTAGGAGAACACCTGGGTAGGAACTCTGTTGGAAGTGAACGAAATGGGGTTAAAGGACATAGCAGTGGGATCCATTCCACTGCTCTTATGCGTCATAACTAACGTAAAAAAGGTTCGATTTCGATTAAATGTTAGTATGTGGTAGGGGATCACTTGGGGACAAACCCTATTGAAAATTGGCGAAATGGGGGTCAAAGGTCAGGACATAGGAGCGGAATCACTTCCTTCGCTATTATGCGTCATAACTTACGTAAAAATGTTTCGATTTGGATGAAATGTTAGTATGTTGTAGGGACCTTCCTGGGGACGAATCCTATTGAAAATGGGCGAAATGGGTCAAAGGTTAGGACACAGAAACGGGATCTATTCCATAGCCCTTATGCATCATAACTTACGTAAAATTGCTTCGATTGCGGCAACACTTTTATCATGTTATTTCGGAGGTATACTGAACCAGTTCTGTAGATACGGCATTCTCCGTGATCTGCACGAGTGCGGATTGCGGGAAACTTACCATCTTTCATCGTCGGATTTCTCCAGGACCGGAGTTTCCGTGTCCTGGAGAAATCCGTTTGATGAAAGATGGGGCGGTGTACGCTCAGGAATTCGGTGACAGCTATAGCACGGTGTACATCGGTTTGAACGACGTCGAGTTGCTGCCACCGTGTGATATGCCCAACAGGCAATCCAGTAGACGACATCTGGATGACTTTACCCGAGGTAGCGTCATTGGGAAGGTCGAAGTGTGACTAGTGTGGCCGAGGAGTTTGGGATCGCTCACAGCATCGTTTCACAAGCTTGGAGAGCATTTCAAACGACAAGAACAGCTGTCCGAGAGTTTAGCAGTAGTCGTCCACTAGCAACCACGGCGGCGGACGACCGGTATATTGTCCTACAGGCGAGAAGAGACAGACGACAGACAGCGGGAGAAATCGCAAGGCACATGCAACAGACAACTGGACGTCCGTTATCGCGTTTTACCGTGGCCAGGAGGCTGCACAAAAGTGGTCTATTTGCACGACGACCAGTACGATGTGTGCCATTATCGCCTGCTCATCGGAGGCGGCGGTTTCTGTGGTGCCAGGAACACAAGAACTGGACACATCAGCAATGGGGTCGGGTTCTCTTTACGGATGAGAGCCGATTAAGTCTGACGAGCGATTCTGGACGTATACACATCTGGAGAGAGCAGGGAACACGCAATCACACCTCCATCATAGAAAGGGACCGGTTTGGAGGTGGCGGAGTTCTCGTTTGGGGCGGTATCATGCTTGGTAGCCGTACTGACCTGCACATCTTCCACGGAGGTTCAGTCACTGGTGTCCGCTATTGTACCGAGGTTCTCCTGCCTCACGTGCGTCTGTTTAGAGAGGATGTAGGTCCGGAGTTCCTCTTCATGGACGACAACGCTGCACCTCATCGTACAGTGGCTGTCGCAGAGCTGATGGAGAGTAAAGATATTCAATGCATGGATTGGCCCGCAAGGAACCCGTACCTAAATCCAATCGAACACATGTGTTCTCGGGAGACGCTTGGCAGCACGTCACCAGCTGCCAGCAACGATTCCCGCAGCTGCGATTGGCGCTACAAGAGGAATGGGCCGCGATGCTTCAACAGCTTCTTGACAACCTCGTCCTCAGCATGGACAGACGTTGTAAATCCTGCAACGCAGTCAGGGGTGGTCATTTCCCATACTAAAGACTGGATTTTCTTAGCTGCCGCCTGTCACATGGAAGTTTCTGTCTTCTTTCCAGTTGGGCTCGAAGCTACCTTTTCAATAAAATGCCTTTGTATGCTTTGGATTCCTTGTTTGGACGGTTTTGCTCACTTGTCCCATATTCTTACATCTTGGGGATCTTATAGTATGATTTGAGTCGATGTGGAGCACTTTTGCACGACGTTACATTCGAAAAACCGTCTCGTCCTTAATTTTTGCACGCCAGTGTATGTGGTAGGAGACCACCTGGGAAAGAGCCCTATTTAAAATGGTTGAAGTGGGGTCAAAGGTCAGGACATAGGAGCGGGATGCATTCCATTGCTCTTTTGCGTTATAACTTGCGTAAATATGGTTCGATTTCGATGAAATTTTAGTATGTCTTAGAGGACCACATGGGAATTAACCCTATCGAAAATCAGTGAAGTGGGGTCAAAGGTCAGGTAATAGGAGCGGGATGCATTCCATCTCCCTTATGCGTCATAACGTGCGTAAAAATGGTTCAATTTCGAGGAACTTTTAGTATGTGGTAGGGGACCACCTGGGGACGAACCCTATCGAAAAGGGACAAAATGGGGTCAAAGTTCAGGACATATGATCGGGATCCATTCAATCGCCCTTATCCCATACTATTAAAGGAGCAATTCTTGTATGTATGTAAATTTTTTTGAAAACTGCTCTGAGGATTTTGATGAAAGTCGTAAACCTACCGTTTTCTGGTACTAGAAATCGATTTAGCTTGATCTGGACTTAAGAAAAATTCGTTTAGTGGGTTAAATAACCACCCCGAATTACCACGTTTTTAGTGTCATGGCGTCGTCTCATTAATGTTACCCATGCTTAGAAATCTTATGACGTCACAATCTCGCGATTGAGATGTTGGCGCGCGGTCACGCCATCTGTCTCATTACGTCACGCGTTGTGTGTGGGTCCTATTAAAGTTTTATGACGTCACACTCTTTCGAGCAGATAGCCGCGATTCCCACCTGCCTCATTACGTCACGCGTTGTGTGCGTATGTCCGTCCGCACGATGACTCGCGTAACAATCGTTCGATTTCAATGAAATTTTAGTATGTGGTAGGGGAACACCTGCGAAGGAACCCTAATGAAAGTGAACGAAATCGGGTCAAAGGTCAGGACATAGGAGCGGGATCCATTCTACTGCCCTTATGCGTAATAACTAACGTGAAAAAGGTTCGATTTCGATGAAATATTGGTATGTTGTAGGGGCCTGCCTGGGGACGAATCCTATTGAAAATGGGCGAAATGGGATCAAAGGTCAGGACACAGGAGCGGGATCTATTCCATAGCCTTTATGCATTATATCTTACGTAAAAATGCTTCGATTGCGACAAAATTTTATCATGTTATTTCGGAGGTATACTGAACCGGTTCTGTTGAATATCTTCGAAATGGGATCAAAGGTCAGGTCACAGGACCGAGATTTATTCCACCGCCATTATTCTCATAACTTGAGTAATGATTTCTGGTATGTTGGAAAGCTTATTATAATCAATGCATTGCGTGCTTTTACTAACTTGTTTAGTTAAGGTCCACGCCTCTGCTCCGTACGTAAGCACTAGAAAAATGCATTGATTACACATTTTTCTTTTAAGCCATAATGGTATATTGCACTTAAAAATCGTACTGTTTCTTCGGAAAGTTCTCCAACCAAGTTTTGTACGTCGATTAATTTCTACATGAATGTGACCTTGACCTTTGCTTGATATCTGGTGTCCAAGGTAAATGTAGGTATCTGTTATCTCCAGCTTTTTCCCAGCATCAATCAATAAATCTTCATTTCTTGTAAAATAATTGTACTTCAGTTTTGTCTTCTGGAAATTCATTTTTAATCCCATTTCTTTATCCTTTATTTTTTTTATTTTTTTTGATTGGAGGTTTAACGACCACCGTGAGCAACTCAATGGGCTATAAGCAGTCGCCCGTCCCTAATTTAGGGTCACTGGTTCCAGGGAAGGGAGATAGCCAGTGCCGTAAGACAAACACAACATCCATGCCTCACCGGGATTCGAAACCGGACCCCTTTCGGACGAACGATCAGAGGCCTTTGCTTAGACCACTGCGCCACCGGGGCGGCTCTTTAGCCTTCTCAGCAAGTTCTTAAATTATACTCTGCAGTTGTGAAGTATTATTTCAAAGACCTCTGAAAGGTTTCTTGAAATATTTTTATTCTTTTCAACAATAAAACTGGGTCGAAATCGTGTCAGGAACACCTTTAGCCGACCCGTTTGACCCGCAAGAAATTGTGGTCCCGGTGACTCGTGACCTGTTTCTATCTGTGGGCGTAAAGTGCAAATCAAAGACAGCGTAGACTTTAGTGGGCAAAACAGTATGTCTCATGGGCAATCAAGCAATGTTCTTTTTAGTGATGAATCATAATTTTGCCTTAATGGGAACCCGAGTAGTGCCTATGTAAGGAGATTCAAGTATGAAGAATTCCATCCAAGATGCTTAGTGACACTGTTAAGCATCCGGTGAAGATCATGGTTTGGAGCTGCACGTGTGCACATGGCGTTGGGAACTTCCATATTGTCGATAGTACGGTAAATGGCCAGAAATACATCTGGATATTAGAAAACAAGATGCTACCATCGTCTAGAAGACTTTATGGCGGCAATTTTAATTTTCAAGATGACAATGCTCCCTGTCATCGTGCTAAAGTTGTGAGAAAAAGTGGTTTCAGGATAAAAAAAAAAAAAATGTTCAGCATCTTGATTGGCCACCACAGTCACCGGACTTAAACCCGATCGAAAATTTGTGGTTCAAAGTGTCTTATGAACTATGAATAGAGAAGCTAACAACCAAAATTAAACTCACTGAAGATGTAATTCAAATTTGTAATCTTATTATTCAACCCAATACTTTGCAAAACCTTGTTTACAGTATGCCTGCAAGATGCACAGCTGTGATTAAAGCTAATGGCTGGGCAACAAAATATTAGGTACATTTTGTAATTTTGCTTCATTATATTTTTGTATTTAAATGTTATTTCCTTCCTTAGGAAATACAAAAACGATTTATTGTTGTAAACCTAAGTATTGGATAAATGATCCTTAATTTCGACTTGGTCATGAGTTTTGTAATGTATCTTACGAACAGAAGTAACTACAAGAAAAACCAAGACATTTTTGAAATCTCTGTTAAATTTCGTATCTAATGACATATAAATGATAAAACAACTTCGAAAATTAGTTACTTAAAGGAAGAGTTAATCTTTAAAAAATCACGGTTTCTGCAGGTGATGCAATACTTTTGCACACCACTGTAATTACCCATATTTCTGGACTGCGGCATATCTACAGCAGAATTTATTAAAAAAAGTATTACTTTCGTTACTGAAGCAATAGACATAGTACGTTCTCTGAGAGAGAGAGCGAGACTGTCGAAGAATTTATTCCACTCTTCTTTCGATGGTTGAATTTAACTCTTTGCTTTTCGTGAGGAGAGGTAAAATTAATTTTTTTTTCCAAGACTTATGTGTCGCAAACGAAATGCTTAAAAGAAAATCTCTTGAAATATTTAAAAGTTTCGCGAACTGCAAGAATTTGAGTGCGAATTTATATATAAAGTGAGAGAAATTGAAGATTGCGGAAATTAATGTTTATTCAGTTACTTTCAAACGGAAAAACTACTTTTACTGTTGCTGAAACATACTTTTCAAAACTGCAGTTGAGAAATTCGTGTAATTTTAAGTCCCGAAAGTAGTAAATAAGAAGTTCATTTAAAAAAAACAAACAAACCAAAAGCGTGCTTATATGTACTTTATATAACAAAACAAAACATTAAAAACATGAGATGCTGGAAATCAGTCTAAAGGGACAGAGTTTAAATTTGAAAGTCTGAGGGCGGAAGGTTACATGAAAAACAATGTTTGACGGGACATTTGTTACATATTTTTTTTTTTTTTGAAGCCATTTAAGTGGTAAACGAACTTTGCCTTTTGAGCATAACTTGATTTGTTCTATAAGAGCATGGTAAAAAAAAACAAAAAAAAAAAACGTAGTTAGCATAAGTCCCTATCTGCCCGGAATCCAGCAGTCCACCCGGAATTCTTTCCGCGGCCCAGTCCGCGCTGCCCGTGAACGTGGCGGAATGGTGTTAGTCCATGAGTTTACTTTCAAGCGTGCCCTGTAGAAATATTTACAGAAATTCTCAAACTTCGTGATGTCTGTTAAGTACATTAAAATTGGCGAAGGTTCTGAATCGATCTTAAAATATTTGTTGTATTTTTTTTTCATTTTCTGTGAGGTTCAAGTTTACACAAGCCCGTATCGTGCGGGGAATATGTGATCAGGTGCCACGTAGTTACATGAACCACCATCCGAATGCGTTGCTGTCTTTCATTTTTTACTTTATTTTTCGTTTTTTCTTCTGAAAATTTGGAAACGTTCGTTTCTTCTTTCTCTTGTACTGCGAGTTGGTGGTGTTGCCGAAGCGGGGAGCAAATTCCACTGCGCTGTAGATGCTTCTTCTCTGCATGTAAACAAAACTTGAACTGAAGTAGTACGCTTCTCGAAAGGATTTTATGCGAGGAGACGTGCGGGCGCGATGCGAAGTCGAGCGAGCGATGAAAGAGGCATTGTTCGGGTTCTCTTCGTGGCGAGGAAGTTAAATTTATCCTAAACGTCTACACTCTTTGTGGGACATTTATCGTGGCCCCCAATCAACAGAGACTGCCGTACAAGTGCAAGGCCTTGGTGCCGCCAAGCACTTTGGAAGCAGGCCATAGTGTGTACCTGCCTCCCTTGTTCCACGGTACGTCGACTACTCAGTCGTATCACAATGAAACAGTCGAGGTTGAGAATCGGGGTAAAAATGCGCTCTCAAATTCCAAGCTCATGAGCAGCCCCATCTTCTCCGTGTTGTTTCTACAGCCACTATCCATCATGAAGCTGCTGTCAATACGAAATACTTTCCTCCTTCACGCTTTTCGAATTCGCCACGGCACACCTTACGCTTATCTACGTGCTTCGAGACTACTTTCTGTCTCTGACCACGTGTTTCGTAATTTAAAGCAACTTTTCGCTAATTTGAGACCCTGCGTAGAACAAGGAAAGATTTCGTCAATTTGTAAAATATTTTTCCTTTCCACGTTTTACATAGGGATATGGAGTGGACCTACTTGCGCCCAGTTCTGGTTATTCCCTGTTGACAACCCATTTCCAAGTAAGGCAATTTTCCGAATGCCAAATTGCTTCCCACTGTTGTTTGTCTAGTACCGAAATAACGCGTGATGCATAGATGAAAAGAAAGCTGCGCAGAAGCAGTAGTACTTAACGTGTCAGTATTGCGGTGTCCTTCAGTTACTACAAATGGTATTTAAGGACACCTGTGTGGATAGATAAAGACCTCGAGCTTTTGTGAATAGCACCTGCCACCAGTTGTTACTCACAAAGCACAGTAATTCTCTTGAGTGGTTTATAGTGTGTGTTGATCTATATCAATAAAATTAAGGTGTCTGTCCGTTCGTCTGTCGGTCGCTTACATAGGAAACTACTGAACGTAGACTTTTAAATTTGGAAGACAAAAAGATGGCTTAATGGGGTGGTACACCTCGGAGCTGTAGTCTCTTGATTTCAAGAACCTCAGAGATGTATTTTTGAAATTCCAATTCCATGATTTTTAATAAATTTATTTAGTTTTTAAAGCTTTCAACCATTACTGAAATCTTGTCTTCTGAGTTTCTTTACCACAGGCGCACTCAACAATAGCTAGTTTCATTGTCACCCAATATGCAATATCCTTACTCCTTTGGTGCAACAGTACTTTTGACATTTTTAATAAATGCAACAATACTTCATGGCTGTATTGTGCTTAATTCCTAAGAATGATGACGTCACAAACATGAAGATTTTTGAGCAGACGACGCTGAGTTGATTGCCAAGACCAGTGAGACGTTACGAGTATTTTTCACCATTGTGGTACTACAGAAGAGACCTTTTTCGTCAAAAAACTTATGCTTCTTTTAAAATGGGATTGTGGTGTGCAGTTGGAGGTCTCAATTCGCCAACTAACGCCGGTGTTAGTGTAACTTTTCATGGGTAATTTTGCGTGGAATATTAATTTTTCTATAAATTTTGTGTTTTTTAAGGTCACTGGAGTGTTTTTAAGAAATCGTTTGTTCTGAAACTTACGACATTTTTAGCACGCGGGAATTTAGCATAACCTTACCCTCAAATATTAATTTCGAATGATATACTTGTGTACAAATAACCGATATAACTTTCACATTTATGTTATGAGGATCTTCATCTGTGTTTTAGGCGGCGGAGAGAGTGCATCATGCAAAATGCTAATTTTTCTGTGCGGATCTTTCTCAGACATGCGTCATGCCTCGCGTGCTGCAGGAGACTGTTTATATTCCAAACATTCCAGTCGTCTCATCTGACCTTCCATTTTGGTTTTAACCGCCTACAGTTTCCGGTTGTTCTCAGTTTTGTCATGAGTATCAGGTTCAATCGTTAAAAGTTGTTAGACCCAACCTGCAAAATTTATGCTTTCTCCATGGCCGGCTCTGTTTTTTTTTCTTTTTTAATTGGAGGTTTAACGACCATCGTGAGAAACTCAGTGGGCTATAAGCAGTCGCACGTCCTTAATTTAGGGCCACTGGTTCCACGGTAGGGAGAGAGCTAGTGCCGTTAACACAACATCCATGCCCATCGGAATTCGAACTTGGACCCATCAAGGACGAATAGTCAAAAGCCATCGTTTAGACCAGGGGTCGGCAAACATTTTTTTGTAAGGGGCCAAATAGCAAATACTTTGGGCTTTGCGGGCCAGAAGGCAAACTCGAGGATGTTTATGTAGGTATTTTTTTTTTCTTGTTATTTAAGTAGGTTTACCTACTTAAATAACAAATAATAATAATAAGTAGACTACAATTGTTTGAAATACAGCTCTACTAATGAGAAAAATGGAATTGGATTTCAAAGTTAGTATTCCTTACCATCAAAATTGATTGCAAATGTTCATCTGTTAATGCTGACCTGTATTGAGATTTGTCATCTAATTCGGTAACAAAATAATTCACACTCCACTCTACCTTAAAAGCATGACATTCGAAGTCCACTTTTCTCTTCTTTTCTGGTTTTGACAGTGACATGATGAATATGCAAGAGTAATCAAACGAGAACAAAATGTCGCAGAACAGCGATATACGTGGCACTGGAAACGTTGTCGAATTATAACTGCGTGTCGTCACAACAGAGGTCACCGAATGCAAAGCTATAGGAGCGCCACATACGGTCATATCTCGCAGATCCTCAACTAGGCCGTCGGCCGTAAACGCTATAGCGCGTACTTTGATATTTTAAATACTTTGAAATTTTAAAGAATTTGAAAATGTAAAATCCATTCTTAGAGCTCACGGGCCGTACAAAAGGAGGAGGCTGGCCGGATTTGGCCCCCGGGCCGTAGTTTGCCGACCCCTGGCTTAGATCACTGCGCCACCCGAGTAGCCTATGTCTGTTTCTCACGAGTTGGTAAAAATAAAAACCTCTTCATCTTGGTTTCAAACAAAAGATTACTCAATGTCGTTGATCCTTAAGCTCTTCAAGGATAAACTTAATTGCGCTTAGTATTAATTTGTACATTACGCTGATCCAAAGTAGTTTGAAAAATGTAGATATTTCAAAAATCTTATAAACGGTTAATCAATACTGCTGGTTTAAACCAATTGTGCAGACACAAGTATAGACTTTGTTCGATTCTTTTAATCCTATCCTTTTCATTACCGGAACACATTTCAGTTAAATGTTTCCGTACAGTAAATCGTAATCATAAATTCAGGAAAGCGCGGAAAATGCTGACCCAAAAGCTGATTCGTGTAATTTTTATTAAACCTGAGCAACGCCGGGTACCTCCGCTAGTATATCATAAAACTAGATTTCCAGGGAAATAAATATTTCATGTTGGTGACTTAATACAAGTAATGGTTACATTAGAATATAACATAGGATCCCACTCTAGTCTGTTATATCCCTTCTGTATAGTCACACCAGCATTATCCAAAACCCGCTGACATTTGTGTGGAAATCTCTGTATCCCGTCAGCCAGGCGAGATGTGATGATCTACGGCTCTTACAATGTAGTCAGTAGTCTTGAAACGAATCCACCGAAGCGGTGCTTTCATCTTCGGAAACAAATCGAAGTCAGGAATTTTAGGCTGGCATGGCAAATAGGGAAAGTGGTACAGCACTTCCCAACCCCATTGACGGAACGTCAAAGGGGTTGGGAAGGTCGGTAACAACGACAGTAACATAGCAGCAAATGACGCCGCTTCTTCCAGTGAGCTGGACGCAGGTTATGTTCGAGAAAATGCGCATAATACGCCGTATTTACTGTCTATCCAGGAGGTACTGCATGTGTTAGTACGACGCCATCCCAGTCATAGACGGCGATGATCATTACCTTAACGTTACTGGGGTTCAGTCGGACCTTTGTTGGCGCGATGAACCGTAATACCTCCATTCATTAGACTGGCGTTTGAGTTCCGTTTCATAACACCGCGCTTATGTTTCATCCAACGTAAGGATACGCCGTAAGAATGTGTACCTTCACACTCATACCGTTCCATTTCACATCATTTAAAGCATGAAGCACTCAACGTGATGCGATTTTTCGCGCGTTTAGCCGTTTTTTCAAAATGTGCAGCACAGTTTTATGCCAGAAGGTTACATTTGGGTGAGTTCACGAACTTTCCACCGCTGGTCATTCTCAAACAAGGAGGACAAAGCGAGAACTTGAGTTTCACTCACCTGGGGACGTGTGCCCCCAGAAGCGCAAGCCCCATTTCTCCGTCCTATTTTGAAGGCGGCCACTTACTTTACTACCGTACTATACGGTAAACCAGATGCTCCACGAACTTGTCGTTGTTCTGTACGACCTCTAGCAACTTGTATTTTTAGCCAACAGCGCTGCTCGAACTTCGTAAACATGGCTTTAAACTGCTTACCAACTACGAGGCGTGTTTGCATCGCTACTGCTCATATGCCATTCAAGAGAGGATTCAACCATTCTACCCACGGGTACGTCGGGAAGGTACATTACAAAGGGGTTACCCGTTAGATTCTCTTGGTCTCCCCTCTGCAACACGATTCTCACTAAATAATTTCCAACCCTCATATATGGAAGCTAGATCTGGGGACGTTTTGGGGTAATATGAGTAAGTTATATATTTGGTGATGATTAGGCGAAATTTGTCTTTACGTGTTCCGATATCGAGAATGCTGGTTCTGAAATTTGAAGTTGAATCAAGAAAATGTAGTTTGCTTTAGTCGCCCTGATTTTAGATGGGCCCGCGAAAACACAAAAAGTACCCGAAAATTCTGCTCGAACTCAATCAGTATTTTCCCTCCTAGAATTCTAATTTTTTGAAGTTGTCTTCCACGTAATTGAGTTGTCTTGCAGCATCACGCTGCGTATTTTTTAAATATCGATACACCTTTACAGTACCGAAATGGTGTTTTTTGTACCACAAATCTTTTACTAATACATCAACAGCCTTGTCTTTTCGGAATTTATCTGTCAATTTCGATTCTGTTTCAATGATGCTCATTTTCCAATGTTATATAACTTTGAAAAGTTTATTTTCCACTTATTGAAGAAACTCTTTCAAATAGTATCTGACACTTAATGCCGTGTTGATGTACCAGAAAATGTTATTGGTAAATGTTAGCTTTCTGCATAGGTATGGAAGATGATAATTATTGCTTCATTTACAAACATATTTGTCAGATGTCTTCTTTTTCATAGCAGCTCAAAAAAGAAAAACTAAATATCTCATTCGTAAGCCAAGCATATTTTATGATTTATTTGTCTACTACAGAGTCATAAGCTCGAGGCTATAGCAACTGTGCCCGGGATCAAGTTAATTTTTCTTTTCACTATCTTACTTCATTTCATTGAACACTGCTAACCGAATTAACTAACGCACTGGCAAACGCACAACTGAATGGTTAGATTATAGTATGTCTTTTGTTTTTTTGCCTTAAATTCTTAATTATTGTTTATTTCGTGTTTTACGTGCATTTCGCAGCTCAGAAGCGTCTGTGTTTTTAAGTAACAACTAAAAAGCTGTGTACAAGGGGTTACCCGAAAGTAATGCCTCCTCCTTAATAACTTTTGAAATTTGGAAGAGATTTTAATGAAACTGCATTGACATGTACGATGATATGTTACCAATGTGGGACCACATTTTTTTTTCAGAATCAGAAATAAAGATCATGAATGACAGAGAAAAGCAGCGAGCCGTAATTAAATTCCTGGAAAAAGAGGGATGTGAGGCTCCAAAAATCTACTAGACTACTGGCGGCGTATAGAGCTGCCACGATTGATATCAGTGATGTCCGAAGATGGATGAAGAGGTTTCGAGAGGGAGAAAGTTTAGTGTCGGACAAACAACGAAGTGGAAGACCCGCAACTGCAGTGACAGATGCCAACAGGCAACGAGTGAAAGACCTCATCACAGCTGATCATCGTGTCACCATCCAGGAGTAGTTGCAACAATAAACAGTTCTCACTATGTGGAGATATTGAAGAAGCTAAAGGAAGCTATCAGAAGGAAAAGATGTGACATTCCACTTCATAGTCTTGTTTTACACCATGATAACGCATGTCTCCACACCTCAATGGAGACTTCACAGGCTATTGCCAAAATGGGGTGGACGGTGATGCCTCGCTCAGACTTTTTCCTGTTTGCCCCTTTGAAAATCACAATCTTCGTGGGGAACGTTTCGACGATGTGACAGACGTTAAACTGGCTATGAACTCATGGGTGAAACGACAGTCTCAGGAATTTTTACAAAATGAATTTTACCAAAGGGTTCAAAGATGGCGGAAATGTACAGAAAGTGATGGACAATACTTTGAATAGGCTAGTATTATTAACAATATGTCCAAGTAGTATTTTCCCATCAAGATTCGCACTTTTGCTGCTACAAATAACAAATTAGTAAAATCATGCAATGCATTGATTATGATACGCTTTTAAATATACTAGAAATCATTACTCAAGCTATTACTCAAGTTATGAGGAAAATGGCTGTGGAATAAATCTCACCCCTGTGCCCTGACCTTTGATCCATTTGGATGATATTAACAGAACTGGTTCAGTATATCTCCGAAATAACATGATAAAGTTTTGTCGCAATCGAAGCAATTTTACGTAAGTTATGATGCATAAGGGCTATGGAATACATCCCGCTACTGTGTCCTAACCTTTCACCCCATTTCGCCCATTTCAATAGGATTCGTCCCCAGGAAGGTCCCTACAACATACCAACATTTCATCCAAATCGAAACATTTTTACGTAAGTTATGACTCATAATGGCGATGGAAGTGATTCCGCTCCTATGTCCTGACCTTTGACCCCAATTTCGCCAATTTTCAATAGGGCTTGTCCCCAGGTGTTCCCATACCACATGCGTAAAAATCGTTCGATTTCGATGAAATTTTAGTAAGTTATCGTGCGGACGAACATACGCACACAACGCGTGACGTAATGAGGCAGATGGGAATCGCGACCATCTGCTAGCAAAGTGTGACGTCATAAAACTTTTAATATGATCCACAAACAACGCGTGACGTAATGAGATAGATGACATGATCGCGCGCCAATATCTAAAGGGGCGACGCCATGACACCACACTGCAAACTTCGTAATTCGGGGTGGTTTTATTTAACCCACTAAGTAAATTTTCTTAAAGTGGAGATCAAGCTAAATCGATTTCTAGTACCAGAAAACGGTAGGTTAACGACTTTCATCAAAATTCTCAGAGCCGTTTTCAAAATAAAATTTACATACATACAAGAATTGCTTCTTTAAGGTGAACGTCAAGTAATTTTGCTTCCTGTACTTCGAATGGAAAAATTTCTGTACACATTTTCTTCCCAATTAATGCGTTCCCAAGGATGAAAATTTGAACATCGATTAACATATCTTCATTTTATAACTTGCAATACTTAATATTTTCTAAAACATAACCATAATTATGCAATCCAACATTTTTTTGTCTGCTGACGTCATGAAAATACAGGTCGTGCCATCTTTTTTCTGGACAATTAATGCGTTCACAAGGATGGAAATTTGAACATCGATTAAAATAGCTTCATTTTATAACTTGGAATACTTAATATTTTCTAAAACATAACCATAATTATGCAATCCAACATTTGTTTGTCTACTGACCTCATGAAAATACAGGTCGCGCCATCCTTTTTTCTGGTTTCAACACCTCCAAAGGAAAAGTTATTGATTTTTAATGTAATTATGGTTATGTTTTAGAAAATATTAAGTATTCCAAGTTGTAATAAAGTTATTTTAATCGATGTTCAAATTTTCATCCTTGGGAACACATTAATTGTGAAGGAAATGTGTACAAAAGTTTTTCCATTGGAAGTATAGTAAGCAAAATTACTTGACGTCCACCTTAATAATATGGGATAAGAGCGATGGAATGGATCGCATTCCTATGTCCTGACCTTTGACCCCATTTCGTCCACATTCAATAGGGTTCGTCCCCAGGTGGTCCCCTGCCACATACTGAAATTTCATCGAAATCGAACCATTTTTAACGCACGTAATGACGCATAAGGGCAATGGAATGCATCCCGCTCTCATGTCCTAACCTTTGACCCCACCAATTTTGAATAAGATTTGTCCCCAGGTGGTCCCCTACCACATACTAAAATTTCATTGAAATCGAACCATATTTATGCAAGTTATGACGCATAAGGGCGATTTAATAATCCCGCTCCTACGTCGTGATCTATGACCCCATTTGTCCCATTTTCAATAGGGTTCGTCCCCTGGTGGTCCCCTACCACATACTAAAATTTCATCGAAATCGAACCATTTTTACGCCAGTTATCGTGCGGACGGACGGACAAAGCTGGAGCATATACGCTTCTTCAACCTACGGTTGGAAAGCGTAAAAAATCTTATGAGGGAGGAGGCATTACTTTCAGGGTGCCCTTTGTATATCTGACATCGAGAAAACTAAAATGTCCAAAATTATATATACGAGTACATCAGTACATAGTACAAACAACTGTAAATTGCGTTGTGAATCATTCAGTGCTGTTCTTGTATTTTTCTATAATTTATTTATTTAGAGCAGCCAGAGTAAAGCCAAACTATAACGAAGTAAATTTCTCCGTCATTTTTATCCGCGCCGGGGTTCGAACCCGGGTTCACTCATTCCGGAATAAGTTGCTCTACCAATTAAGCTACGCGGACATTGATTCTAATTGCTATCTGCCTTTATGTCGTGTGCGTCCTTCTGGCAGGTACGTCACATCTCCTGGTACGTTACATCATCTCCCCCTTATTTTTCTTTTTTTCTGTCGAAGTGCTGCTCATATTTTTCCTATCTCGGGGTGTGGAAATAACATCACACCAATGCGAGATTTTGAACGGTCGGGTCATCCGGATAGTTCGGGCGCCATTATAACGAAGTAAATTTCTCCGTCATTTTTATCCGCGCCGGGGTTCGAACCCGGGTTCACTCATTCCGGAATAAGTTGCTCTACCAATTAAGCTACGCGGACATTGATTCTAATTGCTATCTGCCTTTATGTCGTGTGCGTCCTTCTGGCAGGTACGTCACATCTCCTGGTACGTTACATCATCTCCCCCTTATTTTTCTTTTTTTCTGTCGAAGTGCTGCTCATATTTTTCCTATCTCGGGGTGTGGAAATAACATCACACCAATGCGAGATTTTGAACGGTCGGGTCATCCGGATAGTTCGGGCGCCATTATAACGAAGTAAATTTCTCCGTCATTTTTATCCGCGCCGGGGTTCGAACCCGGGTTCACTCATTCCGGAATAAGTTGCTCTACCAATTAAGCTACGCGGACATTGATTCTAATTGCTATCTGCCTTTATGTCGTGTGCGTCCTTCTGGCAGGTACGTCACATCTCCTGGTACGTTACAAAACCACTGTATCACTAAGTTCCATGCTGCATTACATGTAATTTTACAACTTCTAACTAGCCGAAATCAGTCAAATTTGCTAATTTAGGATATTATATTTGTCAATAAGAGTACATGTGACAGTTTCACCAGAAAATAAATAAAATAAATGCCCAAACCAGCTCTGTCCCAGTGCAGCTAATAATATGAATTTTCATGTATTAAAAAGCACTACGACCTACATGTATGTGCACATTTACTCAATACTTAATCGGATCTAATCCGTCAGCAAAACAGGAATACGCAATTCTCATGTCATTCGGAAATGCCATAGATTTTATAATATTTATATTGAAATTTAAAGGTTAAAATCCTTATTTAAATTTGAATGAAAAAATTAAATACAGTTAATTAGGTAAACGAATTAACTTGATGCACTTGGGAAACAAAATGAAGGACATTTTGTTACTTGAATGTGATGCACATAATATTTATTCTTTCTCTTTTTCTTTTTTTTTTTTTGGAGGGGGGGGGTTGACAGCAACGAGAATCACTAACATTCTTATCTGATGATGAAAATCTAAATAGTGGTAAAAGAATATGCTTCATTTTTTTCCTTATTCACATCGGGAAAATTTGCCGAAATGTTCAAACCCGGACCTTTAAAGAGGAGCCCGTGCTCATCTCTAGTGTGAATTCCTGATACGCATGGAATTGTCCGAAGCATCGGATAGAGGCATAGAAAACAATATGCGGATATGCCCAACCTCCGTAACCTTTCCAATAACGCCGTAAGGAGCTAATTAGTCATCTGTGCTGTGTCAAAGTAGCTCATCGGAAATTTGAGTTGTAATACCGAATACCGAGTTCACCGGAAATTTTCTTCCGGAAATATTCATCTGGTTTTCATATATATTCTTCCGAACTTTTTGCATGATAATACGCATACAATTCTGACGAAATTTTAGTTTGTTCGTAGGGACCCCGTGGGGCTAACTTAAAAACTCTCTGAGAAAAAATGGTCCATATCGATGGAATGTGTTGAAAATGGCTGAAATAAGAGCTCATAAGCGGGATCAGTTCTTTCACAGATTTGCACGCCGCTAACTGAACTGAATTGACGATCGCTAACAGATTTGCATGCCGCTAACTGCTCTGAAATAAGCCAGGTGAATTACTTTTAAAAGGTATACTTCTCCGTTCTAGCCTACAAAAAACCTTCAATTCAGAGTTTCTACCGTTTTATGGCCGCAATATAAGGTTCGATAGGAAAAATGATCTTTTCTCCGTCTTAAATTTCGTCTCTCCATTTCACAAACGCTAATGACCCCAATATAAGGCACTGTAGGGAAAGGAACTAGGGGCTATATCAAAGGAAGGTGTGCGTGCGAATTTGCTCTGTGAATATTTGAATGGCGTGAAAGTCACTTGGAAAATTGCGAAACGCGTTTGGTTACGATATCATCTGACAGAGTACTTACTATGACTGGTACAGGAAATTCGGCACTGGTGTATGGAATCTATCTGATGCGTCCAGAAGTGTCAGACCCAGTAAGGTTGAAGATAATACGCCGTAACATGTGCTATCGACGAAGCCTGATGCAGCACTAGGGGAACTGGCAGATTAACACCCGACTTCGGAAGTTGGGATATTCGTGTAAACTGTGCAAATGGGCACCACATGCTTTGCCTGACCAGAATCGGATGCAACGCTACTCCATTGCTGTTGCTCGGCGTGAAAGAGAAAAATGGGAGGGCTTTTTGCATCGTTTGGTCACGGGTGACGAAAAAATGGGTCACATAAGTGAATGTTACGCGACAAAAAGCATGGACCAAGCAGAGACAACGCCCACAGAAGGTCGTTAAGCCACCATTTCATGGACGGAAAGTGATGCTGAGTTGCTGGTGGGATTGTCGCGGTCTGATTCGCTATGAACTCACAGCGGGACAATACCATCACAGAAGCTGCTTACATCCAAACGTTGGACCGTCTCCATGCTGCACTGCTAAAAAAAACGTCCAGCGTTGATTAATCGCCATGGAGTTGCTTTTCACCAGGATAACGTTCGTCCATATGTCGCTTTACAGACCCCGCAAAAATTGCTGGGTCCGTAAAGCGACATGTTGACTTCCACCTCTTCCGGTCTTTGTCGAATTTTCTTGCTGAGGAAAACTTTGCTAATGACGATGATGTGGAACGTTGCATGGATGACTTCTTCAACTCCCGCTCGCCAGACTTCTATCGCAGTGGGGTATTTTAACTCGTAGATTCGTGGAACAAAGTCATCAGTTCCGATGGGGACTACCTGGGCGATTAGGTTCAATGTTTTATACGATTTTTTATTTTGAAATACATGCTTCTATATTTTCCGGATGCTTTCTTTACAACCTGATAACACATTTATTTTCTGAGCGTTATCCCTGTATCATATGTGTATACTTCGTAAAGTGACCTTGCATGCTATGTCATAAAAAATTCAGCGAGTTCTGAAATTTTGCTTACGTACTGGACATTTCATCTAAACTTTTCATCGTGAGGTAACATTTTCGCTGTTGATTTAATTTTTTTTTTTTTTTTTTTAGTTCTGAGTTTTATATCAAGGTGGAAGGATCATAATTTTTGTCAGTTGGGCTGGTCTCTGTCGGAAGCGCGGTACCGAAAGTTTTTCCGTAAGGATAACAGTGGTGCTGTGCTGCGTTTTTCAGAAGCTGGTGTAAAATGCGTGTCACATTCTCGAAAATTCATTTGAAAATAGCTTAGCTCTAGATAAAAGATCTTATAAAAGTACAAATTCTCTTTAAACATGATAGTAAGAAGAGTGCAGTGCGGGTTTGCTAGAAATGCATCCAGTTGTTATTAGGCAGAAGTTATGTGAAAAATAGTGTTCGCATTCGTACCACTACGGAAGCATTTTGCTCGGGTACTCGGGTAAAGAGAGAGAGAGAGAGAGAGAGAGAGAGAGAGAGAGAGAGAGAGAGAGAGAGAAAGAAAAGAAGATATGTGCAATCCCTAAACGATATTTTTGATCGAGTTCCATGCCTAAAATTTGTATTATTTTGTTACATTGTTAGCAAACTGTTCATTTTGTGTCGTTTATTTATCTGCCACAGTGGAAAACTATGAATGTTTGAATAATGGTGTGTTAACTGCGTAAGACTTCAAAACGTTTTATTTCAAACGGAGTAGGGGGTAGTGAAAGTTTCCTGCACTTTCTTTCCTAGAAAATTCTGAAAGTTCAGAAGTAAAGTTTAGGTGTTACTTATGACATATTGAAAAGTGAACGACTACGAGGTGTTATTTTTTTTGTGACAACAAATTAAAAAAAATGTTAACGAAGCGAATCTTCTTTCCAGCTGAAGTATTTTGTACTGAACGGTTTACAGGTTTTGAGAAGAGTGACTCCCTTGACAGTCACCTGCAGTCAGTTATTGTCTTGAATATTTTCCTGACAAAGGGAGTGAATTACGTTTTTAAGGCCCTCCCCCTACTTAAAGCAAATGATATCCGTCGTCAAATATTATTATCCAGCAAGATTTAGAGCGAGAAAGGGAATTAATCAGAAAACTGATCTCTATGAGGAATCTGGGCACTCACGCTCGCTGCGATTAAACAGCCGAAGAGCCTGACTCTTCCCCATTTCCACGAGTTTCTTTGAAAGCGTGTGTAAGACCCATACCGCCGTGGGTTTATTGCTGCTCTGTGGTGAAAATAACACAAAACAGTTTAAATTAAACTCATACGACGGATGCTCAGATTCCAGTCTTTCTTTGGTGAAAAGTACAGGGTGCCCCGAAAAGGTGTAACCAATTTCAAATGATAACTTTGGATACGAAACTAATATCAGCATTCTGTTTGTTGCAGGTAGTAAGGAATACCCTCAAGTTTTCTAGAAGTGTACCCAATGGATCCTGCGACGAAAGCACAGATTGTCGAGTGGTTTATTGAAACCCGATCCGAAACGCAGGTTCCGCGGAATTTCAGAACAAAATATGAGATCAAACCGCCAACACGTAACAGCATCAGAAAGTGGTACAAGTCATTCAAGGAAACTAGTTGCCTTCTTACAAAGAAATGCCCTGGACGACCATCACTGGTTCCAGAAATTGAGGAGGTTGTGTGGTAAACATTCATTCGTAGCCCTCGAAAGTCAATCAGACAAGCAGCGCAACAAGTGGCCATCCCCAAGTCGTCAATGCACAGAGTGTTAGGTGAGAGATTGGAAATGCACCCGTATAAACTGCAGGTAACCCATCACTTAATCACATAACCTCAGATGATCATGTGAAACGTAAACAGTTTGCTAAAGAGATGTTGGAGGACATTGCAAGTGCTGAATCTTCCCTGAGACAAATCTGTTTCTCGGATGAGTGCACTGTGAGAATTTGGAGAACGGAACACCCGCATTGCACAATGGAACATGAACATGCTAACCCAAAAGTGAATGTTTGGTATGGCACAATGGTTGACCATGCTATTGGACCCCCCTTTTTTTTTCAGGAAGCGACCGTGAGAGCTGATAATTACCAGGACATAATTGAGCTGTTTGTGTATCCCCAGTTGGATGAACTTGCAACTCCGGTCATTTTCCAACAAGATGGGGCGTCACCTCATTGGGCTTTGATTGTGAGGTCTCTGGATACTAAACTTCCCAATCGACGGGTTGGGCATGGTGGTCCCATTGCGTGGCCCGTTTACCGCACTTAACACCCTGTGACTTAAATATCAAGTTGAAACACATGGAATAATTAATACAGACATAAATCAAGCTGTTTTTTCCATCTAACATAACCACAGAAATTAAAAAAAATTATCGTCATGGAACGGGAATCGAACATACATCTTCCAATTTGCGCTCGAGTATGCTAACCACACAGGACATTGAAATCCAAACAACCGAAGCATTAATCTGAGACGCAAGACTTTTTTCTATTTCACTGCACTAATGGTTAGCATATTCGAGCTTCAAATTAAGAGATACGGGTTCGATTCCAGTTCCAGGACGCTAAAATTTTCAAATTTCTGTGGTTATGCTTCTTAGAAAGAACAGCTTGATTTTTGTCTGAACCCTGTGACTTTTTTCTTCATGGGGATTCAACAAGGGTGAGGTTTACAGCACCCCTGTTGCAGACATTGCTGACCTAAAGAGGAGGATTACTCTCGCACTGAAGAAAGTTAATACGGACATTCTCGAACGAACATGGTTAATAATAAACAAGGATTTCGTGCCACATAGACTACTCAGGGTAAGAAACTTGCTGTTACGCACGATGTAAAAACTTGCCGAATTGTTCCAGTTCCATACAAACTTTAATAACTAAAATCACACACACAAGTTAAAATCTATTTACATGGTTTAAAACAACATTAGTACTTTCGTGCTCGCTACGAGCACATCATCAGATGAAAGACAAGTTGGAGTTCCAGAAAACACATTTATGTATCGGTGCCGTTGCCAATCGTTCACACTGAGGAAAGAAATACAAGAAAGTTCACTTGCTCTAACGTAATGTGAGCAAATAGAGGCCTATAGAGTTCTATTAATGATGGTTAGAGTCTGCTATGTTAGAAGTAGACACAGGAATCGAGGACAGTAAAGGGTATGCTAATCCCACCAGGCCTTTGGAGAAAGCACTTGTCAAATATCTTACCCCCTAATCTCTTCCTCACAACATTCCATTTCTAGCTCCGTAAAAGCCTTGCAACGTATCAAGGCTTTCAACCATCCTGGTTCCTCTTTCCTTATGGCTTCTTTAGACGTAGTGTCTCTGTTTCCCAACGTCCCCATTTCTATTGTACACAATATCATTGAAAGCAAACTTTCCCAATTGGGGTCTGTACCCCCTGAGGAAATTCAAGCCGTTCTGCAGGCATTACGCCTCATTCAGAAACGTTCCTTTTTCAGGTTTAATGGCATTTTATATCGCCAACTTGAGGGAGCCCCCATGGGATCCCCCTCTCCCCTCTGTTGGCTGAACTTCTTCTTCAAGACATAGAACATCGCATTTTGGACTTTTGTCAGATTGTACCTTTATTATATCTTCGGTATGTTGACGATGTCTTGGTCTTTTGGCCTTCGTCAGTTGAAAATTTGTTCTCTTTTGCAACCACGTTGTCGTCTGTTTATCCTTCTATATCCTTCACTGTGGAGGTTGAATGTGACAATTCTCTTCCGTTTTTAGACTTTCAACTTCGTAGGAACCCCACCTCCCAGTACCTGAGTTATTCGGTTTACAGAAAGCCTTCCTCTATACCTGTCTTGGTACCACGCGTTTCTGCCCACCCGACCAGATATAAGGTTTTATCCTTATACTTCCTTATTCGAAGAGCATTTACCCACTCCTCTTCTGTAGCCTTCCGTGAGCAGGAACTTCAAAAGATATATACCATTGCTTATCAGCACGGATTTTCTCATTCAGATGTCCATAGAATCTACCGAAAAATCCAAAGTTCAACATTTTTACCCTGACACGCGAACGAAAGGATATCAAATATGTTGGATCGATGACTTACGTCCCTCATGTTAACGGTAGTTTATTGAACATCTGTCACAGTCACGGTGTCGGTTTTGGGTTAAAAACATCGAACATTTATTCCCTGATTAAAAATGATCGGGACTGTGTTGAATTGTTGGACAAATGTGGCATCTATTCCATTTCTATGAAATCTGTCGATCCTCAAGACAAGGACCTCATATATATCGGATCAACCCTACGGAGACTGCAAACAAGAATTAAGGAACACCAATATAGTGTAAAAAATGGCTCTTCATCGACTGCTTTAGCCAGGCTTTCTTCAGCTGGTACACATTACCCATCTTGGACAGACGTCTCCATTCTTTCTACCTCTACTACGAGGGAAACAGTGCTCTTTACAGAGAGTCTGCACATTTTGCATCGAGTGGGCACTTGTTGCAACGACGAAGTACCCAGCTATATTTCCCAGGCCTGGAAAACTTTACTGTCCTCGATTCCTGTGTCTACTTCTAACATAGCAGACTCTAACCATCATTAATAGAACTCTATAGGCCTCTATTTGCTCACATTACGTTAGAGCAAGTGAACTTTCTTGTATTTCTTTCCTCAGTGTGAACGATTGGCAACGGCACCGATACATAAATGTGTTTTCTGGAACTCCAACTTGTCTTTCATCTGATGATGTGCTCGTAGCGAGCACGAAAGTACTAATGTTGTTTTAAACCATGTAAATAGATTTTAACTTGTGTGTGTGATTTTAGTTATTAAAGTTTGTATGGAACTGGAACCATTCGGCAAGTTTTTACATCGTGCGTAACAGCAAGTTTCTTACCTTGAGTAGAACATGGTTAGAACTGGAATACCGTTTAGACATTGTTCGGGTGACAAATAGTGTCCATGTCTATAAAACTTCATGATCCGTTCTGTTAATTAACACAAGTTATGTATTGAGATCATTTATATTAAAACCGTTATGATTTTTTGAAATTGGTTACACCTTTATGGGACACCCTGTTTATTCCCGTGCTGGAAAACTGCCTGCTCAGCAACCGTTGTGATCCTTTCTTTCGCAGCCGAAGTGTTCAAATATTTTGTACGTGTAGAGCATATTTTATGCTCTACACGAATAATTTATTTATTCATTTTTGTGTGTGGAGATTGAGAATTCAGTTCTGATTTTAATATGATGGTTTCCTAGTGAGGTCTAGTGCCATCTATCTGGTTTCATCGTTCAGACATTTTTGTCCGGAAATTTAAAAATTGACAATTGAGTTCGAGTGAAAATTAAAGCAGAGAAGAGTTATAGTGTACACTTTCCTGTTAAGTTGAAAAGTTATCTAAGGGTCAAATTTTGTAAAACAGAGTTTGAGGAGAAACAAATTCACACCCCCTTCCCTCCGCCTCTCCAACTGATGTAATGCGGTGTACTGCTCGGTGTTCGGAGCATGAAGGGAACGCACTGAACGGAGAAAATTTGTTATTGTTTGAAATCTGCTGTTAGTGTGTGGAAAAACTCAAAACTTCACGCCCCCTCCTTTTTTTCACTATACAATTATAAAAAAAGTTAAGGGGGAGGGTGCAAAAGTGATGATATCTAATACAGTTTTGAGTTATGGCAAGATTTTTATGCTAGTTAACTGGAGTTCTGTAGTTCCATTTTTCCACGAATCTCTATTTTATGCAGGGGGCTGATTTGCTGTCAGTCTTGGTCTATTTCCTTGTTTTTTCAAATCAGTGTTCCTTGAGCCTATTCCGTGGCTTCCTGTGAAGTTTCGGTGTCGATTATTATTATTTTTTTAGCAAAAACCATTACAATTTTCATGAAATTCAACATGAGTTTTAATACACAGCTTTTTCTTGTAATACGATGGCATAAATGCCTGTGATTTGTGTCAAATGATTTGCAACAAACTGGTAACGGGGATGGGGGAAGTAGTGCGGAATTGGTAGTACGTTGATTTGCATTGGTTCGTTCCAAAGGCTTTGAACCTGCAGCTTGTATTGTAGTTTTTCTCACCTTTTAAAATGGACAAATTCACAACCCTGGGTCGGAATCTTCAAAGAAAGTTTCGATATTCTTGGCACTTTATTTTCCTGTTAGTTCAACATCCAGTTGTAATAGGAAGTTAAGGTTTAAAAAAATATGTGTTAGGTGTACAAATAAGTTTTAAAGCGTTTTAAGACAACGCAACATGTAATTTGAGAGATAACAACAATACCTTCACGAATCAAAACATGCGCCGTCATTATTTATCACCTTCCGTCATCGGTCGGGCAGCTGACGGATTTCAGCCATGAAGAATACTTCGTCGTGTGATGCGATCAAGTCGTCAACCCATTTTTGCACTTCGTTTTGTCTGCTGTACGGTTCCGACAGCAGACAAACCATGTCGCATCGATCGGAACAAAAGATAGTCTGAAGGTGTTATGTCGGGATTATACGCCGGGTGCCCCAAAACTTCCCAGCCAAGCGTCAATAACGTTTCCTTGATTTCGCGACATGCGGCCTAGCGTTGTCATGCAGTAATTTCACGGGACGCAATACTTTGCCTGTGAATGGACGTTTCCGACAGATTTCCTGGTTCAATCGCAGCAGTTGTTGCTTGTAGCGATCAGCAGTAACAGTTTGACCCTGTTCCAATAGTTCATAATAGAGCACACTCTTCATATCCCACCAGATGCATAGCAGAACCTTTTTGGAGTGAATATTGCGCTTCGGTGTCGAGGTCGTTGCTTCACCGGCGTCTACCCAGTGTTTTTCGCGTTTGGGATTGTCGTACCATATCCACTTTTCATCATCCGTAACGATTTTCCACAGGAAAGACTTTCTGTGTTGTTTATTCAACAGATTCGAACACTTCATGACATGCTCATCCTTGTTCCTCTGGCTAAGGTCATGTGGCACTCGTTTTCCTTCCTTCTGAATTTTCCCCATTGCGCGTAAACGATTGGAAATGGTTTGTTGAGTTACCCCAGTTGTTCAGCTTGTTCTTTTTGCGTTTGAGACGAATCTTCATCCAGCAATGTTTGCAGTTCCTCATGTGCTGTGCAAACTTCTGCTAGGCGCCGCTACGTTCTCGATCGCAGAGATGGAAAGTTTGCGCCATTTGCGCCGAATTGCGCCAATTTCATCATCTGGCGCCAAACTGCTACAAATTACGAAACAAATTTAATATTTGAGCCCAACTGCGCCGAAACGGCAATTCACAGTAAAAACTTCCGAGTAAGAAAAATATTTACATGGCAAAAAATGGCGAATCAAATGACGGTTTTTTAAGGTCTACGCGTAATTTGGTTAAACGTAGAACGCTGCTTAATCAACGCGTACTGCTAATCCAAACATTTCGGAATGTTTTTATCCTACCTTCTAATTCGTTGTTTTTTCGGCGTAAGTGACGAATAGGTTTCGTGATGTTAAGTGGAGCTTATGGCGATGAATTTTTGTTGTAATCACGTGGAATATAGGAGAAACGATGCTGTACGTTATGAAATACTGATGAAGATTGTTTACAGATGGTTTGGCTGTCTTTCGGAGTGTTGTGCAAATGAGATCGGCCACCCCGGTGGCGCAGTGGTCTAAGCGATGGCCTCTGATCATTCGTCCGAACGGGGTCCAGGTTCGAATCCCGGCGAGGCATGGATGTTGTGTTTGTCTTACGGCACTGGCTTTCTCCCTTCCCTGGAACCAGTGATTTTAAATTAGGGACGGGCGACTGCTTATAGCCCATTGAGTTGCTCACGGTGGTCGTTAAACTTCCAATCAAAAAAAAAAAATGAGATCGTTTATATGTCGTTCCCTGCTCTTTGGGATAGCTCAGTTATTTCGTTCCGGACGAGGTGCGCGATTACGTGAGTACAGCGTAAGGTCAGTCGTTAGCTATTTCGTTGGCGCGGAGGCCGACTGAAAATGGAACTCCCGTGACAGGATAAGATGGCTCTGTTTCTAAATGATTCATAGTTACTATTCAGAGATGCCAACTTTTACGGATTTTCCGTAGTTTGTACGAATTTACACTCCATCTTACAGTTTTACGGTAGTCACCCAAAAAACTACGGAAAAACCGACGCAAGATCCCTGCACGCATTTTTTTATTTTTTACCGTCTTTTGTTCGAAAAAACGCACTTTACAGATAGTCCCGATACGCCTTCGATGTTCTGGCTTCCCCCGCCAACGGAGGCGGAGCTTCTTCTCGTACGCTGTTTGTCACGTGATTCCCCGTACAGTCATTTGATAGTGCCGTGCGCAAAACCCGATGGGAACTCAGCTCAGCGCCTTTTGCTAACTCTTTGTATTGATTACATGTGGCTTTGTGCTTGTGAAAATTTCGGTGCAAACGTTTAACCCTTTACACTCGACTGTCGGGTGACACCCGACATTACGAAATCGCCGAATAACCCATGTGGCACGTATCACTCGCCACTCCGATGCTGCCTCTATAGCTCGCATGTCGGGGCTCGCGAGACAATTCTTTCTCACCGAATAAAGAAAAAGTAACGTCATCGGCGTGTCGGGCGTCACTTGCCATTTCGATGACTCCTCATGTCGGCGCTCGCGAGGAATTTCTTTTTCGCCGAATAACTCGCGTGTTTGGTGTCATCCGCCACGCCTATGACTCCTCTATAGCTCGATGTCGGGGCTTGTGAGACATTTCTTTTTCGCCGAATATCTCGCGTGTCATCCCCCGTGCCGATGACGTATTCGCATGTCGGCGCTCGCGAGACATTTCTTTTTCGCCAAATAGGTCGGGTGTCATCCGCCACGCCGATGATGCCTCTATAGCTCGTATGTCGGGGCTGGCGAGCCAAAGCTAAGCTTTCACTGCTAAGTTGTGGCCTCTGCTGCAGAAAAAAAAAAAAAAAAAAACACGAGTCCTGGGTGAGTATGGGTAAAACGTTTTTAGAGGGGAAAGGGTTTATTTAGATTAAAACGAAGTGAAACGTAGCAGTGAAACAGCTGTGACAACATAAAAAAGCAAACAAAGTCAGATAAAACTTATAGTCAAGTCTATCGCGATATACAGTATATAGTAAAAAATGACCTTTTTGTGGAGCATCTAAAGTTTTGCCGAATCGCGTTTTGTAAGCCATGTGGCTGCGATTTTAGCGTAGCGGCCGCGATGATTGTAGGCGTTATGCGGAGAGCAAGAAGTACGAAGATCATGCCAAGAGACTAAATGGAGGTGTGAATAAAATTATTGTAACCAAAAAACTTCTTAGAGCTTATAAAGAATCCTGGAAAAAATATAAAGAGCGGATTAGTGCTGGAAAAATGCAGCAAAATAAGCGAAAAAGAAAATAAATTGAATGTTCAAAAGGTGATTTGAAACGGGAAGAGGCTGAACTTTTGCAGCAGTTTGATTCCTCTCAGAAAATGTTAAGCAATGCTGAGATGAACATTGAATAACCGCCCCGGTGGCGCAGTGGTCTAAGGCGTTGGCCTCTGATCATTCGTCCGTAAGGGGTCCGGGTTCGAATCCCGGTCAGGCATGGATGTTGTGTTTGTCTTACGGCACTGGCTCTCTCCCTTCCCTGGAACCAGTGACCCTAAATTAGGGACGGGCGACTGCTTATAGCCCATTGAGTTGCTCACGGTGGTCGTTAAACCTCCAATCAAAAAAAAAAAAAAAAAAAAAACATTGAATGTGGCATAAAATAAGTGGACAGATAATGTTAAAAGAAGCAAAACAAAACATTGCTAACTTGTCTTTAAACATTATAGAAAAAAATAGAAGCGAGCAATTACATATTGAGGAAAGCAGCAAAATATAAAACAATAAATTTTTTTTAATAGAATCCTGCTATGGGTAAATTTTTTTTATCTATTTTAAAACTAAAATCTCTGCATAGGTGTGTGTGTATTTCAATGCAAGATGTTTTAAATTTGAGTAGGGTGCATCTAGTTCCAGAACGTTTTTTGAAGAGTTTGTTCTATCCACTAATATTTTACCTGCTCCGAAAAAAATGTTTTCTTACACCAAAAATGTATTTTATCTACTCCAAAAATGTATTTCACCTGCTCCCAAAACGCATTTTGCTGCTCCAAAAATGTATTTTACCTGCTCCATTTTGAACGCATTTGCAAAACGCAGTTTGCTGCTCCAAAAATGATTTTGCTACTTTCCATCACTGCGATCGCTAACATCAAAATCACCTGCTTTAAACCGTCTAAACCAAAACTCATACGTGCTTTTCGATACAATATTCTCCCCCAGAACAAAACAGATAGATGCACATGCTTTTGCAGCACTTTTCCCTTGATGAAATTCGTAATGAATGCAGTGTCGAATAAATGCAGTATCGCTTACCATCTTTCACCTACCAATGTGCAAGTGCGTTTGACTGTTGGGCAAACTTCTGTGTCACATTTTATACTCTGGACCAATTACGGTCGCATGACAACAACGGGAAGGAATGTCGGATATGTAAATTAGCGGTATAAGTCACACAAAAAAACGCTTTAAAACTTAATTGTACACCTAATATGTATGAAAATTGTTAATTAGGATATATGAGTTCTGGGACAAATATTTTCCTTTTTCGTTCTCCCAAGTATGCAATGCTGAGGGCTATCCAGTGTGACCTTGGTATCAACAAAAAGCTGTCGATATTTGCCTTATAATTCACTCAAACCTTCGTATAAAATATGTGAATTGCTTTAAACGATTTCAAAGTTTACAAGCGATACAGGCATAGCTGAACATCTTTAGAAACCATTAACAAAATATGTGCAAGAAGCGACTTCAGCCTTCAGCAGTGGCGGAGTTGATACATGATAAACCAGAAAGGCACACACAATTGCTACAGTATATGTATACATACACGGGGTATGTCTAAAGTCTCCCTGATAACGATAAATCGTATAATATGAACCGAGCTAGTTACACGTCCGCGGTTTGTTGCATTCATTGGGTCATATTCTCAAGTTTTTTGTTCGTTGAACTTTTGGAGCAGTAGGTGGCGCTGCACGTCTGCAGCGTAGTTTGTTGTTGAAAGCGTCAATCGGCGAAATGGCGTCTGTGCAGGAGAAGGTTAATTGTGTTCTCTGGTTTCATGAGATCAAATCTGCAATTTCAGTGCAGTGGAAGTTTAGGCGTGAGTATCATAGAGCTCCACCTGATGTGTAGAACATATCAGAAATTTAAACAGACGGGCAGTGTGGGCGACCGTGCAAGAAGTGAAAGACCTAATATTAGTAAGTAAACTGTCGACGCCGTGCGTGATGCATTCGTACGAAGCCCGAGGAAATCAATTCGTCATACCTCTAGTGAATTGGGAATACCTATGAATCCAGTGCACTAAATTTTAAGAAAGCGGCTTCTTTTTTTCACACAAATTGCAAATTGTTCAAGCCTTGGAACCTAATGATGGACCCAGACGTGTGACATTCACTATGGATGTTCTTGAACGAATAGACGCAGATAATGATTACCTGAAGCGGATTTGTTTTTCAGACGAATCAACTTTTCATATCTCAGGTAAAGTGAACACGCATAATGTCCGTATCAGGGGTTCAGTGAACCCATATATGGTTTTAGAGAAACAGAAGGATAACCCTAACTAAAATCAATGTCTGGTGCGGACTAATGCACAACAAAGTAAATGGACCGTTCTTGTTTATTGAGCCCACCATTACATTGGGTATTTACCTCGACATGATGCAGCTGTATGCTGCACCTCAATTGGAAGAGCTGCAACCATGGGTAATGTTCCAGCAGGCGGTGCGCCCCCGCAGTGGGGTGTACCTGTCCGTCAATTCTTAGATGACTAATTCCCTAACAGATGTATAGGCAGAGATAGTCCCATACCCTGGCCACCAAGATCCCCAGACATTACGCCCCTTGACTTCTTTTTATGGGGCTACATTAAGGATAAAGTTTATGCAACACCAGTTGCAGGTATTAAAACTTTGAAGGGAAGAATAACTGAAGAGTTTGCGACCATCACAGACGACATGTTGCAGAAGACATGGAAAGAGATAGAGTACCGACTGGATATCCCCCGTATAACAAAAGCAGCCGACGTTGTGGTATACTGATGACCCGGAAAAAAACCCTTTGGATTTCAGGTAAGTTACATGGGGAAAACCGTATGTGTCTAACGAGCGTGGTTAATTTTATAAGATTTATCGTAATCAGGGAAAGACTTTAGACACACTTTGTATTACCAGCCTGCAACTGCAAAGAAATTATCTGAAGAACTGTAAATGTGGGCGCTGTGAAAGAAATTATGAATATTCTACCCACTGTAAGATTTGCCGGAAAAAAAAAAAAAAAAAAAAAACACCCTTTACCGAAAACAAAGAAACAAAAAAAAAAAAAAAAAAAAAGAAACGAAACACCCGAGAAAATCCTTTGATCCTGATGAAACTCTGCCTGCAAGTACCACAAGGCCGAATATGCAAATGATTAAAAACTAGCGAAGAATGACTAAATAGTGGTTCGCCACAGCTCACGGGAATCGCGTATCGAGGAAGGTATATCAAGAGCAAAACTCACACACAGGAACAATTGTGACAGAGGATTGCGGGTACATTAACCTCCACGGACTGTGAGGATGCCTTGACGTCGGATCCGTGCACAATACGAGCAGTTCAGCGAGTTTGGGAAAGGACGTATAATTGGGCTTAGAAAAGTCAGCCGTCAAGTCACCATACCGCCAGGCATTTAGGTCGGAGCGAAGTGCAATGAGACGATGTTTGCGCAAATGGGTAGAGGAGGGCACAACCCAGCAGCACGCGGGCAGTGGACGGCCGAGGGCAACGACAGAACGCAAGGATCGAACGATTGTGAGAGCCGCACGAACAGAACCGAATTCGTCGCTCTGGACATCCGCACTACTGCCAGACGACTTGCGCCACGGGGACTACATTCGAGGAGGCCACTCTGCCGCTTACCAGATGACCAGTGAGTATCGCCAGCACCGATTGCAGTGGTGTCGGGCTCGATCAACGTTAGATAATGTTCAGTGGCGTCGTGTTGTTTTCATTGATGAGTCACGGTTTGCACTTGGCACCGATGACTAGCTCATACGTATCTAAAGACGGATCGTGCCTTTACAGTGGAATGACACATGGTGCTCGGCTCTCACACCGGGAGTGACTGTCTGGGTAGCCATTTCATACGATAGCCGGACACTCCTTGGTATCCCTCCGTACCACCCTCACGGTCCAACGGAACGTCGGAATCAGTCTACGACCTGTTGTGTTGCCATTCTTGTAGCAGCATCACCGAACAATTTTCAACAGATAATGCCCGGTCACACACGACATGGTTCTTCCCAGTCCTGCCTTCGTAATGTTGACACTCTTCCAAGGCCAGCCCGACTTCTCACTAATCAAATATGTTTGTGGTATGATGGGACGCCACCTACGCCTATCCCCGGAATGTTGGTGAACTGGCCCGCAATTTGGACGCTATCTTGGATGCTATACCCCAGGACAGTATCCGTGAACTGTATGCATCTATTCCACGCCAGGTAACCGTGCTTGTATTGGAGCCCGAGGTGGCGCTACAACGTACTGACTTGTTCCGCTCGCGTAGCTGTTTTATCCGAATAAATGGTCCAACTGCTCTATAAATATAATTGCGGTATTTCCTTTCCTGCACATATACAACTATATTGCACATACCAATTTTTTGTCACAATTGGATGATTCCTTCTGGATTCTCCGGTTTTTTTTTTGTTTTGTTTTTTTGCAAAAAATATTATGGATCTTATGATGTAACAAATGTCAGCGGACGTAGTAGACGTTTTGAACCATCGAGCTGTTAGATTTCACGTTTTTGAACTCTTGAACAAACCACTGATAAGTTTTTTGAGTTGGAAATAGGCGGATCAACAGGATTGGATAAGGAAGCTCAGCTTTTATCTTTTGTAAAATATCTTGATGAACATTCTTGAATTGAACATTTTTGTTATTGTTGTAAAGAATTGAAGTCCGTCATACCGCGACAAGATATTTTTAAAACCACACAAATGAACATATTGGAAAGGCTGCTTTCATAGTTGAAGAATTGAGTATTTATCGAAAGGTACACTTCTCATGAAAGAAATGCACTGTAATGATCAAGCTGAAGTTTCACAAGGTTGTAAATTTTGTAAGATCTATTGCTATTGGATGACAAAAATATGCTTTGTTGAATAACAGCAATGTATTTGTATACACTCAGTTAATATATATAAAATACGTGGAGATAATGTAAATGGACGATGTCATCGCTCTTTCCACGTTATTTTTTAAACAACGCATAGCGACTAAAAAATTGTATATAATTGTTGGCGCCGTAGCGTAAATTCGAACGCACTCGACTAGTTATCGAGAGTTCTGGGGTTCGATCCCAGCGGTGCCGGAATACAATTTTTTAGTCGCTATGCGTTGTTTAAAAAATAACGTGGAAAGAGCGATGACATCGTCCATTTATATACACTCAGTAGAGAAAACATTAGAGATAGGGGTAATGGGCAGTTGACATGGGCATCCTCCGCGTAGAGTGGAACAATCTAGGCCCAGTTCGAAAGCAGGCGATAAATAGGCGGACGCAAAGCTTCTCAGCAGTGTATCGCAATCGACGAAGATGTGTGAATGTGGTGATCTGAGCGACTTTGATCGTGGACACATAGTCGCCGCAAAACAAGCTGGTCGTTCTATCGCCCAAGTAGTAAGAACTGTAGTGTTTCCGTGGGCAACCGTATCAAGGGTGTACCACGATCACACCATCGATTGACTTACCAGCGCCCAGAGAGCAAGCAGTGGCTTACCACACGCTATTAGTGACCTGGGTCGACGCAGGCTATCCAGGGTCGTACACACCGACTGCTTGGTAACGGCGGCGCAGATCGCACCCCACGTTAAATGTTGAACTCCCAAGCAGCGTCAGTGAGCGAATGGTACGACACACTGTGCATACCATGGCCTACGGTTGCCGACGCCCTACTCGTTTGCTGCTGTAAACTGCTCGTCATCGGAAATTACGCCTCGCCTGCAGTCGTCAAAACTGGACCTCTGCAGAGTGGCTCCGCTTCGTGTGGTCAGATGAGTCCCGTTGTCAGTTGTACCTAGCAGACTGGAGGGTGCGGGTGTGGCTTCGATAGCATGAGGCCCATCGTGACAAGACGGCTCTGTTTAAGGTGGTGTTGACTTTGTGATAATTTGGTGAGCCTCATGGAACACATTTGGTCCTATAGGATGTCTGGAGAGGTCCTTAACCAGTGCGCGCAACCAGCATGTGCTGGCTGATCACCTACACGCTTTCATGGCCTTCGCGCATCCTGCGACCGATGGTCAGTTTCAGCAGGATAATGCGTCTCCCCGCCGGGCCGGAACCATCCATGCATGACTGCAGAAACACTCACCTGAATTTGGAACCATCGTGTGGGCCCCAAGGTCCCGGATTTAAACCCTTTGGAAGCTCTCTGGGATGCCGTGCAGCAAAATATCAGATCCATGGATACTGGACCGACGTTTCGGGCGGAGTTTGAAACAGTGCTGCAATATTCAACATATTTCTGTGCTAAATGTATTTTAACATCAATTATGGGTTTGGCGAAAATTAGCCTATTGACAGGAAAACGATGCTGTTCAGAAGGCTGTTCAATGAATAAATATTATTACATGAAAATGTAATTATGCATATTTTGAAGATGATAATCTGTTTTTTGGTGTAAATATGACAAGGACGTTACCGTCCTTGAGCGGGAAACGAAATTATCTGAAAGCTTAAAATTTTCAAGTTTTCAGAAAATATCCGAAAACTTGAAAATTTAGTCGTCCTGGAGCGGGAATCGAACCCGTGTCTCCCTGCGTCTTTTTAAATAAGTTTTAAAACGTTAATCTGTTTTAAAAGGAAAATACTGCGAAAGTGTCGCAGTGGTCGCCCAAAAGCTTTTGAAGCGTAGCTGCGCCCTCGTCCAGCAGATGAGACTGAAAATAGTGAAACCGATGATAACGAAAACGAATACAACTGCACAAAACATGAGAGACGGTGAGTAAACAGTCGCATGTCTCACACACCGGGGCAGTGTCGCCACACAGCAAATAGCTATGCGTGAAGCGACAATGCCCAATGCGGAGACGCGCAAGAACAACTTCTTACCAACGGTTCCGGCGACACGATGATTTCCAGACTCCAAGGTTAGGTTTTATACGGCCCTGTTTATTCTCCACCTGTTGGTCTCACAGACTTCGCCACGTTCGTTTGATATGATCGTGAACAAGAAAGCGAAAATCACGGTGGAACAGTGGCAAGGGTGTGACGACCAAAAAGGAGGCAAATCTAGCATCAGCAGACTCGTTCCCTGGGATCCCAACATGCCCAGGAATCCAGCAGAACCGAATCTGTACATCAGCCTTGAGCAAAGAACGAAGAAGTCTCCGTACGGTAAAAAAGAAGTGGGTGGCCAGTGAAATCCAAAGATGACAATGATTGCACAACACTCAACGAATCAGTGTACACAATAGCACGCTGATGAGAGCTCGACTGCACGTGAACAAGTGCAAGATACACAGCATGCATCTCCGCCGAAAACACCGTGGCCTCAGTAGGAATGCGGGCAACAGAAACTTCGTCAAAGCAGACGGCGCCGGATCCAACAACACCAGCCGCCTTAGATCCATCGGTGAAAACAGGAATAAAGTCTGCATTGACGTAACGGTGTTCAGCGAAGAGCTGCTGGTACACTGACGCAGGGGTTGAGGACTTGTCAAAAGATGTAAAGCTGGTATCAACCATGACACCAAGAGGATGCCATGGGGGATCCTCAAAGCCCCTGGTCTCTCCAACGAGTGACAAGTCAAGCCCTGCATCACGAGCTACGGCCGCCATACGAAGACCGAAGGTTCGAATGCACGAGGGACGGATCTCGAACAAACGAGCATGCTGGGGATGAAAAACTGCATCGTATAAAAGATGGTCTGAGAGAGATTTAAGTTTCAGGTAAAATTGAAGAGACAGCTGCAGACGGCGTAAATGAAGCGACGGTTCGTTCGCATCGGCATAAAGGCTGGGAATGGGTGACGTGCAAAATGCTCCCGTACAAAGACGCAGCGCTTGATGGTGGATGGTATCCAACGGCCGGAGAACGGAAGGACGCGCAGAGCCATACACCATACAGCCATAATCCAGCTTAGACCGAATGAGAGAATGGTAAATACGGAACAAGGAAGTCCTGTCTGCACCCCAGGAGACTGAGGCAAGGATCTTAAGGATTGACAAGGCTCTCAGACAGGAAGTCCTTAGCCGTCGAACGTGCGAGCGAAAGGTGAGAGCACGGTCAACGGTCAAACCAAGAAACTTGGTTTCCGGCAAAACTGGAATGGCTGCACGATCCAAATAGTGCTCTGGATCAGGATAGAGGCCACGCCTCCGGCAGAAATGGACACAGGCTGTCTTGTCGGGAGAAAGAACAAACCCATTATTGTTAGCCGCTTTAACAATCTGGGTAATTGCAGACTGCAGCTGCCTTTCGACGAAATGCATGCTGGATGACGAACGGAAGATGTGAAGGTCGTCAACATAAATGGTAGCCGAAACCGCTGGAGGAAGATTTTTGAGCAGACAGTTTATGCGTAGGATGAACAAAGTCACCGAAAGAATGCTGCCTTGAGGGACACCATGTTCTTGATGGAAAAAGGCAGAGAGCGTCGTACCCAGGCGCACCTGGAACACGCGGTTACGAAGGAAGCTGGCAATGAATGTTGGGAGGTTTCCACGCAGCCCATTTTCATGGAGGTCACGGAGGATACCGTGACGCCACGCTCTATCGTAAGCTTTTTCGATGTCAAAAAATACAGACACCAGGTGCTGAACAGACGTCTCAAGGAGCAAGAGATGGTCAGGAGCTGAACGATGACGGCGGAAGCCGCTTTGTGATGGAGACAGTATTCGATGTTCTTTTAGAAAATAAATTAGCCGGGAATTAACCATTCGTTCAAGGATTTTGCACAGACAGCTAGTAGTGAGGGCAATTGGCCGATAACTAGAGGGAGACTTGGGGTCTTTGCCAGGCTTGGGAAAAGGTAAAACAAAAGCTCTTCGCCAAGAGTCCGGGAAACTGTGCTCCAACCAAATGCGGTTAAAAAGCACTAACAGATTCTCGAGAAACGACGGCGAGAGATGACGGATCATGTCATAGTGGATGCCGTCGGGACCGACAGATGTTGCACCGGACCGATGCAGAGCCACCCGTAGTTCAACCATGCTGAAGGGGGAGTTATACTCAGTGTTATAAAAAGGCGCAAAGGAGATTTTCTGGCGGTCCGCGGTTGTTTTAATCCTCTGAAAGGACGGGAGATACGCCTGAGAACTAGAAACTGAGGCAAACGCTTCGCCCAAGCAATCCACAATCTCCCCAACTTCAGCACACGTGTAGCCGTTATTCTCAAGAATTGAAATTTGGCGGGAACTATAGTTTCCCCGGATCTTACGAATTTTTTCCCAAACAGTCAAAGCAACCGGCATTCATGTGGTGTAGGGGTTAGCATACCCGGCGCTATCTGGGAGACGCGGGTTCGATTCCCGCTCCAGGACGACGAAATTTTCAAGTTTTCGGATATTATCTGACTTACCACCCTTGTCATATTTACACCAAAAAACGGATTGTCATCTTCAAAATTAGTATTGCACAGATGTAATTCCCTATTCCATTTCTAATTATGCATTTTTGTCAGTCTACCACATAGGTGCAAATTTTCCATCGGGAACGGAATTCCGTTTTTCAAAACCTTCTGAGCACGGGTGTTGACACAGTGATGATTTCTTCCGTAATGCTAATTTCTTTCTCTCTCTCTTTATAGGTTCTGTCAGAATAAAAAAAATGTTCTATAAATATTTTTTAGTTTAGCTTGAAAATGGAGGGAAATTTTCCTAAAACGGAAGTTGGGCGGAGCTAAGGTTTCTTCCGTAATCGTAATTTATCTCTCTCCAGTACTATTATTTTTTTAAATACGAGGATCATGACAAAAGTTCTGCGTACGTTAATCTAAAACGAAAGCGGATGATGCAATCGAAAAAATGATTGCGTCATGTCAAGATCAGACTCTCAGCAAAGCAGTTATGTCAGTCAGTCCGGAGTGCTATCATTTGCTGTGTTGACGTGGAAGGGTTTGGAAATGGAAGCGTGCAGCTCCTCAGGTCGAGTCACGGCTTAGACCAGCGCTCGTACGTGGAAATAGACACTCTGCGGGGAAAAACTCCGACACAGATCCACACTGCCTTGCAAGAAGTTTGTGGGGAAGAAACTCTTGAACGAATCAGTTTCTTGCTGGACATTGCGCTTTCGGGAGAGCCGGAGCAGCATCGAAGATGATCACCGCTCAGGCCGACCTCAAACTACGACAGAAAAAACATCTGGCACCATCTTTGCAACGCTTCTCGAAGAGAATCGCCGTTTGGCACTGGAGGAGATTGTTTGTCATTCAAATTTGTCTATAATCTCTGTTCATCGGATTTTGACCGACTCACTGGGAAAAAGAAAAGACGCCGCGCGCTGGGTGACCCATCAACTCACCTCGAGCAGAAGGCAGCCAGAGTGAGCACCGCACTGGATCACCTCCACAGGTTCGAACGGGGCACCTTCCTGAACAGGATTCTCGCGGTTGATGAGACTTGGACCCCTGATTGAGCCGCAATTGAAGTCACAATCAGCGGAATGGAGGCATCCAAGTTCTTCAAGCCCCTCAAAGTGTCGTCGGCAACAATCCAAAGTGAAGCAAATGATTATTCTTGCGCACGATGCCCAGGATGCTGTGTTCTCTGATCGAGTGCTGGTAGGGCAAAATGTCAACGCATAATATTATTATGACTTTCCGAGGACAAAGTTGAGACCGAAATTTCGTCAAAATCGCCCCAACTTATTGGAAGTCTGAACGAACTTGCTGCGTGACAACGCATCGTATCATGGTGCAGCGTCGGTACGAAGACTGTTGTCGAAATATAGCCGGGAAACTTTATCCCATCCACCATACACCCCTAATCTCAGTCCACCCGACTTCGATCTTTTCCCAAAGTTAAAAAATCGGCTTTTACGCGGAGCGAAATTATTCGGCTAATCTTAAATTACATTTTTCGCGATATTTCCTCTGCTTTGTATAGTTAAATACCATTTCGTTCCTTGAGTATTTGTATTTCAGCTTGAAAATGGGGGAAAGATTCCCAAAAACGAAAAATGGATGGTGCTAGGATTTCTCCCGTAACCTTAATTGTTTTTTGCATTTCAGCGTAACGGTAAGTCGAAAAAATTTAGAGTTTTTTGTTTCAGGTTTTAATAACCACCACGAGCAACTATACACTAAAGTGCCAGAAAAACTGGTACAGACGAGCTTATGCAAAATGCATAGCAACGTCACCTATGCGCGTACTCGGTTGCGTCCGCCAGTGCGTATATAAAGCGATAGACATCCTTGCCAGCTGTCAGAGCTGTTTTCGGCATGAGAATGACAAGTAATAACGATTTAAGCGATTTTCAACGGTGTCATAGTTGGCGCTCGTGAGATGAGCCATAGTATTTCGGAGGTAGAAACGAAGTTCGGATTTTCACGGACGACCATTCCAAGGGTCTACCGTGACTACAAGAATTCTGGCAAAACCTCCAACCTACGATACAAGTGTGTCCGTAAAAAGACATTGGGTGAACTGGACCATCGTCGGCTGTCAAGAATCGCTTCACGTGATAGGCGTGCAACACTCTCGCAGGTATAATCGGAATTCAATACTGCAGCCTCAACAAGCATCAGCGTCCGGACTGTGCAACGTACCCTGCACGATATGGACTTTGGGAACCGACGCCCAACTCTAGTCCCCTTAATGGGTGCACGACACAGAGCTATGCGCATTGCTTGGGCACTGCAACACCGCCACTGGACACTTGATGACTGGAAACAAGTAGCCTGGTCTGAGGGGTCGCGTTTCCAACTGTATCGGGCAGATGGAAGGATTCGTGTGTGGCGCACCCCCCCCCCCCATGAAGACATGGATCCCGCCTGTCAACAAGGAACTGTACCGGCTGGTGAGGGGGGGGGAGTCCGTAATGGTATGGGGTGTGTTCAGCTGGACTTCACTGGAACCCCTGGCCAACTCTATGTGCGCATCCTTTCTGACGAGGTACACCCGTTCATGTCCTGCATTCATTTTGATGGGTTGGGCCTGTTTCGGTAGGACAATGTACCTCCACACAAGTGTCGCATTATGGCTAGAGGAGCATTCATCTGAGTTTGGGATGTTGCCATTACCACCCAAGTCCCTAGATCTGAACGTGATAGAACACATTTGGGATGCCATGCAACGCGCTATCGAACACAGGAATCCGAGACCTCGGAATACACCCGCATTGTGGAACGCTCTGCAGGAAGTATGGTGTGCATTGCCTTCAGCATATTTCCAGTAAGCTAGTGGAGTCCATGCCCCGTCGTATTTCTGCAGTCCTGCGCTCCCGTGGGGGACCTATCAAGTATTAGACTGGTGTACCAGTTTTTCTTGCACTTCAGTGTATAAGAATTATAAGCAGTCGCCTGTCTAATTTATGTATATACATGTGGCTCCGGAGAGAGCGTGTGTCGTTAAGCAACCGTACCACTTATGCCTCATTTGGGACTCGAACCTTGGGCCCACTCGGGCGAACGGCCATAAGCCAGTGCTTAGACCAGTGCGTCACTGATCTAAGCTCTGGCTTATGTACAGTACTTTGAAAATTAGCTTTTAGAGCTCTGAAAAGTTCACCAAGGGAACGCACGTGTTGTGCTTGCACACTACTTACTGCCAGTCACTGTTTTACGTAATTGAAATTGACTGACCTGGACTTCTGTGGAATGATGTCATGTCATATTCACAATAATATACTACATGAAAAGATATGAGGGAAAAACATTTTAAAATTTGAAGATGTGAAACCTCCAAACATTTTTTAATTGTTTTGAAAATTTTCATATTTATATACACTACAGTTTTAATGAAAATAAAGGACAATTGTGCCTGGTTGGTTACTGTTTCAAATGGAAGGGTATTGTAGAGTGAAACATTTTCTGTCCTGGCAATTTCTCCTAACTTTTACCCACAGTGTTTCGCTACACCAGAAAGATTGTAAAACGTTGGTGTGTATATGCACGGTTGGGTATCTGACTTGAGAAGAGAGGAAAAGCTCCACTTCAAATTTCAAATTAAATAATTTGAAGTCACCAATTTTTCGGGTATCTTAATATTTTGTGGTAGAAACGTATATAATTAAAAATTATTTTTGTACGTGAGTAGTGTGTAATTCTATATGATGTAATAATATAATTATTTTGCTACAGTACAGATCGCAGAAAGTCTACTGTTTTGATAGCGTGTTCCACTGGCTATTAATGATTAGCTTCAACCTTAACGGGAATTTTCGCTTATAGATCAAGCTTTTTAATTAGTTTCAGAGCTTTTGACGCAGCTTTCAAAACTTCGCCTTTGGTTGCTAAAGGTAAGAATTAATTGATAGAATGAATTATTCATTTATGAAGCATAGATAGAATTCGTACGTAATTCATGTAAAGGTTCTTTCTGATACGCCATTTTTGAAGTGGAACGTAGGAATTATGTCAAAGAGTACTGAGATGTTCGGAAAAAATGATCAATTTGTTTTCTAGTTTTTCAAGCGAATGATGAAAAAAATGAACATTGTTTCGAGAGAAAAGGTGAAAATTTTCCAAATTCGTGGAGACAATGTAAAAGACAAAGTCATCGCTCTTTCCACGTTTTTCTTTAACCAACACACAGCAGCCGAAAAATGTTATTCGGCACCGCTTAGATCGAACCCTAGACCTCTCGATAACTAGCCGAGTGCGTTCGCTTTACCCGAAACGCACTCGGCTAGTTATGTTGGTTAAAGAAAAACGTGGAAAGAGCGATGACTTTGTCTATTTATATTGTCTCCACGTATTTGGAAGATTTTCACCATTTCTCTCGCCCCTTGATTTATTAGCTAAAATTAAATAGCTTGTGCCGTTAAGCCCCACCAGATGGAGACTTCTCAGTTGCTGAGCCCAGCCTTCGGATTTGTGAAAACAGGTGCTGACAGATAAACACACATATCGTCGTGGATCTGTTGGCACCGTAGCGTAAAGCGAACGCACTCGGCTAGTTATCGAGACATCTGGGGTTCGATCCCAGCGGTGTCGAATGAAAAAAATTCGGTTGCTGTGTGTTGGTTAAAGAAAAACGTGGAAAGAGAGATGAATTTGTTTACGTATATTGTTTCGTTCTTCAGGTGTGTTATATTTCTTCAGACGGTTTTCATATTTTCCGCAGAATAAGAGTCCAGCGAGATTTTCAAAAACGAAAGTTAGACGGAGAGTAGATTTCTCCCATAATCATAATATTTTCTCTCGCGATGTTTCTTTTGGCCAGTGTTGTTGTTATATATCGTTTTATTCCATAAATATTTGGATCTCAGCTTGAAAATGGGGAAAAAGTTTCCGAAAACAGAAGTCGGACGAAGCCAGAATTTATTCCATAATGGTAATGTCCCCCCCCCCGCGATGTTCTGACTAATCTGCGTTGTTGTTAACTGTTACTTTCCCCCATAAATGTTTGCATTGAAGTTTGAGAAGAAAGGGAAATTTGTAAGAATTGATGCATGGGGTTATGTTGGTTAAAGAAAAACGATTCATATTCTCAAAGGTATCTAAAATTGTGAAAGCTTTGATTCACGCATTCGTGTACCTAACTTTCAGCCTAATGAATAAAATTGTCATCTGAGAGAATAAAAAAAAAAAAAAAAAAAAAAAAAAGGCGACACTGAAGAAATGGGAAAGAAGTGATTTCAGCAGAAACTAAAACTAAGCAAAGAATGCTGTGCAACTGCAGAGAAATAAAAGACAAATATGGCCGTGGAACTTGCTGAAAAGAAGACAATACAAGAGGAAACTTAAGCTGATGTTCTAGCAAGCACAGCAAAAAAAAAAAAAAAAAAAAAGTGTAGCAATGCCTTTTAAAACCATATTATTTTGTTTTGAATTCAATAATTTTATATTGTGAATATACAGCGATGTGTTCCAGTTTAATATTACCTTAAATAAATTACAATGAACAATTCCATCTCTTGCTGCGTTATACACTCATTGTCATAAAAATCCGCACACCAAGAAAAAACCGTGCAATTAACGCGAAACTCGGGAAATAGCTACGGGGAGGGCAAACATGGAAATGATTAAAGTTTCGTGCGATTCCGCATGCACGCGCGCCCAGACCGGCGCTGCAATCGCAGTCCTTGGGGCTTATATGGCGCCGCGCAGGGGACTCCACGTTCGTGCAGAAGTGCACGGTAAGAGTGAGATCCCTGAGTGATAGACACGCCGAGGAGCCACCGTAGATGTGCGTACGGGAAACTGACGTGGTTTGAACGAGGCCGTATTCTCGGGATGAGAGAGGCAGGGTGGCTGGCGCGCCAAATCGGCCGCCATTTGGGCTGGTCGGACAGTACGGTGCGATTGTTTTGGGAGCCATGGACACGGGAAGGCACCCAGACACGGCAGTCTGGTTCTGGACTACCCAAACGCACCACCAGCAGAGAGGACCGTGGGATCGTGATAGCGGCACGCACAGATGCAACGACGTCCTTGTCCGATATCCAGAGACATGTGGCGCCGGAACTATTTCCAGACGCCTAGCAGAGGCGAATTTGCACTCTTGACGGCTCTTACGTTTCCTGCCATTAACACCTGACCATCGTCGGCGTCGATTGCAATGGTGTCAGCAGCGAGCAACGTGGAATGCTACGGACTGACGACGTATAGTGTTCAGCAACGAATCCCGCTTATGTATGGGAACGGACGACCACCGTGTCAGAGTGTGGTGAACCGCAGGCGAGCGCTGCAATCCCAGCTTCACTGTACAGTGGCACACGTCCTGAACTGCAGGCGGAGTCATCGCGTATGACAGCCGGACTTTTCTCGCAGTAATCCGAGTGACGTTGACTGCCCAGCGCTATGTACAGGAGATCCTGCGGTCCCATGTGCTGCCTTTCTTGGCGGGGCGTCCCGGAGCCATTTTCCAACAAGATAACGCCCGTCCGCACACGGCTCGGGTTTCCCAGGACTGTCTACGCCAGGCTTCGACTCTTCCGTGGCCTGCCAGATCGCCTGATCTCTCGCCCATCGAGCACGTGTTGGACCAGATGGGACCCCAACTTTCTCCATGTCCCAGTGTTCGTGACTTAGAGCGTCAGTTGCAAGAAGTGTGGGCCAATCTGTCCGAGGATAACATAGGACGTCTCTTTGACTCCATGTTGGACCGTATCACCGTATGTGTCCGAGCACGAGGTTGTCCGACGTGGTACTAACGCTGACCGGAATGTGTACCGTATGTCCGCGAGAAATCGTCCTGCTGCTGTGATGTTGTAATCACTTCTGTCCTTTGGTATGTACCATCTGATTACTAAAATCTCATTTCAATCCGACGTCTCCTTCTTGAGGCGCCGAATTTTATGACAATGAGTGTATTCACACTTTCTCATCGCGCGTTTTGATTTCTCATCCAGTTAAAAAATTCAGCTGTCTTGTTTATTGGTCGGTGTCGTGTATTACAAAAGGCGTTCACAAAGCGAGGTCCGTGCAGGAATGATTTGACGAAAACGGTGTGGAAGAACTTTGCTATAGCCCGCGTACAGAGCCCCTATCTTTTGATTTGCCAATTACCCGCTAGGTGGGGAATTGGATACATTATTATTATTATTATTTTTTTTGTAGAATTCGCATAGCAAAATTGTTTTCTTTTAGTCGAATAGTTGTAACCATCAACAATATTTCCTGTGATTGTAAAATTCTGCTGCGCGTGCTCCATTTTTTCACTACGAAGAACGATGTCATATGTATACTTCGCTTCAAGTTGTCTCGATCTTTTTTCTTTTTGAAACGGATATCTGACAACATGAAGTATCCATGTATTTTCTAGTTGTTCGTAATAAAAATTTCCCTGCCAGGTGACGTCAATATGTATCTATTTCGAATAAAAAAACATCCCTTATTTATCGGACAGACGGAAATCATCGCAAAGCCTTTTCAAGCATATCCCCACTTAAAATTTTCCTCTGGGTGACGTACATCTGAAATTTAATCTGATATTTTGCTAATACAAATAAGATTGATGACAAAATTCATTTATACATCAGCCATCATGCGAAAACTACTGTTACATACTTCAAAACATCTTTAAATTCTTCTGGTTTACTAGGTTTGGGATTTTTGTCGAAAGATATGCTTATTACATCCCAGAATTTGGTAACATCTTTCTATTTATTTTAATGTAAACAGATTAAAAAGCTGTTGCGTGCTTGTATGTGTGTAGTCGCAAATGTGGTTCGTCCCCAGACACTTTGTGGACTGCTTCTAAATAATTTATAGGATTCGTTAGGACGCTTAACATTTATTTGCCTGTTGTAACGTTCTTGTGCTTCTGATCAGTACTGGTAGTACATAATGCTGCGGTTATGCTTGCAGACATGTGTTGTATGGCTAGTATTGATTTCCTATTTCTGTGCATTTCTTTACATTAGGAAGTGTTAAAATTGTATTTCATGGAAGGAAAACAAAAAGTGGAAGAATTTCTAATTATAACAACCCTCGAAAGGTGCAGACAGCCACATCTTTACCTGTGGTTCTGTCGTAACGGCCGACAATGTTAAAAGATACGGCTTTAGAATACCCTGGTTGGAAAAAGAAAAGATCCTAAAAAGTAGGAGTTCAGGAAAAATATACACCAAAGCATTAAGATTCGGAAGTTGTAGGGTACCTTCCAGAGAACACTGAAGAGGTTTCCTTCTCTCACAAGATCACAGTTTTTGTTTATGTAAAAATTTATAGTTTAAGAAACAAGCTATTCTTTTTCTGAAAAATATGTTCTGTCCCTGAACCCCCCCCCCCCCCTTTTTTTTTACTGAACAGTATTCATGAAGTTTTAGGAAAACAATAGTGTAAAAACTTCTCACTTCTTTTCATCTTCAGATTTATGATTTTTCGTGAGGTTGTAATGTTTTTAGTGCATCTGGTTGCAGATATCAGTTAAATGTCTGTTACACCAAAACACTAGCATTACTTAAATGTAAATACTCTTTGTACAGAAACGTTCCATAAAGTTAAGTCGTGCTCCGGATTGCTTAATTAAACATTTAAAGGAAGCTTAGTTACTAAATAATACAAACGGTTAGAAAAATAAAATCTACTTACGAATTTAATCTTTTATTGGTCTCCAGAGGCATTAAAGTCAGCACATCGAAACAAAACAGATTTGATTTCGTACGTAATCATGTAGTACTTCGACAACAACATGCAACAAGATTCTCAATGTACAGAATACTTCTCAAGACAACAACAATTTAAGACATCAATAACAGCGAAGCGTAATATTCAACGTCGACCTCTAATCATACAGTATCTGCGCAGCTCAGGCTCTCTAAACAATCTCTCTCCAAGGCAATTACAGCGATCGCGCAATCTGACTTCTTACGAGAGCGCTCATACAATCGTAAACACCATTCTTATTTCTCTCGTTAACATACGTCATTCAACTTTCAACCTTAAATCAGGTTGCCACAAAATCATTCAGCGGGAGAGGAAATGTAGCGTTAAGTTCGGAAAATGCTTAAGGAGAATAGGCCAAAATTTACGTAAGATAGCAGGAACCAAAAAGGAAAGTTACGTAAATTAGAGTATGCGTTACAAGATGATGGAGAAACTGATTGCTGATTTTCTGATGAATATCTCTATCACCATATCATGGCCGTGTACACTTATGTTCAGGGTGCATTGCTGAGAAAAATTACCATTTCCCTGGGACTCCCTAATCATGCAAAATAAAATATTTCTCTAGTATTTTTCATTAGTGTTTCAGGTAGCAGCTTCATCACTTTTTTCTTGATTGTATCTTCCTTGGGAAGGTCCTTAAGTTCCCTTTGTAACTTGTTCCTTTATTTTAGAGTCCACAGTTTCCAGAGCTTGTATCTGACAAGGTCCAAAAGCTGCTCCTGGAATAGTTTAAATCTTTCTTTGATGTTGTATCGTACGGTCGTCGCCACTTCGCTGAGGAGTTCCTGGTCATTTTGTTTAGGTGACAACTTGATATTTGTAATTAATCTGACCAACTCTTCATTAACGTTCGCTGTGTGAGAATAACTATCTGATTCTTTATTTCACCAAGACGAGGCGCTTGTCTATCCAAGGGAGCAGATGAATTCCGAAGGGAAAACCTTCCTCGGAAGTATTCGCTCTTAACTGAGAACCGATCAAGAAAGGCTTGGAGGTCAGCTTGTTGCTGTATTTCCGTATTTTTTTTTTTTTTTTTTTATAGAAGATGCCGTTTTCATTTATGATTTCATTAGGTAATCCAATGTTGCACTTTTCGCAAGTACAAACGCTACTTTAATGTAAACTTCGTAGGGAACATCTGGTCTGCACAGTGGGAGTACATGTTTTGCTTGATTGGGCGGTTACAATATCTGTGATGGTTGTTCGATTCATGCACGAGGACTATGCAAGTGCCTTTCGTTCCTGTATTCTTTTGTTTTTTTCTCATTTTCCAATTCTTGTCTTCAATAAATCTGTCGCGTCCGAATCTCGTATATTTCTGTTTGACTTGAGTGAAATTATTAACCGTTTCTGCTGTTAATTCACTTAGGCGAGATAAAGTTTTTCCATAATATGTTTGCGCCAGTTTTAAAGTAAATCTATCCATCATAAGAATTTTATGTTTTTTATAAATTTGTGTAAATGTCACGGGTGATGGGGATCATTTATAATTAGTTATTTTATTTTGGAATTGTTGTAGCTTATCATGATGCTTTTCAGCGCAGTTTCCCCATATTGCCGAGCGTTACATGACTTAGGTATGCACTTCAGAACATGTATGTATACTTTAAGTTCATTTTATGCCTCTTTTAAGAAGAGGTATTATTGCGCTTTTTACCTTGTGCGCCTCTCCGATAGTCTTTTTGATGTGAAAGCCCCATGTTAGTTGTCTGTCCATTTGCAGCCCCAAATGTTTTTATTTCTTCTCGCCAAAAAAATTCACACAGTGTTGTGTAATATTAATTTCTGCGCCCCAGTGATTTCAGGAACCATCGTGAAAACATATAATAGCCTCTGTCTTATCCTGATTGATTTTTATTTTCCAATCATTGAAGTATGTTTCATTTTTGGGGAAGAAGTTTTGTAATTGATTAATGGCAAAAGTGCAATTAAGTGATGTAGTACCGTGTCCTCAGCATAAAGAGCAACTACCACCTGATCAAAGCCGAGCAGTTAGCTTATATATGTTTTAAAATATTGGTCCGAGAACCGAACCTTGGGGAATTCCAGGAGTAGCTTTACATGGGTAAAAAACATTGCTGTACTTTTGCCTGAAAGGTTTTGTAGGTACGAGATGATAATGATTCGAGTTATCCGTACAAGGAATTTGAATTCTATTTGCTTGTAGATTATTAGTGCCTTCACCCAAACTTTATCGAAGTCCATGGAAATGTCAAGAAAAATGGTAGCAATATTTTGTTCTGTCCCTGCCGTATAGTGGGGTGCCGTGGGACTGCATTGAAACAGCTGTATGACGTTATTGCGCGAGACATTTCAACTAGAGGTTTACAAACTTGAAATAGCGGTATGACATTTCAACTGTAGGCCGAGAATTTTCCGAGTGCTGGGAGCACTGAGATTGGCCTTAATTGCTGACAACTGTGTGGCCTGGATTTGATATAGGGTAAAAGCAGATTTGTGCGCTTTTTTTATTCATCCGAGAACTATCTTTGAGTGCTTGATTGAGAATATGTGTCAGTGCAGTGAAGTGCTTAAGGAGTAACCGTTTTTATGGACCATCATTCACACCATCTCCACCAGAAGATTTATTGTTTTTCAATTTTTTTAATTACTGCTACTGGTTTATAGTCTTTTATTGGTTCCTGAAGTGTGAGTAAATTTTGCACCCAAATTTAGATACTTTTATTTCAAAATTTTACTGCATTTTTGCACCCTAATTTCAATTGATTCTGGAATTGTATTGTATTGATTTGTGTTACTGACTTACGTTGGGCAAAAGCCGGTGCACGGGAATTCTTTTAAAAGGGCAATTTGTCAGAGTCCCAGTTCGAAATAAGAATGATCATGATTTCCTGTAAGAACAAATGCTTCTTTTTAGGACTCCTCCAATTTATCATACGCCCTTCAGAAATAATTAATGTCATAAAATATGTTAAAAGTGCTGCTGCTTGTGTTTTGTTTTTTTTTTTTTTTATGACAGAAAGCATATTTTGCTTGGTTTCTGTTCTGATTTGTGTTGTTTGTTTCACTTTCTTTTAAATTCATCGGTACGTAGTTTTCCAGAGAATGTTTTGAAGTTCCACAAATCCAAAGCACAGCTGTCTAAATTAGTGAGTTTAGTACATTTATTTCACTTCCGTATAGCCGCGTCTTGGAAGCGTCTGATACCTAAGGTAGAGAAAGTAGACGCACCGAATTTTGTTTATGTGGCTGGCGATGATAGCAGCCAAGTTTACATTAGCGTGGAAAAATCTGCAGTCCATTTGGGTTGAAACCTTGAAACTTGGCGTAAATGTTTACCCTGTGCATCTGCGGTTCGTCTTACTGTGTGTGATCTTGCTAAACACGTCGGAAAGCGAAATGTAGGAGATTATTTCCAGATTTTTATCTTAGTTGATGAATTAAAAGTTCACCAGTTCGAAGAAAAAGCGATGGTGTGGTGGTTGTGATGGGTGCGGGATGGGGTTCACTGATTACTTACGTCCCATTGTTTGGGAGAATAACGTTGAAAAGTGATTTGTAAAATTCCATCAGGTGTCTGGACTTTCGTAAATTGTCTTGTCGCTTTGCAGCAGCGTAGCTTACTTGAGTATGTGTTGAAAACCTTGTTGTAGTTGCCATCCATACTGTATATTGTCCACCGCTCTTGTAATTGTTGTTTTCTTAAATTGTGGGCAATCTTGTATTAAAGGAAAATTCATCGCGCTTTTTATTTAAGAAAGAAAAAAAAAACCCGAAAAAACTATGTGATTCCATCGAATTTAAAGTGAAATGGATGAGTTTTCTTTGACTTCTGTTCATGGATTATACACGGTCGAGGCACATTATCGTGACCAGCAGCTAACATTCAGAATAATCGCCGTGTGCAACGCGTCCAGCAGCTAGACGGACTTGGAGTGACTCAGTAAGGTGCTGGAAGGTGTTCACAGGTATGTGGGGCCATGCTGACTGCATTGCATCTGACAGCTACTGAGGGTGCGTATTGGAGGATACACAGAGCGAATAACACGATCGAGGTGGTCCCACAGATACTCAATTGGGTCTAAGTCTGGGGAATTAAGGGTCAGGGAAGTGCTTTGAAGCCTTCACCGTGCTCTCCCAACCACTCTTGGACATTTCTAGCTGTGTGACACGTCGCATTTTCGTGCTGGAAGATCCCATCCGCCCCAGGAGAGACAATCAGCATGTATGGGTGTACGTGGTCTGCAAGGATGGATTCATAACGAATTCGGTCCACAGTGCTTGCCACAGGTATGAGTGGACGTAGAGAATGCCACGAAAACGTTCCCCAGACTATAACGCTGCCCCCACCAGCTTGTGTTCTTCCAGCAATGGTTGAAGAGTGTTTGTTCTCCGATGTTTCTCGCCTTATACGCCAACGTCCATCCGTTTGATCAAGCAGAAAACGTGACTTATGGGAGATCCATCGGAGCCCCCATATGCAGCCGTCTGCATCGGAGCCTCATACGTAGCAGGGTTAGCTGAACTGTCGTTTTAGGCACACTTCCGGTAGCCCCCTGGTTCATTCGGCCAGTGAGTTGCTTCACTGTAGCGCGTCGATCGGCCCTCACGCACCTTCGCAGCCGACGTTCACCTCTGAGATCAATGGCACGTAGTGCTCCGCAGTTTTCACGTCGCTTATTCGTAATGGTGCCGTTTCTCCAATCACGTTACACTTTAACCACAGCAGCACGTGAACAGTACACAAATTGCGCTGTTTCAGAAATACTGCCACCATTGGGCCGAAAGCCGACAATCATCCGTTTTTTCGAATCTGATAAATCGCTCCTTTTATCCATGACAGCAACGAGTGATATGTTTTCAGAATGCCTACAGCACACCTTATATACCCTCCAAACCAGCTCACGGCACGTGCCTTCTTTCATTGGCTACGCGCTGATGACGTCAAACGTAGGAGGTGGTCACAATAATGTGACTCGACTGTGCATATTTATAGGTTTAGGAATCGGTGGTGTACACACATGCAGTAAGTTCCTTTTGAAAGATTTATGTTGACACCTGCTCTGGGAAACTTTGCACATTTATACCGTACTGTACACGTTATATAACTGTAGTGTTTGCGAAGTGAAGTTACCCTTAAATAACTTAAATTTCACGGAATGGGTGAATATTGAGTATGCTTGTATACAATAATTGATTTTATGTTCTATGCTATATTATATTTTATGGGCATGTTCATCCATGGAATTTGAGGTGAATACGTGATAAATTCTCTTATGAAGTTTGTTCTAGGATCCATGCTTGTACTGCGTTATGATCAGTTAATTAATTTGAAAATTCGTTGTAGTAATACGGAATAAGTTCTCGTCCGATAACTGCCTTTTCGTGCAGTGCATCTACATTAAGCTGTGTCAGAATTATCTGTTTGTAATTTCATGATATCCTAGGAATAGATACCGGGTGAATATTGGTGTCACATGCAGACAGTTCCACGAAGCACGCATTCATAGAGGTTCTGATGGAAACAAGCACAGGCTCTAAGGTATTTTAATATTTATGACATGACATATTGACTTTTTTTCTCCCCTTTGCCTTTGCTGATACAAAATCTGCTGTAATATCTTCAGCATCAATTTACATCAGTAATGCCTTTTTAGTTAACAGGTGAAAATAATTGAGTAACAGATGATAGTATTATTGAGTAACACCTGAAATAATTGAGTAACTCGTGGATATACGTAAGAAAGGATGTAAGGTCAGGTGATGCGTAACATCACAGCCTCTCCTTGACAAATGTCAACCCCGCCTTCTCGTGGTGCATCCTGTTCCCACTAAAGGGGCTCTGACGACCGCCAATAGCGGTATAACTATACCATCGGGATTAGAGGAAATTCTATCCCACACTCACCAACCCGCTTGGCCAGCGTGGTGAGTTATGGCCAAACCCCTCCAAAATGATTCCACAACTTAAATCTTGGCCCTCAGTCTCCGGCAGCTGGAATGTACCTGGCCAAGGCAGCGGCCAGTGCGACATGAAGGCAGAGGGTGCTAAGAATCCCCGGAGGACCGGACTAGGCTGCCATCTGATGCTGACCTTGGCTACTTACAATGGACGCTCCCTATCTTCTGATTCAAGGCTTCTTGAATTGGAAGAGGAACTACAAAGGATCAAGTGGGACATCGTGGGGCTAAGTGAGGTAAGGAGAAAAGGAGAAGATCTCATCGACCTGAAAAGTGGACATCTCTTCTACTATCGTGGGACAGATACTGGCAGAACTAGTGGTGTTGGATTTATAATAAACAAGAAACTGAAGGATAAAGTGGTAGAAGTTGAAAGTTCCTCTGACAGAGCTGCACGACTCGTTATCCAACTATCGAGAAGATACCAGGCTCAGATTATTCAAACTTATGCACCCACCACAAGTCATCCTGAAGAAGAAATTGAAGAATTTTATGAGGAAATTTGTCATCTAAATAATAAAGGTAAGCAGCACTTGAAAATAATTATGGGAGATTTCAATGCAAAAATAGGGCAGCGGCAACAGAATGAAACTTCAGTAGGTAAATTCGGTCACGGCAACAGAAACCAGCGTGGAAATACTCTCGTTGAGTTTGCAGAGGCAGAAGGGTTTTTCATCTTGAACTCCTTCTTCAAGAAAAAGCCACACAGGAAATGGACATGGAGACATCCAAATGGGACGACAAGTGAAATTGATTTTATTATGTGTAACAAAAAATTCGTCATAGAAGACTGCAGTGTGCTAAACAAGTTCAACACAGGTAGTGACCATAGATTGGTGAGATGTAAGATGCACCTCAACACTAAACTTGAACGTGGCAAGCTCATAAGACAAACAAAATCTATTGACATAACCAACCTTAAAAAACACCATAATACCTTCAAGTTAGAACTGAAGAACAGGTTCTCTGCTTTAGAAGGCCTAACATCAGAAGAAGTGGACATCTCTGAAGTTAACAGAAAAGTAACCAAAGCTCTTATGGAAACAGCAACAAAATTAGCTGGGTCTAAGAACAAGTTGCATGTGAACAAATTATCAGGAAAAACCAAAATGTTGATGCAAAAAGAAGAGAGATGAGGACAACTAAAGAAGATGTGACTTCCAAAGTGGAATATATAGAGCTATGCAAGACAGTAAGAAAAAGTATCACTGGAGACGTAAGGAAATTCAACTGTGAACTAGTGAGGAAAGCAATTGAAAACAACCAAAGCCTAAAGATAGCAAAGGGACATCTCAGTAAGGGAAGAAAACAGATTATGGCACTGAGAAAAAGAAGATGGTTCTATAACAAGAAATAGAGGCGAAATTTTGACAAGAGTGAAATATTTCTACTCCAAATTATATCAAAGGGATGATATATGCACTCCAGACATCATGAAAGATACCAGTACCAGAGTTCCTCCAGTCCTTCCAGCAGAAGTTGCACATGCAATCAAGAACATGAAGCGAGGAAAAGCTCCAGGAGAAGATGGAATTACTGTAGACATCATACAAGAAGCAAGTGGAGAAATCGAAACAGTACTCGCCCAAATTTTCACTCGATGCCTTAATGAAGGAAAGATTCCTGAGGATTGGAACACCGCTACAATGATCCTGCTACATAAGAAAGGTGACATTGAGGATCTCGGAAACTACAGACCTATCAGCCTCCTATCAGTAGTTTATAAAATCTTCACTAAAGTTCTTTAACACCGCTTGAAGGTAACACTGGACATGGCTCAACCGAGAGAACAAGCTGGATTCAGGAGTGGCTACAGCACAATAGATCATATCCACGTGCTGAGAGAACTAATTGAAAGAGCGAGGGAATATGAACTTCCATTGTGCATGGCTTTTATCGATTATGAAAAAGCCTTTGATTCGGTGAAACCATCAGCAGTTACAATGGCTCTGAAAACCTGCGGTATTGAAGATGCATACATTAATTTTATTAATAACATCTATGAAAATGCAAGTGCAAAGATTAGGCTGTTTGAAAATACAACACACGTAAAAATTGGAAAGGGAGTGAGACAAGGTGACACCATATCTCCGAAGCTCTTTAATGCCACATTGGAGGGTGTTTTTCAGTCGCTGAGCTGGGAAAACAAGGGGATAAAGATTAATGGAGATTTTCTAACCCACCTTCGTTTTGCTGATGACGAAGTCATTTTTGCAACTACCCCATCAGAGCTGCAGAGTATGATCCAGGAACTTGCTGACACAAAAAAAGTGGGATTAAAAATGAACTTTCAGAAGACAAAAGTGATGTTCAATGCTTTTACAAGAAATGAAGATTTATCGATTGATGGAGAAAAGCTGGAGATAACAGACACGTACGTTTATCTTGGACAGCAGATATCAAGTGAGGGTCACATTGATGAAGAAATTAATCGGCGTACAAAACTTGCCTGGAGAGCTTTTGGAAGAAACAGCATAATTTTCAAGAGCAATATGCCATTATGTCTTAAAAGAAAAGTGTTTGATCAATGCATCCTTCCAGTGCTTACGTATGGTGCAGAGACGTGGACCTTAACTAAAAGAGACATACAAAGGCTGCAGACAACTCAAAGAAGCATGGAGAGGTGCATACTTGGTGTAACCAGGAGAGATAAGAAGAGGAACTCGTGGATCCGAAAAATGACAAGAGTGGAAGACATCATGATGAGTTAAATCCCTGAAATGGCAATGGGCTGGACATACTGCCAGAAGGACAGATCATCGATGGACAGCCGAAATTTTAGATTGGATTCCAAGGGACAGGAAAAGACCCAGAAGAAGACCACATAGGAGATGGGTGGATGAAATTCGAAAGTATGCAGGGGTGACATGGAGGAGACTGGCACAAGACAGACCGTTGTGGAGGAAACTTGGGGAGACCTTCGTCCAGCAGTGGATTGATAATGGTTGACAATGATGATGATGATGATACGTAAGAAAAAAATGCAGACTACAGCTTTTATTTATTTATTCATGACAAATGAAAAGTTTTGTGCTAAAAAGGAAAAACGAGTAGTTTTAAGGGATTTAAGATTTAAAATTCTTTTGTACCTTGAAACCCTCGTGCAGAATCAAGGATTTTAATTTATTAAAGATTTCGGAAACTGTACCATTTCACTCGGAAAGTGGTTGTCGGAAACTGTACCATTTCACTCGGAAAGTGGTTGTCGGAAACTGTACCATTTCACTTGGAAAGTAGCTGTCGGAGTCTGTACCATTTCACTTGGAAAGTAGTTGTCGGAAGCTGTAAATCTTTTCGAATCTGTACCATTTCCCTTGGAAAGTAGTTGTTGGAACGTGGAAATTATTTGTCATTTCACTTGGAAAGTAGTTTGTCGGTATCAAGTTGGCGCCAATATGTCGAGTACTACTCCTCGTCCTTATATACAGGGTGCATATAGGAAAGTTCCTTTAGCCTGGAATAACTTGCGAACGGAGAGAGGTACAGTTATGTAAGTGAGATAACGATATAGTAAAGCGACTACGCCCGATCGAATGCAACCGATAGCAGCGCCCCTAGTGGCGAAATGCTGAAGTTAGCCATTGCAAATCGAAAACGAAAGGAGACAGCTAAATTTCCAATTACAAAGTTGTAGAACATCAATTAATTAGTACAAAACGACATTTCTTTCACACGGATAAGATAAATTGTCGCCTGAATACCCTAAAATGTCCGAAATCGATTCGCGACCTTTTGTGTGAACGTTTGAAGGGAACAGGCATAGGTATGAGCAAATACACACAATTTATTGCATAAATGCGTACTTATGTCAATACAGTTTGATGACGTCAGACAAAACAAAAAAGGCAAACTGACACACAGTGATAAAAAGTTAATGTCGAGTATGTTCGTAGAGATCGCTATTGCCCACGAAACACATTTGTATTCGTGAAAGTAACTCTGCATGCACATTCCTCAGCATGGAAGGTGTCACACTATTGCAAGCATCTGTAACACGACGACGTAGATCCAGCAGACTTGTAGGCGCTGATGCATACACCTGATTTTTTACGTAACCCCAGAAATCCAAGCTCGCTATTTCCGCACAGCGTACGTAGACCTAAACTGCTGATCAGGGTACTTCCTGCTACTGGATTTTATATCGTATGTACGGTACAACGTCACAATCTGCATTTGCATACGGCTACATTTGCGAAATGTGAATATGCAGATTCGAATCGTCGCACATCGATTTCGGACATTTTAGGGTAATCAGGCGACAATTTATCTTATCTGTGTGAAACAAATGACGTTTTGTACTAATTAATTGATGCTCTACAACTTTGTAATTGGAAATTTTGCACTATCTCTTTTCGTTTCGATTTGCAATGGCTAACTTCCGCATTTCGCCACTAGGGGCGCTGATATCGGTTTCATTCGATCGGGCGTAGTCGCTTTACTATATCGTTATCTCACTTGCATAACTGTACCTCTCTCGTTTCGCACGTTATTCCATGCTAAAGGGACTTTCCTATGCACACTGTATATCATCATCATTGTCAACCATTATTATTCCACTGCTGGACGAACGTCTCTCCAAGCTTCTTTCACAACGGTCTGTCTTGTGCCAGTCTCCTCCATGTTACTCCCGCATACTTTCGAATTTCATCCACCCATCTACCATGTGGTCTTCTTCTGGGTCTTTTCCTGTCCCTTGGAATCCAATCTAAAATTTCGGCTGTCCATCGATGGTCTGTCCTTCTGGCAGTGTGTCCAGCCCATTGCCATTTCAGGGATTTAACTCTGATCATGATGTCTTCCACTCTATGTCATTTTTTGGATCCATGAGTTCCTCTTCTTATCTCTCCTGGTTACACCAAGCATGCATGTCTCCATGCTACTTTGAGTTGTCTGCAGCCTTTGTATGTCTCTTTTAGTTAAGGTCCACGTCTCTGCACCATACATAAGCACTGGAAGGATGCATTGATCAAACACTTTTCTTTTAAGACATAATGGCATATTGCTCTTGAAAATTATGCTGTTTCTTCCAAAAGCTCTCCAGGCAAGTTTTATACGCCGATTAATTTCTTCATCAATGTGACCCTCACTTGATATCTGCTGTCCAAGATAAACGTACGTGTCTGTTATCTCTAGCTTTTCTCCATCAATCGATAAATCTTCATTTCTTGTAAAAACATTGTACATCACTTAAGTTCATTTTTAATCCCACTTCTTTACTCTTGTCAGCAAGTTCCTGGATCATACTCTGCAGCTCTGATGGGGGTACTTGCAAAAATGACTTCGTCATCAGCAAAACGAAGATGAGTTAGATAATCTCCATTAATCATTATCCCTTTGATTTCCCAGTTCAGTGATTGAAAGACATTTTCCAATGTGGCATTAAAGAGGTTGGAAAATATGGTGTCACCGTGTCTCACTCCCTTTCCAATTTTTATGCGTGTTGTATTTTCAAACAGCCAAATCTTTGCACTTGCGTTTTCATAGATGTTTTTAATAATAATAATGTATGCATTTTCAATACCGCAGGATTTCAAAGCCATTGTAACTGCTGATGGGTTCACTGAATCAAAGGCCTTTTCATAATCGATAAAAGCCATGCACAATGGAAGTTCATATTCCCTCGCTCTTTCAATTAGTTCTCTCAGTACGTGGATATGATCTATAGTGCTGTAGCCACTCCTGAATTCAGCTTGTTCTCTCGGTTGAGCCATGTCCAATGTTACCTTCAAGCGGTGTGAAAGAACTTTAGTGAATATTTTATAAACCACTAATAGGAGGCTGATAGGTCTGTAGTTCCTTTGATCCTCAATGTCACCTTTTTTATGTAGCAGGATCATTGTAGCGTTGTTCCAATCCTCAGGAAATCTTTCCTGCATTAAGGCATCGAGTGAAAATTTGGGCGTGTACTTTTTCAATTTCTCCACTTGCTTCTTGTATGATGTCTACAGTAATTCCATCTTCTCCTGGAGCTGTTCCCTGCTTCATGTTCTTGATTGCATGTGCAACTTCTGCTGGGAGGACTGGAAGAACTCTGGTAATAGTACCTTTCATGATGTCTGGAGTACATGTATCATCCCTTTCATATAATTTGGAGTAGAAATCTTTCACTCTTGTCAAAATTTCGCCTCTATTTCTTGTTACAGAACCATCTTCTTTTCTCAGTGCCATAATCTGTTTTCTTCCCTTACTGAGATTTCCCTTTTCTATCTTTAGGCTTTGGTTCTTTTCAATTGCTTTCCTCACTAGTTCACAGTTGAATTTCCTTACGTCTTCAGTGATACTTTTTCGCACTGTCTTGCATAGCTCTATATATTCCACTTTGGAAGTCACATCTTCTTTAGTTGTCCTCATCACTCTTCTTTTTTGCATCAATATTTTGGTTTTTCCTGATAATTTGTTCACATACAACTTGTTCTTAGACCCAGCTAATTTTGTTGCTGTTTCCATAAGAGCTTTGGTTACTTTTCTGTTAACTTCAGAAATATCCACTTCTTCCGATGTTAGGCTTTCTAAAGCAGAGAATCTGTTCTTCAGTTCCAACTTGAAGGTATTATGGTGTTTTTTAACATTGGTTATGTCAATACATTTTGTTTGTCTTATGAGCTTGACCCGTTCGAGTTTAGTGTTGAGGTGCATCTTACATCTCACCAATCTATTGTCACTACCTGTGTTGAACTTGTTTAGCACACTGCAGTCTTCGTTGACGAATTTTTTTGTTACACATAATAAAATCAATTTTACTTGTCGTCCCATTTGGATGTTTCCATGTCCATTTCCTGTGTGGCTTTTTCTTGAAAAAGGAGTTCAGGATGAACAACCCTTCTGACTCTGCAAACTCTACAAGAGTATTTCCACGCTGGTTTCTGTTGCCGTGACCGAATTTACCTACTGAAGTTTCATTCTGTTGCCGTTGCCCTATTTTTGCATTGAAATCTCCCATAATTATCTTCAAGTGCTGCTTGCCTTTTTTATTTAGATGATGAATTTCCTCATAAAATTCTTTTATTTCTTCTTCAGGATGACTTGTGGTGGGTGCATAAGTTTGAATAATCTGAGACTTGTATCTTCTCGAGAGTTAGATAACGAGTCGTGTAGCTCGGTCAGAGGAACTTTCAACTTCTACAACTTTATGCTTCAGTTTCTTGTTTATTATAAATCCAACACCACTAGTTCTGCCAGTATCTGTCCCACGATAGTAGAAGAGATGTCCACTTTTTAGTTCAATGAGATCTTCTCTTTTTCTCCTTACCTCACTTAGCTCAACGATGTCCCACTTGATCCTTTGTAGTTCCTTTTCCAATTTAAGGAGCCTTGAATCAGAAGATAGGGAGTGTCCGTTATACGTAGCCAAGGTCAGCATCAAATGGCAGCCTAGTCCGGTCTTCCGGTGATTCTTAGTACCCTCTGCCTTCATGTGTCACTGGCCGTTGCCTTGGCCAGGTACATTCCAGCTGCCGGAGACTGAGGGCCAAGATTTAAATTGTGGAGTCATTTTGGAGGAGTTTGGCCATAACTCACCACGCTGGCCAAGCGGGTTGGTGAGTGTGGGGTAGTATTTCCTCATACATGTGTATATATATAGTAATAAAACGCCTGATCTTTTACCCGACCTAAATGATCTGCCGTCCCTACGAACTTCTCTGCCTTGCTATATGGGCCTGTCGTCTGAGGCGCAGGCTTTTGACCTCTGGTGTGAGATGGGCCCAGGTTCGAGTCCGAGATGAGGCATGGGTGGTATATTGGTCTGATGGCACCGGCTGTGTGTGACCTCTTTGGAACCAGTGGCCCCAAATTAATAACGGGCGACTCCTTATATAGCCCTAAGAGTTTCTCATAGCGGCTCCCCCAACCCCCTCCCCTCCCCCCAAAAAAACAAGTAAACTCGGACTGTATTTGATTCAGAATGTCCTGCCGTTCAAATGAAGATGAGGGTGTTTTAATATGCATTTGTTGTAATGCGGTGGAAGTTTGTGCAGTTTTTCAGTAATAAATAAACATACTTATGTGCGTTAACGTAATGTTTTTTCTTGATCGGATTTGTGGACTCAAAGGTGCAGCGAATTAGATTCGGAAGTTTCAGCGTGGTCGGTTATGCTATTATAACTACATATAACTTGTTAAAAATTTCTGTGTGGTGTTGACAAAAAAAAAAAAAAAAAAGGAAACCCGTCCTGCTTGGCACTAGAAATTTCGTTGTCTTTCATATCCTCCACGAACTGTCGGCCAAACTGTACTGAACCACTCTTCAGATGTTTTTTCGTTCACGATTTTTACCTCTCCTCTAATTTTCTTAAAAGCAATGTTGTGGTAAAGATTAAAATGTTCTGTACATTCGGTAGAGCGCACGAATACATTGTTTTGAAAAGTTTATGCAATTCTTTTGCTGTTGTATCAAGAGACTATTAAACAAAACATTAGTACACTGTAGTTCTTCGAACCATTTGATAAAAGCTTGATCTATACTCCAAGTTAGCGTAAGAGTGTACTATTGTGGAAGGTAGAGTAGTTGGTTCGCAGGCGTCTGCGGTGGAACCCAAGAACGGTATCAGTTCGCATCACATTCCACTCCTGCTGTGTTCTTGCTGTCAGGAATTATTCCTGCACTGCCTCCCAAGCATTTAAATCTGTACTCCGAAAAACCGTATCCCCTACAGGTGCTTAAGTACATTTTCCTCGCATTTCCTCCGATTGTCAATTTATTGTCTCTTTGTTACGATTATTGGAAGAAGTCTTTTATCTCTTCCACCCCGCCTCCTCCCCCTCAAAGTTACATTCCCTAGCTGGACGGTCAGCGGCCGAAAGTGCGAGGCCCTTGATTGAGTAACTGCTCGTGTCCAAACTTATTTTTGAAATGCTCTTCCAATTCGAAAAATTTTGCCTTAAATCGCAGTTTTGGCTGATAAACTGTTGAGCAAGCAAATATGATTATTCCTAGAAGGAATTCAGTTGCTTTTTACTCTAAATGTTAGAGACTACCTTTCATAGCGGAGGTAGCAGTTTCGTACTTTCCACAATATTACGCAGGTAAGTTGACGTGGAATATAGATCATCTGCCACAGACTGGTATGCGTTTCGAATTTCGGCAATTTCCTTCAAATGCATGCGAAATTTTTAATCGGTACGACCATGTTGTGCACACAGTTGAATTAGCCAAATTGAATACATGACTAACATCGGCTTCCTTTTTATCGTTCACTAACACGCGTATAATTTCCCCCAAATACTCCAAAGAAAAAACTTACTGTTAGCCCTGGCTATGAAAAAATGACCTTGATATTTAGCAGATTAAAGGACGTGTACTCGTGCCTAAGACCTAAGTTCTAAAAACAAACGTTCTATTTTTCAGCGTCATATCCTAGTATGCCTACGTAACACAAGTTGTACATTTATCGCCTTCTGTACGTTCTCAAGGAAATAAAATGATATATTCGTCAGTCAGCAAGAACATCATATCATGTCTGTGGGAGTTCGTGCATGTCTCACGGAATGGAAAGGTCTTCCCATATTTTTTTTTTTGCTCCTCCCATTTAAAACCGTTTGAAGAGAGTTAGTTTTATCATTTGCACGACAAATCTTGGAACATTAAGTAATACGTAAAACAAGGGTTTTCACCGTGCGCGAAGCTGAAGACTGTTTGCTCGCCTGGTTTCAGCCCACCATTGCGCATATACTGTACTATATGTGATAGAAAAGAGAAAACCCTTGTTTTAACGTATTACTTAATGTTCCAAGATTTGTCGTGCAAATGTTAAAAACTGAAAGCCGAACAACAGTGTTGAAAAAAGATAAAATCAAGGTTGTTAATGTTACCTGCGACGTTAAAATTCTGGGGGCTGAATTATTTATTGATTTTTCGACATTATAGACGAAGTGCCACCTAAAACGAGATCGTTAAATCCAAGTTCTCCTGTTTACATGCACAGCAACGAGTGGAAAACATTACGTAAAGAACATGGGGAAATGCAAGAAATTTCATGGTAATACATACATACATACATACATACATACATACATATACAGTATATCACTAAACTGCTCTCTGAGATTCAGAGGTTAGCTCCTCAAAGAAAGACAAACAGCCAGATGAACGTTTACTGATGTAACTAGAATTTACTTACTGTTGGTATATCAAAGGTCTCTATTTTCAGCGATCTCGGCACACAGCTAGAGTTTCACTGACATCCATCACACGACACACACAAGACCTTTTGTACCTCATACTCGTAATCTTTTTCTCATGCAGACATTCATGAATCTGGTCCTCCCAAGATTTCCTGGGTCTTCCTCTGCCTTTCTTTCCTGCCACTGAGACTTAAAAATTTTTTCTTAGTAGGCATCTCATCACTCATTCTTTCATCAAAGCCAAACCACCTAAGAATATTAGTCTCCACCTTGCTAACAACATTTTGTCTCACACAACTGCAATACATCTTCTTTCCTCATATGATCAAAGTCAGTCTTTCCATCCCCGTCCCCTCCCCATAAGTAATTCATCTCTCCAGTACACAAACTGCTCCTATGTTTCTTCTGTAGTACCCAGGTTTCACTGCCGTGCATCAGAGTAGGAAAAATTATACTTTCATACACAGCCATTCGGGACTTCCTGAGAATTCATCATTTCTGTGACACCCCCCCCCAAGCAGCTATGACTTTCAATGAAGAGTTCACTCGCCTACTAATTTCACTATCTGATTTGTTCTCTCTGTCAAACATGATCCCAAATATACGAACTCATTCACCTGGCCAATCACTGTGCCATTTAGACTTATCTTGCATTCAGTGCTAACAGTTCCTCGCTCAAAATCCATAACTTTGTTTTTTTCCTTATTTATACTCAGTTTGAATTTCATACACAAACTTCATATATCCGGAACAACATACTCGGCAACTCCCTTTTGCTCTCTGCCAGCAAGGCTGTGTCATCAGCATATACAGAAATACTCAGTTTGAATTTCATACAAACTTCATATATCCGGGGCAACATACTCGGCAACTCACTTTTGCTCTCTGCCAACAGGACTGTGTCATCAGCATACAGCAATCTGCGCACACGGATATCACCAAGACATAAACCACTATTATCTATTCTGGCATCACGCATGCACGCATCCATAAATATATTAAACAGCCATGGTGACATTACACAACCTTGTCTGACTCCTGCACCAATAGAAAACCAGTTTGATAAAACACCATTCAGTCGTACGAATGCTCTACTGCCAGCATACATGGCTTTCACGCCAGGGTTGGATTGGCCAGTCGCGTGATTGCGCGGTGGGCCGCTGCTGGAGCGTTTTTTTTTTTTAAATCGCATTATTCGAATTTGGTAAGCCAAACCTTTTCTCATAACTTTGTGTGTGTAGTTTCATTAAATTTTTCAGGCTGACACCTCTTGAAATTATATTATGCCAATCAAGGATTTATGTTACTGTGAATGTGAGATATTCTTCCACCCCCACATTCCATCGCTGGGTTGCTGATGCTTAGTATGGAGTTTCACGTCTGGCTCTTTCATTTTCATACACTTCGTAACATCTGTAGTGGAATGCTGTTATGACTAACCATCTACCTCATATTCCCCCTTTTCTGTAAACCAGCAGTACCCATCTAATGGTGCGACGTATGATACCGGCGCCTGACAGGCAAAACTATATGTAAAGACCAGGCACGCGCGATTTCGTGATTCATACGTAGGTTAAAGCTCAAAGTGCCACGTGCAATGGATTCAGTTTTTTATCTTCTGATTCAGAGACGTCAGGCGTGGGCTGGTGGTAATAGCAAATACTGTAGAACTTACACAGTCATCTCATTGCATTCAGCTGCTTGTTTTGCATGGCAGGAAATTTCTATGATCCCTAATTTTAAGATAGCTTTGGATTTTTTTTTAATTTAGAAATTTGTTATTTTTTACAGTGAATGTGCAATGAAAATTGATTTCATCAGTTAAAGCATATCATTGTGATAATTAAAAAAAATGGAAACCCGCAAAAGAAGAGATAGCGCAGAGAAACAGATTGAAAAGAAAATGAAACTCATGCTACAAGAAGCTGTCAAATACGAAAAAGTAAGCCGCGGTGGCGCAGTGGTCTAAGCGCTAACGTCTGATCATTCGCCCGTGATGGGCCCGGGTTTGAATCCCTGTGAGGCATGGGTCTTGTGTTTGTTTTACGGCACTGGCTTCCTCCCTTACCTGGAACCAGTGTCCCTAAATTAGGAACGGGCAACTGCTTAGTCGTCGAGTTGCTCGCTCTGGTCGTTAAAGCTTCAATAATAAAAATAAAAATAAAAATTAAGTGAATTCCTGTTAAATAACACACACAAAACCAAAGGTATTGGCTTCATCTCCACCAAGTGAGTCGGGCCACGGGAAGTTTTATTGTTTCAGTTGGGCAAATAGAAACAGCACCCGAAGCCCTAGAGCAGGCTTAATCTTCCTGTGCACCAATTAAAAGGAAAGCCGAAGAGGTGACAAATCTTACTCTATTGAATTTGGCGCCGACTGATTTGGTAGAGCAAACCGAAATTACTGACAACCAAAATTACAATGGCGGAAAGTGAAAAAAGAACACCAAGAAGGAGACTCCTGATACCAACAAAATTTATGTAGCATAATAACTGATTACAGAGGATAACGTGATCAAAACATTATGGCAAAATACAGCTGTATTTGCTGGTAAACTGAAAAATAACATTTCCATGTAACATGGTTAGTACGAGGTTGAACCGCCATGAACTGCGTCACACTGTGGAATTCTGGCATGGAGTCTGTCGTACAGATGTTGGATGTAAGTTTGGGGCATTGAGTTCCAAGCATCCTCAACCTCGACGCGTAAATCGGGGATGGTCGTGGCTGGCTGTGAAGACCGGATAAGTCGTTGTCCCATAAAATCCCACACGTGCTCAATGGGGGACAAATCCGGTGAACGTGCAGGCCACGGAAGTTGTCTCACACCCTGAAGTGCATGTTGCGTTGCACGTGCCGTGTGTGAGCGTGCGTTATCTTGCTGGAAAACACCACGATGGACCGGACCGACCTTACAAATGGCACAACAACGGGCTGAATGATGTTGTTGATGTAAGAGGTGCTGTTTAACGTACCCGGTACAAACACTAGTTGTGTACGGAGTGATAGCTTATCGCTCCCCACACCAGGAGACCAGGTGTAGGCCCTGTGTGTCGCTGGCGGATGCAAGAAGGGTGGAGACGCTCCCCTGTGCGTCTGCGAACAGGCATACGGCCATCGGAGGCTCCCAATCAGAATATGCTTTCATCGCTAAACACAACAGATCGCCATTGCGTTCTCCAGTGCAGACGTTGGCGACACCACTGCAACCGTTCCTGACTGTGGGCTGGAGTAATAGGTACACATGCCAGAGGCACACGTGCACGTAGTCCTGCATCCAGTAGACGGTTGCGGATTGTTCGCACAGTCACCGGAGGTGCAATGGCAGCTCGGATTTGCGTCGCAGTGGATGTTCTGCTTGACAGCACCGCTCTTCTTATGCGTCGATCGGTCTGCTCATCAGTCCGTCTGTGACTCCCGGTTCCACGTCTTCTCGTGTGGGAATGTTCCTCGGACCATCTACGCCACCATCGTAACACCACCGATACTTCCCGTCCAATTCGCTCCGCAATACGACGATACGACCACCCGGCCTCGCGGAGTCCGACTAGACGACCTCGCTCAAAGTCCGATAACTGCTGAAATCGTACACGTCTTCCATGTCCAGGCATTGCAACTTCTTCACGGTCTTCGCACGTGTCCGTACGCCGACGACTGATTACATTCACTTCGTCGTACTCCTTAAATACCACCGACGATAATTTGCATATTATGCCGTGCTGTGGCGTAAGCGCTCACCGGTTGGTCCCGAAATTAACATCACACCTACGTAAACTCGACCCCATTAACATATGTAAATTTCATGATCGTCCGCCAATTCTTTCTTGGTGTTCTTTTTTCACTTTCCGGCAGTGTATTTGAAGCATGCTGAATTAATTCCATCTTTGCTAAGTACTTCGTTTTCGAGAGTTCTAAAGCCTTTAAATTTAACAAAAAAATTCGTTTTGTACACCCTTCGCAAAAATAAATAAATAAATAAATGAAGCACTCCGAGAAAGTCGTTTGATCGTGATGAAACTCCGCATGCAAGTAACTCGGGGCCCAATATGCAAGTGATTAAAAATAACTGCCAGTGACGAAATAGTGACCTGCCACAGCGCATAGGAACCGCGCATCGAGGAGTGTATATCAACAGCAAAGCTCGCACGCACGGACAAATTGTCACAACGGATTGCAGTTGCATTAACTTCCGCGGCTATTTTATCCGAATAAATGGCCCAACTGCTCTGGAATTGCAATTCCTTCCCTGTACATGTACATTGCACATATGAATTTTCATCTTGATTGGATGATTCCTTGTGGGTTCTTCGTTTTCTGTTTGTTTTTAAGAACTGTGTTGTCACTGCCGCTGAAGAGGTCTGTGGTACTGCAGTGGTGTGGGTAACATTAGAGGTGATGCTTCGTGAAACAGTGAGATTATAGAAGCAGTTAAGAGAAAGAAGGAAGCATATTTTCGTTTCTGACGCCGCACGTGGCACGCATCGTGCAACAATTCTTCACGGCCCACCAGGTGTCCGCCTGTTCTTCCGATATGTCGCCCATCGAACACGTCTGGTGGTCGCTGATCGGCAACCGATTGGCCCGGCAAGCACCACCCGCGGCTACGCGTGATCAACTGTGGCAACGTGTGGAAGCAGCCTGGACCGACATACCCCAAGCCCACATCCAAAGCGTCTTTCGTTCGATGACGCGGCGTGTAGCGGCCGTCATTGCCAACCATGGGGGCCACACGAACTATTGATGCCTGCGTGTTCTGCAAGTCGCACGGGCCTGTAAGCTCAATCGTTTCATCTTTGTATCTGTTGTTATGTGTCCAGTAAATTTGGCGTTGCTATCTCGTGTCCTTCTTGGTGTTGCATTTTGGGTGGCCAGCAGTGTATTTACAACGTCTCTTCACCTCTTTCCATTGTTCCATATCCCACATTTATGCATTCGACGTATACTCTTTATTTACTTTTGGCAGACTCTGCCAGAACATACTAATTTAACATACTATGGTTCGAGGAAGTAATAAATCTTTAACCAAGAAGTAACGAAATTTACATAAGAAACAAACTCAAACGGAAGGTTTTAATTAGAAGTATACATCACAATCCTTTTTGTATATGGAAGCTGTAATCATGAAAATATTGATTTACTCATACAGGAATTCCCCTGATTCAGTTTTTTACCTCGAAATGGCAGGTTCGAGATGGCTCGGGATTCGATGGTGTGTTTGTCTTAAAGCACTGGCTCCCTCTCCTCCCGGAACCAGTGACTTCAAATTAGAGACGGGCTATATTGAGTTGCTCACGGTGGTCGTTAATCCCTCCCCCCCGCCAAAAATATGCAGGTCGTGTAATCTCACTTTGATTAGAAAATTATTTTTCCTTTTTCATTAAACTCTCCTAAACTAGGACCACCAAATCTACTACACCCCATTAAATATCAAGCGATAATTAATAGATAGTGTATGCACCATCGTCGTCAATGACATTTTAACACCTTACTAACAAGTTTTCAGATCCCACTCGATAATTTGCAGGCTTGATGGCGATAAACGAGCGAGTGCCTTCGAAAAGGTTTTCAGTTAATGCTGAGACGTTTCATCATCGAAATATTTACTGCAACTGCGATAATAAGTGAATATTTGCTGTGGCAAGGACCGTCGGATACGGTGGGGTGAGGCATTAGTTCCCAGCCAAAGTCTTGGTTTTTTGGACGGTCCTTCGTGACGTGTGGAGGCGATTGGTTTCTTGGTGAAGCATGAATCCCATTCTTTAGTCTGACCAATCGTGAGTAATTACGCTCTAAAGCAGCCGTCAAACTTTCGAATTGATCACAACAGATAACAGCAGTAATGTTATACTTTTGAGTCTACCTTCCTTGAGAAAGCCATCTGGTTGATGTGCAAAAGGTTGGAAACTTTTACTTCTATTCTACGCCAAGGAATTTCGGATCACTAGTATAGTTATACTATTTAAGTATAATTGGTGTATTGTTCCTTGTTATTAATTAGTTGCTCCTATGTGGGATGACGTAAAGAAATTAGCTTCCTATTCCACCCCAAAAATCTACTGCCATTCGCGGAACTTTGGAGATCATAACCAACAGCGAGTCGTGCAATGATAGCGTCTCACTGGAGTTTGCCACGAGTTTGGAACCAGTTCTTCTAATAGTGACTGCCTCTTGGTTTTCCTTCGAGGATTGCGCGTGCCAAAACGAGCATAATGCCTCGTGTCTTTGAATACCTGATTTCGTTCGCATCTATTCGTTATTGTCATGTCACCACGTTCAAATTGTTGAACCGTTCTATTATCCAGCTTGCAGTTAGCTGTCTACCTTCCTTGAGAAAGCCATCTGGTTGATGTGCGAAAGCTTGGAAACTTTTATTTCCATTCTATGCCAAGAAATTTCGGATCACTAGTATAGTTATACTATTTAAGTTATAGTTTTGGTTGCAATTCTAGGAAACGAATCCTTTAATATCGTACCGAACGCTCAACATGACCTTCCGTGGTTTCAGAGCACCTGTTTTTTTGTTTGTTTGTTTGTTTGTTTTTGCCTGGGCTTTGAACTGCTTTTGTCAATCTACTTCGTATATGCTTAACGTTGGCGTTAAGAACTCTGTTTTCTGTTCGTTCCCCGTAACAATGCGGTGCTAAACAGCTCATTACGTTGACGGCTTCTTAAGGGGAGGCATCTAAATCACTGATCAAAAATCGTGAAGATTTTTGCGTTGCCATTTATTTAATGTGGGGTCCGCTGATTGAATGGGAAGACGGTTTTCTATTGCCAAAAGATGAGGATGAACGATTCGATTTTAGTTGGATGGCTATTTCTTTTACGAACAAGCTGAGATTCCCTTTCACCAAACTCATCAGCATGTCTTCATCGAGCCCTTAAATTCATGTGTCACAATGTGCCGAATATTTATTTACCGACCTCTATCTTTAATGATTGACATTTTTTCCCGTAACAAGTGTATTTTGGCGTTGTAGCTGTACATGGCCTATCGTAACATCGGCCTTCGTTGTCACATGTCAGAGGCGCGGGCTTCTGGGGAATCGTACAAGTTGGTCCGGGCTCGAGGTCTCGCGCGCCGTTGACACGGTAGTATTGGTACCACAGATATCTCCGCGAACCGACGATTAGCCCGGTGGAGCAGTGGTTTAAGCGATGGCTACTGATCATTCGTCCAAGATGGATCCGGGCATGAATGTTGTGTTTGTCTTACGGCACTGGCTCTCTCGCTTCCCTGGAGTCAGTGGCGGTAAATTATGGATGGGCATCTGCTTATAGCCCATTGAGTTGCTCACGGTGGTCGTTAAACCTCCAATAAAAAAAAAAAAAACCCGACTATTATCGGATGGTTGTCATGAAAATTGTGTCCCAGCAGTTACTATAACCGATCTCTCCGATTAGTGGCTGTTGGAAAAATTCATTTTTGTCTATCAGCAGGAACGGTAACCTAAAATTATTCGCATATTTTCTATTCTTGCGCAAAATTTCCCTTGTGCGCGACTTATTCAAAAGACGCACGCATTAGTAATACAGTTGACTGGTATATTTTTTATTGTTTTTATTCAGAATCAGGAGAGAAAAATCATCGTTGAGTGAATACAAGTTCTTGTTTTGAGCATTTGCGTTCCTATTTTAATTTAAATAATGATTAATGCTGAATTAGGTTCCATGAAGCGAAGTCAAGTTCAAATCGTATTCAGTTTAGTTCCGCCATGAAAAATGCCTGTTCAAAAGTAACAGTTCCTATATGTGTGCCATCCCGTCACCGCCGTTGCACGGCATAGACGTCTACTGGTTGGGAGTTGGAGGGGGGGGGGGGGAGGGGGTTAATCTTGCCCTCCCTTATAATTTTCCTAGGGGGACAGTGCCTACCCAATATTTTTGTACTGTTTAATTAAATAATCGCTTTGGCTTCATAAAGTTGGACCAAGCTCTGCTTTATGAGGCCAACGTGATGAATTTCCGAAAAATTTATATTTCACAAAATAAGTAACCTTTTTTCCCATATAAAGCATTGCTTATTTGGTAAGAAACTTGATTGTCAGCCCCGTAATCTGTTCAACACGTTCTCGTGATGTTTAAAACATTTATTAAAAATAAAATAAATAAAAATACAGAAACGTATAATAATTTCTAGCGCCTTTATGTATCTATTTATTTTTTGCGCTTCTTGTTCTTTGTTTGAGTAACAGTGCTAATTTTCGATATTTGTGATAAACGTTTGGAAACAAAATCTGTCGGGGTATTTTTTATAAAATCGCAGGCTGAATTTTATTTTTAAAAATATTAATATTCAGCAAAAGAATATTTCTATTTCCTTTGTTCATTTGCTGATGAGCAGTTACAATTGCGTTTCAAAATATTTACGTCGAATCTCGTAGTTTATCTTTTTTGCTCCCCCTTCCCTTTTAATTTTTATTTTCTTCCTGACATAGGAACAGACGTGCTCCTCCCACGACTGATCTCTTCACGCCTACCCCCTCAATCAATAATTTGGTGAAGTCGGCGCCCCTGTTGCACGGACTGTTAGATGTTGACGTTTTTAGTTTTTGGAGCGTTGTTAATCAGTGCTAAGGAACCATTGGCTCAATATTGAGTTCGTATCTGTAGTAAACGGAACTGTATCTGCATTTCTGGGCTAAGCGGCACCTACGAATGTGTGCTGCTAGTCCAGAAATGCAGCTCAATTCGTTCCGTTGTTTTCATTGTTAGTCAGTCGCTTTTGAATTTATTTATTTATTATGCGTCGAGATTAACGGAGAATGTGGTACTACGCTCGTGTGTTTAGTTTTGCGAGAATACCGGAAGGTCGCGGACGAAACATTATTTGATGCAAATAGTATTATTTTATGCTAAAGCAATGCAACGTGCGTCAGTTTCCTTTTTTATGTTTTTCAGGGAAGAAGTTTTATAGTTAATGCAGCCATTTCAAAAGATTTTCTTGACCAATTTCTCGGAGTTCGTTCCACATCTGTTGGCATAGAAGTAGAAATTTTCTTGAATGTGCGGGAACTGATGATAGTTTTAATAGAATCCCAGAATAGGTGGTGAAGCATGGGTCTATTGCGTTTTCCTACCCTACAAAGAAAAGAAACATAACACTGCTGGTATGTAGAGAAATTGAAATAATGTTTGTCTTCTGTGAAGGCGAAGGCTATGTGTTCCATAATATCATCCTCAACTAAATTTTTTTTTATATAAATGTTGAAATACTTGTGATGCGTTGCATCGTAAGTTGCAGAAAAAGGAGAAATGCGATGTATTGAAGATTCACCACAACAATACGTTGCTCACTTGCTCATTTGTAATCCAGCAACGACTGCGGATTTCATGGTAGCACATCTTAGAATGCCAAATTCAAACCGATTTCTTTTATAAACATATTCCGAATATTCGTCTAGACTAGTTTGTTAATGTTTTGTGCACACAACAGGCTTATGAGAAAGTTCGTGGAATACTACTACAGCTAATGGGGGAAACCGATTTACTAATGTATGGGGAACGTTGGAAGAAAGAAAAGAACCTTTGAGTGTACTAAGCAAAAGAAGAGCTGTCATGCATTTCTTTTCCTATTATTAGGCAACGCCAGCAGTAGCATCATCTTTGTTTAACTGCCACGTAAGCCAGCGCTTGCGATAAGTAGATTTCAAGTTCAGAATCATGGTTAACAAAAAACTAAAAATAAAAATGCTGCATCTTGGTTCTTCTGAATGAGGGCGTGGTTGCTCCACCCTCGCACTTCACTATTCAGACTGCGGTTCGCCAGTATTCAGATTTGTCGCTGGCACTTCTGGCGGTGATTTATGCATCAGCATCCCAATGTCTTTCTTGTTCACTCGCTTAACTAGACGAGGCCGTACACTGTTCATATAAATAAGCACAAGTGCTAAGCAAACACTGCGTATATGAAAACGCTTTTTTTCGTGAGTCCATAGAATTTATATATTTTGTTCGTTCAAGAAAACCACAATTTTAAATACCGCACGAATTTCGACAGAAATGCGAAAATATTAATTTTTGGTTTCCTCCGGCTCATTGAGTGTCCATTGTACAGATTTATCATTAGCACCATAAATGCTCTCATTATACCCAAGAGTTCTGTTGTGTTATGGATTTTATTGATATTGCTTGTCTTTAACTCAACTTAAATATATTGTAACAAAATCTGTATTATAGTCTTGTGCTGACGCAGGGCCTGATTTCTGCATGTGCATGCTGTGCACGTGCACAGGGCCTCAGAATTTGGGGAGCCTCCAAACTACCTCCAAAAATCAAATATATTTTTAAGTCACTTCATGCCAAATTAATGAAAAAAGAGACTGCTTTGTTAACGATTATCTGGGACAATATTGCAACGAATCAACAAAATGAGCACTTCCCTGTAATCTTCCATGGGCACTTTATCATTAGTTCTACCATTATATGAGTCAGTTGTATGAGTCAGTTATTGACTTCATCATGAATTTTGTGAGAAAAAATTTCGAACTGTTCGAAAAAGAATCCAACCACTTGCCAGGGAGAGAAATATATTGTGAATCCTCAGGAAGGCAGAAAATATCTGAGAGCAGACTTCTAGATGATGATTCATCAACTCCAGATATTGTTTTTAATAATCGAAATTCCTTCATCACTCAAACATTTTACATATTATAATATGTGACGATCTTGTTTCACAGTTGCAAACCAGAAAGAAGTCATATAAGGAATTGGACTCTAGATTTGGTTTTGTCTACAAGAATGAGCCAAGTGATGTGATAGAAACAGCTGAATTGTTACAAAAGCAGTATTCAAATGAACTTGGAAAGACTTTACTGAAAGGTTCCTTCAGTTTTGAATGCTGACGAAACAATTCGTTGAGAGCACAGATCCCTACATTTGCCTTGGAAAAGTTAAGGGAGTTGAATTTAATGAATTAAAATACGGGATTGCATCATTGTACAACACAAATTTGGAAGATGTGAATCCGTTTATTGGTGTAAATATGACATGGATGTTAAGTCAGATAATATTGTCCGAAAACTTAAAAATTTCGTCGTCCTGGAGCTGAAATTGAACCCGCGTCTCTCGGATAGCACCCGACTGTTTTCAAGTTTTCGAATATTATTTGACTTAACGTCCATGTTGTATATTTACATCAATAAACGGCGGATTCACATCTTCCAAATTTGAGTTGAATTTAGTTCATAGTTTTCCCAATGTTGACACATGCCTCAGGATTTTTTTAACAATATCAATTTCCAACGGTTCAAGCGAATGCTCGTTTTCGGTTCTGAAAAGAACTGAGCGTAGACTTAGAGCAAGTTTAAAAGAAGTGTTGAGATCTCATATCATGGTTGATGCTCTTGGTAATACTGTCCATTGAAAGTGATGTAACAGCAGATTTCAGTTTCGACGATATAACTGATGATTTTGCAGCCGCAAAAGTTAGAAAAATGCCATTTTTTAATGTCTTGCTGCTAATTCAACAGTTAAAAATTATCAGGAATTTTTTCAGACATTTTAATTCATACATTGCTAATGGTTTGTTTAAAAGCATGGTGTGACTTATAATCATGCTCCTATAATAACATGTAGGTATGGTTTGTTTCTTCTTGAGATCTTACATCACGGGTGAAGCTTATATTCGGAACAATATGGTATATTATACATGAAAAGCATTTCAGCAAACATGTAGAATTTACTAAAAATATTTTTATTATTATTATTAGTTTTGTGAGAGCAAGATTTGTGAATCAATTTTCATAATTATGTAGGGTTTATTTTTGCATAAATAAAAATACGAAAAACGTTTAATTGACACTACTTTATTTAAAAACTGTTGTAATAATTTACATGGACTGTTGCAATAATTTATCCCACAATGTATGCAGTCAGCTGTAACATTTTGTAAAGGATTACTTCTTACAGCTTAAACTACCATCGGTTCATCATTTCCATTTAAATTTATGGTAAACTAGAAATTTTAAATTATATCTCTGGGACGATAGTTATTTGTTTCGTAAATGATACTATAAAACAAAAAACGAATTCCAGAGTAATTAATGTAACAGCTGTAAGCTGGGAAGTACAAGTGGTGTGACTGCTCGTCTATTACAAGCCAAATTGGCTATAAAGTTGACTAGCATGTGGGGTGTGTTGTAATGTTTTACTACTAAAAAAACTGCTTGCAAAAAAATATATTTACCAGTAAATCTTCTTTTCAACTGTTGACTTGAAAATTTTAATTGATGGGGCCCCAGACATAGGATGTGCACAGGGCCTGGACTGACCTAAATCGGGCCCTGTGCTGACGTGATAAGGGGGTTACGTATTAACTGTCGCGTGGCGGGCAAGTGCTCTTTCGGTACTAGTGATTCTCATGGGTGCTAGCTTGTGTAAATAACTAAGGGAGGGGCTGTTAATCACCCTCTCTTACGAAGTAAGAAGACTACTGTATAATTTAAGAAAAATGTAAATGTTTTTTGTTAACGATAATTACTCTTATTTTTAAATCGTTTTACATTTTTTTCTGAAATGATATGATTTTTTTACAGTACGTCAGTTACGAAAATAATAATAATAAACAATTGATTTTGTAGTATCCCACATTTAGAACTTTTCTGTTCATGAAGGTGTATATATCTATGGTTATTACTGGTGTGTGCACACACACACACACACACACACACATACTGTTACATACATTCGTAATTTTTCTGCCGTTTCATCAGATTGCATAATCTCATTCTCATTACGTGATTGTATCATTTCATTTTGTGATTGCATCATACGTCTACAGCAAAGATTTATCGAGTCGGCCAAGCATTTGAAGTTCAGTTGACTACTGGATTCCATGCCTCTGAGAAGTTGTGATTTGCATTTTCTCTATCTCATATTACGACCAAAAAAAGTGTCACTGAGCGTAGTCCAGAGGGTACTTTACTCAAGAAAAGTACTCTGAACGAGAAATAAGCACAAAGTTGTACGTCAGCAAAACTGCTATCTATAATGCGGTCGGGAAGTTTAAAGATGATGGGACATTTTTCGAAACGAAGAATAGTGGTCGTCCAAGAAAAACAGCGCACCGAGATGATCATGCCATTCGACGAATGGTCATGCTCTCCCCGAGGCATCCCTATTTTCTAAGGGGACAGAAGTTAGTGGCAGCACTGTTTCATGACGTTTGAGCAAAGAATTTCGGCTAAAGTCTACCAACCTACACGTAAGCCTCGGCTGACTCCCGTTAGGAAAAAGAAGTGATTAGAGTTCGCTTAGAGACATCGTTCTTGGACTGCTAAAAAGCGAAGTTCTTTTCTTCAGGTGAATGAATCTTGTAACAGTTTTTATCATACGCGACGCGTCCGATGTCCAAACGGAAAAATATTTGATGAAAAATACACAGTTTCTACCATGAGACATCCTCCAATCTAGATGGTATGGGGTGCTATGCCAAAATCTAGTACTGCTACTTTATACTTCCTGTGGCCCAGCACCACCATGAGCTGACCTAGGTACGTGGGAATGTTATGGACTAAGCTTACACTCCATATATGAACGTTTATACTTGCACCATATCCATGCATGATGACGCCCCATACCACTGATCCAAGACAGTGAAGAACTTTGTTATCAAGACGGAAACTACTGTGCTTGACTTGTCTGGCAACAGCCCAGCCTATTGAAAATCTTGATGCTATTTTGAAAACTACGCTGACAGAAAAACAGCCATGAAATGCAAAAGCTTTGATTTAAGCCATCAACTTTGTTTTGTACAAGAAAATATCCAGCGAGTACTGGGAATTCCTCATTTTCAAGATACCCACACCGTATTCAAGCAGTAATTCGCAGTAAAGAAGATTGTATCAAGTTCTAAATCTCCAAATAATTTTGAAGCCTCTTTTGTGAACAATGTGTAAGTGCATATACCTTCTGTGCATATTTTTGTAATAGATCTTTCAAATAATTAGTGTAAATATATCTGTAAATACTGAAGAAAATGTTAGGTGGTCTTAAACTTTTGCAAATAACAAGTAATTCGCAGTAAAGGAGATATCTCCATATACACTGAAGAATAATTGAATTAGAGATACCTGTCTAGTAACATGTATCACCACCTTTCGTCCTGATGACGGCGGCGATTCGTCTCGGCATGGACTCTACAAGACCCAGAAGCGTTGGGAAGCCATACGGATCCACGACCCCTGAACAAGCTCCCACAGTTCACGAAGATTTGATGGAGGGGGTCAGAGCCTCGAACATTTTCCCTCGATGGCATCCCAGATGTGTTCGATGTGATTGGATTGAGGTCAGGGGACCTAGCTGGCCAAGGAAGCGAGGTCACGTCAGTGGAGTGTTCATCCAACCATTCGGATACAATTCGGGAGCGATGTCACGGTGCATTGTCTTGTTGCAGGATGAGGTCCCCAGTGGGATGTTGAAGACGCACAAACGGGAGCAAATGGTCGTCCAGGATATCCCGGTAACGTTGATCTGTGAAGGGACTGTGTCACTCGTACCAGGGGTCTCATTTCAGTCCACGTAAACAGTCCCCCAGACGAGAATGCCACCCCCACCAGCTTGAACAGTACCCTGCTGGCAAGAAGGATCCATCGCTTCATGTGGTTTGCGCAGTACTCGTATCCTGCCATTCGCATGTGCCAACGTGAATCTCGACTCATCAGTCCAGGCATCATTTCCCCACATGTCTAGGGTCCAGTGGCAATGTTCCCGCGCCCATTCTAATCTTTGCACCCTGTGATGTGCGGTCAGCAGCGGTACCCCATAGCAAGGAGATGGTTCTGGATGGTGTGGCTGCTTACACGTTTTTGTGCACTAGCGTTAAATTGCCGAGCGATTTCCTGCACTGTGGCCCGTCTATCCGCTGTTACAATGTGAGCTAGCCGACGATGACCCCGCTCATCCACACGCTGTTGTCCACAGCAGTTGGCCCTTGCAGAGATGGTTTTACCTGATTCGATGTACTCACGGTGCACCCGTGACACAGTCGCTCGTGAAAATCCCAGTGCCTGCACGACTTCCGAGATGGAGTGACCCATTCGTCGGGCCCCTACATTTTGCCCACGATAAAATGCGCTTAGATCCTACCCATACTGCGTCCGACTCTTACTGATTCCCTTCGCATCACTCCTTATATTGTCGGATCGCTGCATACGTCATGTCGTTTCGGTTTACAGGGCCGCCCATAGCGTCACAATTGCACAACGCCAGTTGTCTCTAATTCAATTGCTCTTCAGTGTATATACATACACTCACGGACAATGAAATTTGCACACCTAGAAGAAAACATGCTACAACCTCAAAACTTTGCAAATAGCTAGAGTGCATGCTGGTATGCAAAGGATCCATGTTTGGTGCGTGTGCGCATGACCTCACACCCTGTGGTGGCGTTGCACGCACGAACCGGCAGCCTTATAAACCGGCGTATAGTCGATGCACCATGAAAGCGAAAAGCACCAGCCGACGCAAGCAAGAGTACAGAGTGACAAGAATGCCGGGTAGACGTCAGAGACGTCGATTTACGCAACTTACGGACTTTGAGAGAGGACTGATCATCGGGCTGAAAACCGGAGGGTGGTCGGCGCACCGTATAGCCCGCCACGTTGATCGTTCTGACCAGACCGTCCGACTGTGTTGGGAGCAGTAGACACGTGCCGGCACTGCCACACGACGGAGCGGCTCCGGACCCGGACGGACCAGGAGGACCACCGGTAGGGAGGATCGACGGATCGTGCGCCAGGCACAAACGGATCCCACGGGGACCCAGTCCACTATACAGCCAGATGTAGCGGTTCCTGTGTGCCCAAGAACCATTTCCCGACGCCTCGCGGAAGCGAATCTGTGATCCCAGTGCCTCTCACGTGTGCTGCCATTAATACCGGAACATTGCCGGCTCCGTGTGCAGTAGTGCCAGGCCAGAGCGACGTGGAACGCCACAGGCTAGCGATGTGTACTGTTTAGCGATGAGTGCCGCTTCGTTTTGGAAACAGATGTTTATCGTGTCCGGGTGTGGAAGCCACCAGGTTAATTGCACTATCCCAACCTCGCTATCGAGCGCCACATCTCCCCCACTGCAGGCATTATGGTCTGGGGAGCCATTGCCTACGATAGATGATCAGCTCTAGTAGTGGTACGTGGATCATTGACGGGCCAGTGGTATGTGGATGACATACTACGGCACCATGTGCTCCCATTCCTGGCCGAAATTCCAGGTGTGCTATACCAGCAAGGTAATGCCCGCCCGCACTCGGCTCGAGTTGCCCAGGATTGCCTACGTCATGTCTAGACACTTCCATGAACTGGCCGCTCCCCGGACACGTCCCCTATCGAGCATGTTTGGGACCAGTTGAAACGCCGGCTACCTCCGTGCTGCACTATCCGGGATTTGGAGCACACCATCCAACACGTGTGGGCCAGTCTGCCACAGGACATCAGGCGTCTGTTCACCTCCATGGTGGTCCGTATTGCAGCATGTATCACCGCACGAGGCGGTGCGATGCGCCATTGAAGATGACCGGACTGCATGCCACAGATCCCTCTGTAATTGTCTTGCAGCTCTGTTTTTGCCATCATGTGTATCATTCATCTGTATTATTACGTCTAAAATTTCAGTTCAATCCGATGCTTTCTTCTTGGTGTGCAAATTTCTTGTCCGTGAGTGTATATACAGGGTGTCCACAAAGTATCTTTACAACTTTGCACATTTATTACTGACACCATGTACTAAATTGTTGTATAACACTGGGAAACATAACTTTTGATGCCTAAGATGTAAGACCCTTTTTGAGGTATTTTGGGGTCACAGATTCCGAAAATGGCATTTCTTTTTGTCCATCAGATCTGCTTCTCACGTTATGAGATATGCAGAGATCCCAAGAATCCTATACAGAAAACGAACACACAAGTTTCGTCAATGAGACATGCTGCTGAACCCGCATCTCTGTGATTTACTGCGATGTGATGTTCCTGGACATTTGTTGTCGATGTTCCAACAATGAATGGTCCGCCATCATATGTGTATCCCATCGTCTACGACACCGTTCTTCCATGGCCCTTATTTCTTGGTGACACCTTGTTCATCGCTGATATCACCAAGACAATGTGGAAATCGATCCAAATAACTGTGGTGGTAATGCAATTTGATTCTCATGTTACAAACAAGTGTACAAAACGCAGTGAGCATATTCTCCTCGAGTTCACGGTAGTTAACGGCCTTATGGTTCCCAAGAAAATTCTGTATAACCATACAAAATGACGCACATGCCTAAATATTGTCCATTGAGTCTTGGAAACGCTGGTCTTTCGTGAGTTCTCAGATTTGTGGTCCATTGAATACAGTATACCTGCTTTTGTTTTCTCCATGCTCAACGCTGGAAATTTTCTACATGTGTAGCCGAAACAGATTCCATCTCTCTTAAGTGCCTTTACAAATTGTTTCATCCAACCGAGTTTGATGTGCAATGGTTGCAATATGATCTTTTCTTTGTCCACCAGAGGTTCTGTGATGATATTTTTCTCTCAAGCACCATGTTTTCTCTCACAGGCCCCTTGTCTTCTCACCCAGTGTTGATCTTTAGCTCTACTGTCCCACAGACATAAAAAGCACGTGTACTTGGTGTACCCGGCCTGCTGCCTTAGGAGAAAATTCACCATCTTCAAATCCACACAGATGACCCATTGGTGATCGCGGTATGCTATCTTCTCTAAGACTATGGCTATTGTCGCCCGATCTTCCCGCATACCAATTGAGTGACCGATTGGGATTGATCTGTATCTGTTCCCGTTATGTAGAAGAATAGATTTAAGGCTGCATTTGGAGCTATCTATGAATAATAGAAATTCACTGGGTGTGTATTCCCGTATGTCCAATTTCATCAGCAATCCTGGCAATTGCTGCAGAAAACGAATTTGTTTTCTTTTGCGAGGAATGGCAGAAACTTCTCTGTTGCGATACACTGGGATTTTTGTTCCCGAAACCTTTCTTTGCAAAGAATAATAACTGCAGCTTTAACTGCTGTACTACATTGCCTTTTTAATCATTGAAGAAAGGCTCTCTCATTGCTCATAACTCAAAAACTAAAGCAGATAGAAACGCGTGCATTGCACCAATGGATTCCTTGGAAAAAATGATGATTTATGGATTTCTTTTTATTCTAAATAACGGAGATGTTTGCGTTTTTATGCAAAATATGTCCGCCATGTACCAAAATTCAAAAAATTATATCTTCTAATCTATTGGAAATAAAAAATGGAAACTTTCAGCATTTTTGTAAGCTGGGAGTAGCTACCAATTAAAAAAAATCGTAAGAATCGGAGATGTGTTTGTTGAAAATTAATTCAAAATCTGACGATTTCGCATGGAATGACCCGACTAATTATGGGGAAACCCCACCATCTCGTCCTAGTATCCGCCAGTGGCACAAGAAATTCATAGAGACTGGGTCCATACTGGTTTAAGATCGTAGCGGCCACCAACGAACATCGAATAAAGCCATCGAACGTGTTTGTAATTCATTTTCGCGAAGCCCGAAGAAGTCCATTCGTTCCACTGCCAGAGAACTACAAATGTCCCGGTCCACTGTACACAGGGTGCTACATAGACATCATCTACGCTTAAACGCATACAAAGTGCAACTGTTACAAGCACTTGAGGCGAACGGCAGACCACGGCGAAAAGAATTTGCAGTAATGATGCTGGATAGACTGAGTGAAGATCACGAGTTTTTCACACGTTTGTTTTACAAATGAGGCAACTTTTCATGTCTCTGGGCAGTTAAACAGACACAATGTCAGGATTTGGGGGTCTGAAAAACCTCATGCGTTTATGAAACTGGCGAGAGACAGTCCTAAAGTGAACGTGTGGTGCAGTGTTATGCATAATTAAGTCCTTGGACCATTTTTCTTTAGTGAGAAAACAGTGATGGCAGATGTTTACCCGGATGTTTTGCGTGACTATGTTGTGCCACAGTTGAAGAACCTTTACCAAGCGTGACATTCCATCCGGACTGTGTGCCACCACATTAGGGATGGCACGTTCAGGAATTTTTTAAACACAACATTCCCTGGGAGGCGGATTGGAGAGGATGGCCCAATTGCATGGCCACCCCATTCCCCCAACGTCACATCTCTGGACTTTTATGTACGGGGATATGTGAAGGATATTGTGTATCGGACAAAGGTGCAGGACATCGATGACCTGAAATCAAGGATCCATAATGCCATTTCGACCATTACTGAGGACATGCTGTAGCGCACATGATTGGAACTGGAGTTTGGGCTAGATATACTACCCGCAACAAATGGTGCGCATATTGAGCTTTTGTAATGAGGTAGAAAACATTTTTAGTCTTTGCTCTTACATATGTGCTCAACCACATTTGTCTATCTCATACAGTGTATCCGTAATAAATGTACAAATTTGTAAAGGGACTTTGTGAACACCCTGTATACGTATATATACACTATATTGACAAAAGTCATGATAGAGAGTTTATCCCTCAAAGACGTCCATCTACTACCAGAACCTGTCTCACAATGGCCCATTCAGGTGACCTTTTACCCGGTTCCACCTGAAGTCTCGGACGTTACACTGTGCACTGTTCTCAGTAAGTTCAGCCGGGTTGTTGGGCCCGTGACTACTCTTTCAGCTGCACCGAGAGATCCGGACGATAAGTCAATAGGAGAATTTCGTCGAAGTGCCAGAGTACGCTTTCCATCTGATGAACACTTGCTCGCCTGCCCAAAGATTCTCAACGTTCGTTGCGGACAGCAACGGAGGCGAATTGAAGTGAGCACCTCCCTCCACTGCACTTATTGTCACGGGGAGAATCACAGGCTCCTAATAACACTTCTATAGTACTTCTATAGTTTCTGGCCCTCTTCCGAGCCGATCAACATCTTCAACCACTGCACAGAAAGCTCCGGAGGCGAAAATTGCAAAAAAGTCGACTGCAGGGGTTGGTCAACGCACGTCTTCGAATGTTCCATCCCTGGACTTGCAACTAGAGTTTCCCTCACTCAGTTGTTCGATTCCCTTACGACGGCATTCTGCTTCAGAGTCCCTTACAGAGGGTCTTTCCCCAGCCCTCACCATCGACACCAATGAACCTGCTGATGATGAACTTTTAGGCCACACGTCTCGGTGTGATGAAAGTTTGACTGCATCTCCATTGAAACACCGAGGATCCTCTTGAAGACGACAATCGAAGAGGCTGACTTCTACTTCACCTAGATCCTCACCCCGTGCTAGCGGTGCCTCCCGTCAAAACTCACCATCGAAAGCTGCTGCCTCTGCTTTTCAGGCTGATGAAGAGCCTCCCCCCAATTTTGATGAACTAGTCGATTATCTTAAGGATGCCTCTGTTCCTAATGGGCCGATTTCATTTGATGACTTTCATCAATACCTGTCACACAAGACAGACTACTCCACAGCGCATGCACTACTTACAAAGTACGCATCGTTTCTCCCTCTTGTGTTAGATCAGATACAAAGCCTGTCTCAATGTCTCTACTACCTTCGCAAGGAACATCCGTGGGCTAAAACCTACTTCAATCAACTTAAGTCATTTTCTCCTGTTGTCAAGGATCTCCAGCAAGCACTAGCAGACTAAAGTGTTCAAGATTATATCACTTAACTGTCGGGGATTCTCATCCCCACTCTCCAATGCCTTGGTAAATGAGGACCTCACTCCGCATGGAGCTGATATTCTCTTACTACAAGAGACAAATTGCCATTCCACTACGATTTTCTCACAATGGCGCCAATGGAACTACACGTTTCACCATGCCTTTCGATTATCATCCCATAGCGGTCTTGCTATTGGAATTCGTCATACTTTTAACTCCATTATCACGTCTCTTTCTATTCGAAACCTATGTCGAGATGTATTGCAGTGTGCTTCATTCACTATTGCATCAACATGTTATCATATCTTCAACATTTATATTCCAAGCTCTTCAACCTACTTGGTAATATTCTTTACTCGCCTTCGTCGTGCCCTATCTAGCATTCCTCCCACAGATCATGTCTTAATTGGAGGGGATTTTAATTGTACTCTTAATCCTACGCTAGATCGCTCTCCTTCTATTAGAGAATGCAGCGGCAACTTGATGAATCTCCTCCAGTCAATTGTATCCGACAACTCATTCATCGATGTGCATCGTCATTTCTATCCATTGTCGACAGTACATACTTGGCGCTCGCATCATAATCAAAATCCGTTGACAGCTCGTCTTGATAGGTTCTACGCATCACCTACTCTTCTTCCAGCTGTTACCGAATCCACCATCACTCCCACAGCTTCTTCTGACCATTGTGCCATCGTTATAAGTGTTCAAGCTGCTCTAGCACAGCCCGGACAATTCGTCCATGGACATTTGACGACACTCTCCTTGTTGATCCAGACTTTTGTACTTCAGTCCGCACTTTCCTAGAAGAAAGATGACAACAAATTCAACCAGCGTCTTGTAGTCCAACTTTATGGATGGAGATTAAACAGCAACTCGTTCTCCTTGTTCGCACCCTTTCTTTCAAAGCAAAGATGCTCCAAAACATTAGTCTTGACCATGTTCGCTCCATGCTCTCCATATTAAGCCTTAGGGATCCTCTCTTCTGCCCCTATCAAGAAGCATTGCGGTCACTCATACTTCCTCTGGCTCAACAGCACTATGACGTCTCAGGCTTCAACATCTATCCCCGGACGCATCCAATTATGAGTTTCTAAAGTCCATGGAAAAAACAAGAACAGCATCGAATTCACTGCGTCACCTGCGCCTTCCATCTGGCGAGGTGTCTGATGATCCAATCACTCTGTGTTCCCAAGTCCGAAAGTTCTTTACTGAGAAGTACTGTGAACCTCCTCCGCCATCCTCTTCTGCTATGGCTTCTTTTCTTTCTAATCTACCAGAAGTTCCCGCCCATCTTGCCTCCTCCTTCCTCCCACACGCTCTGAACTATCTTCTATGTTTTCATCTTTGAACTCTGGAGCCGCTCCGGGTCCAGACGGCCTCACATTCCCTTTCTATAAAACTTTTCTACCGCTCATACTATCGTTTCTCTTTTCTGCTGCTTTTGATCACTCCCCGTTACCGAGGAGATTCACAGTAGCTCATGTAGTCTTATTCCCCAAGAAGGGCGATCTGCTTTAAACTGGGGAATTGGCGTCCTATCTCCCTCTTAAATTTAGATTATAAACTTTACACAAAATTTCTTTCCCGACGCCTTAATCCCATTCTTACTCACATCCTTTCTCCCAATCAAACCTATACTGTTCCCGGCCGTTCACTCTCTCATAACATCCATCTACTTAATGATCTTATCCATCTTGCCCGATCTCGCTCTGAACCCCTCGCCCTCCTTTCCCTTGACCGACAATCTGCTTTTGATAACATCTCTCACTCCTATCTTTCAGCAACTCTCCTTCATTTCAGTTTTCCTCCCCCTTTGTTGCTCTTCTTACTTCACTTTATCAAGACGCCGTTCTCCAGGTTAAGCTACCCACGTTTCTCACAGCGCCCATCCCCTTCAGCCGAGGAATGCGGCAGGGTTGCTCTCTCTCCAGACAGCTATTCGCCATTGCAATCGAACCATTTCTCCGCTCAGTACACCAATTTCAAGCAGTTCTGCCACCACCTTCTGCCTGTACAAGACATCATGCCACTACCTCTGTCGCTTATGCAGATGACGTTACTCTCTGCATACGCCATGACTCACAGTTTCCTTGCCTCCAACGTGTCTTCGCAGCCTACGCCTCGTGTTCAGAGGCTGCGCTCAACTCCTCTAAAAGCTCTGGCTTATGGTGTGGCTCATGGACACATCGTGCAGACACCCCGTGGGGAGCGGGTTGGTCTTCCATCTCACAGCGCTTCCTTGGGGTACATCTTGGTTCCTTGCAAGCGGCCCCCTCGTAAGGTGGAATGCCATCCACCCACGTTTGCTCAGGTCAACTGCCTCGTGGAGGAGAGCCCAGTTCTGCTCATCATTTTTCCAGCAAGCACATCTTTCTCAAACGTATCTACTCTCCTTGTGTACACACTCCTGGCTTGGTGTAAAATGTCTAAAACTCTGCCTACATGAAATCACCCGTTGTCTCACCTCTGTGATATGGACCTGCCACCACTGGGTCAGCGCTACAAAGCTATGCCTTCCTCCAGACCACGGCGGCATTGGACTCACTGATACACAGGAGTATTACAAGGCCGTCAAGATTACAACTTTTCTGCGCCTCTTCACGTCGCCAGTACTGGATGCCGTTGCAGCTCGAGACGTCATCGCTTCCCCGAGCAACCCTAACTTCTCCTTTCTCTCCTTTATACTAATGGACCACCGACCCCTCATCCACATTCGACTCCCCCTGTTTACCGCGAAGCTCTAACATTTCTTCGTTTCCTCCCTCTCTCTCTCTCGCTCCCCACCTGCTTCTACTACTGAGCTCCCTCTCAGAACCTCTCTTTTATTCCTCAATTATACATCCCTCTCATCTTCCATACTTTGCCTATCCTTCCTGGCTCCGAGCAGGGGTTGTAACAGTTAGAGACCTCACTAACCCCGACCTTTCCTGGCGACCCTTCGCCAGCCTCCCTCCCTCTCTTCTCCTCTCTTCCTCATCTCACGATGTCTACAACACTCTTCTTTCAACTATCGTTTCTCAGTTTCCAGACCTTGCTTCCCCCTCGGGTCTCTCCTTGGTTCCTTCTGCTTTTCTTCCCTTTCCTTTATTCTTGCCTGCTTCTGGCTCAGCTCTTCCAATTTCTTCTCTCTCAGTATCAGCTCTCTATCGGTTCCTCTCTGCGTCCCACTCTTCTCCTCCTCTCCCCATTCCCGACGTTCCTCCCGCTTCCACCACAACGGTTTGGTCCGCCGCCCTGTCTCCTCTTTCTGCTCCTCTAGAAGTTAACACTCACTGGCTTTTCCTCCACCGCCGTCTTCCTGTTCCCTCTGTCCTTTTCCGAATGTCTCTTCACAATTCCCCGCTTTGTCCTTTCTGTGCTCAGGAGGCTGATGTCTCCCATACCTATCAACATTGTGTGATATTATTACCACTACTGAACTTGTCATTTACCATCGCTCAACGTTCCAGTACAGCAGATCTGACTTTTGACGGTTATCGGATTCTTCTCCTGAAGATCTCCCCCACTCCCCCGCAGTCAAGCTTCCATCAGTCTGTGCCTTTATTTTTATTTTGGTAAAGCATGTAATTTATGTGTTTCACCAACGTTGCCGAGACAGGCCTACTCCTCTGACTGTACATGAAGCTTCTTCAGCTTTATTAAGTCACTTCCGCGACCATCTGATATCTTGCCTTCGCATGGAGCATTCCGTTGCAGTAGCTCAGCGTCAGGAGAGCCAGTTTCTTGCCACCTGGTCACCGGCTGACTCATGGTTTACCGGCCCGCCAGCGTCATTGCGCATCACGGTCAGTAGATCTGATATTTGAATTTCTAGATTTTGAAGTGCTCTTGTATTTTCAACGATCTGTTTTTAAGATATTTGCTCAGCACTGAAATTAACCGCACTTGTTTTATTGGATAATTAACGTGAAGGGTGTACACAATTATTTGACACCCATTTTGTATTTTTCTTTTCATGACGTTCAAGCTTCGTTCGTCTTAAGGCCGCACTTTAATTTTCAATAATTGCAGTTTATCATATGCATTGTACTGAACATTATGTATATCTGAATTATATATCCAATCATGTTAATAGTAACTAATGTACTGCTCCTTGTATTAGGAGACGCTATGTGTTGTCGTCACCTAACTTCGAATAATGTTAGAATTTCTATAGTATAATAAAACCGTGCAGGCTCTATTCATCAATCGTAAACGTATTTTTCTTGGTATTAGTGCTCCACTTTGTCAATTACATAATATCGCAATTTTGTAAATTAGTTCTAATTCGGTTTATAACGTGTTTGCACAGTGCTGAATATGTGTACATTATTTAAGATAATTGCTGAACAAGTATTATATTTTATAGCATTCAGGATGTCCATGTTGATTCTTTTACTGAGATTCAACTTTCCTTTGATTTGTCTTAATACCAGTGTCTGAATTGCATTGTTCTGTACATCCTTGTAAATACATTGTGTGAAATTTAATGATATTTTGTACCATCCTGCAAGAGACGAGTTGTCTCATGATTATTACTTTATTTTATCTTTTTGTACAAGTTTGTCAGTCGCATGTGTTACACTTATGAGTATCATACTTTGTGAAAATTCTATTCCTATGTTGTACGTATTTGTTCAGAGTTCTTTTTTGTTTATTATTAGGCTTGCATTGATGACAACTTGGAGATGGTACAGTTCCTGGTGGAGCATGGGTGTGACTTGAACCGAGGTGATAATGAGGGCTGGACCCCTCTTCATGCCACTGCATCTTGTGGGTTTATCAGTATTGCCAAGTAAGTACTTAAACTATGGTGTTTTGCCTTTTTAGATTTTTCTCTCTATCTCTTTTTTTTTTTTTGTGTGTTGTCTTTAAGATAATTTTTAGCACATCTTTTGAAAAAAAGTATGTGCTTATGTTATCCCTATGTCTGTGGATCCCATAAAAAAATTTGAACTAAAGGATTCTGTTTTAGACAGGTTTCTTTGTATATCATACAAGGCTATGCACTCTGGTGCATGTATTCATCCAGTTCGATTTTTTTTTTTTTCATTGAGGAGCCTGAATTGTGAGAACGGTAGTACTTGCCTTTTTCTGAAGCATAACATTGCTGCTATGGAGCATAAATGCAGATGTTATCAAAATTAGAATACACACTGCTCGACATAGAAATTGCCCCACCCAGAAGGAATGAGGATAGAGGGGTGAATTGAGCATGCAAATAGGAATACATAAGGGTTTACCTTGATGTTATTTTCAGCCATGTAGTGCTTATCAGATGAGATAATGCAACACAATGGGTACGCCTCAGTAAGTGATTGCACCACCATGAACAGCAATACAGGCAGCAATACGGCGTGGCACTGAGTCATACAGTCGACGGATATTGTGATGAGGAATGGAACACCAAGCATGGTTGACCTGCTCCCATAATTCATTGAGATTTTGTGCTGGCCGATTCGATTGCAGACAATGTTCAATGTGGTCCCACAGGTTTTTGATTGGGGATAAATTGGGTGATCTTGCTGTCTAAGGCAGTGTTTGAACATGTTGTAAACATTGTCTGGAGACCCGAGCAGTGTGTGTTCATTGGTGTTATCTTGCTGTAAAATGGGGTGCTGTAGGCCATTCAGGAATGATATCAAAATGGGCTGCAGAACCTCGCTCACGAATTGTGTGGCTGTCAGTGTGCCTGTGATGCGGACAAGAGGTGACCTGCTGTCATGCGCAATAGTACCCCATACCATGATGCCTGCCTGACGGATGATGTGGTGGTCATGAACAAAACCGGGATCCGTCCACTCACTAGGGTGTTGCCAGACATGAATCTGTCGATCGTCAGCACCTAGACAGAAACGGGATTCATCACTGAAGACCACAGTGGTTCATTTGTGGCCCCAGTTTGCATGACTTCTGCACCAAGCCAGACTTGCGCTGTGATTGCTGGCCGTCAATGGCAGTCGATGTAATGGGTGCCTACTGTGCAGGTTTGCCACATGTAGCCTTCGGTTTAGAGTTCAGGTCGTTATGGAGACATCCATGGCCGATGACACAGCACGTCAAATATCAGCTGCAATGCTTTCTGGTGACGAACAAGCATGTTGAAAAATCCACCAGTCCAGGCATGCTGACGTCTGTCGGACTGCACCACTGCTACTCTGACGCAAGTATGTATGAATCTTCCTGTAGCTACTGGTGCCAACAATTCGTGCATCCCGTTGCACATGTGTAGCAATATGGCATGTAGACCAGCCTGCTTCACACAGGCCTGCAATTCTTCCTTTTTGGAATGCATTAAAATGGCGATAAAGCTGCTGACGGCACGGTTTATCGCCATTTATCAGCATTTTCGGCATTTGCCGAACAGTTTTCCAGCGCAAACAACGAACTTAAAACATCTGCGACACTTCCTCCTGCGACCACACAGTACCATCCCTGTTGCTGCTGGCACCTTCTTCTCACGAGTGTGTGATGACATTGGCTCCGGTTTAACATCATTTTCATATTTTGAGTGGGTACACTACCCTTTTGATTTGCATGTTTGTAGTACACCTCTTGGGTGGGGCAATTCCTATGTCAAGCAGTGTATTTTAATTTATGTCATTGATTCTAAATATGTGTTTGAAAAAGTTTTACTTACTTTCAACACCTTTTACAACGAAGACCGTTTTGGTTACACTTTCTTTTTAAAATGTCAGTTTTTTTCTGCTAGAGGGTGCAAATGCATGTTGTATTTCTCCCAATATCCCTGCTTCTAAAATTCTAATTTGAGAAAAAAAAATTCTTACTTTCGATAGAGTTCATGTACAAGAATGTTCTTTGAATAATTTCTTATTTTTTGTAATGAACAGGTTTGCCAGTAGGGGTGTTTATAAGTGCAAATTTCTGTTTCTGTTGTATTTGCAGCAGTATCTGCAATCTTAAACACTTGATTGAAGAAATTAATTTTTGATCAGATACCGTTCATGATGGGGAAACTTTTTGCGTCTGTTGAATGGTATCTGTTCAAAAAATTATTTTTTGATCAGATACCATTTATGATGGGGAAACTTTTTTCACGTATTTCCTGCTTATAATAATTCAAAATTTTTGCACCAGAGTGCGTAGCCTTGTATGATATACAGTGAAACCTGTCTAAAACAGAATCCTTTGGTTCAAAATTTATTTTTCCATTTTATACAGGGTCACACACAAAAAATTACATGGAGTAGAAAAATGTTATAATGAAACAAAAAAGAAAAAAAAACTGCATAGAAACCATACAAACTGTATTTTAAAAAGAAACTGTATAAAAAATAAAATATTGAAAAAAATACATACATATTGCAGATAGCTAAGATTTCAGTTATTTAAAAAGTAATCTATACTTGTTTACCAGACAGGTTTCAGGGAGCTGGTAAATATAATTTCTTTCACATCTTGCAGTACGTCCAGGAGTTTGGGACAATTTTTATGGGCCTTAAATTCCTCTAGGTCATTAATTGCACTTATTGTGTCACTGAATGTCTTTATTTTTAACTCTCTGTTTTCTTTGTCACCTTCACCCATATCATCATCTTCTTGCTCCTCTGCCTCCTTCAGTACATCAATAGCCTTGCCAACATCTCCAGACACAGGGAAGTGATCATCGAAGTAGACAACAATGTCAGCATCAAACTCAAGATTGGCTCATCAGCATAAATAAGAAATTTCAGCTCTATTTTCTTCTTCACCATTGCCTTTGTTGACGTCTTCTTCTGCGTTTTCAAATCCTTCCTTAATGAAACATTTCTTCACTGTCTGAGGAAGGATGTTCTTCTTTGCCTTGCTTATCCAGTTAACTGCATCCAGTACATTTATGTATTCGCATAGCTGAGGACCACTGGTACAGTCTTGAAGCTTGTGGATAAGTGATTGTAACGCCGCCCCGGTGGCGCAGTGGTCTAAGCGATGGCCTCTGATCATTCGTCCGAACGGGGTCCGGGTTCGAATCCCGGTGAGGCATGGATGTTGTGTTTGTCTTTCGGCACTGGCTCTCTCCCTTCCCTGGAACCAGTGGCCCTAAATTAGGGACGGGCGACTGCTTATAGCCCATTGAGTTGCTCACGGTGGTCGTTAAACCTCAAAAAAAAAAAAAAAAAAAGTGATTGTAACACACACTTCCCGTAAAAACACTTGAAATTGGAAATCATACCTTGGTCCAGTGACTGCATAACTGACGTTGTTAGGAAGAAACGAGACTAGTTTTACATTAGATAAAGAAATGTGGAAATGACAAGTATCATTATCTAAAAACAACAAAACCTTTCAGTTTTTTCATCTTTTCATTAAACATGTTCAGCCATTCTTCCATAATGGCACCTGTCAACCATGCTCTTTTATTGAATCTTCAATGAACTCGTAAGGCGTTGCGATTGAGTTATCTGAATGGCCTAGGATAAGCAGATTCACCTATCACAAGAGGCTTTTCAATTTCCCTTTCCATGCTGGCACACAGAAAAACAGTCAGACTTCCTTTAGACATTTTGTCTCTGACATATTTATCACCCTTCTCAACAAGTGACTTTATAGGCAACAGTCTAAAAAACAGTCCATTTTCAGCTCCATTACAAATGTTTTTTGTTTCATATCCCTCAATAATTTTCCCAATTTTCTCTTTCCATTTGTTTACCGATTGAACATCTACGTCTTTACCTTCACCACAGACTTGATCAAAAACAATGTTGTGATAGATTTGAAACTCTCTAGCCAGCCATTGGATGCTTTAAGGTCATTTTTTTCTAATTTCTCAGCAACCAATGCTTCTGCTTGAATCATTTGCCCAGAAATCAGTTTCCCTTTAGCCCTATCACTCACAAACCACTTCCAAACTGCCTTATTTCCTCATTTGAAGACACTCTACACAGTCTTTTTTTATCTGTCCTGCAGTTCCTTTTAACTACTGGTCCATTATTTTGTGTTTACTTTTCAAGGCTTCATAAACTTAAGTTTTTCTAACTTTAAATTTCTCAGACAATTCCTTAACCAAACGTTTTTCTTGTTGATCCTTTTCAATCAATTTTACTTTCTCACCAAGAAATAAGGTTTTATGTTTGCCACCTGGCATTATTAAGAACTGTTTAAACTCTCTTAAACAAAACAAACACTCACTTGTTAACTCTTAAACTCTCTTGAACAATGCACTGACTTGTTTAAACGTCGAATAGTATGCCACAAAAATGAACGGTGTTGGCAAAATCTGCATCAGTAAAATTTCTTCAGCATTCTTTCTGCCTACACGAGCCAGAGACTCACTTGGCATAATGCCAAGAATGCTCTATTCACAATGTAAGGAAGAGAGGGGGAGGCAACTGATAAACAAAACTGTGCACTATGAATTCCCATGTTAGCTCGGAAACGTTCTTTTAGATTGATCTTATTTTTTCTATTATTCCCAAACTACATACAAACAGGGATGTAAGGTCAGGTGATGCGTAACATCACAGCCTCTCCTTGACAAATGTCAACCCCGCCTTCTCGTGGTGCATCCTGTTCCCACTGAAGGGGGCTTTGACGACCGCCAATAGCGGTATAACTATACCATCGGGATTAGAGGAAATTCTATCCCACACTCACCAACCCGCTTGGCCAGCGTGGTGAGTTATGGCCAAACCCCTCCAAAATGATTCCACAACTTAAATCTTGGCCCTCAGTCTCCGGCAGCTGGAATGTACCTGGCCAAGGCAGCGGCCAGTGCGACATGAAGGCAGAGTGGGTGCTAAGAATCCCCGGAGGACCGGACTAGGCTGCCATCTGATGCTGACCTTGGCTACGTATAATGGACGCTCCCTATCTTCTGATTCAAGGCTTCTTGAATTGGAAGAGGAACTACAAAGGATCAAGTGGGACATCGTGGGGCTAAGTGAGGTAAGGAGAAAAGGAGAAGATCTCATCGAACTGAAAAGTGGACATCTCTTCTACTATCGTGGGACAGATACTGGCAGAACTAGTGGTGTTGGATTTGTAATAAACAAGAAACTGAAGGATAAGGATTTATAATAAATAAACAAGAAACTGAAGGATAAAGTTGTAGAAGTTGAAAGTTCCTCTGACAGAGCTGCACGACTTGTTATCCAACTCTCGAAAAGATACCAGGCTCAGATTATTCAAACTTATGCACCCACCACAAGTCATCCTGAAGAAGAAATTGAAGAATTTTATGAGGAAATTTGTCATCTAAATAATAAAGGTAAGCAGCACTTGAAAATAATTATGGGAGATTTCAATGCAAAAATAGGGCAACGGCAACAGAATGAAACTTCAGTAGGTAAATTCGGTCACGGCAACAGAAACCAGCGTGGAAATACTCTCGTTGAGTTTGCAGAGGCAGAAGGGTTTTTCATCTTGAACTCCTTCTTCAAGAAAAAGCCACACAGGAAATGGACATGGAGACATCCAAATGGGACGACAAGTGAAATTGATTTTATTATGTGTAACAAAAATTCGTCATAGAAGACTGCAGTGTGCTAAACAAGTTCAACACAGGTAGTGACCATAGATTGGTGAGATGTAAGATGCACCTCAACTCTAAACTTGAACGTGGCAAGCTCATAAGACAAACAAAATCTATTAACATAACCAACCTTAAAAAACACCATAATACCTTCAAGTTGGAACTGAAGAACAGGTTCTCTGCTTTAGAAGGCCTAACATCGGAAGAAGTGGACATCTCTGAAGTTAACAGAAAAGTAACCAAAGCTCTTATGGAAACAGCAACAAAATTAGCTGGGTCTAAGAACAAGTTGCATGTAAACAAATTATCAGGAAAACGAAAATGTTGATGCAAAAAAGAAGAGAGATGAGGACAACTAAAGAAGATGTGACTTCCAAAGTGGAATATATAGAGCTATGCAAGACAGTAAGAAAAAGTATCACTGAAGACGTAAGAAAATTCAACTGTGAACTAGTGAGAAAGCAATTGAAAACAACCAAAGCCTAAAGATAGCAAAGGGACATCTCAGTAAGGGAAGAAAACAGATTATGGCACTGAGAAAAGATGGTTCTGTAACAAGAAATAGAGGCGAAATTTTGACAAGAGTGAAAGATTTCTACTCCAAATTATATGAAAGGGATGATACATGCACTCCAGACATCATGAAAGATACCAGTACCAGAGTTCCTCCAGTCCTTCCAGCAGAAGTTGCACATGCAATCAAGAACATGAAGTGGGGAAAAGCTCCAAGAGAAGATGGAATTACTGTAGACATCATACAAGAAGCAAGTGGAGAAATCGAAACAGTACTCGCCCAAATTTTCACTCGATGCCTTAATGAAGGAAAGATTCCTGAGGATTGGAACACCGCTACAATGATCCTGCTACATAAGAAAGGTGACATTGAGGATCTCGAAACTACAGACCTATCAGCCTCCTATCAGTAGTTTATAAAATCTTCACTAAAGTTCTTTCACACCGCTTGAAGGTAACACTGGACATATCTCAACCGAGAGAACAAGCTGGATTCAGGAGTGGCTACAGCACAATAGATCATATCCACGTACTGAGAGAACTAATTGAAAGAGCGAGGCAATATGAACTTCCATTGTGCATGGCTTTTATCGATTATGAAAAGCCTTTGATTCGGTGAAACCATCAGCAGTTACAATGGCTCTGAAAACCTGCGGTATTGAAGATGCATACATTAATATTATTAATAACATCTATGAAAATGCAAGTGCAAAGATTCGGCTGTTTGAAAATACAACACACGTAAAAATTGGAAAGGGAATGAGACAAGGTGACACCATATCTCCGAAGCTCTTTAATGCCACATTGGAGGGTGTTTTTCAGTCGCTGAGCTGGGAAAACAAGGGGATAAAGATTAATGGAGATTATCTAACCCACCTTCGTGCTTTGCTGATGACGTAGTCATTTTTGCAACTAGCCCATCAGAGCTGCAGAGTATGATCCAGGAACTTGCTGACAAGAGTAAAGAAGTGGGATTAAAAATGAACTTTCACAAGACAAAAGTGATGTTCAATGCTTTTACAAGAAATAAAGATTTATCAATTGATGGAGAAAAGCTGGAGATAACAGACACGTACGTTTATCTTGGACAGCAGATATCAAGTGAGGGTCACATTGATGACGAAATTAATAGGTGTACAAAACTTGCCTGGAGAGCTTTTGGAAGAAACAGCATAATTTTCAAGAGCAATATGGCATTATGTCTTAAAAGAAAAGTGTTTGATCACTGCATCCTTCCAGTGCTTACGTATGGTGCAGAGACGTGGACCTTAACTAAAAGAGACATACAAAGGCTACAGACAACTCAAAGTAGCATGGAGAGGTGATACTTGGTGTAACCAGGAGAGATAAGAAGAGGAACTCGTGGAGCCGAAAAATGACAAGAGTGGAAGACATCACGATCAGAGTTAAATCCCTGAAATGGCAATGGGCTGGACATACTGCCAGAAGGACAGATCATCGATGGACAGCCGAAATTTTAGATTGGATTCCAAGGGACAGGAAAAGACCCAGAAGACGACCACATGGGAGATGGGTGGATGAAATTCGAAAGTATGCAGGGGTGACATGGAGGAGACTGGCACAAGACAGACCGTTGTGGAGGAAACTTGGGGAGACCTTCGTCCAGCAGTGGATTGATAATGGTTGACAATGATGATGATGATGATGATGATGATGACATACATGCATATCACTGAGTTGTTCTTTGATATTCAGAGGTTAGCTCCACAAAGAAATCTAATTACCAGATGATTTTTACTTACTGTTGCTGTATCAAACTTCTCCATTTACAGCGATCTTGACATACAACTCAGGCTTCACTCACATCCATCACACGCCATACACAAGATCTTCTATACTTCATACTCAGAATCTTTTTCTCATGCAGACATTCCTGTATCTGATCCTACCATGACTTCCTTGGCCTTCCTCTACCTTTCCTTCCTGCCACTTGGGCTGAAAAGATTTTCTTAGTAAGTATCTCATCATTCATTCTTTCAACATGGCCAAACCACCGAAGCATATTAGTCTCCACCTTGCTAACAACATTTTGCTTCACATTGCACAGCTGCAACACATCTTCAGTCCTCACACAATCAGAACGTGTCTTGACACAAACCCCTCGTAAGTATTGCATTTCTCCAGCACACAAACTACTCCTATGTTTTTGTTGTCGCACCCAGGTTTCACTGCCATACATCAGAGTAGGGACAATTACACTTTCATACACAGCCATGCGGGACTCTCTTGAGAACCCATCATTCCTGTAAAAACCTCCGAAAGCAGCCATGACTTTCAATGAAGAATTCAGTCGCCTACTAATTTCACCATCCAATTTGTTCTCTCGGTCAAACATGCTTCCTAAATACACAAAGTCATTCACCTAGTCAATCACTGTGGCATTTAGACACATATTACATTTTCCTCTCTCAAAAATCATAATTTTGGTTTTTCCCTTATTTATACTCAGTTTGAATTTCATGCAAACTTCGTACATCCCAGACAACATACTCTGCAACTCACTTTTGCTCTCTGCCAACAGGACAGTGTCATCAGCATACAGCAATCTGCACACACGGATGCCACCAAGACACAAAACGGTATTATCTATTTTGGCATCGCGCATGCACGCATCCATAAATATATTAAACAGCCATGTGACATTACACAACCCTGTCTGACTCCTGCACCAATAGAAAACCATTTGGGTAAAACACCATTCACTCGTACACAAGCTCTACTGCAAGCATACATGACTTTTACACTGTTAAGTAGATTCCCAGTAAAACCATATCCATTCAATACCTTCCACAAAAGTGTCCTATTTACTTGGTCATCAGCTTTCTCTAAATCTATGAAGGCAGCAAAAACTTTCTTACCAACAGCCAGATACTTTTCATTCATTATGCGTAATGCAAAAATTTGGTCAGTGCAGCCTTTACCAGGCATAAAACCACTCTGAACATACCAGACTTTCTCTGATGTAAGACCCCATACTTTTTCCATAACGATCTTACCAAACACTTTCCCTGGCACACTCAGTAGGCTAATACCATGATAGTTCTTGCAGTCAGTCTGATCACCTTTTCCCTTATACAAGGGAACAATGATAGCATCCATCCAATCCCGAGGCACCATTCCTAACTCTCAGCACAACTGGCAAATTTCAGTTAACCAGTCAATTACAGTCACCACCACATTTCAACATCTCAGCAGTTATGCCATCAACTCCCAGAGCCATTCTGAAGTGATTTTAGAGCTTTACGCACCTGTTCTCTTGAGATCTCTCCTGTGCTTCCATCCTTCCCTGTGACATCATCTGCTTCTGCCTCTGAATCACCTTTGCTTTTTTGATCTAATAACTAACAGAAGTATTCCCCCCATCTTTCACTTAACTAATTGGACTCCCATATCATTTCCCTGATACTATTCTTCACACAACTTACAAGTTTGTTTCCCCTATTTTTCTTGATTCTCACATACTTCCAGAAAGTCTTCCTATTTCTCCAAAATGCCAATTCATGCCTTTCGACCCTGTCCTTCCTATCTTTTGCCTTACTCTGGCAAACCAGCCTAGCAGCATCACGCTTCTAACAGCGATATTCATCCACAGAAACTCTACCTTCCAATATCCCCAAATAGGCTTCCTTCTTTCTCTTTACTGCCTTTTCAATCTCACTATTCCACCAAGCATCACCTCTTTTGTTACCCACTATTGTGGTGCCACAGACCTCTTCAGCAGCAGTGAGAACACATTTGTTTTCTACATCCCTCTCACAAGCCTTCAGCTCTTTCAATTGTTCTCTGAGTAAGTCAGAATAATGCTGATGATCTTCCGGGAGCCTTTCAACCTTTATTCTTTCCATCCTGGGCCTCTTCCTATTCCTTTTCCTCCAACCAACATTCAGTTTCACTTGTGACAGTACCAAGTAATGATCAGAACCAACATCCACACCTCTCATCACATGAGTGTCAACAGTTAAGTGTTTTAGACGTTGATTGCAGACAACAAAATCTATCACACTCTTTTGACCAAGAGTACAATTTTCCCAAGTATATGTATGGATATACTTGTGGTTGAAAAACGTTTTAGATACATACAAACCATGCTCAATGCAGAGTTCAATTAATCTTTCACCTTTATCATTCATACAAGGGTCATTAAACTTACCCAGAACATTGTCAGAAATTGCATTCTGCACACCTACTCTAGCATTGAAATCCCCTGCTATTATAACTTTCTCTTTAGCACCAAACTGGCACAAAACAGCTTTTAGCTCATTCCAGATATCTTCCTTCCTATCAGAAGGTCCCGAGTCACAAGGAGCATACACTACAACAATTACTATTCTCTGAAGTTTCACTTTCAAACGAATCCAAATAATTCTTTCACTTATGCAGCTATAGTGAGTCAAGTCGTTCTTCATCTTTTTACTTAAAATCACACCTACACCAGCCTGTCCCCTCACATTATCCAATACTCCAGACCACACACTCACTGTTCCATTCACTTCTTCTATCCCAATTTCCTTTTTTGGGTTTCACTTACACATTGCACATCCAAGCTATACTTATTTATCTCTTCAATCACCTCATTCATCTTGCCATTTATACCTCTAGTATTCCAAAATACACTAATGTTACACTCACTCAGCTGAGATCTCTTTCTCATATGCCATTTAGAAAGTCCAGGTTGATTCTGTGGTGGACAGTCCTTCTCAAGTGTGGTAGGTCCATCATATATCACACTAGTGTCCAGATACTGATTTCTTTGTCTTTTTAATCAGGTAAGTACATCAGTGTGGGGGATTAGCTCGCAGCTGACGGTTCCTGTTGGTCATTCAACCTAAGGATTCTGGAACAAAACCCTATTATTCCCAAACTATGTAGATTAGTTTGGTAATTTGTATTTAATTTGATGGATCAAGAAACTACATATTTTCAATTTTCATTTTCCGTTTTAAACATTTATGTCTGTACCTTCCTACCGAAAATCAATTTCGGTTTCTGGGTTTGACGGGTTTCCAGTTTGTACAGAGTGGTTTGTATGGTAAAATGATTGGTTCCAAAATTTTCTTCCAGTTTAGCCAAGTTTCTGTTTTATTCAGAGTCCATTTTAGACAGGTTTTACTGCATTGCTTTTCATGATATCTCTGCTTCAAATAGTTTCATTTGAAAAAAATATTCCTTAGCCAGACAGTTTTCCTGGTGAAAAATATTTTGCATATAATTTCTAATTTTTCCTTATGCATAATTTTGTCATTAGAGTGCATAAGCACATTGTGGAGCTATATCTGCACATCTAAAAATCCAATTGAAAAATTCATTTTCAGTAAAATACTGCTCATTATGTAAACATATCCTGCTCCAAATAAACACAGTTTACTTGGTAGGGGCACAAACATATAATTTATTTTTGTTATATCGCTGCTTCTAAAAGTCCAATTTGAAATTTTTTCAACACGGGATACCATTCACTTCATGTGGAACATTTTGCACCTACTCTTGGATTTTATGTTGTGCACAGTTGGCTAGATGGCATTAGTGTGTATTTTTGTTCGCAAATGTATCTCTGCTTCTTAATATCCTATTAAGAAAATTAAATTTATCTGTATCACATTTGCTATGGTAAGTAGATTGTGAGCTCTGTAAATAATGCACAGTTTTCTTGTTAGAGGATGTATATGTAAAAAACTTTTTTTCTCACTACCTCTGATTCCAAGTCATATTTCAAAAATAAAATTATTTGGCACATATTTTATACTTCATATTTTGCTATTCTGCCTGCAGGGGTTACCAACACATATTTCTTTTTGAAAGAATATCACTAATTCAAAAAATCTCTTGGGAAATTCCTATCTTGGTAGGATATTCTTCATTATGAAGAGTATTTTACACCCACTTTCTTCTTTAAGTAATGCATGGCTTTCCCGCTAGGCATGTAATGTTATATAACATTTTTCTCCATATCTCTTTTTACAATTATTGTTTGCTTTGAAAATTTTTTCTGTCTCAGATCTCCTCTGGACCTCTTCTACTATGATGAACATTTTTTTTTTCATAGCACACATTTCTGCTGTTAGTGGATGTAATTATTATTTAACAATAAAAATAATGATTAATAATTATTTCAATTTGTTTTTATTTGTTTTATGTTTTTGTGATTGTAGAAATCCAGTTGATTTTATTTTTGTTACTGGTTTTATTCACGTTGAAAAACATTGTTCACACTGCATATTTTGAATATTGTGCAGTTTTTGCACTAGGAGGCATTAATGCTTTCTCTTTTTCTCTAAAGCTCTATATTAAAAAATTATCTTCTTGTCAGAAAGAATTCAGAAGATATTCTCATTTCACCTGAGAATTTGTGTCATCTTTCTTGTTTTTTATATGATGTGAACTCAAACAGTTGCTTCACAGGCAAATGGAGGCTAATGATGATGTAAACCAACAGAATTGATGTAAGTTCCATCTGCTCAATGTCAGTGCCTGCAATGGTGAATTCACTAACTTAGCTCCTTGGTCTCTGAAAGTATGATAAACAAAGCAAAAATATCCATTGTAAAGTTAGAGAGCATGCATAATGTGTTTGCTACAAATTGGTCATAAAAAGTTGGAGGGTCATTCCATGTCAAATCAACCAATGCATAGGACTTTTTTGACATGGATGTCATGCATAGGCAGTGGAGCCTATACTTCATGTCCAGCTATAGCCGTACCAAAAATAAGGCCTGGCTCTTTCAGTATGAAAATATCAGATTTTTTTTTTTTTTTCAAATAATTTTTTTTGCAGTTGCTTAAAAGAAAAAAAAAACTTAATGGCATAGGATGGTCAAGTGGAGAAGAAAGTCTATAATCTTGCAGATTTATCGTGTTTTCGGAATTGAACATCTGTGGTCCCATAAATAACTAAATGCTTTAACACAAATGCATGCCAGTAAGTCTTACTAGCCTGTGGGTTGTCTTCTCCCTAAATTTGGAAACAGCAGGAGTGCACTGGTAAGCAGATTGATACTGTTCTTTCTTACAAACACTCAAGACAGAGGGTGTGCATGTGAGAAGTAGTAAGAAGAGGCAGGCACCAAACAAAGACTGAAATCTCGGTTGTCACCTTTGATGACCGAGGGTGAAAGAGAGGAGGGAGCTGTCTTTTACTTGAAGCAAAGATCAAACTATCCATTTCTTCTGGAGCTCCTTTGTGGTTGTGTTGTCAGCTTATTTACTTGCCATTTACCCTTTTTGAATCCATTTCTTCTGGAGCTCCTTTGTGGTTGTGTTGTCAGCACACTCATTTACTTGCCATTTACCCTTTTTGAAGTCACCGCTTTTATGCTTCGAAGGAGGGTCCATGGGTGGTGATTTGGTGGCAGTTAGGAAGTCATCAGCTACAGTTTTGTTTATAGTGAGAGAAGCTGAGCCATTAAAGAAGTTTCTGGGACCATCTATAGAAGATGTCAGTACAGAAGGATTTCTGACTACGCTAAGAATTTCAAGATAAACCAGAGTGAAAAAAAAAAAAAAAAAAAAAAAGCCTAGAAGTGCCTTAACTTAAATGAGCCTTCTGTTCCGCGACTTTGAAGACCACCAAGGCATATAGATGACGGAACTGCAGCGAATGAATACCCAGATCCCAAAGCCTTATTAAAGCATGTATACTTTAATTTTTTGGATAACAAACATAACAGGTGCCACTGGTTTCAGGTTTGATCCAACCAGGTTATGAAATTTATAAGAAAATAGAAGCAGTTCTGCTTGCAGCATTAAAAGGGGATTTATTGCAAGAAGACTCATTTTGAAAATGATTTAGTAGAACATGCATTGACAGCAGGGGCAGATTGGGATGATCAAACCAAACCCTGAATTTTAGTCTTGCAGTCCGCTATAAAAGCACACACATAGATTCAGGGGAATATGTTATAAATTCCCTCAGGAAAAGAATTCTGCTAGATCCTAGACGAAGTAGAACATTGTCAAACAAATTCAAGTGTGAATAAATTTTAACAATTTAACGGTGTAACTATTTTAAAATTCCTTTCGTGATGGAATGTAGCATCAAACCAGGCTCAAAACTGTACCAGATTAATATTTTCCTTTAAAAAATTTGATTTTCTCACTCTCTCTCTCTCTCTCTCTCTCTCTCTCTCTCTCACACACACACACACACACACAAAATCGAGTCTCTTGAAGACCCCATTTCCAACTAAGTAACTATGAAAATCATTCTGAAAGTTAAAATGTGCACATGCAGCATAGCAATTTCCCTACGCATTTGATTTTTATATTTATTTGCTCACTAATCGCCTACTGCGTAATGATATTGGTATCTCCTCCCTGAAGGGAGGCCTTTTCTAGGTCAGCCCATTATTTTGACTCTTGTACAAGTTTTAAGATACATATGTGTGGGACACAGATTTTGGAATATCTCTCCCGGAGCAGCATGCTTTGTGTGTTTTAGTGGAGAAGTGTGTCGGGATCAGATTATCACATGAAGGAAGGGCACACCAATGACCCTGTGTTCCGAAACCCAGCAGCCTACGTCTAACTGTAGTTAGCCTTAACTCAGTTAATTTATAACACCTTGCTTGGTAAGGAGGCACGTTTCTCACAGACGTACAGAGAACTTTGCTATTTTATTTTGGAACCAACACACAAGATGAATAGAAGGAAAAGTTGCTTTATTTTATGAAAATAACCTTTCAGATAGAAATGAAGCTCCAATGAAATTTACGCTTATATTATTCGCAAGTACTGTAATAATTATCCGTTGCTTTTTTTTTTTTCAAAAATCCACACAAAAGAGTAGAAGAAAGTGAGCCATTTTTCGGATGGACCACCAGTAAATGTCTCGGTATCCCGGTGATTGACAGATCAATTAAAAATGCTTAAATATTTGTGTGACTCCAATTCTAAAAGCCCTGGAAGATATAGTGGCAGAATTAAACAGGGTAGTTCATTTTTTTAAAAAAAATTCAGAAGTTTAAACATTGTAAAACTTCTGTTCTCAGAAGTTTCAACATTGTAAAACCTTTGTTAGTTATGTCTGCAACTGCTGCCACAGCAGAAAGATCTTTTTCAACTCTTAGATGTTTGAAAACATATCTCAGAAGTACAATCAATTAACAATTGGCTGAATCATGTTTGTATGTTGCATGTGCATAAAGACTTGGCTAAAGGCACTGATATTCAAAAGTGCATGAGAAGATTTGTAAATAGCAATGAAAATAGATAAAACAAGAAAGATGACACCGAATTTTCGAGTATAATAAGCACGCCTTTTGAATCCATTCTGACGCAAAGTAAATTTATCAAAGCTATTCAAAGTCAATGGAACCGGTATGGAAAATAATAGTATCTGATGGGGAAAAAAAGGTTTTTCAATCGGGTTTTTAATCCCTCAGATATTGCTGTAAACGGAATCGTGAGCTTACACCCTCTGGTTGCAGACTTGTACATTAAGAAAAACATGAATTTATATGTGAAACATTTCGCACCAGAAACTATCTCCAACACCGAAAAAGTTTTCAAATCGGACTCTTAGAAACAGAGATATCGACAAAAATAAGATGTGACTTTACGTCCCCTGGTGGGAAAACCATGCATTATTTTAGGAAGAAAGTATTCTCAAAAGTTTTATCCATATGAGCACTATCGGTCCAAGAAAAAAAATTAGTCGAGTTTTCAGGAGCCCAGATTTTGCTACTAATACAGCAGAAGTTAACACTTATGCCCCCTGGTGGCCAAACCATTCTTTACCAAACATTAGAAATTATGTGAAAAATATTTTCCATCAGGTCTTGTATGCGATACAGGAAGAATTTTTCAAATCGGAGTTTTAGAAGCAGAAATAACGCAGAAAACGCAATTTACCTTTGTGCCCCTAGCGGAAAGTCTATGATTTACTTGAAAATTTTGAATTTATAGGAAAAACATTTCACATCAGAAACACTATCCAACAAAGAAGGAATTTTTCAAATCGGACTCCTAGAAGTAGAGATACTGACAAAAATAAGATATACATCTTCGCCCCCTGGCGTAGAAACCATGCATTATTTCAAGAAGAAAATGTTCCTAAAAGGTTTGTCGACATGAGTAGTATCGGTCAACAAACGACTTTTTTGCAATCGAGATTTTAGGAGCTCATATTTTGCTGCAAATACATCAGAAGCGGAAATTAAGACTTACGCCTCCTGGTGGCCAAACCATTTTTTACAAAAATTAGAAATTATGTGCAAAGGATTTCCCATCAGGAGCTGTATCTGGTGCAAAAAGAATTTTTCAAATAGGAGATTTAAAAGCAGAGATGTAGGGAGGAAAACATTTTACGTTTACGCCCCTAGTGGAAAGTCTATGAATTACTTGAAAATTTTGAAATTATATGACAAACATGTCACACTGGAAACACTATCCAACAAAGAAGGAATTTTTCAAATTGGACTCCTAGAAGTAGAGATAATGACAAAAATGAGATATACATCTACGCCACCTGGGGGAGAAACCATGCACTATTTTAAGAAGAAAATGTTTCTAAAAAGGTTTGTCGACATGAGTACCATCGGTCTACAAATGACGTTTTTTTTCAATCAAGAATTTAGAAGCTCATTTCTTGCTGCAAATACATCAGAAGTGGAAATTAAGACTTACGCCACCTGGTGGCCAAACCATTTTTTACAAAAATTAGAAGTTATGTGCAAACAATTTCCCACCAGGAGCTGTATACGGTGCAGAAATAATTTTTCAAATCAAAGATTTAGAAACAGAGATATAGGGGGAAATGCAATTTACCTCTACAACCCCTAACGGAAAGTCTATGAATTACTTGAAAATTTTGAAATTATATGAAAAACGTGCGACACGGAAAACACTATCCAACAAAGAAAGGAATTTTTCAAATTTGACTCCTAGAAGTAGAGATATTGACAAAAATAAGATATACATCTACGCCCCCTGGTGGAGAAACTGTGGTATATTTTAAGAAGAAAATATTCTGAAAAGGTTTATCGATGTGAATGGCATCAGTCCACGAAATAATTTTTTCAATCGATATTTCAGAAGCTCAGATTTTATGGCAAATACATCAGAAGCAAAAACTAACACTTATGCTCCCTGGTGGCTAAAGTATTTTTTACCAAAAATTTGAAATTATATGCAAAAAATTTTCCATTAGGGGGTGTATCCGCTGAAGAAATTGTTTTTTCAAATCGGAGTTTTAGAAGAAGAGTTATCGGTAAAAATGTAATTTACTTTTATGGCCCTAGTGGAAAATCTATGCGTAATTTGAAAAAGTAACTATATCTAAAATACTCTTCGACATAAATGGAATCGAAAGATAAAAAAAAAGTTTCAATCGGATGTTTAGTAGCAAATATGTGGAATAAAACGTGTGTTTGAATTTGACATCATCTGCATTTACGCCCTCTAGCGGCAAAATTGTACATCGTAAAAAAAAAAAAAAAACGAAATGAAGGATCATCATTCGCATATTTCAAGCTTCCCAATGCAAAAGGAATTTTTCAAATCAGACTAATAGTTGCAGAGATATAATGGGTACAGACGGATGAACGGACAAACCAGTAACATAAGCACGATTTTTTTTTACAAAAGACGTGCTAAAAAATGTCTGGGAGCATTATACCATAAATAACATAGGCATAAAAATTTTTTTTATTAGTAATAACAATGTGCATACATATACTCAGTACCTCTTATTCGTGAAATAAACGCAATCTCATATTTTAGGTAAGCAAATGCTTTTAATTTTGTTTTGCAACATGAAAAGAAACGAAAAGTTGCATTGTTTCTTTAAAATATTTGAAAGCAATATTCCAATACTGGTTTTTACAGAATATGCATGTTTCACATTTACTAACAAACTATATATTTTTTCACTGTTATTTAATATTTTATTTCCAAAAGGTAAGTGCTTGTGAACACTTTGTCAAAATTAGGTTGGGAAAGCTGAATTTGAAACACATGGTCACATGGATGCAAATGAATGAAACCACAAGGGATGTGTGCTTCAACCCACATGTCTTCGGGGATAGGGGGATATATTGCTGTCAATAGCCTACCAGTTTTCAAGAGGTTCCACCTCCGCTGATGTCATGGATATAATTTTTTTAGCTCTGTCCACTACCCGGAAATGTAATAAAATGTTTTCTTTTAAATCTTTTTTTCGACTGCCCACTTATGAGTTGTGGAATTGAAACTGAATGTAGCATAAGCAACTATAGTATATTGCAAGAAAAGCTAAGGACTTGTAAAGGACATAGGAAATTTGTCAACTCCAAATCCAAGCCTGGGGAAATTTTATCTGAAGGAACAGTCCATTTAGTAAAAGTATTTTATTGCAATGAAAAAGCCATCAGGCAAATGCCAGTGAAGAAAGGTATGCTTCAATGAAAAACTATGATGGTATTCAAATTCAGCTTAGTAAAAGCATATTATAAACTTTTCTTAACAAATTGTTACTGATGTTAACTTTATTACTCACTCTATTTCAAGGTACTTAATAGAACATGGGGCCAATGTAGCTGCAGTTAATAATGATGGAGATCTACCAATTGATATTGCAGAAATTCCAGAAATGGAAGACCTGTTATCTGATGTTCTTGATGAACAAGGTATGTCTATAAAGTTTTTCTAAAAAATGTTGTTTTTTAAATTTTCATCTACATGTGGCAGAATTATGTTGATCACACAAGCATCAGTTCAGTAAAGCTTTCTTTAAAGCTGTACAGCAAGCAGTATATTGAATTTAAATGTGTAACATAACTTTACTTGCTTGTTGCTATTTATCTTTTTTTTTTCATTTGAATAGTAATTGTGAATTTGAAAGTGATATGATGGTTCTTGTATGAATTAATTGTGCTTGTGTACTAATTAGATACAAGTTTCCCTGGCATTTATTTTCATGTCACCTAGCTTAATGTAATGTATCAGGAATGTTTCTTCAGTATCCTATTGAAAACATAAGTTCATGACACTAATATACAGTGGGGGCAAAAATTGTGGAAACTCACTCACCTGGTCAATCACTGTGCCATTTAGACTTACATTACGTTCAGTGCTACCAGTTCCTCTCTCAAAAACCGTAACTTTGGTTTTTCCCTTATTTATACTCAGTTTGAAATTCATGCAAGCTTCGTACATCTGTGACAACATACTCTGCAACTCCCTTTTGCTCTCTGCCAACAGGACAGTGTCGTCAGCATACAGCAGTCTGCACACACGTATACGACCAAGACATAAACCAGTATTATGTATTTTGGCATCACACATGCATGCATCCATAAATATATTAAACAGCCATGGTCATATTACACAACCTTGTCTGACTCCTACACCAATTGAGAACCATTTTGATAAAACACCATTCAATCATACACAAGCTCTACAGCCAGAATGCATGACTTTTATACTATTAAGTAGATTCCCAGTAACATCATATTCATTCAATATCTTCCATAAAAGTGTCCTATTTACTCGGTTGTAAGCTTTCTCTAAATCTATGAAGGCAGCAAAAATTTTCTTACCAACAGCCAGATGCTTTTCAATCTTCGTGCATAATGCAAAAGTTTGGTTAGTGCAGCCTTTACCAGGCATAAAACCACTCTGAACATCTCGCACTTCCTTTGATGTAAGACCTCGTAATTTTTGCAATAATGACCTTACCAAACACTTTCCCTGTCACACTCAGTAGGCTAATACCACGATAGTTCTTGCAGTCAGTCTGATCATCTTTTCCCTTATGCAAGGGAACAATGATATTGTAGGGGTGGAAGCTCATTATGTTAATTAATGGCTCCTCGACCAAACATCCACTGGCTTCCAGCGCTGATGAAAATTTTCCCACAGCAGGAAGGAAAACTATTTATAAGGTTCTTTGTCTGGAGACTGTTTGTCAATGAAAAGTTGAAGACAGCCCGGCATTATTCTTCTCCCAGCTTTACTATAAATCTGCTATTCAGGAGAGGGGAAGTAAAAATAATGGCAAGACAATTCCAAGCATGAATTCACTCTCAGGCTTGTTGAAAACTTAACAAAAACATTTTAATCAAAAGTAAATTGTTCCGGCAGCTATTGTTCCTTGACCTCGAGTTCCTGCAACTGCAGTTCCACACGAAAAATGATCAGGGTCTCTAATTATTCGAGAATACCCTTTCCTGCTAATACTCTTTGCCCGTTCTTTTTCTATCACAGACTTGAAAGGTTTTAATCGTCGTAACCTTCCGTTCGTCTCCCTCCCTTTGTTCCAGAAGCTAGGCCTCGTGTTCTGTCCCAAACACGTGTTCTCTCAAATCACTTTCTCCGTACGTTGTTCCAGACCCATGTGTCTGATTCCAACTACGTTCGCTTTCCCCGATGCCCTAACCGGCATGTTTCTATCATCAAGCTTTCTTTTACCCAGTGCTGTCACCCAGCACCTCCTAACCGTTCACAGCACACGCCGTGTTGTCGACCGTCCTCCACGCTCGCTCTCCGTCAACTGTCGTTTTCCCTCCTATCCTGAAGTTTTTCCCGTGACTTCTCCTCGCCTCTGATTGGTTCCTGCCTCACTTGCCTGAGGCTCTCTCTTCGCCCTAATCAGAACACGCAAAGAGCAGGCGACCCCCCTGCTTCTTGGTGCCCCCTACCCTTTTCTCCCTGAGCTGTGCGCTCCGTCACTGACCTTGAGCTATCCTTTCGTGACCTCTAACTATCCCCTTCATGACCTCGAGCTCCCGTGTGCCCTGCAGCTTGCATTTCCCCTGGCCAGGAACAACAGCTGTACCTTCCGGGAATACAATAGACCTGTCAAACAGGCACATCGGAATGTCACCTAGTCAGTACATTACCACGTTTTACAGTCGTTTCCAAATAATACACCTGGAAATATTTGTTCTGAAAAGTTCATATCAGTTAGAATCGATGGGATTTAATGTCCAACACATAATTTATATAGGGGCGCAATTTCTGGCCCCTACAGATATCATCCTGCCAATCCGAAATATGGCTCATAATGGATTATTTGCTGTATTCATTTGGCTATTTGTGTTATCTGCTGTTGTTTTTTTTTTTCATCTTTCTTTTAAGATTTCTTTCCAGAGTTGATATGTTTTTCTATTTGTTTTTTTTTTATTAAATTATTGTTTGTCACATGTAGGAATTGACTGTGATGAAGCCAGGTCGGAAGAAGAAAGAGTTATGTTAGAAGATGCTAAACAGTGGCTCAACTCTACCAAATTCCAAGACAAAGTCCATCCACGAACAGGAGCAACAGCACTTCATGTGGCTTCTGCAAAGGGTTACATAAATGTCATGAAGTAAGTCCTTTTTACAATCAGTATTAAAAAAAAATAAGCACTACAATGGAAATGTAAAAACTTAAAAGTTTGTGATGACCAAAACAAGATTGTCTCACAATTTCTAAACTGTGATCCTTTAAGGATCTTGATTTTGTTTTCCCAAGCATTTTCATTTTTGCTACTTTATACAGGTTTTGTGGAAATTGCAATCAATAATTGAAAATGAGTAGACTGTCATATGTTCTAAACTTTAAGTTATTAAAGTTTTGCAAAACATCCTGGAGAGCAGCTGAAAAAAGGGGGGGGAGCACAATGGGTGAGATTATTTATCATATACTCTTTGGGCATGTATGTGCAGGTGTGAGAGAAGGGTACAGCTGAAAAGGAGGGGGGGGGGCTCAGTTAAACATTCCAGAAAGTAGCCTTGTAACTCAGATATGTCCAAGAATTTCTCTTTATCTGATTTTTGTTGCATTGCTTAAATGGCAACATGAGTTATGACTTACTTCCCATGTAAAATTGTTTTCACTGTTGTCTAGCACTTTTCTAATCTCATTCTGTTTCATTTGCTTTGCAACTGTTTCATGGGATATCAGTCTTTTTATTGGGTAATAATTGATGACATGGCTATTAATGGACTTAATGCAGTATAAATATCTCAAAATTACGGGTTTTTACTAAGGCATAAAGGGAAATTTATGTCAAATTTTCAGGTAGTACCCTTACCCTTCCACAGGACTATCCTTCTGACAATTTTCTTTTGAAAAAATGTCGATGTGTCAGAACATACATTTTTTTCAAAAATTGAGTGGCCATAACAAACATGGCCACTCAATTTTTAGAAAAAATAAATATTCTAAATTCTTCCAAATTTTTAAAAAATTCTCAAAAGGAGGAATTGAAAAAAAAGTTTTAGAAGATAATAATTAAATTACCCTTTTCTACTAATTTCGATACCAACAATGCTAGTATCATTTAATTGAAACGTGGTGTGGAAATATATAATAATAATAATATCATACACCTTAATAAGAAGTGTGTATGCTTATATGAAAAACTCTTCACATGTTGCTCTTGAGTAGCTATGGACATTTATGAACATTGAAGTGTATTCAGTCTAATGGATGACAACTGTTATGTTACTGACATTTATTTTATAAAAAAATTACATAATTAAAATGTATGAGTTATCCGTTACTATTGTCGTTGTAAAAGTTGTCTATACGAATGATTTAGTGACATATGTTCAAACACATCTATATATATATTCATCACTTTAAAAAGTCAGCTTATAGTGGATGGTTGCAGATATTCCATTTAATAAGTACTGAAAGTTAATCTACAGCAGATATACCTAAACTACAGTTCAGGTGGAGTATTCCGAGATAAAGTACTTTGTCGCATCATGGAGAACTGTTTTATGTATTTTTGTGATATTTGCACATTGGACTTGCCACAGAATTTCTTATTTGAAAGTGATGAATATATATATAGATATGTTTGAACATATGTCTCTGCCCCCGGTGGCGCAGTGGTCTACGGCGCTGGCCTCTGATCATTCGTCCGTAAGGGGTCCGGGTTCGAATCTCGGTCAGGCATGGATGTTGTGTTTGTCTTACGGCACTGGCTCTCTCCCTTCCCTGGAACCAGTGACCCTAAATTAGGGACGGGCGACTGCTTATAGCCCATTGAGTTGCTCACGGTGGTCGTTAAACCTCCAATCCAAAAAAAAAAAAAAAAAAAAAAAGAACATATGTCTTTAAATCATTTGTATAGATAACTTTTACAACGGCAATTGTAACAGATAGCTCATAAATTTTAATTATGTAAAGTTTTTATAAAATAAATGTCAGTAACATATATATCAGTTGTCATCCATTAGACTGAATACACTTTAATGTTCATAAATGTCCATAGCTACTCAAGAGCAGCATGTAAAGAGTTTTCATATAAGCATACACACTTCTTATTAAGGTTTATGATATTATTATTATATTTTTCTACTAGTCAACAAAATTTTTAGTAAAAAAAGAAAAGAATCAGAAGTCAAAAACAAAGTTTCAGTTAACTAGAAAAATTACTTACTATAAAGGACTATTTGAAAAACTTTTGAGGATTGGTGAGAAGTTTCTAGTCAGACTGGCTCCAAGATTACAAAATAAAATTAGTAACTGCCTTCCAAAATTAAAGCAGAAAGAAGAAGACATCCTTTTACAGAAGATGTGGTCTGCACCATAAAGTGTGAGTGTGGTCTTGGCTATGTGGCAGGCAGACAGCTTAAAACTAGATTGGCAGAACAGAAAGCTGTAATTAAAAATACAACAAACAAAACAGGTTTGGATAGACATTTTCAAAATACAGGGCATATAAAGTGCTTTGGGACACAGTAGAAGTTCTGGCACATCAACAGCACTTTTTCAAAAGAAAATTGTCATAAGAACTGGAAATAAAGAGAAGAAAAGGCACAACATTAAATGATTTGAAAAGTTGGACATTTTCTCATGAATGGCAACACCTACTATAGCTGTAGTCCTGAGAAAGGTTAGGGACACTGTCCTAAAATTTGACTTATAAATCTGCTTTTTTTCTTTAGTTAAAAACCTATAATTTTGAGATATTTACAGTGTTTTTTTTATTGTTGTCACACTTTATGGTCTGCAACATACATATTTTGCTCATATTGTCAGTGCAAGGTGGGTGATTCCTTTGATTCAGTTTGAGAATAGGAAGGTGGATAATGAAATGCTTCAATCTCAGCTCATTGCGACTTTATGAAATAATTTTTAACTTTAGCAGCTGATTTCATTATAATCATTCATTTAAGAATGAATAAAATATGAATAAATAAACTCATAAATTAAACATGTAGATTGTAAAATTGACAATTTAAGAGCTTCAGTCTAATTTTGAATGATGTGAAGTATTTTGTGATAAACAATTAGTATTACATGATCATAAATATTGCATTATGTATCATTATTTGCACTTATATTGTAATGATTGGAAATAGTTTGGTGTAGAATATTGTTGCACACTGCAAAAGACAGTAGTTTGTGTAGATTGAAAATCTTGTTGTACTATATATTGCTTAGAAGTAGTAAAGAAGGTAGTTGCTAAACAGCATGCACTCTCCTGTAATCTTCAGTCTGCAAGAGCAATTATCTAAAGAGCAATACTAGATGGTGAAATTAGTAGGTGAGCAAATTTAGCTTTAAAAATCATAGCTGCTTTAAGAGGAGTTCACAGGACTAATGGATTGTTAAGAAAGTTCCAAATATTTGTGTAAGTAAGTGTAATCGTTCCTACTTTGATGTACGATAATGAAATCTCAGTACTGTGGAAGAGACATAGAAGTCATATTTGTGCTATGGAGATGAGTTACTTATGGGAGAGTTACAGCAAATTTTTCTGATTATGTACTGAATGAAGATGTGTTGCAGATGGGTAATATCAAGCAAAATGTTTTTTGTATGATGGCAACACATTTTTTGAAGTGGTTTGGCCTTGTTAAAATAATGAGCTGAAACATTTTACTCATCCCAATTTGGCCTTGTTGAAATAATCTACTGAAACATTTTACTCATCCCAAGTGGTGGGAAAGAAAGGCATAGGAAGGCTGAAGAAATAACAGAAAGACCAGATTAAAGAATTTCTGCAAAAGACAAATAATAATGAGCATGAAGTACAAAAAGTCTTGTGTGACATTTGTGATGGATGTCAGCAAAACTTCAATTGTTTTCCAACATTGCTGTAAATGGAGGCATTTAATAAGTAAAATCTAATAAGTTATGTATATATATGTACGTAACAAGCAATCCAGTGGTTATGAAATATTTTTAGTAGGTAAAACAGCCAAAAAAAAAAAAAAATCAAATGTGGAACAGGGAAAACCATGTGTGCAAATTTTTGTTATGCATATTACATGAAACAATGCAAAATTCAAACGTATATGCATTTGCAATGCATCAAGTGTATCTGGCACATTTTTGTGTGTTTTATATGTGTCTGTTTTTCATCAAAAGAAAAGGTAACTATTCTGTGTGATTTTGTTTCTTCCTTGTAAAGTATGATACTGTAACTTACAGATGCACTGTATTGTCATGCTGTTTTTTTATCAAGTTAATATTTTCAGGATCTTAATTCAAGCTGGAGCTGATTTGAATGCACAAGACAATGATGGGTGGACTCCACTTCATGCTGCAGCCCACTGGGGACAGAAAGAAGCATGTGCTATCTTAGCTGATAGTTTAGCCAACATGGACATTCAAAATCTTGCTGTATGCTTTTTCCTTTCTTTTATATACATATATGTATAATGTATACAGAAGTTGTATAATATACGTTTGCTATAAATTAGTGTTTTTTGTTCAGTGTGAAGCAGGATTTTCAAAAATAAAAAAGAGGCTGGTTTGCTCAAATGCATTAATGGAAAATATTCAAATATGTATACTCTTGCAACCAGTTTTGATAAGCAGTGCAATTCTTACTTTTTGCATGGTTTATAAAGATCATAAAACAAAAATCTTTCTCTCACTCTCTCAGACACTTTTTCTCACACACTCACACATGCACACACACACACACACACGCGCGCACAAACACGTGCGTGCACACACACAAATACACAAACAAACGCGCGCACACACACACACACACACACACACACACACACACACACACACACACACAAATACACAAACAAACGCACACACACACACACACACACACACACGGTGTTTATTGAAGATTTACTCACTCACACTTACTCACTTACACACACGGTGTTTATTGAAGATTTTGTTGAAACTTTTTCTCCATCTGTTATATTATTTTATTTTTTGTTTTATTTGCTGTACTTTATCTGTTTTTACTTGTTTTACTGTAGATGTATACAATTTACATTCTCTTTCTGGAAATCACTAATTGGTGCAGTGCCACATATTGATCATTTACTGATCATTATCTTGCAGCTGTTTTCAGAAGTCTCTAATGCAGTGAAAACAATTAGTTTACAAGCAAACAATGTATTACATTGTTTTCATTATACTTTATCAAGAACTGCATGTGAAAAGATTTATCTGGTGAGAACCAGGAACATGGCATTATTCTTTAAATGTGTTAGAAAAAGACACTCATAATGGTGGTAGTGTCATGGTAGCATATCATTGGTTGGCCACACATATCTTTATGCACTTTAGACCTGCTCTATAAATGCTCAGATTTATAGGAATGAGATCCTAGAATACTTTGTCAGGCCTTATGCTGGAGCAATTGGTGACAATTTTATCCTATGGGACAATAATGCATGTCCTCACCAAGATAGAATTATTGAGTAACAACACCATCAACGGTATGGAGCGGCCAGCTCATTCCCCTGATCTGAATACTACTAAGCTTGCTTGGGATGTTTTAGGTAGATGTGTTGCAGCTCTTTAACCCCTCCACAAAACCTGTAGGAGCTTGAAAACACCTTGGTGAAGTAATGGTTGTTAATGCTAGGGCAGCTTCTGGGCACTCATTACACTGGTCAACAAGCAAAATGTATCCTTTATCTAAACAGTTAAATCTTACTAATTTTGTGCTGATCATGAATATAACAATAAAATTTGAATCTTAGATGTAGTTTTTACGATACACTGCATAGCAATCAAAGTGGAAAGTGATCAGAAATTAGGGATTTATTTTACCGCAGGATGGAAACTCAATGCTGTAAGATTTTTCATACAAGTCAGCGGTTTTCATTTCCTAACCACTTTGTTTTTTGGTTTATGTTACAGTTTTCCTCTCCTTAGCTGTTTTGAGTGTGTTTTTATAGATTTTCCAGAAGTTTTTGACAAATATGCCACATGTATGTGTTAATAGTGTTGATAACTTTTGTTATGTGTGTGGAGAAGTGATATATTTTCTGCACAGAAACACCATAACACTTTTAATACTGAAGGCTTACTATTATTACTTTGGGTGCAAGGTTAGTGACCAAATAAGAAATGGGCGCCACGCTATGTTGTAACAACTGTGCTTGTAATCTCAGAAATTTGATAAATTGCAGATGATGCTCTATGCCTTTTTTTGTTCCAATGATATGGAGAGGGTCTACAGATCATGTAACAGATTGCTACTTTTGTTTGATACCTCCTCTTAAGCAGGAGTTTTCAAAGAAGAAGCTATATGTCCAGTACCACATGGACCTTCCTGTACTTGAACTGACAGAGGAGTATCATCTGGAGTATGATGATTCAGATTATGATGGGGATAAAGGTGGTGCTAGAGGTAGTCTTCTGAGCCAAGTACTTCTGCAGACCCTGAGTTTAATGTTGATTTTCCCATAATTGAACCACACAAATTAATGCAAAATGAGCTGAATGATCTCATAAGGGATTTGTATCTTTCTAAAAGTAAAGCAGAAGTTTTGGCCTCAAGATTGCAGCAGTGGAGTCTTCTGGAAAAGGAAGTAAAAATATCCATCTACAGGAGTTCACAGAGAAATTTAACCTCTTTCTTCTCTATGAAAGGCACTCTTGTTGCCTTTCATAGAGAAGAAAGAGGTTAAATTGTTAAGTGCCCTAATGAAGGCTCAGAACATAGATCACAAACCTCAAGGCGGAGACTTTGTATCAATTCCCTTTTAAAAAGCTGTTCTGCTACACATTGGAAACAAATTTCCCTCAGTTCCTATTGGCCATGCAGTTCACGTGAAGGAGTTTTACTCAAGTATTACTCTTTTACTAAAAGCTATTAAGTATTGTGTCTTCCAGTGGCAGGTTTTTGGTGACCTTAAAGTCATTTCCCTTTCACTAGGCATGCCACTAGGGTATAAAAAGTTTTGTTGCTGTATTTGTGAATGAGGCAGTAGGGCATGTGCTTCTCATTACACATAAAGAAATTGCACAACTAGAAAATCTCTAGAACCAGCTGCAAAGAGGGTCCAAAGCAGTCCTTTGGTTGATTCACAGAAGATTTTACATCCATGCCTTCACAGTAAGCTATGCCTCATGAAGAATTTTGTTAAGTACATGAACAAAGATGGAGAGGCCTTCAAATACCCTAGGGCAAAGTTTGTCCCTACTGAGTGAGTGATGCAAAGATAAAATAAAGTGTCTTTGTTGGTTCATAGATTCATGCCATTTTTAAGGATTATCACTTTGATGAAATATTGCAAAATGATGAGGAAGCAGCATGGCAAAGTTTTATGGATGTTTTTTTAAATTCTTAAGAATCAAGAGGGCAGAAAATGATAGAGAGCATGTGGATGTCTTGCTTTCAAGTTACAGAAAACTTGGCTGCAACATGTTTCTGAAAATTCATTTTCTGCACACTCATCTTGACTTCTTTCCAGAAAACTGTAGAGATGTGAGTGATGAGCATGGTGAGTGCTTCTACCAAGGCATTTCAGCAATGGAGAAAAGGTACAAGAGAAAGTGGAGTCATTTCATGTTATCATACTGCTGGACTGTCTCCAGGGATGCTCCAGTGGTATCCTACAAACAGAAAGTGCTTAACATAAATTTGAAACAGCCTAGTCTAGGCCAGAAATTCAGTTATTTTGTACTGTATATACATTTGATTACAAAACAATGCAAAAGAACTCTTAATGAATAGTTTAATTTAACTGGAAATTTCACTGAATATTTCATTTAAAAATTTTTTTTAAATGTCTTTGAACACATATTTGGGAGTTTATTATATATAAGCTCTTCTTCAAAAACTTTAGGCTAGTAAATTTTTTCATGGTCATATTTAAAGTTCTTACATGTAAATACATAAAAAATTCATAAATAAAGCGGGATAAAAATTTTAGTGTAAAAATAGTTGACCAATGTTTCGGGCATGCAACGTCGCAGTGAAGCCTGTATTGCTGTGAGAAGTTACTGCACTCCATGTTGACTCACTTTGGCTATTTTGTTTTAAGCATGTTTTGTGACCAAGTATGGTTACGTACTTAAATGTTCTTTAATTAATAAGTAGTTTTCTTATTTTTTACATATAATATGCAAGATCATATTAAATTGAACATTTTCTTCAAATTTTGAAGATGACAATCCGATTTTGGTGTAAATGTGACAAGGATAGAAAGTCACATAATATCCGAAAACTTGAAAATTTCATCGTCCTGGAGCGGGACTCGAACCCACGTCTCCCTGATAGTGCCTGGGTGTGCTAACCACTACACCACCCAGAACGATCAAGTCTCAAGTTTCTGATTTGATTATCCTGTGATGGTTATGTTCAAAATAATCGGAAACTTGAGACTTGATTGTTCTGGGTGGTGTAGTGGTCAGCACACCCGGGCGCTTATCAGGGAGACGCGGGTTCGAGTCCCGCTCCAGTACGGTGAAATATTCAAGTTTTCGGATATTATGTGACTTTCCATCCTTGTCACATTTACACCAAAATCGGATTGTCATCTTCAAAATTTCTATTATATGGTGTAATCCCGTATTTCTTTCATGATTTTCTTCAAATTTCATGCAAAAACTAATTTTAATTTTTAAGACACTTTTTAAATTTTTTTTTTGTTCTTTAATTTATGGAAACCATCGCATTTCAGATATTGATTTTTGGTATTATCAGCAACACTGGAACTAACATCATTGAAGCATTTTAAGTTTCTTTTAATATCAATGGCTCAATCTCTAAAAGACATAACTGAAAAATCTAGGCCCAGTGAAAGAACTTTCTTATGAGTACGTAAAGCCGTAGAAGACATTGACAATATCATTATTTCTTATAACATCTGTGATGTATAAATCAAGAGTATTTATAGCCAGTGATATTTGGAAATATTTTAAGTTTCTGAAATTTAGTCTTTAGATTTATTGTTTTATAGTTAATAAGATTGTGCGAGTTAGGAAAACTAATATTAGCTTTGAAATGGTGTTTGTAAAAACTATTACCAAGTGTAAGATGCATGTGTCAAAGTGATGCTTTAGGTTGAAAATTTATTTTTATTTTTTATTAATGCAAGCAGTTAGGACCTTTTTCTGTCGTATCAAATCAAAGCTTCAACATCATGCTTTAGTGTACTTAGTTTCTGTTAATATTGGGTTGGAAAGAAAGTAATGTCTCTGCAAATGCAAGGCAACAGAAAAGTGCTAATTGCCATATAGACGAGTACAAATCAGTCCCAAATGTAGTTGCCATTGTTTGACGTGACCTGCTCATATCATCTGGGCAGCTGTTTGATACCATCCTTATAGAATTGTAGTGGCTTGGATGCAAAGAAGTGAGTAAGTGTGCATTCAACATCACCCCAATTTGTGAACTGCTGTCCGTCCAGGAAATGCATCAATGACCGGAAAGGGTTGTAGTCACTTGGGGCAATATCTCTGGAATAGGCTGGGTGTAGCATCATCCAGCCTGGGTTCCTGATCTTGTGACAGGTTACCCTTGCTGTGTGAGTTCTCACTCCATCCTGCTGTAAGAGTTCAGCAGTGAACTCTTACTGCATACTGCCCTTGTAGTTCAGCCGTGCTGGTCGTTTTGATGTGAGCGATGCACACAACTTGTTGAGCTGCATGTATTGCACGTTGGCAGTGATAGTGGTGGTGTCTGGCAGCAACTCAAAAAACATGACACCCCTCATATCCCACCAGATAGCAGGACCGTATGTGGGTCTATGGCGGCTTTAGGGGCTGACATGTGCTTCTGTTTTGGATCCAACCACTGTTTCCATGTGCTGACATTGTCATACAGGGCCCATTTCTCATCCCGTGCGACAGTTTAACTTGGTCTCGTGCAAGCAGGGAAATGCATGCACTCATGTGATCTGCTTTCTGCTCAACTGGGGTACATACTGGTAATGTTCCTTACAGCACTTGCGGGGGTGCTACCATGATGGCTCATACAGCATGCACTAGAGGATGTGCTCCATGCCCACTTCCATGTTGGCTGGTGTTTGCGCTCTTCGGCTTCTGACGGCTAACTGCCACTGACTGAAGCCACCTACCTGCTGATATCATGCTGGTGTGTTATGCAATCTCAGTGGCCAATGTGCGCTGTGGCCGGGGCTTTGACTTTGGGTACTTCATTATCGGACATTACTTTCTTTCCAACCTAATATTATCCAGATTCTTTCATCACCAGACGGTGGCAATCGCAATAATTATAGATCTACCAAAAAAACTGACCAAAGCTGAATATATAGCTTGTGGGACGCCAACACCAGAAAACTAATTATAAATATAATGATCCGATTTATTGGTGTCTAAAGTAAGAAATCACACAAATTTCACTCAAGCTTTCTCCGTCAACGGACGGCTTCATCAGGCGGTTACATAGAGAATATAGAATCAAAATTGTAGACAGAACGTTAATTCTAATATGACAAATGAAATCCTGCGTGAAGACCGCGCGCATAAATAACCACGAACGTGGTGAATACAATATCTTAAAAGCTAATGCAAAAGCAAACAATGTAAACTTTAGGAAGAAACTAGAATCATGAAGACCATCTTGCGATGCCTAGCAGATGGTTCCAAGCCACCGGTAGTTCTAAAGAGACATCGGTGTTGCATACATCCTGTTTCGTTAATATCTCAACTGTTTCCCTTATGGCAGCTGTTCTTGCGTCTCCATATGGTGCGATCTTCGAGATATTCTGCCATTGGGGTTGAGCTTGATGGTTAGCTACTTCTTTGGCAAGTGACGTAGAAAGTTTCTTTTGTGCAACATCCCTCTTGTGCTCATTCATTCTCTCCTCAAATGACCTTTTTGTTAGACCTACGTAAAATTTAGTTGAGGAGTCTGGGTATAACAATGGGATGCAATATATGCCCGCATCTGCGAGCTTCAAGGTACTATTATTTCTTGCTGCGCCGAGGATGGTTGCCATGTTTTTAGAAGCTTTAAGGCCAACATCCAATCCTTTCTTCTGAAAGTGATTTTTAATAAAATAAGATATTTTTGGGATGTACGGGATCGAACCAACAAATTTTAAAGGTGCTCTTCTGTTCGGTGTAGCAAGTGTGTTGGCTTCAACTTTCGCTATTGTGTCCTCTACACGGGAGACAGTTGAGATATTAACGAAACAGGATGTATGCAACACCGATGTCTCTTTCGAACTACCGGTGGCTTGGAACCATCTGCTAGGCATCGCAAGATGGTCTTCATGATTCCAGTTTCTTCCCTAAAGTTTCATTGTTTACTTTTGCATTAGCTTTTAAGATATTGTATTCACCACGTTCGTGGTTATTTATGCGCGCGGTCTTCACGCATGATTTCATTTGTCATATTAGAATTAACGTTCTGTCTACAATTTTGATTCTATATTCTCTATGTAACCGCCTGATGAAGCCGTCCGTTGACGGAGAAAGCTTGAGGAGTGAAATTTGTGTGATTTCTTACTTTGACACCAATAAATCGGATCATTATATTTACAAAGCTGAATACTTGGTCTGATTTTGATGGATTCCTGGCCCTATATGGACCAAGTAAAATGAGCTGACAGGCCAATTTTATTTTGTTCTTAAGTACCTGGCTTGTAACTACATTTTTGAGACTTTGTTGTTTTTAATATTGCTTGCATCCATATAGCATGCTGCTGAAGATGCATGTGTTGAGAATGCTTAACTTAGTTTTAATGCCAATAGCTCTGCTCTTCCAAATTTTATCCATGGCTTTTAACAGTGTTATAGCCTTTGCAATTCTAATTGATATTTCTTTTTTGTTGTTTAAGTCATGTTATACAGCTTCTGAGATAAGTGAATTTTTCCTAATTTTCTAGTTCTGTGCCTTTCGAGGATGATCTTTTTCCTGATCTCTTTTGTGCCAAATACCATTGTTTACACTTTCCAACCGTAGGTTGTAGAAGCGTATATGCTCCAGCTTTCTCCATCCGTCCGTCTGATAACTCACGTAAAAATGGTTCGATTTCAATGAAATTTTAGTATATGGTAGGAGACCACCTTGGGGACGAACCCTATTGAAAACGGGACAAATGTGGTCAAAGGTCACGCCATAGGAGCAGGATCCATTCCATTGCCCTTATGAGTCATAACTTGCATAAATATGGTTCGATTTCAATGAAATTTTAGAGGTGAAGTAGGGTCAAAGGTCAGGACATAGGAGCGGGATGCATTCCATTGCCCTTATGCGTCATAACTTGCGTAAACATGGTTCGATTTCGATGAAATTTTAGTATGTCGTAGGGCACCACCTGGGGATGAACCCTATTGAAAATGGGACAAATGAGGTCAAAAGTTACGATGTAGGATCAGGATCTATGTAGGATCGCCCTTATGCATTATAACTTATGTAAAAATGCTCCGATTGAGACAAAACTTTATCACGTTGTTCCGGAAATATACTTTACCGGTTCTGTTGAATGTAATCGAAATGGGGTCAAAGGTCAGGGCTCATGTGCCAGATTTATTTCACAGCCATTATCCTCATAACTTGACTAAAAATGTTTCTATTGCGACAAAACTTTAGTATGTTGTTCCGGAGGTATACTGAACCAGTTCTGCTTAATATAATTGAAATGGGATCAAAGGTCAGGGCACAGGAGCAAAATTTTTTCCACAGCCATTATCCTCATAACTTTAGTAATGATTTCTGGTATGTTGGAAAGCGTATCATAATCAATACATTGCATAATTTTACTAACTTGTTTTTGTCTTTTCTATGTTCATTTTTAGTCCATATCTTTTACCCTCTCTATTCAGTTCTTGTACTATTTGATCCAGTTTCATTTCATCTTCTTCAAACAGTACAATGTCATCCGCAAAACACAGATGGTTGAGTCTTTGCCGTCCAATATAATTCCTGTGTCTTCGTACCTGATTTTGTCCAACATTTTTTCTAGATGTGAGTTGAAGATGCTTGGCGATATTGGATCTCTTTGTTTTGTACCTCTACTGGTGGTAAACCAATCTCCACATCTGTCTCCTATCTTGACAGCTGCCTGTGCATTCGTGTTTATATCTTTTAAAAGCTGAATTACACTGGCATCCACGCCATATGATTCCAGGACAGCCCAGGAGATGTTTTTTTCAATATTGTCAAAATCTTTATGGAAGTCCACAAAGCATGTGAATACTTTTTTAATTCTTTCTTCGTGCCTTTTCTGCAATGAGTTTTTATCTGCTGTATGGTACTCCTGTCTTTCTGAAAGCCTGCTTGTTCACCTGCCAGGTGTTCTTCAATCTGGCTTTTTAATCTTTCAGTTAATATTATTGCCAAAATTTTACCCAGATGACTAATCAGCACAATAGTTCTATGTTGTTGCATTCCAATGCATTTCCTTTTTTATGGAGAACTATTAGTATTTATTTCTTCCATTCTTCTGGGGAGCATCGATTCTTCCATATCTTGTTGCAGATTTTGTATATTTCTTTAAATTAGGTGTCGCCACCATTCTTTATCATTTCCCCCATTATGCCATCATTGCCAGGACTTTTGTTGTTTTTTAATTTCATTATTGTCTTCCGTACTTCATCTTCCAAAATATCGTTCTCAAAATCTATGGTTTGGTGGTGATATTTCCTTTAACTCTTTGATAACCTGTGTTGTAGTATTTTGATCATTCTGAGTTTTATATAGGTCACTACAGTATTTCGTCCATCTCTGTACGATTTCTTTAATGTTCATTAAAATCTTGCCTTGTTCATCTTTGATAGCAGCAAGTCTAGGTTGCCATTTTCTGTTAATATTTCTAATCAACTTACACACTTCTGGCATTTTTGAATATCTCTACATTGGTTTTCTAACAAATTGGTTTTATCCATTCTTGCAGCTCTTCTTACCTCATTGCACTTTTCTCTGTATGTTCTCTCTGCTGCCTTGAAGTTGTCCCAATTTAGTCTTACCTTTCCTTTTTCTTCTGCCAATTTTAGGGTTTCTTGAGTAGTCTATTTGTTGTAATTTTTCTTTTTTGGAATTGCTGTCTGTATAGTTTTTAGTACTGTTGCAGTCAATTGCTCAGATCTTTTGTCTTCTATTTTTTCCAGGTCTTTTATTTATTTTTCAAGTGTATCTCTGTACAAATTTCTGGAACTTCAGCAGAGAGTTTTCCAATATTGCGTTCTTTCAGGAATTTGTTATTACACTTCCTTTTTAGTTTTAAATTGGCAATCACCAAGATATGGTCTGAGTCTACATCTGCCCTTTGAAAGGTTCTGCATTGTTGGACTGATGTCATCCATCTTTTATCGATCAAGTCTATCTTATTCTTAGTCTTACCATCAGGGTAAAGCCATGCCCATTTGCAGCAGTCTTTTTGTTGATATCTGGTGTTACAGATCATTAATTCATTATCTTAGCAAATTCCAGCAGTCTTTCTCCACACACATTTGTATGTATTACCATATCCGAATTTTCCCATAACAAGTTCCCAACCTACATTATCAGTTCCGATCTTTGCTTTCCAATCTTAAGGTATAATGAGAATGTCTTGTTTTGAGGTTTGGTCAATTTCTAATTGAAGAGTTTCATAGAATTTGTCAACTTGTTCTTCAGAACTATTACTTGTTGGTGTATACACCTGGACAACAGTTAAGTTGAACAGTTGGGCTTCGAATCTTGAAGTAATGACCCTTTCATTCACAGGTCTATATCCTAATAGAGCATCCCATGCTTTATTTCTTAAAAGCATGGGATGCTCTATTAGGATATAGACCTGACCCATGTCTATGCTCATGTCCTGACCAAATGATCTTATTATATCCATCTATATCACATGAGAGTGTCCATCTCATTTCTGAAATTCCAAGAATGTCACATCTATACCTTCTTAAATCCTCTTGAAGGAGTTGCAGTTTTATACGTAGCTGCCCGCAGGGTTTGGACACTTCATGTGCCCACAGATGTAAGTTCCTTTGTCTTCTTGATTCTTCTTTCTCTATCATTTGTAGATTTTTCGACCTAACAGGAATGATTTAAAAGACATATAAAATTATGCATGCAGTTAAAAAAAATTATGCAATCACTATAAAATGTACCATGTACAAAAGCTAGTAATCTATTCAGTGTAGCCATAAAACTTTCATTTGAGCCTCTCTTTATGATTATTTATATACATTGATTAACTGAAGCTGGTTGAATCCACAGAAGGTTCTGTTCTCTCTAGCCATGCTATTTAGTGGTCCCTCTCCAGTGGTTTAATTACCTCTCGCGACTGCTTATAGCCCATTGAGTTGCTCACGGTGGTCGTTAAACCTCCAATCAAAAAAAAAAAAAAAAAAAAAAAAAATTACCTCTCATATGATGATACACAGTAGAGTCACATTATTGTGACCACCTCCTACTTTTGATGTCAATAGCGTGTAACCAATGAAAGAAGGCACATGTTGTGAGCTGGCTTGGAGGGTATATAAGGTGTGCTGTAGGCATTCCGAAAACATGTCGCTCATTGCTGTCATGGATAAAAGGAGCGATTTATCAGATTTGCAAAAAGGGATGATTATTGGCTTCTGGGCCAAAGGTGGCAGTATTTCTGAAACAGCGCAGTTTGTGAACTGTCTGTGTGCTGCTGTGGTTAAAGTGTATCGTGATTGGAGAAATGGCACCATTGTAAATAAGCAATGTGGAAACTGCGGAGCACCACGTGCCATTGATGCGACAGGTGAACGTTGGCTGCGAAGGTGTGCGAGGGCCGATTAGCATGCTACAGGGGAGCAACTCACTGGCTAAATGAACCAGGAGGCTACCAGAAGTGTGTCTAAGATGGCAATTCAGAGGAACCTGCTGCATATGGGGCTTCGATGCAAACAAATGGTCACTATATTTATGCTAATGAAGGTGCATTGGCAGAAAAGGTTACCTTTGCATGGCAGTATCAGAGTTGTACCTCTGCTTCATCAAACGGATGGATGTTGGTGCATAAGGCGAGGAACATCAGAGAACAAACATTCTCCAACCATTTCTGAAAGAACACAAGCTGGTGGGGGCAGCATTATGATCTGGGGAATGTTTTTGTGGCATTCCCTGGGTCCACTCATACCTGTGGAAGGCACTATGGACCAAGTTTGTTATGAATCCATGCTTGCAGACCACATACATCCACTGATTGTCTTCTCTGGGGCAGATGGGATCTTCCAGCATGACAATGCAACGTGTCACACAGATAGAAATGTCTAAGAGTGGTTGTAAGAGCACAATAACAATTTCAAAGTACTTCCGTGGCCCCCTAATACCCCAGACTTAAACCCAATTGAGCATCTGTGGGACCACCTCGATCGTGTTGTTTCCTCTATGGATCCTCCTCCACACACCCTCCAGCAATTGTCAGATGCACTGCAGTTAGCAAGGCTCCACATACCTGCAAACACCTTCAAGCACTTTACTGAGTCACTCCCAGCCTGTCTAGCTGCTGTTCGTGCTGCACACGGCAGTTACTCTGGATATTAGCTGTTGGTCACAATAATGTGGCTTGACCGTGTATAATGTTTTTCTGCATGCATCACATATGCTCCACAGTTACTTTCATTTAATCTTGACTGTTCCTTTATTATTTTACGTAATGTGGTTACACATTTGGTCTATAATGAAAAAGTTCTCTAACCTTTCTGTATGCATGTATGTGGAGTAGGTGATGATGATGACAGCAGTTTGCCTTTGATTAAGTGACTTCTAAGAATGAAATTCTGTAATTAGTGCTTCTTTTGGCTGTGAAACATTTAAGCGTATCACATTCAAGTACAATTTTGTTTTTAAATTCACCTTCAGGGTCAAACATGCTTTGATGTTGCTGAGCCTGATTTAGTCAAGTTACTTGAGGAGCTGAAAAAGAAGCAAGCATCAGTGAGTTTTTAGCTATGTATTTATAATATGTGTTATTGATTGTGCAATATTTTGAACATCATTTACCTCTGTATAAACAGAATATGTTTGTATTAGTTCATGTGCAAAGTATGCTAACTGCCGATTATGTTGTGCCCTTATATATTGTGCATTTGAATATATTGTCCCCCCCTTTTTTTTTCTCTCAATTGAAACATGTATTTAGAAAAGCAGACATTTTCTCAGACCAGCTGATGTTGTGGCTACCTACCCTCTCTCTGTTTTAGGTGATTAGGTGAAAACCTTTTGGAAACATTCTGATATGTGAATTCAAGTTTCTCATTGGGGAAAGGGGTGGGGGTGGGGTTCGACTTTGAAAGATTAAGATAAAGTGGCATTGGTTCTCAAACTTTTTATTCATCTTAGACACTTTATTGTAAAAATGTCGTTAAAGAGAATGAATGTCTCTGTAAAACTAAAACTGGAAGCTACACATTAATTAAAAGAGGGAACAAAATGAAGGAAGAAGAAAGGGAAGACAAAATAAAATCAAAGGTAATGAAGAACTGTAGGAACACCTTCACCTGCAGTCATATTGATGAAAAATGTCAAAATATCAGAAAATGCCTGCCACAACATATAAATCCTGCTTTCAAATTATAAATCTGAGATCCTATTAGTGCAGTTTTGCACTTTCATTTCACATTGCAACCAAACCATAAGGGAAGGAAGTAAATTAAGTAATCAAATTTGGGTTGTTTTTTCACAAAGAGACAGGAATTTGGTCTTTAGAAATGCTGGATGCCTTTTTAGCAAAATTGGAATTATGAATGAATTTCTTGAGTAAGAACATTCTTATGTGCTGTAATTCGTGCTTTAAAAAACAAAATGGAATTTTTCTTTTATTTATGTAGAAAAAAACTTATGCCAGTATTTAAATATTTTTGCCTGCTGCCCCAGTGATGCAGTGGTCTAAGCACTGGTCTCTGTTCATTTATCTAAGATGGATCCTGGTTCGAATCTCAGTGAATCATGGATGTTTTGTTTGTCTTGGGGCACTGACTGTCTCCCTTCTCTGGAGTCAGTGGCTCTAAATTAGGAGGATGAACAACTGTTTATAGCTCATCAAGTTACTTGTGGTAGTCATTAATCCCCCCCCTGAAAAAAAAAAAGAATTCCTTGCCCAAAATTTATGTCCTTTTCTTTTGTGTTTGAAGCATGAAAATTATTGTTCTTCAGACTTTTTTCATGTGCTGAAGGTGAACTTTTCCATTTTTCTCCCCTAGAAATTCACAAATTCCTTTTTCCTGCTGGAAGTTACTTGTATTTTGGGTTCACTTTTCCCAGTTGACATGCACTTGGTCCTCTCCTGCTGGAGTGAGTAAGAGGCATAATTGGATAAATTTCGTCACATTCCTTGGCATTGCTTTTTAGAAGACTCAGATACTCCAAGTGCTACAGATTTTTTATAGTCACTGCAGAAATTGTTAGTCTGCTGTGCAGTATGGGAAACAGAATATACTACAGAAATTGAAAATCTCAGTAAATACCTGCCAGGTTTTACTATTTACCCATAAAATTTATGGAAACGTGACTTGTTTTATGGTTTTATGGGCATAATGTTAATTTTACGGATTTGGTGATTTCCCAAGATTTATTTTCCTTTTTCTGATGTTTTTGTACAGGCTATCAAAACTTTTGGGACACTTTGTGGCAAAAGCATGGAACACTGTCATAGCACACTGCGAATACATTTTCCAGAATTACTTTCTCGATGTGTTCAAAATGAATTGTCAACCTTTTCTCAATGTGTTCCACTGGGAACACTAGAAAAGAAATGGACGGTTAGAAAAGAAATTCTCGAAATAGCATGGCTCAAGCATCTGCATCGTTTTAACTGTACTAATGGCCTAATTTACTCAAATAGTGGGCTTTGGGTAAGTGAAACTTGACTTCAAACATGTCATATGTATTTTGATGCACATTAGACATTAATCTGTATCCATTCAGTAGGTTAACAGAAGTGCCAGTCCTTATACAGGGTGCCCGAGAATTATTGGACACATTACAAAATTATATAAAACAAAACATTAAACAGATAGAAGGAAACTGACTGTACTAACTTACAATGTAACTACACAAGTTAATAAATTTTGATGTGACATCCCTTTGTTGCTCGTAGTAGGTCCAAGCGATACTCGATTTCATGCCTTGTATTGGCAAGCATCTGAAGAGTTATGGAATTAATAGCAGCTGTGGTACACTGCTTCAGTTCCTGCAAATCAGTACAAGGCGTCTGATAGACACGATCCTTCATATAACCCCACATGAAATAATCCAATGGAGTTAGATCTGGAGAGCGAGGAGGCCACAGAATGGGACCACCACACCCAATCCAGCTGTTGGGAAATGCTAATTTAGGCACTTACATACACACGTTGACCAATGCGGAGGTGCGGCGTCTTGTTGGAAAACGACGTCATACATTTTGATCTGGGGTATAGCGAAATTTTCTAGCATATCCAAGTAAATGTCGTCATTTATGTTTGTTTTTTTTTGCAGAAGGAAGAAAGGGCCAATCACTTCTCTTTTTGATAGGACGCACCACACATTAACTTTTGGGGAATCACGTTCCAGTTCAACAGCAGCATGAGGCGGTTCACTGCCCCATATCCTACAGTTGTGACGATTCACAATACCTGATACATGAAATGTGGATTCATCACTAAAAATTACAGTACTGAGAAAGTTTTTGTCGTTTTCCACTCGATTCAGCATATCCACAGCGAAATCGTATCACAGAGTGTGATCATTTACATGTATCTTTTGCATTATTTGAATTTTATAAGCATGAAACTTCTTGTGCAAGATATCGTGAACTGTCGATTTCGGAATGCACAGTTCTCTGCTTGCTTTACGAATGGATTTCCTGGGGCTTCGTCGGAAACTTTCATTAACTTGGTCAACCGTCTCACCGCTGACGCTAGGCCTACTGGCTCCTCTATGATGTTCCACATTGGCAGTTTCTTTAAACTGTTTCATCCACCGCTTAATTGAATTCGTTGACTGAGGATTACAACCATACTCTAAACTGTACCATCTTTTAACTTTAATGGCAGACTTTAATTCTGCAAGCCATAACACACACATGGCCTTCTGTTGTATGGATGACATGACTACTGATGGCGCATTCCTCATCAGGCCACACCTAGCTCCACCTATCGGATTCTGGACATAACAATTCTGCAAAACAAAAATATAGAAACCGTGTTAGTAATATGTGACATAGAAAAACAGACACTGCTCATAGTTTTTTTTGGTACATAATTTTGTAATGTGCCCAATAATTCTCGGACACTCTGTATATTCCGTGATGTATATATAAGAGTTGACGATTTTAATCATTGTGACAAAGAACCTTCTCATGGTTCGGTTTATCAGAGTAGAGCATAAACTATATTTGGGGGTTTATTTCATTTTGGTTGAACAAACCCCTGTCCTAATTTGGACTATTTGGACTCTGTGTTCATGTGTGGCTGTGCTTGGCTTGAATGTGGACTTTTCAGCTGGTTCTCGTAATACGTGACCAATAACAAGCAGCATAGAGTTTTTATACGTATTTCGAGTTATATTTGATGTTTACATCCTCGTTTTCTGTATTTGTGCCTTCCAAATATTTGAAATAAAAAGAATGATGATACCTGTAATGAGCACATCTTTTGAATCATTTCTGATGCAAATTAAATTTTTCAAAGTTAATGCAACCACTTAGAAAATATCAACCAGAATTTTACAATCAATAAAAAAAAAAAAAAAAAAAAAAAAAAAAATTAGAAACAGCTGCATTTCTTCTAACATCGTCTAAAATGTACATTACAAAAATTAACAAATATCGCACAAAAATTTTCTCATCGCAGAAGAATATCAGAGATAAACAGATTTTCAAATTGAACAGTTGAAAAGAGCAAGTATAGAAAGAAACATGATATAACTCTACGCCTTCTAGCTCAAGAATTTTGCATAATAGGAAAGTTGAAAGTAGGCTTAAAATATTCTTCATGGAAAAAGCTATGCTAAGGAAAAAGTTATAAATTTTCAAATACGTCTCCCGCAAGTAGAGGTAGCAAAAAAAAAAAAAAAAAAAAAAAAAATTAAAGCATTGATATTTACTCCACCTAGCGAGAAATCTGTGCATTATTTAAAGAGGATAACATTCCATATTTCTATTGTCGTGAATGGCACACAGTAAAAAAAACAATTTCTCAATAGAGTTTTTAGAAGCGAAGATACAGCTGCAAACAGAAGTATGCAAGAAGTATGCACCTAGCGACAGAACTGTGAACTATAAAACTCCTCAAATGCTAACCTAAAGTGTTCCACAAGATAAATGACATCTGTTGTTGAACGAATTTTTTTAAATTGCACATTTAAAAGCAGATATTAAGAGAAAAAATGGCGTCCCCTAGCGGCGAAATTTTGCTATATTTTGGTAAGAAAATACGCTCACAGATTTTGCACATTTAGTAGTATATGACTAAAGAAAGAATTTTTTCAGTCGGAGTTTTAGTCTCTCAGATATTGCTGAAAATGGAAAGGTGGACTTGCATCCTCTCGTGGCAGACTTCTGTGTTAAGAAAAATTTTAAATTACTGTACATGAGAAACATTTTGCAGCGTTGTATGCTCTGGAATAAAGAAATAACTTTTAAAATCGGTCTCTTAGGAGTCTTTAAGAGCAGAGATATCAATAAAAATAAGATATGCATCTATGCCCTCTGGAGGAGAAACTATACACTATTGTAAGAAGAGAGTATTCTGAAAATGTTTCCCAAAGAGAGCAAAATGGGTCCACGAAAGAATTTTTTTAATCGAGTTTTCAAGAGCTCAGATTTAGACGCAAATACATCAGAAGTAGAAATAAATGCTTACGCCCCCTGGTCGCCAAACTGTTTCTTACCAAATATAAGAAATTATATGCAAAACATTTCCCATCTGTAGCTGTATGTGACACAGGAAGAATTTTTCAAATCAGAGTTTTAGAAGCAGAGATATCTGGGAAAGTGCTATTTACCTTTACACTCCCTAGAGAAAAGTCAATGTATTACTTTAAAATTTTGGAATTATATGAAAAACATTTCACATCAGAAACTATATGCAACAAGAAAGGAATTTTTCAATTCCGGCTCTTAGAAGCAGAGATATTAACAAAAATATTATATACATCAACGCTCCCTGGCAGAGAAACCATGCATTATTTTAAGAAGAAAAAATTCCGAAAACATTTATCGACGTGAGTGGTACCGGTCCACAAACGAACTTTTTCAATCCAGATTTTAAAAGCTCAAATTTTGCTGCAAATACATCAGAAGCAGAAATTAACATTTACGCCCTGTGGTGGCCAAACCGTTCTTTACCAAAAATTAGAATGGCCGCCCCGGTGGCGCAGTGGTCTAAGCGATGGCCTCTGATCATTCGTCTGAAAGGGGTCTGGGTTCGAATCCCGGTGAGGCATGGATGTTGTTTTGTCTTACGGCACTGGTTCTCTCCCTTCCCTGGAACCAGTGACCCTAAATTAGGGACGGGCGACTGCTTATAGCCCATTAAGTTGCTCACGGTGGTCGTTAAACCTCCAATAAAAAAAAATTAGAAATTATATGCAAAAGATTTCCTATCAAGAGCTGTATCCACTGAAGGAAGAATTTCTCGAATCGGAGTTTTAGAAGTACAGATTTTGGGGAAAACACAATTTACTTTTATGCCCCCTAGCGTAAAATCTATGCATAACTTGAAGAAGTGACTATACCTGAAATGCTTTTCAACATAAATGAAATTGAAAGGTAAAAGAATTTTTTCAATCGGATGTTTAGAAGCAAATATATGTGTAATAAAATATGTTTTTAATTTGATATCATCTGCTTTTATGCGCTGTAGCAGCAAAATTGCACATTGTAAAAAAACTAGTAAGTAAAATCATGCAATGCATTGATTATGATACGCTTTCCAGCATACCAGAAATCATTACTCAGGTTATTACTCAAGTTATGAGGATAATGGCCGTGGAATAAATCTCGCTCTTGTCACCTGACCTTTGACCCCATTTTGATGATAATCAACAAAGACGGTTCAGTAAACTTCTGAAACAACATGATAAAATTTTGTCACAATCGAAGCATTTTTTCATAGGTTATTACGCATAAGAGTGATGGAATGGATCCCACTCCTATGCCCTGACCTTTGAACCTATTTCGCGCATTTTCAACAGGGTTCATTCCCAGGTTGTCCTCTACCACACACTAAAATTTCATCAAAATTGAACCATTTTCACGCACGTTATTGTGCTGACAGACGGACAAAGCTGTATCATATACGCTTCTTCAACCTATAGTTGGAAAGCGTAAAAAATCGGATTTCGTGGTTCTGCTTCAATTTTCTGCTATGAAACAACCTTTCAGAGATACTGGAATACTCAGTGCCTTTGAGAGGTAATGATCAGAAACAAAAATATTCAAAGCAAATTTCAGCTTGCACAGATTTTAGCTTTCCATTATTAGAAAAATACATACTGTTTATTCTGACAGTAATTCAAGTCATTAGCACAAATAAATGAAGTTGTTATAAAGGAAACAGTAAGAGTAAATGAACTCCATCCTTGGATGGCCCAAGTTACCATAAAAATCACTGTCAGGGCCTTTGCTCGTCTGTACTCTGCATTCAATTTGTCGGAGGGTTGGGCAAGACGCTGACTTTGCAGCGTTATCACTCTTTTTGCAGGGAAGGAAACATTCCAGGTGTGTTTCCCAGATGTAGATATATGGATGCCCCCTCTAACTTTATTTGCAAATATATTTGCTATTAATCATCCGATTTGGACGATATTTAAAATTTAGGGATTTTTACATGTGCTAAATAGAATGCGCATAAAATAACATGCCCTTTATACGGAAAAATTCGGAGATAGTGAGCGGATATATATATATATATATATGTAAGGTCAGGTGATGCGTAACATCACAGCCTCTCCTTGACAAATGTCAACCCCACCTTCTCGTGGTGCATCCTGTTCCCACTAAAGGGGCTCTGACGACTGCCAATAGCGGTATAACTATACCATCGGGATCAGAGGAAATGCTATCCCACACTCACCAACCCGCTTGGCCAGCGTGGTGAGTTATGGCCAAACACCTCCAAAATGACTCCACAACTTAAATCTTGGCCCTCAGTCTCCGGCAGCTGGAATGTACCTGGCCAAGGCAGCGGCCAGTGCGACATGAAGGCAGAGGGTGCTAAGAATCCCCGGAGGACCGGACTAGGCGGCCATCTGATGCTGACCTTGGCTATGTATAATGGACGCTCCCTATCTTCTGATTCAAGGCTTCTTTAATTGGAAGAGGAACTACAAAGGATCAAGTGGGACATTGTTGGGCTAAGTGAGGTAAGGAGAAAAGGAGAAGATCTCATTGAACTGAAAAGTGGACATATCTTCTACTATCGTGGGGCAGATACTGGCAGAACTAGTGGTGTTGGATTTATAATAAACAAGAAACTGAAGGATAAAGTTGTAGAAGTTGAAAGTTCCTCTGACAGAGCTGCACAACTTGTTATCCAACTCTCGAGAAGATACCAGGCTCAGATTATTCAAACTTATGCACCCACCACAAGTCATCCTGAAGAAGAAATTGAAGAATTTTATGAGGAAATTTGTCATCTAAATAATAAAGGTAAGCAGCACTTGAAGATGATTATGGGAGATTTCAATGCAAAAATAGGGCAACGGCAACAGAATGAAACTTCAGTAGGTAAATTCGGTCATGGCAACAGAAACCAGTGTGGAAATACTCTCGTAGAGTTTGCAGAGGCAGAAGGGTTTTTCATCTTGAACTCCTTTTTCAAGAAAAAGCCACACAGGAAATGGACATGGAAACATCCAAATGAGACGACAAGTAAAATTGATTTTATTATGTGTAACAAAAAATTTGTCATCCAAGACTGCAGTGTGCTGAACAAGTTCAACACAGGTAGTGACCATAGATTGGTGAGATGTAAGATGCACCTCAACACTAAACTCGAACGTGGCAAGCTCATAAGACAAACAAAATGTATTGACATAACCAACCTTAAAAAACACCATAATACTTTCAAGTTGGAACTGAAGAACAGATTCTCTGCTTTTAGAAGGCCTAACATCGGAAGAAGTGGATATATCTGAAGTTAACAGAAAAGTAACCAAAGCTCTTATGGAAACAGCAACAAAATTAGCTGGGTCTAAGAACAAGTTGCATGTGAACAAATTTTCAGGAAAAACCAAAATGTTGATGCAAAAAAGAAGAGAGATGAGGACAACTAAAGAAGATGTGATTTCCAAAGTGGAATATATAGAGCTATGCAAGACAGTACGAAAAAGTATCACTGAGGACGTAAGGAAATTCAACTGTGAACTAGTGAGGAAGATGGAATTACTGTAGACATCATACAAGAAGCAAGTGGAGAAATCGAAACAGTACTCGCCCAAATTTTCACTCGATGCCTTAATGAAGGGAAGATTCCTGAGGATTGGAACAACGCTACAATGATTCTGCTACATAATAAAGGTGACATTGAGGATCTCAGGAACTACAGACCTATCAGCCTCCTCTCAGTGGTTTATAAAATCTCACTGAAGTTCTTTCACACCGCTTGAAGGTAACACTGGACATGGCTCAACCGAGAGAACAAGCTGGATTCAGGAGTGGCTACAGCACAATAGATCATATCCACGTACTGAGAGAACTAATTGAAAGAGCGAGGGAATATGAACTTCCATTGTGCATGGCTTTTATCGATTATGAAAAAGCCTTTGATTCGGTGAAACCATCAGCAGTTACAATGGCTCTGAAATCCTGCGGTATTGAAGATGCATACATTAATATTATTAATAACATCTATGAAAATGCAAGTGTAAAGATTCGGCTGTTTGAAAATACAACACACATAAAAATTGGAAAGGGAGTGAGGCAAGGTGACCCCATATCTCTGAAGCTCTTTAATGCCACATTGGAAAATGTCTTTCAATCACTGAACTGGGAAAACAAAGGGATAAAGATTAATGGAGATTATCTAACCCACCTTCGTTTTGCTGATGACATAGTCATTTTGGCGACTACCCCACCAGAGCTGCATAGTATGATCCAGGAACTTGCTGACAAGAGTAAAGAAGTGGGATTAAAAATGAACTTTCAGAAGACAAAAGTGATGTTCAATGCTTTTACGAGAAATGAAGATTTATTGATTGATGGAGAAAAACTGGAGATAACAGACACATACGTTTATCTTGGACAGCAGATATCAAGTGAGGGTCACATTGATGAAGAAATTAATCGACGTACAAAACTTGCCTGGATAGCTTTTGGAAGAAACAGCATAATTTTCAAGAGCAACATGCCATTATGTCTTAAAAGAAAAGTGTTTGATCAATGCATACTTCCAGTGCTTACGTATGGTGCAGAGATGTGGACCTTAACTAAAAGAGACATACAAAGGCTGCAGACAACTCAAAGCAGCATGGAGAGGTGCATGCTTGGTATAACCACGAGAGATAAGAAGAGGAACTCGTGGATCCGAAAAATGACGAGAGTGGAAGACATCATGATCACAGTTAAATCCCTGAAATGGCAATGGGCTGGACATACTGCCAGAAGAACAGACCATCGATGGACAGCCGGAATTTTAGATTGGATTCCAAGGGACAGGAAAAGACCCAGAAGAAGACCACATGGGAGATGGGTGGATGAAATTCAAAAGTATGCTGGAGTGACATGGAGGAGACAGGCTCAAGACAGACAATTGTGGAAGAAACTTGGGGAGACCTTGATCCAGCAGTGGGTTGATAATGGTTGATTATGATATATCATCATCATCATCATTGTCAACCATTATCAATCCACTGCTGGACGAAGGTCTCCCCAAGTTTCCTCCACAACGGTCTGTCTTGTGCCAGTCTCCTCCATGTCACCCCACATACTTTCGAATTTCATCCACCCATCTTCCATGTGGTCTTCTTCTGGGTCTTTTCGTGTCCCTTGGAATCCAATCTAAAATTTCGGCTGTCCATTGATGGTCTGTTCTTCTGGCAGTATGTCCAGCCCATTGCCATTTCAGGGATTTAACTATGATCATGATGTCTTCCACTCTCGTCATTTTTCGGATCCACGTGTTCCTCTTCTTATCTCTCCTGGTTACACCAAGCATGCACCTCTCCATGCTACTTTGAGTTGTCTGCAGCCTTTGTATGTCTCTTTTAGCTAAGGTCCACGTCTCTGCACCATACGTAAGCACTGGAAGGATGCATTGATCAAACACTTTTCTTTTAAGACATAATGGCATATTGCTCTTGAAAATTACACTGTTTCTTCCAAAAGCTCTCCAGGCAAGTTTTGTACGCCGATTAATTTCTTCACCAATGTGACCCTCACTTGATATCTGCTGTCCAAGATAAACGTACGTGTCTGTTATCTCCAGCTTTTCTCCATCAATCGATAAATCTTCATTTCTTGTAAAAGCATTGTTCATCACTTTTGTCTTCTGAAAGTTCATTTTTAATCCCACTTCTTTACTCTTGTCAGCAAGTTCCTGGATCATACCCTGTAGCTCTGATGGGGTAGTTGCAAAAATGACTATGTCATCAGCAAAACGAAGGTGGGTTAGATAATCTCCATTAATCTTTATTCCTATGTTTTCCCAGTTCAGTGATTGAAAGACATTTTCCAATGTGGCATTAAAGAGCTTCGGAGATATGGTGTCACCCTGTCTCACTCCTTTTCCAATTTTTATGTGTGTTGTATTTTCAAACAGCCGAATCTTTGCACTTGCATTTTCATAGATGTTATTAATAATATTAATGTATGCATCTTCAATACCGCAAGATTTCAGAGCCATTGCAACTGCTGATGGTTTCACCGAATCAAAGGCTTTTTCATAATCGATAAAAGCCATGCACAATGGAAGTTCATATTCCCTCGCTCTTTCAATTAGTTCTCTCAGTACGTGGATATGATCTATTGTGCTGTAGCCACTCCTGAATCCAGCTTGTTCTCTCGGTTGAGCCATGTCCAGTGTCACCTTCAAGCGGTGTGAAAGAACTTTAGTGAAGATTTTATAAACCACTGATAGGAGGCTGATAGGTCTGTAGTTCCTGAGATCCAAAATGTCACCTTTTTTATGCAGCAAGATCATTGTAGCTTTGTTCCAATCCTCAGGAATTTTCCCTTCATTAAGGCATCGAGTGAAAATTTGGGCGAGTACTGTTTCGATTTCTCCACTTGCTTCTTGTATGATGTCTACAGTAATTCCATCTTCTCCTGGAGCTTTTCCCAGCTTCATGTTCTTGATTGCATGTGCAACTTCTGCTGGAAGGACTGGAAGAACTCTGGTACTGGTACCTTTCATGATGTCTGGAGTACATGTATCATCCCTTTCATATAATTTGGAGTAGAAATCTTTCACTCTTGTCAAAATTTCGCCTCTATTTCTTGTTACAGAACCATCTTCTTTTCTCAGTGCCATAATCTGTTTTTTCCCCTTACTGAGATGTCCCTTTGCTATCTTTAGGCTTTGGTTGTTTTCAATTGCTTTCCTTACTAGTTCACAGTTGAATTTCCTTACGTCTTCAGTGATACTTTTTCGTACTGCCTTGCATAGCTCTATATATTCCACTTTGGAAGTCACGTCTTCTTTAGTTGTCCTCATCACTTTTCTTTTTTGCATCAACATTTTGGTTTTTCCTGATAATTTGTTCACATGCAATTTGTTCTTAGACCCAGCTAATTTTGTTGCTGTTTCCATAACAGCTTTGGTTACTTTTCTATTAACTTCAGAAATATCCACTTCTTCCGATGTTAGGCCTTCTAAAGCAGAGAATCTGTTCTTCAGTTCCAATTTGAAGGTATTATGGTGTTTTTTAATATTGGTTATGTCAATACATTTTGTTTGTCTTATGAGCTTGCTACGTTCGAGTTTAGTGTTGAGGTGCATCTTACATCTCACCAATCTATGGTCACTGCCTGTGTTGAACTTGTTTAGCACACTGCAGTCTTCTATGATGAATTTTTTGTTACACATAATAAAATCAATTTCACTTGTCGTCCCATTTGGATGTCTCCATGTCCATTTCCTGTGTGGCTTTTTCTTGAAAAAGGAGTTCAAGATGAAAAACCCTTCTGCCTCTGCAAACTCTACGAGAGTATTTCCACGCTGGTTTCTGTTGCCGTGAATGAATTTACCTACTGAAGTTTCATTCTGTTGCCGTTGCCCTATTTTTGCATTGAAATCTCCCATAATTATCTTCAAGTGCTGCTTACCTTTATTATTGAGATCACGAATTTCCTCATAAAATTCTTCAATTTCTTCTTTAGCATGACTTGTGGTGGGTGCATAAGTTTGAATAATCTGAGCCTGGTATCTTCTCTTGAGTTGGATAACGAGTCGTGCAGCTCTGTCAAAGGAACTTTCAACTTCTACAACTTTATCCTTCAGTTTCTTGTTTATTATAAATCCAACACCACTAGTTCTGCCAGTATCTGTCCCACGATAGTAGAAGAGATGTCCACTTTTCAGTTCAATGAGATCTTCTCCTTTTCTCCTTACCTCACTTAGCCCGACAATGTCCCACTTGATCCTTTGTAGTTCCTCTTCTAATTCAAGAAGCCTTGAATCAGAAGATAGGGAGCGTCTGTTATACGTAGCCAAGGTCAGCATCAGATGGCAGCCTAGTCCGGTCCTCCGGGGATTCTTAGCACCTTCTGCCTTCATGTCGCACTGGCCGCTGCCTTGGCCAGGTACATTCCAGCTGCCGGAGACTGAGGGCCAAGATTTAAGTTGTGGAGTCATTTTGGAGGGGTTTGGCACATATACTGTATATATATATATTTTTTTTTTTATATAATATCTACAAAGTAAAATACTGCAACAATAATAAACTCACTGTGCAGCAAAAATGTGAGTGAGCGATAAAGAATCACTCTGAGCTGTTTCACAGTTATTGAGGCAATTTTTTTCTTTCTATTTTAATTATTTTAATGAACTAATGTGTTAATATTATGTACAGTGATGAAAAAAATGTGAAAACCTGGAAAATGATATATATTAGCCCAGGAAAGTCCTCAAACAGTCCTTGAAAAAGTGTTGGACTCTGCTGTACAAACCCTGTTTCAAGTGTCACCTACTTGTGTGAATGTTAAATAATTTACTCATGTTTTACATTCTTTAGGTATCACAAACCTTTACTTAATCTCTTATTTTATAATTTTCTAGCATAAGCCATTTCCAGATTTCTTTGTCCTGTGCAAGTCTTTTGTGTAAGAAATATTTAAAAGAATAGTGTGATTCATACTTACAAATACTCATTTTTTGGGGAGAGGAGTTGTGACATTGTTTTCAATTAATTTTGGGTGCATTTTTCATCTATTTTTAGAGTCTGATGTAGATTTTTTTCATCTTTTGGAATATTAGTCAAATCTCAGTAAGTATATGCATGTGATCTAGAAAATAATGGCAATGGACACTTCATGTTCCCATAGCTTTTACACAGATATTGTTTTGCAGATACATCTTTGTTGTAGAAAAAGTAATGGCAACGAAGATTTTTTCATATTGTTTGTTTTAAAAATTATTTTCCAGATGCAGAAAGAAAGACCTGAGATTCAGGCTATTCTACAGAGGACAAGTAGTAACAGGCCACCTCTTAAACGGAGGACATCTGTCACTCGAATGAGTGGCCAAGAAAAGAGCAAATCTGTAATTAAAGATACCAAATCAGAACGAGTCCAGATAGAGCAATTGTGTTTACCAGAAGAAGATACCGAAGAAGAAAAAGGTATGTTATTTTTGTGTTAAATGTTCTTATATTTGTGGATTTAAATGCTTTGATATGTCAAATAAAGGTAACTTGATCACGCTAGTTACGTTACATGAAAAAAACTTTTACAAGCTCCCAACTTACGAACTTTCTTGTAAAAGTTTCTTTCATGTAACATAACTAGTGTGATCAAGTTACCTTTATTTGTTATTATTGTTACGTGTTTTGCCCATCATCATCAAGCTTTGATATGTTTGGAACATTTTTGCCCTGTGTACAAAATATTTGAATAAACAAACGCTGATGGAAAAACAAAATATTTGTGTAAAACAGTAAATTTACATGTTGAAAAGTTACAAATATTTGATTATTATCTGTTTATTGAGTGCATTTGATGAAAATGTTATACCGTATCATAAAAAAATATTAGACTTGTGAAGACCCAGAACTTCCTTTGAAAATGGTCTGAATATGTTTAAGAGAGATATTGAGAGACAGTTTAATGTAGATTTGAATCAGTTATGCTTTTGGACAGGTGCTCCAGTAATCAGAGGACTCTGTCTCCACAACAGACTTAGACATCATGGTCAAAATGAGACCCATCAGCACTTGGTAGTTCTCAAGTGGAATTAGTTTCTGGGGGCCTCTCTTTAAGACGGTATTTGTTTGGTCATGTCAGAACTCTGACAACCAATGAAAAAGGTGAGCAGGTGAAGAGCAAACCTTAAGTCACATGTCCCTCTTTTTAACTGTTTCTGACATCATTAGCCTTCATGTTTACAGCCACTTTTAGACTTTCTTCCTCATCTTGGGGAAGACATGTTGATGATCAGGTGACTGTAAGTGTGCACTCCAGGTATTTCAGCAACATCACTAGCACTAGTAATTGTTGTAGTTTCTTTGCTTGCTATAAGTTGTGACAGGGATGTCTAAAAGCATTTTTTTTTGTAAAGGCTGTTTTTGTGTTGCTTTGATTTTTTATTAGCCAGTTTTGCATGGGTGAACCATAGCTAGCAGCTGGAGAAGAAAGAAAAAATTTGCTTTCTAAAATTATTGGTGGGCAATTTCTGTGGCGCCATCAAGTGCTTTAGGGGCACTGCTTTCCCATTGGAAGACAAGACAGGAGATATGTTCTCATTCTCCTTCAACATTACATGGTAGAATGCATGAAAGGGACACTTGTACGAAACTATCCTAACTTATCATATGTACACATATTATATGCAGCGATGCCTACTGTATATAATTGCTGCATATAATATGCAGTACATATGATTAGGGATGTAAGGTCGGGTGATGCGCAACATCACAGCCTCTCCTAGACAAATGTCAACCCCACCTTCTCGTGGTGCATCCTATTCCCACTAAAAGGGCTCTGACAACCTAATCCTGATGGTATAGTTGTATACCTGATGGTATATAACTATACCATCAGGATTAGAGGAAATGCTATCCCACACTCACCAACCCGCTTGGCCAGCGTGGTGAGTTATGGCCAAACCCCTCCAAAATGACTCCACAATTTAAATCTTGATCAGTCTCCGGCAACTGGAATGTACCTGGCCAAGGCAGTGGCCAGTGCGACATGAAGGCATAGTGTGCTAAGAATCGCCAGAGGACCGGACAAGGCTGTCATTTTATGCTGACCTTTGCTACTTACAATGGATGCTCCCTATCTTCTGATTCAAGGCTTCTTGAATTGGATCAAGTGGGACATCGTCGGGCTAAGTGAGGTAAGGCGAAAAGGAGAAGATCTTATTGAACTGAAAAGTGGACATCTCTTCTACTATTGTGGGGCAGATACTGGCAGAACTAGTGGTGTTGGATTTATAATAAACAAGAAACTGAAGGATGAAGTTGTAGAAGTTGAAAGTTCCTCTGACCGAGCTACACGACTCGTTATCCAACTCTTGAGGAGATACCATGCTCAGATTATTCAAACTTATGCACCCACCACAAGTCATCCTGGAGAAAAAGTTCAAGAATTTTATGAGGAAATTCGTCATCTAAATAATAAAGGCAAGCAGCACATAAAGATAATTATGGGAGATTTCAATGCAAAAATAGGGCAACAGCAACAGAATGTATTTTTAGTAGGTAAATTCGGTCACAGCAACAGAAACCAGCGTGGAAATACTCTTGTAGAGTTTGCAGAGGCAGAAGGGTTTTTCATCATGAACTCCTTTTACAAGAAAAAGGAACACAGGAAATGGACATGGAGACAACCAAATGGGACGACAAGTGAAATTGATTTTATTATGTGTAACAAAAAATTCGTCATCGAAGACTGCAGTGAAGACTGCAAACAAGTTCATCGAAGACTGCAAACAAGTTCAACACAGGTAGTGACCATAGATTGGTGAGATGTAATATGCACCTCAACACTAAACTCGAACGTGGCAAGCTCATAAGACAAACAAAATGTATTGACATAACCAACCTTAAAAAACACCATAATACCTTCAAGTTTGGACCTGAAGAACAGATTGTCTGCTTTAAAAGGCCTAACATCGTAAGTGGATATTTCTGAAGTTAACAGAAAAGTAACCAAAGCTCTTATGGAAACAACAATAAAATTAGCTGGATCTAAGAACAAGTTGCATGTGAACAAATTATCAGGAAAAACCAAAATGTTGATGCAAAAAAGAAGAGAGATGAGGACAACTAAAGAAGATGTGATTTCCAAAGTGGAATATATAGAGCTATGCAAGACAGTACGAAAAAGTATCGCTGAGGACGTAAGGAAATTCAACTGTGAACTAGTGAGGAAAGCAATTGAAAACAACCAAAGCCTAAAGATAGATAGCAAAGGGACATCTCAGTAAGGGAAGAAAATAGATTATGGTACTGAGAAAAGAAGGTGGTTCTGTAACAAGAAATAGAAGCAAAATTTTGACAAGAGTGAAAGATTTCTACTCCAAAGTGTATGAAAGGGATGATACACGTACTCCAGACATCATGAAAGGTACCAGTACTAGAGTTCTTCCAGTCCTCCCAGCAGAAGTTGCACATGCAATCAAGAACATGAAGCGGGATAAAGCTCCAGGAGAAGATGGAATTACTGTAGACATCATACAAGAAGCAAATGGAGAAATTGAAACAGTACTCACCCAAGTTATCACCCGATGCTTTAATGAAGGGAAGATTCCTGAGCATTGGAACAATGCTACAATGATCCTGCTACATAAAAAAGGTGACATTGAGGATCTCAGGAACTACAGACCTATCAGCCTCCTATCAGTGGTTTATAAAATCTTCTCTAAAGTTCTTTCACACCACTTGAAGGTAACACTGGACATGGCTCAACACAGAGAACAAGCTGGATTCAGTGGCTACACCACTATAGATAATATCCACATACTGAGAGAACTAATTGAAAGAGCGAGGGAATATGAACTTCCATTGTGCATGATGTTTATCGATTATGAAAAGGCCTTTGATTCGGTGAAACCATCAGCAATTACAATGGCTTTGAAATCCTGCGGTATTGAAGATGCATACATTAATATTATTAATAACATCTATGAAAAGTGCAAAGATTCGGCTGTTTGAAAATACAACACACATTATAATTGGAAAGGGAGTAAGACAAGGTGACACCATATCTCCAAAGTTCTTTAATGCCACATTGGAAAATGTCTTTCAGTCGCTGAACTGGGAAAACAAAGGGATAAAGATTAATGGAGATTATCTAACTCGCCTGCGTTTTGCTGATGACATAGTCATTTTTGCAACTACCCCATCAGTGCTGCATAGTATGATCCAGGAACTTGCTGACAAGAGTAAAGAAGTGGGATTAAAAATGAACTTTCAGAAGACAAAAGTGATGTTCAATGCTTTTACAAGAAATGAAGATTTATCGATTGATGGAGAAAAGCTGGAGATAACAGATATGTACGTTTATCTTGGACAGCAGATATCAAGTGAGGGTCACATTGATGAAGAAATTAATAGGCCTATAAAACTTGCCTGGACAGCTTTTGGAAGAAATAGCATAATTTTCAAGAGCAATATGCCATTATGTCTTAAAAGAAAAGTGTCTGATCAATGCATCCTTCCAGTGCTTATGTATGGTGCAGAGACGTGGACATTAACCAAAAGAGACATACAAGGGCTGCAGACAACTCAAAGAAGCTGGAGAGATGCACGCTTGGTGTAACCAGGCGAGATACGAAGAGGAGCTTGTGAATCCGAAAAATGACAAGAGTGGAAGACATCATGATCTGAGTTAAATACTTAAAATGGCAGTGGGCTGGGCATAGTGCCAGAAGGACAGACCATCAATGGACAGCTGACATTTCAGATTGGATTTCAAGGGACAGGAAAAAAGAAGACCACATGGGAGATGATGGGTAGATGAAATTCGAAAGTATGCAGGAATAACATGGAGGAGACTAGCACAAGGCAGACCATTGTGCAAGAGGCTTCGTTCAGCAGTGGATTGATAATGGTTGACAATGATAATGATAATGGCATATGATAATAACACACCACATAAATAAGTTCAGTAGCTATTATAGCAATTTGAACTCTACAATACTATCCTAACTTTTTCATGCAAGCATCCTGCATTGCTTGTTATCTGTGATTTGTCAAAATTTTAAGACTCAATGTCATGCTCTGAAGAGAGAGAATGGTCAAATTGGAAATGGTGTCAGGGTGTAGGGGTGGAGATAAAAGCTATTCTGACTGCAGGCAAACACTTCTTATGTAAACTTGGGTTAAGTTCTTGGAGTTAGGAAAATAAGTGTAAAACCAACTTAGCAACAGTGATGAAAAGGTGACCTGAAAAGGAACACACAATTCCTGGAATTTTATGCAAAAAAGAACTCTTAGTTAAGATTGTGTGGGGTTGTAGAAAATAATGTAAGCAGCATTTCTTTTACATGTTGGAATCTTAGCTTTTTTCCAAAATGGTGTGCTTTCTATTGACAGAACAGCTTACAGTACGGTATACAAAAATGCAATGAAATCATAAAGGGAAATTTTTTTTTCTTCTGAAACATATGCCACATTTTCTTTAAAGGAAATTTTTGGTTACAACTGGTAGGTTCACTTTTGTAATTCCTTATAAAAATTAAAGCTTCACGATATGTGAAGAACAGGGAAAATATATTATTCCAACGGACTTGGACATTTCTGGGTTGTAGCAGTACCAGAAAGTGGTTACAAAAATATCATGATATAACATGTTCTCTCTCTCTCTCTCTCTCTCTCTCTCTCTCTCTCTCTCTCTCTCTCTCTCTCTCTCTCTCTCATTCATTCATTCATTCATTCATTACCTTGGTCACATCTGATTTTATTGACAAATTTAAATGGTGGTCTTCTGTTTGTTGCTGCAATAACATTATCTACTGGTTGGATGAACTTCTGACCTTTATTTCTCTTGTTATTTTACATGTGTATGAAGGATTCAGTAATTCATTGGTACCTGAAACATTATCAGTGCTTCTTCCAGTTGTAGCCTTCTTTTTTTTTTTTTTTTATGATTAATCAGTTGTATGTTTTCAAAAGCAGGTGTACAGTTTTGCCATTTTGCAGGATTTTGTCACAGCTGCTTTTGGTAAAACATTACAAGCAACAAAATGTACATCTGTTTTTAAACATTGTGATCCTGTTTGTTTCAGTTGATGTAAACATCCTTTCCTTTTATCAGGGAAGAACCTGAAGCAAAAAGTTATAAATAATACTTTACACAGATAATTTGCATATTTGAGATACATCGGTGACATAGTTTCAATTTACTTCCGATATTGGAGGTTATATTTTAACGTGCATTAATGCATTTGCATTTTTGAACTTCACTTTTAGTTGGTAAAGTTCGATGAACACTTACTTCACTTTTAGTTGGTAAAGTTCGATGAACACTTACTTCACTTTTAGTTGGTAAAGTTCGATGAACACTTACCGCACGTGGGGCTTGGCTTTCAATTCATATTTTCGTTATGTGGATGCGGCACGGGGTTGTTGTTTTTTTCCATTTGGCCACGGTTCACTTCTTTTTTTTTTTTTCCGTTGGAATTATTTTGCCTCATCACCAAATGAGTTTTTCCTTTGCTGCATCCTCATTTACTTCAATATTTATTCTTAACCCGAGTACTTTCGGTACTACTACTATACCGTCTTCGAGGGGACATTTTGCTCCAACTAGCACGGACCGTGTCAGCTGGGCATTTCGGTGGTTCTCGCGGGCTGCTTCTGTCATCTGCTATCGCTTCTTCTTGGGCGTTGTGGCGCCATCTCTTGTTGGTCAGTGATCTCCTTTTTCGAACTTTTTCTTTTTTTTGCTCAATTTTAATTAAATTTCTCCAGCTGTTTCTCAAATTATTAGGGTCATTGTGGTTGCAAACATTTGTCCTATTTTTTTCAATCATTACCGACTCTGCTATTCTGAGGTGTTTTTCGGATTTACAGCTTTTAATGATTTTTATATTTTCGAATTTTGGATATTTTTGGTTATCCAGACAGTATTGAATCAGTGCTGTTTTTTCTTCTTTTTCTGCCAGTTTTTTATGTGTTGTTTTAATCTGTGTTTAAGCTTATTTTTGGTACTTCCTATATAAGCCATTGGAGGATTTTCAGTAATAGGAATTGAATAAATACCTGCTTTTTCTAACATTCTTATTTTATCATTATTTTTTGTTACTATATTTTTGATGGTATTTACTTTTCCTCCAATTTGAATGTTATGCTTTTTACAAATATTATTAATTTCATTGGTAGTGCCTTTAATGTAAGGAAAACCATTTAAATATTTGATTTCTTTTTATTTACTACAGCACCTCAGAATAGCAGAGTCGGTAATGATTGAAAAAAAATAGGACAAATGTTTGCAACCACAATGACCCTAATAATTTGAGAAACAGCTGGAGAAATTTAATTAAAATTGAGCAAAAAAAAGAAAAAGTTCGAAAAAGGAGATCACTGACCAACAAGAGATGGCGCCACAACGCCCAAGAAGAAGCGATAGCAGATGACAGAAGCAGCCCGCGAGAACCACCGAAATGCCCAGCTGACACGGTCCGTGCTAGTTGGAGCAAAATGTCCCTCGAAGACGGTATAGTAGTAGTACCGAAAGTACTCGGGTTAAGAATAAATATTGAAGTAAATGAGGATGCAGCAAAGGAAAAACTCATTTGGTGATGAGGCAAAATAATTCCAACGGAAAAAAAAAAAGAAGTGAACCGTGGCCAAATGGAAAAAAAAACAACAACCCCGTGCCGCATCCACATAACGAAAATATGAATTGAAAGCCAAGCCCCACGTGCGGTAAGTGTTCATCGAACTTTACCAACTAAAAGTGAAGTAAGTGTTCATCGAACTTTACCAACTAAAAGTGAAGTTCAAAAATGCAAATCGGTGACATATTTTTAGGGTGGACACAGTCTGTTGAACAAACAGCTAAATTGCAAGACTTTTCAGCTATCCATGAAACTAATGAAGTAACCTTGAAACAGAAAATAAACATACATCGATGAGCCATTACATTATGACCACCTACCTAATAAGCTGAAGGACCCCCTTTACCCTGCAAAACAGTGGCCACTCGGCGAGACATCAATTTGATGAGGTAGTGATAGGTATCCTGGGGTATCTGGTATCATAATACCAACAGCAGGTCCTCCAGTTCCTGTACATTTTGGGGTAATGTTGATTTAGCGCGAACTTGCTTTTCTAAGTTGAAACACAAATGTTCGATTGGGTTCATGTCAGGTGAATTTGGAAGCCAGGGCATTAACAGAAAGTCAATAGCATGTTCCTAAAGCCACTCCTTGATGATTCTGGCCGTGTGGCATGGCGCATTATCCTGTTGGTAATGGCCATCACCAGCAGGAAACTGTTACGAATAACTTCACAATCAGAAAGACCAAACTTACCTCTAAGGTCTGGGTTTCTTTCCTTTAATACACTTCACGCACGTTATCAAGAAACATTTGTTATGCAGCTGGCCTTTTTGGGCTGAGACTTTCTTCATATCTGCTCGCAGGTGGTTGTTGTTATTATTCTTCAGGTCATGAACATTCTTATTTTCATTCATAGGACAGTACAACATGTTGAATTCTGACTGCTGTTTGACACATGTGATATGTTGTCAATAATAGACGCATACTCACTAGTATGTGAGTGTTGTCAGCTCTCATTCAGCTCCCCCTTCTCTCTCTCTTCCTTCAATAACCTTCCGTTCCAAATTCGCATTTATTACATTATACCGCTATGAGTGATCGTATCTAAAAGGAATTCCCTATTGATAATGTTGGAAAAAATATTTACAAGTATTTGGTACCCACATTTGTGAAGACCAAATTCACTGTGAAGAATACTTATGAATTCATGGGAAAAATGAAAGAGATTAAACAAGATTTAAGTAAATATCATGTGGATAGTATGGATGTACGTGCCCTTTTTCCTAGCACCCCAGTACCTCAGGCAATTGACATAATTGCTCAAAAATTATATCAGTTACATACAATGAATGAAGTACAAATTGAAGAATAAAAAAAAATATTTTACATTTATGAAAATAACATTTTTATTTTCAATGACCAGATGTACAAACAAAATTACGGTGGACCTATGGGATCACCTTTGTCAACCTTGTTTGCTGAAATAATAATGAGTGGCATAGAAACAAAAATAATTAGGAAACTGGAAGATCTACCATTGATATACTGCAGGTATGTCAATAATATTTTTCTGTTATCCAGGCTAAAAAATGAAGAAATAAGACATGACAAAAAAATATAAAGACATTTATCCATCCTTCGAATTGACAGTTGAACAAGAACAAAGTGATACACTGGAATTTTGGGATATTATGGTAATCAAAACAAATGACAATTTACAATATAGAGTGCATCGGAAATCATCATATATTTCTGTCTTGATACCTTTTCAGTCATCGCACCCAATAACGCATAAAAGAAATAGTATTAAAACACTAATTAAAAGAGGTATAACACACTCATCAAAAGAACAATATCAAAAAGAAGAATTTGAATATATTAAAAAAATTGCACATGATTTTGGATATCCTAAACAGGTATTAAAGAAATGGATTAGTGAAGTAGCTCAAGCAAATAATAAAAATAATACAAAGTGTAAAAACCGCTAAGATATGTAGGAGCAATTCCATATGTTGAAAGCATTTCTGCTAAAATTAATAAGCTTTGTGGCAAATATGACATACAAGTAGGAAATGAAGTACATACTATAAAAAATATAGTCATAAAAAATAATGAAAAGATCAGGCAACTTGATAGAGCTTGTGTATATGAGATACCTATAAATAAGAAACCACCTATGTCATATATGGGCAGCACTAAGAACAAGTTAAAATATATATTAAACCAACATCTGAATAATTGGAATAAAAAAGAAGCTAAAACAGCTTTAACCCAGTACTGTCTAGAAAGCCATCAATGTCTAAAATTTGAAGATATTAAAATCATTAAAAGCTGTAAAAATGAAAGGCAGTTGAGAGTTGCTGAGTCAGCGCTAATCGAAAAAAATAGATCAAGAGTATGTAATATTAACGACCCAAACAACTTAAAGGATCATTGGAAAGCCTTAATAAAATTAGAACAACTATCAAAGAGAAAAAAAAAAAAGGGAACAGAACTGACAAAAGATGGCGCCGGAGAAACAACTATGCGGAGTTCATGACTGAAGCCGGAACCTCAATGAATTTGCTCACTTGATCTGCGGGTTAGCAGAGCAGAAGGGTACATTGACCTCCTGAAGATGGCAGTGTTACTGTTGAAAGTGCTTGGGGAATGTTGTGCCTAGCCGAATAGGGTTAGCGTGTGCTGCAGGGTATTTACGAGGTATGGGACAGTTAGAGCGCTACATAAATCACAGTTGACAGAGGTTTGACGGCCGTGAAATGTAAATAGTGTAATATAAATTATGTAGATAGTGGTTTTAAATTGAGTGTTTGAATGAGTTGTGTAAATAGTACGTAACTGAGTTTGTATATGGTATGTAAATAATACGTAATAGTTTGTATAGAATAGAATACAGGTGTGAGATAAGTGTGTATTTATTAGGTATGTAAGTGTGTGCTTTGGAATGGAGTACTGTTTTTGAAATGTGAATTTGGAACGGAAGGTTATTGAAGGAAGAGAGAGAGAAGGGGAGAGCTGAATGAGGGCTGACAACACTCACATACTAGTCAGTATGTGTCTAGTATTGACGACATATCACGCGTGTCAAACAGCAGTCAGAATTCAACATACTGTAGTGTCATATGAATGAAAATAAGAAAGTTCATGACATGAAGAATAATAACAACAACAACCTGCGAGCAGATATGAAGAAAGTCTCAGCCCAAAAAGGCCAGCTGCATAACAAATGTTTCTTGATAACGTGCGTGAAGTGTATTAAAGGAAAGAAACCCAGACCTTAGAGGTAAGTTTGGTCTTTCTGATTGTGAAGTCATTACTGACTTGCACGTAAAATGGTGCACTTAATTGGTAGTTATTGCCAAAGAAGATGCAAATAATATAATTGTTATTAAATTATACAATTGTTTATTGTTATTAAATTATGCAAATATTAAAAGTGAAGTTGAGCATTGAAATTTTGATAAAAATTAGAATTTGGGAGAAGGGTAGATGCATTTCGAAACAAAAGTAAATTCAATCTATTTAAGGCCATGATAAATAAAAATAAAAATAAAATGCAACACTGATATTAGAAATCCCAAAAGCTGTTATTGTAGGTTTGCGTTGTTTGTGTTTTCGTTGAGTTGAGAAACCTGAAAGTGACAAAAGGTATTTATTGTTTACATGTGTACCAAATGTGTGTAACTGAACATTCACTGGTAGGCAATGTACACGTGTAAAAAAACTTTTGGAGGCAGTGAAGGTCAATTTTTAGTGGCTAGACAAAATGCATTGGTTAAATAAAAACAATATCCCAAGATTACTTACTTTCCCTTAGTCAAGCTAAGAGTGGATGCGCTGAGACCCTGGGATGAAATTCAACCGTGACACATAATTTTTCACTGCACAAGGTTTGAGTTTTTGAAATGCCACTTGGACTGCATTTATTTTAAAAACTTAACCAACAACAAAAACAGCAAAGTGTTTCAAGGAGTCGGAGAATCACCAAGACAACCATGTGTTTTTGTTTATGAACACAATCAGCTGAAAATTCTAACTTTGGCAACAAGGCCTTAATAAAAGAAAATCAATCAGATGACACACCACTTAGGTGCTTCCAAAGAAACAAAATATTTATGCACAAAAAATGGGATGTTTCCTGATTAAATGAGATGTTTTTCTTTACAAATGTGATATTTCCTAACAAGAGGTTACACTAAATTTTAAATTATCATAGCAGGCCAAAAGCTTAACCAAACTTGGTTACTCATATTAGCATAATATCTCACATATCTGACTTTTGGCCTATAGCACCAGGCACATTACTTATCAAAATAAGCACATGAATTCAATTAACATGGTGGGTAAGTTCAGTAGCTAAAATGAAATGTTCTCTCTCTCAGTTTGTAAAGTTATAAGAATATGTATACCCTATGTTACTATCATCAACCCTTTCGAACAACCTCCTCAAACCAGTTTCCTTTACCCATCTTAATTTTAGATATTACAACAACTGAGCAAAAATTTACAAATAATCAAAAGCTAAATTACTGAATGGTTCTACTCTACCAGGAAAATTTGCCTTAAAATTACATAGCACAACACTAGCATTACTTGGTACAAAATCAATTCTAGACACCATATTAAACATATGAGTTTATAGAGAAAACATATGAGTTTATAAACATATGAGTTTATAGAGAAAATTAAAAATGTAAAAACTGGCCTAATGGACTTAAACATGGCAAGCATGGATGTTAAAGCATTATATCCAAGCACTCCAGTTCCAGAAGCTATTGAAATCATCATTAAGAAGTTGCAAAATCTTAAAATTTTAAATAACACACAAATTCAAGAATTCAAAAAAGTTTTAGTTTATTTATATGAAAATAATATTTTTACATACAAGAACAAAATATTCAAACAAAATTCAGGAGGCCCAATGGGCTCACCATTATCAACTCTATATGCTGAGGTTGTGATGAACGAAATTGAAGAAAATGTCCTACATCATATGGAAGAAAAACCAGAAGTGTACTGTCGATACGTAGATGACATTTTCATTCTATCAAAACTGAACGAAGAAGAATTAAAAAAATTAACAAAACGTTACAGCGCATTATATCCAACTATAGAACTCACGGTTGAAATGGAAAAAAATAATGCAATAGCCTTTTTGGATGTACATGTTATCAAATCCACAGATAAGTTACTATACAGAGTTTATCGGAAAAGTTCATTTGTTCCAGTCCTAATCCCATACAATTCAGCACATCCATATCCTCAAAAATGCAATAGTATAAAAACCTTAATTAAAAGAGCATATACGCATTCTGAAAATAGTCAGTTCATCAATGAAGAAATCAAATTCATAAAAAAATTGCAAGCAGCTTTGGTTATCCTAACCATTTAATAAAAAAATGGGACACAGAAGTAATAAAGAAAATAAAAAAAATAATGCTGTAGTAATTAAAAAAGAAATCAAATATTTAAATGGTTTTCCTTACATTAAAGGCACTACCAATGAAATTAATAATATTTGTAAAAAGCATAACATTCAAATTGGAGGAAAAGTAAATACCATCAAAAATATAGTAACAAAAAATAATGATAAAATAAGAATGTTAGAAAAAGCAGGTATTTATTCAATTCCTATTACTGAAAATCCTCCAATGGCTTATATAGGAAGTACCAAAAATAAGCTTAAACACAGATTAAAACAACACATAAAAAACTGGCAGAAAAAAGAAGAAAAAACAGCACTGATTCAATACTGTCTGGATAACCAAAAATATCCAAAATTCGAAAATATAAAAATCATTAAAAGCTGTAAATCCGAAAAACACCTCAGAATAGCAGAGTCGGTAATGATTGAAAAAAATAGGACAAAAGTTTGCAACCACAATGACCCTAATAATTTGAGAAACAGCTGGAGAAATTTAATTAAAATTGAGCAAAAAAAAGGAAAAGTTCGAAAAAGGAGATCACTGACCAACAAGAGATGGCGCCACAACGCCCAAGAAGAAGCGATAGCAGATGACAGAAGCAGCCCGCGAGAACCACCGAAATGCCCAGCTGACACGGTCCGTGCTAGTTGGAGCAAAATGTCCCCTCGAAGACGGTATAGTAGTAGTACCGAAAGTACTCGGGTATGAATAAATATTGAAGTAAATGAGGATGCAGCAAAGGAAAAACTCATTTGGTGATGAGACAAAATAAATTCCAACGGAGAAAAAAAAAAAAGAAGAAGCGGACCCGTGGCCACAATGAAAAAATCCCGTGCCGCATCCACGTAACGGAAATATGGATTGAAAGCCAAGCCCCACGTGCGGTAAGTGTTCATCGAACTTTACCAACTAAAAGTGAAGTTCAAAAATGCAAACATATTAAACATACTGCACTAAATACCTTACTCAATTCCCTCAAAAGTTATCATTAAATTGCAATGCTGACCAAAAGGACTTAAAATTCACACTATTATCATGAAATTCAAATACTTCACTAACACAAACATGCACTGAGTACTAAATCAATATCTTACCATGTAAATAAAAAGGCAAACACAAATTCCCAATATGCCTGAACTTGAACTCATATTTATCTGCACTCCTACTGTTCATCAAAATTTTAATTTACACAACTATTTCTAACAGGCAATTCATAAACAAATTAATCCAAATTTCCAAAATTCTCCTATGTAGGTTTTAGCAATTTTAATAGACCCATGTAGTAAACAAGTGAGGTACTGGCTAGGCAAACATTTCAGTTTATCAGACCCACTTTCTTTGAAAACAAAAATTACATTCTGAAGAAATATTATTCAGGCTGAAGGCAAGATTGGGTCGTGAAGCCAATCAAGCCTATGCATCGAAATGGGAAGTCATAGGTGTGACACATCACCCTGTACTATTTTCTTCACCCACTGTTTTTAGGACAACACTCTAACGCACCTTGCTCGGAGCTACCTCCTACTGGCCGACAGTTTTGCTCGAGGTCGAAGAACAAATTCCCCCAAATTTATCCTGTTAACACCCTTTCAAAACATGAAGCATGTCTACATAGGAAAAAACCTCCTGCAAGGGCTCTCTTGCTGCAAATTATTCTTTTCCAGGCACACACCTCCCAGAGAAACACCATCTGAAAACTTGCATTTATTTCCAGAAAAATTCACTAAATCACCTTTTTCCCCAGAAAATTGCATCATATCATTATTTCCCAGAAACACACTATCTCCTTATTTCCAGAAAAATTATCACATTTTGAAGAAATCTCACTGTACAAAGGTAATGAACAGGCCGCACTTTCTCAAAATTCCTAGTCAGCATGCATACCCTCTTTAATATTTTCCCCCTATGTAAATTCAATTTTCAAATCCACTTTCCTCAAAAACGAAATTTCTCTCAGAAAAAAAAAAAAAAAAAAATCAATGTTCATTCTGAAGGTGAGAATGGGTTGTGAATCCATCAGACCTATACACCGAAATGGTAGGCAAAGTGTGGCTTATCCTCCAGTACTCCTATATCTCCTAGAAAACTCATCAATATCCTTATCTCTGAATCCAAACAGTTACTCAGGCATTCCTCCGCCACACTATACATATGCCCCTAAGTCTACATGCATGCCCTCTTTCGATATCTTTCCCTCATTAAATTCCGTTTTCAGATCCATTGGCTGATATTGTGAGCTAGCCACATTACTACAAAATCTTATAGAACATTTTTACACCCATTATTTGCCAAACTCAAAAATCACAATAACCTGCCTCTAAGAACAAAAAATTAACTACATCGCACTTACTCTGTATTTATAAATACAAATTCAATTTATAAAATAAAATCACTAAGCACAAAAAGGGTTAAATTTCCTTAATAATAATAAAGACTGGTTTGAGGCGTTGCTCTTCAAAATAGCTTATAACACAATTCTGATATTACACTGGAGTGCAAAAATTAAGGACGTGACAGTTTTTCGAATGTAACGTCATGCAGAAGTGCTCCACATCGACTCAAATCATACCATAAGATCCCCAAGATGTAAGAATATGGGACAAGTGAGCAAAACCGTCCAAACAAGGAATCCAAAGGATACAAAGTCACTTTATTGAAAAGGTAGCTTCGAGCACAACTTGTACAGAAGACAGAAACGTTCATGTGACAGGCGGCTGCCAAGAAAAATCCAGTCTTTAGTAGGGAATATGATCACCCCTGACTGCATTGCAGATTTACAACGTCTGTCCATGCTGAGGACGAGGTTGTCAAGGAGCTGTTAAGGCATCGTGGCTCATTCCTTTTGTAGCGCCAATCGCAGCTGCGGAATTGTTGCTGGCAACTGGTGGCGTGCTGCCAAGCGTCTCCCGTGAAGGTCCCACACGTGTTCGATTGGATTTAGGTCCGGGGACTTTGTGGGCTAATCCATGCGTTGAATATCTTCATTCTCCAGCAGCTCTGTGACAGCCACTGTACGATGAGGTGTAGCGTTGTCGTCCATAATGAGGAACTCAGGACCCACAGCACCTCTAAACAGACGCACGTGAGGCAGGAGAACCTCGGTACAATAGCGGACACCAGTGACTGAACCTCCTTGGAAGATGTGGAGGTCAGTACGGCTACCAGGCATGATACCGCCCCAAACGAAAACTCCGCCACCTCCTAACCGGTCCCTTTCGATGATGTTGGAGAGGTAATTGCGTATTCCCTGCTCTCTCCAGATGTGTATACGTCCAGAATCGCTCGTCAGACTAAATCGTCTCTTATCCGTAAAGATAACTCGACCCCATTGCTGATGTGTCCAGTTCTTGTGTTACTGGCACCACAGAAACCGCCGTCTCCGATGAGCAGGCGTTAATGGCACACACCGTAATGGTCGTCGTGCAAATAGACCACCTTTGTAAAGCCTCCTGGCCATGGTAAAATGCGATAATGGACATCCAGTTATCTGTTGCATGTGCCTTGCGATTTCTCCCACTGTCTGCCGTCTGTCTCTTTTCGCCTGTAGGACAATATACCTGTCGTCCGCCGCCATGGTTGCTCGTGGACGACCACTGCTAAACTCTCGGACAGCTGTTCCTGTCGTTTGAAATGCTCTCCAAGCTCGTGAAACGATGCTGTGAGCGATCCCGAACTCCTCGGCCACGCTAGTCACACTTCGACCTTCTTCCAACTTCCCAATGACGCGACCTCCGGTAAAGTCATCCAGATGTCGTCCACTGGATTGCCTGTTGGCCATATCACACGGTGGCAGCAACTCGACGTCGTTCAAACCGATGTACACCGTGCAATGGCTTTCACCGAATTGCTGAGCGTACACCACCCATGTGTTTTATACCCTTTCCGACACTCCCCCCTACATCATGCTGCATATATGTGCATGCTCTACCGTACCGGACCCTAGTCTATCTCCTGAGTGGTCTTTCAGTCCGTTCTGCCTGCTCGTTCTGCTGTTATGCTAATTTCTCCCTCATGTGCTCGATGGAATTGAGGTCAGTGACCTAGCTGGCCTAGGAAGCGAGGTCACATCGGTGGAGTGTTCATCCAACCATTCGGATACAATTTGAGAGCGATGGCACAGTGCATTGTCTTGTTGCAGGATGAGGTCTCCAGTGGGATGTTGAAGACGCACAAACAGGAGCAAATGGTCGTCCAGGATATCCCGGTAAGGTTGACCTGTGAGGGATGATGTCACACGTACCAGGGGTCCCATTTCAGTCCACGTAATCAGTCCCCAGACGAGAATGCTACCCCCACCTGCTTGAAGAGTACCATGCTGGCAAGAAGGATCCATCGCTTCATGTGGTATGTGCCGTACTCGTATCCTGCCATCCGCATGTACCAACGTTAATCTCGACTCATCAGTCCAGGCAACATTTTCCCACATGTCTAGGGTCCAGTGGCTATGTTCCCGCACCCATGCTAATCTTTGCACTCTGTGATGTGCGGTCAGCAGTGGTACCCTCATGGGACGATGGCTTCTGTACCCCATAGCAAGAAGATGGTTCTGGATAGTGTGGCTGCTTACACGTTTTTGTGCACGAGCGTTAAATTGCCGAGTGATTTCTTTCACTGTGGCCCGTCTATTCGCTGTTATAATGAGAGCTAGCCGACGATGACCCAGCTCATTCACACGCTGTTGTCCATGGCTGTTGGCCCTTGCAGGAAGGTTTTACCAGATTCGACGTACTCACGATACACCCGTGACACAGTGGCTCATGAAAATCCCAGTGCCTGCACAACTTCCAAGAGGGAGTGACCCATTCGTTGGACCCGGACAATTTGCCCGCGATCAAATGCGCTTAGATCCTTCGTCTTACCCATACTGCGTCCGACTATTACAAATTCCTTCGCATCACTCCTTATATTGTCGGATCGCTGCATTCGTCATGTCGTTTCCGTTTACAGAGGCGCCCACAGCGCCACATTTGCATAACGCCAGCTGTCTCTAATTCAATTGCTCTTCAGTGTATATGTAATATATCTAACACATGTAAAATTACATTCCTTTTCTTTTGCTTATAAAAGATTATCAAATTAACACCTAAACATCAACAAACATGACTTACACACATTATATACACTCGTCCTGAATTTTAACACCACGGAGGAAACCACAGCCGAACCTATTTATGTCCACAGCTGGACTTACAACTCTTGCAATGCCTAATTATTGAGAGCCTTTTAGCTCTAATCAATAACTTCACCGGTGAGTTGGCAGGTCTGGACTTTTGTTTCGACAGAAATCTCTTTTTCTCTGGAGAAGCTAAAAGGTCACTCTCCAAACTACAAGACCAATTTATTTTTACCACTACGGATAAAGCTAGCAATAATTTTGCAATTATCTGTAAGAAGTTCTATTTTGAATTGTTAACTATGGAACTCAATAATAGAGTAACATACGAGCCCGTAAGTTATTCTACCAAGCAGTTAGAAAATCGGTTTAAGGCATTCCTCAAGAAACTTAAAATTCCACAAACTAGAAGATATGGGCCTGAATTTCCATTTCTTTTGCAACGGTTAAGTTTCATAAGGATCCTGTGAAGTTCAGGTTCATAGCTAGTGGAGTAAGGAGTCATAAAAAGAAAATAGATCTTGCTTTTGAAGATGTCTTAAAGAAGGTTTTGAAACACATTAGAAACTGTTCTAACTTGATGTACAGAGATTTTTGGATAATTAATAATAATGCAGAAGTAATTTCTACTATACTCAAAGTTTGTCCCCTAGATATTAATAGTTATGATTTTGAAAACCTATATACTAATCTGCCTCTATCAGATATAATCACTACATTTAAGGAGCTGTATGCAGAATTTAAACTTAACCAATTTGTTGATGTAGGAACTTGGAACTCTTATCTCAATTGCTGCATAAAAAATAACCATATCTTATATAATAATACTCTCTATAAGCAAGTGAACGGTATTCCAATGGGAACATCAATGTCCACAAATATCGCTAATCTATTCCTGTTCTTTAAGGAATATAAATTCATTAAAAATCACCCCACCTGCTCAGATAACTACCTTTACACTTTTAGATATATTGATGATCTGCTGTGTATCAATAATTCAGAAGTTATAGAGAGTGATTTTGATAATATCTATCCTAGCTCTCTTAACTTATGTAAAACAAACCACAGTAATCAGGAACTTGAGTTCCTAGACTTAAGCATTAAGCTCAACAGAGGTAACCCATCTATTAGCCTCTTTGATAAAAGAGTTAATTTTCCTTTCAAAGTAATTAAATATCTACACTGGAATAATAACATTTCAACCAAAGTAATTGAGAATGTACTAATTTCTCAGGTCCTAAGAATTTCAAGAATTTGCAGCAACAATTTGGATTTCAATTACCACATTAATATACTATTAGAAAGTTTTCTAGAGAACGAAATTCCTTCTTCTTTCATCAAAAGAACTTTAAGAAAAATTATTCTGAATAATAGAGTAAGGTTGGCAGATCTGCTTTAATTTTCTACACAGTTAATAATATGATTCTGACCAATCAAAGCCGTAAGGAAGTTGGCTAGAGGATGCCTATTAACTACCTAAAGGAACCTTAGTGCTATGGATATGACGGTCCTATTAAAACAAAAAATTAAATAATATAAACAAAATCACAAAAAAGCTTAAAAATCTGTTTATAAAAGAAAATAAAAACAAATAAAAAAGAAAACTAGTTATTCATCACTAGGATAGCTATACTAAAAATAGTAAAACCAACATTAAAATTAATAAGATTCTGATTATTCTATAGAAGCTCACTAAGGTGATTTAATACATGCAAAGATTATTAAATAAACTGCTCGTGTATTTCATAATATTTCTCATGTATTCTGGAGAGTTAATTCTGCTCATTCTGATCATACAGATCCACAGTCTTAAGTTTATATATTTTTTCTCTGGTTAAAATCTCCGCGCGTTGTTTTCTTGCTGTATGAGGAGGCCATCAGCCCCACCCTCACTGCCCCCAGCGTCTAGGGAGTGGCAGAAGGGGTCAGCCATGTTCTCCTCTTGTGTGGAGAAAAGTTTTTGTTACACAAGAGGTAAGCTCTCTTCCTTGTTTTTGGGTTCTAGGTTTTATAAGTTCAATGTTTGTACTTTATGTACCTTTTCTCTGTCGTTTTTTAGCTTTTCAGCTTTTAAGCATTGGTTTGTCTGTTAACATTTTTGCGGGTTTTGACTCTTACTTTTCTTTGTAACTTTGAGCGTCTTTTGAGGTACCTAGGAACAGAAGAAGGCTAAGCCTGTTCCTTTTCTATGCGCTGTCTATGCGCTGTTTTTTCAAAGTAGTTAAGATCTTAATAACTAATTAATTATGCACTTAAAGCACTGCTGAAATACTTTGTACATATTGCAACTAACTGTTTAAGGTATATAACTTTCACAAAGTTTTCTTTAGTTAATATTTATCTTAAACTTATTCTCGTTTCGTGCTGTCATAAGTTGTAGAGTAGGGGTTTTAGACTCAAGTTTTCTTTCAAAAATCTGTTCGGGTATAAATTAACATTTCCTCTTTTTTTTTTTAATTGCAATGTAAAATTTGGATTCCTTTGCATTATTTTTCAGGTTTAAATTCTCTCTCAAACGAACTTGGAATTTCGTTATAGCTGAAAATCATTTCCATTTATTATGTCACTCTCACAGCTTGAGTTCTCTTTAATCTTCTTCTCTCTGTTTAATAGTAACAGATGAAGAGCATGGGTCGGGCCATGAAGGTTAATGGATGCAAGCGAAATTGTTAACTAGTGCTAGGTCATGCTACTCTACGGAGGACATGACTTATATATATATATTTTTTAACTATTTTAGGTGGGAATGTTACTTGCATCTATGGCCTTGCAGAAACCCATTTCCAACTAGGTCTTTGTGGAAGTGAGAAAATGCAGAGTTTTTGCTGGTCCTTGATAAAGCCAAGGCTCAGTATTCTCGACACCTTCTACATTCAGTTGTTTTATTTTTTTATCTTTTCTCCTTTTACTCACACAGGTAGATACATAACCTTTTCTATGTTGTATTAGGTGTGAGTCAAAATTATATATGTATTTTTTTGCTTAGGTATCTTCTTTATAGAATGTGTATTCTGAATTTTCAAAACTGCTGCGTTGCGCGTTTTGATTTTCAGGTTATTTTGCACCCTTCGTTTTAAATTCTAAAATTGTTTCCTTAGTCTTCAGTTTTGCTCTTAAATATATATATATATATATATATATATATATTACTTTTTTTTTTAATGGGTTGCAGCAAATTGAGCTTTCACAAAACAATAACTGCCAAATGAAGATTATTCCTTTCCTGATTTTATACACCAGGCATGTTTTTTTTTTCATATCTCATTCTTGAGAGAATAATGATTTTTCTGATCAAATGACACCTCCTCTACCAGAGACAGAAATTTTTCCACAGCTCAGCTCAAAGCAAGAGCTTATACCGAACTTAGCACAACATATATAAAGTAGGAAGTTACCTTGTATCAACTTGGCTATAGCACCATTTTCCTGAATTTTTTCTTGTGGGAAAAAAAATCTTAGTCTTCCGGTAGAGAAAAAAAAAAAAGTTCAAGTTGTCCGGTAACACTTTGGAGTGGTGCCATTTTTTCCCGAGGCCCCTTTCACTGGGTCCTGGGCGACTGGACGCTATCAGCTTGGGATCGGAATTCCCTTTAATTTTGCTTCCCCGGCTTTTCCTCTCTGCTTCGTGCCGTAGATAGCGCAAGGTTAGGATTCATATTGGCTGCTAGGGTGGTCTCCCCTATGTTGTGGTCATACAGCAGGTCACCTGCAGCTGGGCACGTTTTGGCAGAGGCTATCATGTGGCTCCCTGGGTATCATCATCTGGCCCGCTGGTGCAAGTTAACTAGAGAATATCATTTAGTGTGGAACAAACCTGAAAGAGTGGTGTTGGCAGGCCACTAAAATGAAAGCCAAAATGTCGCACGGAAGGTTAAGTATTTTTTTTTCTCGGTGGATCCTCTTCTCCCTGCCATTAAGGTGAGGAGAGAAAATCTCCTCCCTACCACTTTCACTGCCTGGTCAACAAGAGAGCGAACTCCTCTCTTTGAGCTGGGGACCTTCCCTGTTCACCGCTACTTCACCCCCCCCCCCCTTATTGGTTAAAACTTTCCGATAGCAACTAATGACTAAGCTTGCGATTGGCTAGTGTTTCGCACCAAAAGGTGTGAGAAATTCCACACTGCTGCAATTGTCTTTTTCTTCCACGCAGGCACGTAACCTTTGACCTCTGGCAGGGGAGAGCTGTACACTCCTTACTGCATGCCGATCTAAAAATAGCTTCCCGCTGATGCACAGCCATGAAAAGATGCCTTTTTGAGGCAAATTGGTGACTTTCTGCGTCTCCAAAAATGCTGAAAATGGCGAACAGAAAAAAGGAAGGTTTTTGTCTGTACAATTATATGAGAAAAATTTTCTCTGGTTCCGTGGTGGAAAAAAAAAAATAAAGGAAATAATTTTGTATCTGAAAAGGGATGATAATCTTTCTCGCCTTTTATTTTTTTTTGTCGTGGAAAAAATTAAGTGTATTCCAAAACTCATTTATTTATTCATTATTACTCTTTTTTTTTTCTTCTTCAAATAAAATTTTGTTCGTTTTCCAGGGTACGGAAAAATGACAGAACTGCGCATGTTCTCTCATTCCTCTGTCCTTCAGAAAATAAATCATGTTCTGGTGAGAATTTTCATTTTTTTTCTCTGTAAGTCCAAGAAAATTGATCAGGTTTTCTGAGATTCACACGAAATGAAAATCCTCGACAGAACAGAACACAGTTGCCATGAATGGGTGAACTAGGTCTGCAACAGTGTTCAGATACCTGACAGCTAGCTCTCGAGGATTGTGCCATTGGAATAATGCAGCCTAAAGTGTCCCCAAAAAACATCTCGGACAGCATTACACCACTGCCACTGGCCTATTTTCGCCCACCACTGCATCCAGGTGCCATAGCGTCCGTTAGTAATTGGCATATCCACGCTCAGCCATCTACGTGATGCACCAGGAATCTTGTTTCTTCAGGCCAGGCCACTTTCTTCCAATCATCCACGGTCCAATTTTGATGACCTTGGGCCCATTTCATACATTGTTGGCGATAACATACAGTGAGCATGGGGATCCGACTGGGTCTTCAGCTGTGCAGGCCCATGCGCAGAAGGCCGCGATGAACTGTGTGCTGTGACACATTGCCCTGATCACCACTGTTGTAGCTGTGGGTGACTTGTCGCACTGTGGCCCTGCGGTCGCTGTGAACAATGCGCGACAGTCTCCGCTCCCCTCTGGTATCAATGAGCTGCAGTCAACACTCAGATGGATGACGGTCCATCGTTTGGCCATCTGTGCACCACTTTTGATACGTACTCACTACAGCGGCATGTGAGCAACCCACAAGCCAAGCCATTTCCGAGATCGTAGTTCCGAGGTGTCAAGCCATCACAATTTGTCCTTCATCAAACTCCGATAACTCGGCAGCTTTTCCCATCCTGACTCCGAACACTCTACTCACCGAAAGCCAGTCCTCGGGTTGTATATATACCACTCTGTGAACTTCATCTACACCACCGTTTGGTCTCCAGGTGCACTCATTTCTCTAGGCTGGGAGTGGTCATGATGTTATGGCTCATCGGTGTATTCCTCTCCTGGGTACTGCCTTCATTAGAACAGAAAATTACATGCAACATCTGGTGTACAGAAGCCGAAATGTAACTTCAATGGTGCCTAATCCTCACAGCATCCTTATAAACATAAAACTGCTGTGTAGCCAGAAATCTAGTTTGCATATACCCATTCCTGCAGTAAATCTAATTATGAGAAAAAGGATGAAGTAATATAAAATATTTGGTTAAGCCTTTTACATTTTAACTTATACATGCATAAGACAGTTGACCAAGTCAGTTGTAAAAAGCATTGAAAATATAAACTCGTAAACCAAAAAGAGAAAAAAGTCCAAAAAATACAAAAAAAAAAAAAAAAAACCTTCAAATTTAAAAAATAACCCTTTGCACATAAATGGATTGGCAACTACCTTGAAGAAAATTTTTACACGTACATACATATCAGTAAGCTGTTCTCTGATATTCAGAGGTTAACTCCACAAAGAAATACAAATGACCAGATAATTTTTTTCTTACGGTTGCCGTTTAAAATTCTCCATTTACAGCGATCTTGACATACAACTCGGGCTTCACTCACATCCATCTCACGCTGTACACAAGACCTATACTTCATACTCATAATCTTTTTCTCATGCAGACACTCCTGAATCTGATCCTCCCATGACTTCCTTGGCCTTCCTGTACCTTTCCTTCCTGCCACTTGGGCTAATAAGATTTTCTTAGTAAGCATCTCATCATTCATTCTTTCAACATGGCCAAACCACCGAAGAATATTAGTCTCCACCTTACTAACAACATTTTGCTTCATATCACACAACTGCAACACATCTTCATTCCTCGCACAATCAGAACGTGCCTTGCCCCCCCCCATAAGTAATGCATTTCTCCAGCCCACAAATGACTCCTATGTTTCTTCTGCAGTACCCAGGTTTCACTGCCATACATCAGAGTAGGGACAATTACTCCTTCATACACCGCCATGTGGGTCTCTCTAGAGAACCCATCATTCCTGTGAAAACCTTCCAAAGCAGCCATGACTTTCAATGAAGAATTCAGTCGCCTACTAATTTCACCATTAAATTTGTTCTCTCTGTCAAACATGCTTCCTAAATACACAAACTCTTTCACCTGGTCAATCATTGTGCCATTTAGACATATATTACATTCAGTACTACCAGTTCCTCTCTCAAAAACCATAACTTTGGTTTTTCCCTTATTTATACTCAGTTTGAATTTCATGCAAACTTCGTACATCCGAGACAACATACTCTGCAACTTGCTTTTGCTCTCTGCTAACAGGACAGTGTCATTAGCATACAGCAATCTGCACACACAGATGTCACCAAGACATTCACCGATCCTGTTCTATTTTGGCATCGCGCATGTACGCATCCATAAATATATTAAACAGCCATGGTGACATTACACAACCCTGTCTGACTCTTGCACCAATAGAAAACCATTTTGATTAAACACCATTCACTCACACACAAGCTCTACTGCCAACATACACAGCTTTTACACTGTTAAGTAGATTCCCAGTAACACCATATTCATTCAATACCTTACACAAAAGTGTCCTATTTACTCGGTCGTAAGCTTTCTCTAAATCTATGAATGCAGCAAAAACTTTCTTACCAACAGCCAGATACTTTTCAATCATCATGCAGAATGCAAAAATTTGGATAGTGCAGCCTTTACCAGGCATAAAACTACTCTGAACATCCCACACTTTCTTTGATGTAAGACCCCGTACTTTTTCAATATCAACTTTACCTGATCTAATAACTCACAGAAGTATCCACCTCATCTTTCATTTAACTCATTGGGCTCCCATATCATTTCCCCAATCCTGTTCTTCACACAACTTACAATTTATTTTCCCAATTTTTCCTGAGTTTCTCATACTTCCAGAAAGTCGTCCTATCTTTCCAAAAAGCTTATTCCTGCCTTTCCACCCTCTCCTTCTTATCTTTTGCCTTACTCTGGCGAAGCAGCTTCACGCTTCTTACAGCGATATTCATCCACAGAAACTCTACCTTGCAACATCCCTAAATAGACTTCCTTCTTTCTCTTTACTGCCTTTTCAATCTCACTATTCCACCAAGCACCACCTCTTTTGTTATCCATTATTGTGGTGCCACAGACCTCTTCAGCAGTAGTGACAACACATTTCTTAAAACAATCCCATTTCTTTCCTACATCCCTCTCACAAGACTTCAGCTCCTTCAGTCATTCTCTGAGTAAGTCAGAATAATGCTGATGATCTTCAGGAGCCTTTCAACCTTTATTCTTTCCATCCTGGGCCTCTTCCTATTCCTTTCCTCCAACCAACATTCAGTTTCACTCATGGCACTACCAAGTAATGATCAGAACCAACATCCGCACCTCTCATCACACGCAGTGTCAACAGTTAAGTGTTTCAGATGTTGATCGTAGACAACAAAATCTATCACACTCTTTTGACCAAGAGTACGATTTTCCCAAATATATGTATGGATATACTTGTGGTTGAAAAACGTATTAGATACACACAAACCATTCTCAATGCAGAGTTCAATTATTGGGTTGTCGGAAAAGTCATGATGTATTTTGGCACCCGACAGCGGTTGGGCGGTTTTGGAAGTACTAGAGATATGCTGTTATCGCTATGGCATTTGACAGGTGCCAGTTCCAGCTGCAGTCTAAAAGGAATAGGGAGCGATTTGGTTAATTTGCGGAGATTTGACATCAAGTTGAAGATGGAAGACCAAACTGTGCATTTTTGCCATATTTTACTGTTTTATTTCTGTAAAGGGAAGAACGTGCGTCAAGCTTGGGAAAAGTTGCGTAAAGTGTATGGTGATAATACTCTACAAGAACGTCAGTGCCAGCGGTGGTTCCCAAAATTCCGTGCTGGTGATTTTGACCTCAACGATGCTCCTCAGTCCGGGAGACCAACCGAGGTTGATGACTACCAAATGAAGGCATTGATAGAGTCAAACCCACGTTACACGACACGAGAGTTTGCAGACACAGTGCACATCCATCATTCAAGCGTTCGCGACCACCTGAAGAAACTGGGATACATAAGCAAGCTTGATGTGTGGGTTCCTCATGAACTCAAAGAAGCTCAATTGATGGCGCATATAAACATCTGAGATATGCTCATTAAACGTGAGGAAAACGATCCTTTTTTGAAGCGACTGATAACTGGTGACGAAAAGTGGATTGTGTACAACAATGTGCTGCGCAAATGGTTTTGGTCCCATCGTGCTGCTTCACCTCAAACCACATCCAAAGCAGACATTCATGAGCAGAAGATACTGGTCTCAGTGTGGTGGGATTTTAAAGGTGTCATGTTTTTTGAGCTCCTACCATGAAACCAAACAATCAATCCGAATGTGTACTGTTGGCAATTGGACAGTTTGAGCGAATCCATCGTCCAGAAACGTTCAGAGCTTGTTCATCGTAAAGGTTTTGTGCTCCATCAGGACAACGTGAGACCACACGCAAGTTTGATCACCCGTCAAAAATTATTTGAGCTTAGGTGGGATGTGTTGCCACACCCAGCATACTCGCCCGACCTTGTGCCGTCAGACTTCCACTTGTTTCGCTCTCTTTAACAGTCCTTGCGTGGTATAACGTTCAATTCAGATGAGGCTGTAAATCAGCACCTTGTACAGTTTTTCACCACGAAAGACAGGTCCTTTTATGAACGAGGCATTCTGCAGCTCACTGACAATTGGCAAAAGGTCATCGAACAAAATGGGCATTATATCATTGATTGATCTTTGTTCTCTCTATCAATAAATGACCTTTGCAAAACATGGTTAATATTGACGTTAAATTGTGTATTACAGGGATTACTAGGATATAAGTTTTCACTTGTCAAATTTTCGGGTTGTACCCCAACCCTTCGTCAGGACTGACTAAGACAGAAGATGCTGCCACTCAAGTGGTAATTTATACCTCCCTGTAATACACAATTTAACTACAATAATTCTTCACTAGGATTTGCCATGTCTTCATTAATTCACATGGTTAATATGGTTAAAGATATTATGGCAGCCATTATATGATGGTTAAAATACGCCATGACTTTTCTGACAACCCAATAATATTTTACCATTATCATTTATACAAGGATCATTAAACTTATCCAGAATATTGTCAGAAATTGCATTCTGCACACCTACTCTAGCATTGAAATCCCCTGCTATTATAACTTTCTCTTTAGTACCAAACTAGCTCAAAACAGCTTTTAGCTCATTCCAGAAATCTTCCTTCTTATCAGAAGGTTTCGAATCGCAAGGAGCATACACTACAACAATTACGATTCTCTGAAGTTTCACTTTCAAACGTATCCAAAGAATTCTCTCACTTATGTAGCTATAGTGAGTCAAGTTGTTCTTCATCTTTTCACTTAAAATCACACCTACACTAGCCTGTCCTCTCACATTATCCAATACTCCAAACCACACACTCACTGTTCCATTCACTTCTTCTATCCCAATTTCCTTCTTTTTGGTGTCTCTTACACACAGCACATCCAATCTATACTTATTTATCTCTTCAATCACCTCATTCATCTTGCCATTTATACCTCTAATATTCCATACACCAATTTTACACTCACTCAGCCGAGATCTCTTTGTCATATGCCGTTTAGAAAGTCCCGGTCGATTCCATGGTGGACCGTCCTTCTCAAGTGTGGTAGGTCCACCATATCCCACACTAGAGTCCGGATATTGATTTCTTTGTGTCTTTTTAATCAGGTAAGTACATCAGTGTGGGGGATTAGCCCAGAGCTGACGGTTCCAGTTGGTCATTCAACCTAAGGATTCTGGAACAAAACCCAGTGAGTTGGGGTCTTTTCGCCAATGTCACGCAGAACTAGCTGGCACCTCACCAAGATTCACAGAAGCCCTAGTTGCTGTTGTGTGTGCCATTGTTACCATGGAATGCCCCGAGGAGTCAAATCCATCTCTCACATAAACATAATATAGAAATAAAAACAATGAGCTTGGAAAATCTCTGTGAAACTCTAGCAAAAAATAAGGAACGTCCTTCATTATCAGAATGTGCAGGTATATTCAGTATGTTAGCAGTGAGTCAATATCATCAAAATGAAGCACTTCATATATGCAGTATAAAAATAAAAAGTGTAAAACACTGATTAAACCAGCACAGAAAGCAGGGGTATGATGCAAAACGAAAAAAAAAAAAAAAAAAATCAGCTTTAATGAAGCTTAGAAACTTTGTCCTGTGTGGTGTAATGGCAGCATGAACAAATAAGAATTGGTAGAAGCCAGTTAGTTTCCTGCTCCACTGCGAAGCAGTTTTTTTTTTAGGAAATGTCTATCTCGATATAAATAAAATGCAGCATTTTTTCTCTGAAAAGAAAAAGGAAGGCTTCATTGTCAGCAGTCAAACAGATTGTTTGCTACTGCAAACTGGCTGAGTACTTCAAATAATTTTTTTTTCAAAGTTTCATGAAGGGAAGAGTATTGTATGGTAAGCACGTCCAAAACATTTGACATTTTATTTGTTTCTGAAAGAAATGGTTAGTTTCATGCATCGTACTAGTTTCATGAGGTGTGAATAAATACGAAATATCTGTCCGGATATGACTAGCTACAGATTGCACATGTGCATGGACATATTGCAGCAAATGCTTGTCCTTGCCAATTTTCCTCTGACTGAGTTTCATTAAATTAAAATAGGCAGCATGGTATTGGAAGAACTGCTAAGGCAAAAGAAAAGGAGCAAATTCTTTGGTTATTTGAACATTGGAAATGATAAAATAGAAAAAAAAAGCAGTAGTAGTAACAAACAGGCAAAGTGTTTCCTTTTAATCCTGCATGAACGGCGAGCATCGAATTGGCAATATTTACTGCATGAACGGCGAACATCGAATTGGCAATATTTACTGCATGAACGGCAAAAATTGAATTTGCAATATTTACTGCATGAACAGTGAACACCCTGGCGAAGTCCAAGAAAAACTGAAGGTGAAAATTATTTAACATTTCAATTTTATTATTGTTATATAAAGTTTTCTAGGGAGACCCCCATGCACAACTTCGCGCACGACCTTCCAAGGTCACAGACGTAAATTCTAACGTGTGAAACAGAGAATTTCAGAAGAAAGCAATATGCTCTTCAGAATTTGCTATTAAATGTAAAACAAATTACATGTATGAAACCTGTAAATATGACTCTTTCAGTGTAAGATAGATAATTAATTAGAGGTGCCATGATGTCTTACTGACTGACATTTCTGTTGTGTAGCTTTAAGGCTTTTATGTATGATAGCACACATACACAGATAGCATTTTGATGTCTGTGAACACACGAAGATGATAGTGTGTGTGAACACATGAAAATGATGATTTCAAGAAAATTGTACTTACTGCTTTCTTAAGAGTTTCCATGTAGCCAATAATGGTTTCTTCTGTTGCTCACGAAGGAGTATTTTGCTCTCTCCCTCCTCCTCTTTCCAGCTGTGTTGTTGATAAGACTAGAGAAATCTCAGCAACATACCCAAATATAGCAGACACTATCACCTTAACTGTTAGATATATTTATTTCCCATGTGCTTTTAAAAAGGAGTCTGTCTGCATTACTCCATACTGTGATACTTATTTTCAGACTTTAATTAACTCACATTTATTCTACTTTTGTGTGCAAAAGTTACAAATACCAACATTATGAGAAAACGGTTAGAGATGTTGCACCGAAATGTGGTAGAACAATAACATTGGCAACAGCATGTAATATACTCTAAAAGGATGATAAAGTACTGAATGCATTTCAAATAAACCATGTTGTTGAAAAATATCCCACAAATATACAAATTAATAAACATACCAGAAGGGCATACTTTGTCCTTAGCATGGTGTGTGATTGCTTTAAGATCACTTCACAGCTCCTGTACGTTTTAAACAAGAGCACTTTGAAGCTCCTGTATGTTTCAAACAAGAGCACTTTGAAGCTCCTGTACATTTCTTGAAGGGGCTATCAGAGCTGCCACCCATCTCTGTAAAGCATCCCACAGGCATTCTGTAGGATTAAGGTCTGGAGACTTTGCTGGCCCTCCATGACCACAACACCTTCAGTTTGAAGGTATTTCACCACCAATTGAATGGTGTGGATTCAGGCGTTCTGCATTATAACAAATTCTTGGCTGAAGCCAGTTGTGAACAAGCAAATATCAGGTGCTACAGTCTCATCTGATCTCGATAGCAGATATTATTGATGGAACCCTTGGAAGACAGGTGCAAGTCAGTTCGTCCATTATGTCTGCCCACACCACACAACCACCGCCTCCATACGTATCCCCCCTTGGGTGTTTTTTAGGTGGTAACGCATGCCACATTATCTCCAAATGAATACACATCAGCGGCCCTGGTGGCAAAGGGGTCTAAGTGCTGGCTTATGACCATTCGTCCAAGATGGGTTCGGGTTTGAATCCCGATGAGACATGGATGTTGTGTTTGTCTTATGGCACTGGTTCTCTCCATTCGCTGGAATGAGTAGCCCTAAGTTAGGAATGGGCGACTGCCTGTAGCCCACTGAGTTGCTCATGGTGGTCGTTAAAAAAAAAACCAAAAAAATAACCCACCAGGAATCTGTTTGCAATGAGAAACATGACTCATCCATGAAGATAACATTACACCACTGTTCACGTGTCCAGTGCAGATGTTCCTGAGTGCAATGTAATCATTCGCTCCTTGGGAAGATGTTAGCAGCACACAACAGCAGGTTTTCTGGCATGAAATCTGCTTTTCTGAAGCCTTCTGATCACTATCCAGTGGGATACTGATCGTCCATTTGCTGCTGTCAGCTCTGAAGGCAGCTGATGATATGTCATGTCATGTTTCTGTTGAGTCTTGCAGTTAAGGCAAGAAAGCTGTCATATATCTGGATGGTCATTTACGAACAGTTCTTGTTTTTTGGAACTGTCTCCAGGGCCTGTTGGCAACCATTCAAGACACATGAAGACAACTTTCCACCTCCATTTGGGATTTCCTGGAGTCCAGCCTCCCAATCTTCCACCATCGCATATCATTGCTTAAACAGTGTCTGTGTGACATTTTCAGGAAAACATGTCCTTTACTTGCAGTTTGACAACAGCGAACCACTTTTTATACCCTTGTTCCTGTCCATCCTTTATGACTATTGACTCTTCAAGTTGATGTGCAACATCCACTGGCATATCATGAAGTCATGCATTACTTTACATACCTATCACAGTCTGTTATACTCTCTGAAAAAGTCTCAGACTTTATGTTTCATTCCTTTTTTACTATGATTAAAAAACCTTTTGTAACTTAACTTTGCACATGTGTGTAGTAGTGGTAGTCTGAATATTAAGCATATGCTACTAAATTTTAGAAAAGTTACGTGGCTCTGTTCTTGAATTAAGTATGGAAAATTCCTTGTAATCTTTGACGGCCTTAGGAGGTCATAAAGTCCCCCACCCCACCCAAGGAAAAAATAATCTTCATGCTCTTTTGACAACATGAAAATACATTCTGAAGCAAAATAGCCATCATATTAATGATGTGTCAAGGAAAAGTACCAGGAAGGCAATTATGATTCATTCCACATTAAAAATTTACAAACAAAGTTTAACTCATCCGAGCTGCTGTGGGAAAGGGGGACACAATGTCACCAAATCCTTCCACCACTGCCAATGATAGTGGAAGGATTTGCTTATGCAATTCCATTTTGCATGCATTTTATTTCTTTTATATATATCTGGATAGCATTTGGAAAAATAAAAAATTATATTCAAAATTATTTTTTGTGACTTCGAGGTGTTTATTATTCTCTAGAAAAGAAGACAAATGAAGGATTACAGCGATTAGGAGTAGTAAAGCCAGAATTAAGTGCAGCAGAAGAAAGAGGTATGATTTGGTTTTGTGAAGTTATATTTATGTCTTGCATTTGCCAGGTTATTATCAGAATAGGAATAGAGTTTAACCGCATTTCTTGTTATAGAAATTATTATGTATTGTGGGAAATGCAAACTAATGAAGGCAAAATTGACAAACAGTATGATTCTTTCATACAGTTGTTTATGAGTATACACACTGAAGAGGCAAAACATTATGACCAGTGCATTTTTATGCAAATTGAAGCAACTGCAGGTAAATGATGGCTCATGTGAAGGTCATGAAATGGTATTGATAACACCTGACACTGAGCTTTGTTGATCAGCGTTATTCTTGTTTTTCAGATGGGAAAGTGGCAGGCTTAAGTGAGTTTGAGAAATGGCAAATTGTAATAGCCAGGCAACTGGGTCAGAGCATTTCCAAGATGGCAAGGCTTGTGGGAAACTAGTCAGCCATTGTTAGTACTTTCAAAAAGTGGTCAGAAGAGGAAAAAAAACATGAACCACCAGCATTGTGGGCTGACCTCGGCTCATTGATGGTATAGGCAAGTGAAGGCTATCCTGTATGGTATGAGCTCACAGCAGGGATACTGTGGTGCAACTTGCTGTTAATTGGAATGCTGGTGATGGGAGTAATGTGTCGCAACACACAGTACATTGAACCCTGCTGAAAATTGGCCTCATGCGACTCCGAGTGCCCATGCTAACCTTGGTTAACTGTCAAAAGAACCTACAATGGGCATGTGAGCATCAGAACTGAACCTTGAATGATTGAAAGGAAGTCTAGTGATCAGATGAAACTTTATTTGTTGCTGCACCATGTGGATGGTAGAGTATGTGTGTGTCGTTTACCCGAGGAAGTATTAGCACCAGGATACACCTTGGGATGAAAACAAGCACGTGCAAGAAGGGTAATGCTTAGGGCAATGTTCTGCTGGAAAACCCTGGGTCGAGTCATTCATGTGCAGGAAACTATGACATCTACCACCTACCTAAACATCATGTAAACCACGTACATCCTTTCAGGGCAATGGTATTTCCTACTGGTAGTGCCATCTTTGAGAAGGATAATGTGCCATACTACTTCTCAGATTGTTTGAGAGTAGTTCATGGAACATGAGGAAGACTTCCAGGTATTGCCCTGGCCTCCAAATTCCTCAGACATCAATCCAATTGAGCATTTGTGGTTTGTGTTAGAACAGCTAATCTGCTCTGTGGTAGCTCAACCACGAAGCTTACAAGAATTATGGGTCTGCTGGTAACGTGTTGTACCAGATACCACAAGACACCTTTAGAAATCTTGTAGTGGGCATGCCTCACCAGGGAAGAGCTGTTTTGTGGCACATTGAGGACCAATATCATATTTGGTAGGTGGTCATAATGTTTTGCTCTTTGGTGTATGACTGTATAAAGCATGTCTTCTCATGTGTATGTTAGTCACTCTGATGGAGATTGAAATCCATTCATGAGAACTAAAGTTCCTGAGTGAAGTTGTCACTCATTGTATCCTAGGTTGCTTAATGCTAAAGATATTATTATTTTTATATTAGTGTTTTTTTTAACAGTAAAAATTTGAAATATTTAAAACCATCGTCATGGATTCTCTTGTGTTAGGACAGAACTACACAGAATGAAATTACACAGCAAAAATTACTTATAGAAAAATTACACAACTCCGAAATTACACATAGAATAAATTTTACAACAGATTATGCAAAATTTGTAGCCTGCATTGGCAAATTTATTATTTTGTAACTATTCAGTTTAACCCAGAGGTTCCAGGGGATGTAATTAGCCACCCTGGTTAGGATTACCATCTATTATTCGAAATGTGTCCGTTTAAATTTCAGTATTTAAAATTAATTTTAGTTGTAAATGAATTTATGGCACCTCTATTCATAGTGTACTGTGGAATTAACTTTTTTACGGGTCTTATAGAGGTTATTACTCAAAAAAGTTGGTGGTCAAATTTTCGAACTAAAGCCTAGTTCATCATCAGGGCTACGTCACTGGAGTAGTTGCTGCCACTCAGTCGGAAATGTCCAACTGCAATTATCGTTAATTGTGGTACTTCTTGCTGTTTCGATCACTTGAAGAAGCGATTGAAACAGCAAGAAGAAGAAGTACCACAATTAACGACAATTGTGGTTGGACATTTCCGACTGAGTGGCAGCAACTACTCCAGTGACGTAGTCCTGATGATGAACTAGGCTTTAGTTCGAAAATTTGACCACCAACTTTTTTGAATATTAACCTCTATAAGACCCGTAAAAAAGTTAATTCCACAGTAAATTAATTTTTATTTTTCCCATGGAGAATTTAGAGTATGACATTAGTAATAAAGGTGGTCAAACAATCATTTACAAAGGATTTGAGTTTGTTTGCCATCGTGAAACTGCTAGAGGAACTATTCATTGTGTTTTAGCCACCCTGATTAGGATTACTGAGGCATAATCCCTTAATGTAGAACCCACGGATAGTTGGCTACTGCAAAATATATGTTTCATTCTATTATTCGAAACATGTCCTTTTAATGGTTAACCCCTTTTAATCTCCTTAAGAATTTCTAGGAATTATTTGGTTAATTGAGTATATACAATAAATGTTTGCTTTTGCATTTATAGTGCCACTTCATAAATTTCGGTATTTAAAATTAATTTTTATTTATCCCATGGATAATTTTGAGGATGGCATTAGTTATAAAGGTGGTCAAACTATCATTTACAAATGATTTGAGTTTGTTCACCATCGTGACTCTGCTAGAGGGACTGTTCATTGGCATGCAAAGTTCAGAACTTTACACTGTCGATCGCTGCTCCTTACTAGAGACAACAAGATCATCCGCGAGCCTTCCGAACACTGTCATGCTAATAGGATTTTTGAAACTGCAGTTCATAAACTTGCAAATCGAATGACAATTGAAGAGTGTAGAATTTAAATCCCAGCTGCAGAACAACTTAAAAGCTCCTATGTTACAAAACTTCTGATATTTCCCCCTCTCATAAAATTCAGCCACACTAGCTGTCTTTAGGTTTTCATTAAATTTATTTTCACCATCTTTATTTAGTGATGGACAGAAATATACCACTCATTTGCATAGATGTTTCCCTACTTTAGAAAGAAAAAAACGCAAATAAATGCAATAAATGCAGAGTGCAACAAATTTAAGTGCACTGCAACACTATCCAGATACAGGTTTCGTGTGCATATATTATATATATCTATCATCTCACAAAATCTTTAAGCCGCCCCGGTGGCGCAGTGGTCTAAGCGATGGCCTCTGATCATTCGTCCGAACGGGGTCCGGGTTCGAATCCCGGTGAGGCATGGATGTTGTGTTTGTCTTACGGCACTGGTTCTCTCCCTTCCCTGGAACCAGTGACCCTAAATTAGGGACGGGCGACTGCTTATAGCCCATTGAGTTGCTCACGGTGGTCGTTAAACCTCCAATCAAAAAAAAAAAAAATCTTTAATGGTACATTGCAAAATATCTTTCAATCATTGAACTGGGAAAACAAAGGGATAAAGATTAATGGACATTATTTAATTCACCTTCGTTTTGCTGATGACATAGTCATTTTTGCAACTGCCCCTTCAGAACTGCAGAGACAATGCTAACAAGAGTAAAGAAGTGGGGATTAAAAGTGAACTTTCGAAAGACAAAAGTGATATACACTGAAGTGCTAAAAGTCATGGGATATGTACCTAGTATCGTATAGGACCTCCTCTAGCCCGGCACTGTGCAAGCTGGTGGTGGAAAATCCCATTGTTGTTGGGTTACATGAAGTCCATGAAGGGCTGAAAATGGTCACCCAGCAGAGCAACAAAGCGATTATTGGTTAATGACGTGTTTACAAGGACCAGAAGACCCAAACCATGCCACATAAATACACCCCACTCTATGGAGCCACCACCAGCTTGCACAGTGCTTGTTGACAGCTTGGGTCCATGGCCTCATGGGGTCTGCGCCCCACCCGAACCCTACCATCAGCTCCTAACAACTGGTCACGTGACTCATCAGACCAAGCCACATGTTGCCAGTCTTCCAGGATTCAATTACTGTGTTCACGAGCCCAGGTGAGATGCTGTGTCCAATGTCATGATGTTAACATATGCGTTTTGGTGGGCCTTTTACTTTCATACCCTATGAACGCTAAATTACATTGCACTGACCTGATGGATATGTCTCTGGTACCTCCTGCATTGAGTCGATTGCCTGTTAGCATTGACAATTCTGGTCAGACACTGCTAGTCATTCAGCACCTGTGGTCGGCCACTGTGCTGTCCATGGTGAGTGGTAATGCCTTCCATGAGGTATTCTCGGTATACATGTGACACCATGGATCGAGGAATGTTGAATGTTCACACGTCTTTGGAAATTGAATGTCCCATCTGTCTGGCTCCCACTATCGTGCCTTGTTCAAACACCGATAATCATGTCGGCTTGCCATAATCATACTGGCAGTTAGTTGTTCAGCTTGATTCACGAGATTACACCTTGCAACTGATAAAATTCATGACATGCGTCGAAGCCTTTATATGACAGCAGCGCCAGTTAAAAATTTACATACTGCTATCCCGGGAGTTTTGACACTTCAGTGTACAATGCTTTTACAAGAAATGAAGATTTATCAGTTGATGGGAAAAAGCTGGAGATAACCGATACCTACTTTTACTTTTAGAAATTATGGCATGAACTGTCAAATTTTCTGTTCATCACGTTTTATTTGACCTCCGTCGGAGGAGCCTTACAGTTTTTTTTGTTAGTTCTTATTGCCCTTGTGTTATTATTGTTTTTAGTTTTCTCCATATGTCATCAATTCGTCAAGATGTTATACATTTTCATTGAAGGGCACATCTTTTGTACGTATGTTATTAATTACATGAAAAAATAGCAGAATAGTTATAAAGAAAAGTGTTTCGTCATATTCACTTTGTGAAAAAAGTCTAAAGTTAAAAACTTCTTGTTGTAGCTAAAAACACAGCTCTGTCTGTCGACGTTAATGAAAAGGTGTAGTCTGTCTCCTCTAGAAAAACTTCACAAATTACGTTTAGCCGTCATTAAGACCTTTTTTTTTTTTTTTTTCAGTTAAAAAGGAAAGTTAAAAAGTTTTACATTAAAATTTGTACTAGGAGAAGAACATAATGACTCGTAAAATTTGTTTTACTCCATAGTTGCTATCGTCAGTTGTATGTACATGCATGTTGCTGTTGAGTCGATATTCGTGGTTATTGCATATTGTTGGTGCCTGGTATTCTTCTAAAAATTCGCTTTTCTTATTAGACTCAAGTCTTGCTGCCGTTAAAAGTTTTATAGTTAAGAAGAGGAAGTTAAAATGCCAGTTATTTGCCTTGAAAAAACAAATGACTTGGAATACTATTATGTACATCTTAGTTTCAGTCCTCAGGTGTATGCACATACATGTTGTCATTGAGCCGATATTTCGTAGCTATCTCTGCACAAACTAAAATCCTGTAAGCATCGAACTTCGTCTCAAATGTCCTTCTTAAACTTCATGACACAAAAGAAACTTTCCGTTTCAATATATGATACACAGACTCGTACATTACAGGATAACACAAGAGCAATAAGAACTAACAAAAAAACCTGTGTGGCTCCTCCGACAAAGGTCAAATAAAATGTGAACAGAAAATTTGACAGTTCATGTCATAATATCTAAAACCTGTGTACCACGTAATAGAAATACTTGATGAGTTTAACGAATAAGTAACTCTCATAGGGTTATATACACCTACTTTTACCTTGGACAGCAAATATCAAGCGAGGGTCACATTGATGTCAGATGAGGAAACTAATCAGTGTATAAAACTTGGTCGGAGAGCTTTTCGAAGAAACAGTACAACACAGTTTTTAAGAGCAGTATACATTATGTCTTAAAAGAAAAGTGTTTAATCAATGCATTGTTCCAGTGCTTACGTATGGAGCAGGGACATGGACCTTAACTGAAAAAGACATACAAAGGGTGCAGACAACTGAAAGAGGCATGGAGAGATGCAGTTTTGGTGTAATCAGGAAGGATCAGAAGAGGAACTTGTGGATAAGGAAAATGACAAGAGTGGAAGACTGTATGATCAGAGTAAAATCCCTGAAATGGCAATGGGCAGGGCATGTTGCCAGAAGAATGGATCGCCAATGAACAACCGAAATTCTAGACAGGAAAGGGACAGGAAAAGACCCAGAAGAAGACCATATGGGAGATGGGTGGATGAAATTCGAAAGCATGTAGGAGTGTCATGGAGGAGACAGGCTCAAAACAGATTGTGGAAGAAACTTGGAGACCTTCATCCAACAGTGGATTGGTAATGGTTGATGATGATGATGATATTATATGCCATCATCACCATTGTGTGCCATTATCAACCCACAGCTAAATGAAGGTCTTTCCAAATTTCTTCCACAATCTGTTTTGAGCCTGTCACCTCCATGACACTCCCGCATGCTTTCGAATTTCATCCACCCATCTCCCATATGGTCTTCTTCTGGGTCTTTTCCTGTCCCTCGGAATCCAGGCTAGAATTTCGGTTGTCCATTGGTGGTCTGTTCTTCTGGCAACATATCCAGCCCGTTGTTATTTCAGGATTTTACTCTGATCATGATGTCTTCCACTCTTGTCATTTTCCCTATCCATGATTTCCTCTTCTTCTCTTCCTTGGTTACACCAAGCTTGCATCTCTCCATGCTTCTTTCAATTGTCTGCAGCCTTTGTAATATATATACACACATATAAAATCATACAATTTGAAAATTGCAAAGATTATAACAACATTATGTTGTTTGACTATGCGGATATATGCTTAAATTATCATTACTGCAGAACATAAATTCTGTAGTTTGCTATACTGTTTCTCACATTATGATTAGTCCTTATTTCCAAGAAGCACAAAGTTGTGCCCCATTGTTACGAGTCTGAACATATAAATATAAGTTGTAACTGTAATTCTAAGGTTAAGAATAACAAAAGCTTGCCTTGATATTTTCTTTGACCAAGCATATTACGTCATTAGGAGTAACTTCCAATATACTGAATAGTATGTTACAGAGAATTCCGTCATTATCGACCAAACATAGGATTTCACAAGTGATGAATAAAAAAGAGGGGTTGTACGAAAAAACTTGTGCAGTATTCGACTCTTTGTATGTAAGAGTTATAGCAGTCCTTTCAATACGTACATATTTGCAACTGTCGACTTCTATAAGTAATTTTATGTGCAACAATCATGTATTGTCTAATGAATATATACAATCGTTGAATAATGAACTATAAAAGAAATTACAACGGATGAAACTCATACTGAAGGTCAGGTACCTTAGGCCTAAAATTGAAATGATATGTTAAATATTTTAACATATCATTTCAATTTTTGGCCTAAAGCCTGTTGTACATAAAATTACTTATAGAAGTCAACTGCTGCAAATATGTATGTATTGAAAGGACTAGTATAATTCTTGCACATGGAGAGTCGAATATTGCACAAGTTATTTTGTACAACCCCTCTTTTTTTGGTTTGTCACTTGTGAAATCCTACACTTGGTCATTAATGACGGAATTCTCTGTAACATGCTATTCAGTATATTGGAAGTTACTCCTAATGGCGTAATATGCTTGCTCAAGGAAAATATCAAGTTAAGCTTTTGTTATTTTGAACCTTTGAATTATAGTTACAACTTATATTTATAAGTTCAGACTCATAACGATGTGGTACAGCTTTGTGCTTCTTGAAAATAGGAACTAATCATAATGTGAGAAACAGTATAGCAAACTACGGAATTTATGTTCTGCAGTAACGATAATTTGAAAATTGCAGTTCTCTTTAAGCTTTTTATATGTAATTTATTTGAAATGTCCTTTGCTTTTGAAAAGTGTTATGTGTTACGAATTATTGTAGCTTTTATTAATTTTTTTCTCTCTTGGTTTTTTCAATTTCTTTTCACCAGAACTTGCAATGCAGAGAAAGGATGCTCTACTTGAGTCACTTCCTAAACAGGTTAGTGTATCTTATTATGTTAAGAAAAATTTGAGACTTTTGTCCACTTTGATCTTCATTTGGCACACAAATTTTCATTATTATAGGGTGTAGAACACTTTATTTAAAGCTTATGCCTGACAAAGGTGAGTATGAGAAACTTCTTTCCTTGTCCCCAAATCTTCCTATAGGAATAGCTTTGAACTATTTATGGTGAGTAGAAATACGCGGTGAGCTGCAGTTTGCCAGGAATAAACAGAAACCTCTAGTGCATTTAATCACCATCTGCGATGAGAAGTGGGTCCTTTATGATAATCGGAAATGATCTGCACAATGGTTAAGCAAGGCACAGCTTGCTGGCTAGCATCCTAAGCCACCCCTACACACCAAGAAGATGATGCTCCTTGTCTGGTGGTCCACAGCCGGGATAATTCATCAGAGTTTCTTGGCAAGATGCCGAACGATCACTGCAGAACGTTATTGTGCTGAATTACACCAGATGCACTGAAAATTGCTGCATGAACAACCGGCTTTGGTCAACAGACATGGTGTTCTTCTGCTCCAGGACAACGCCCACCCTCATGTCACACAACGAACGATGCTGACACTAAGTACCTTGGCTATGAAGCACTGCCGCCATATCCTGCCTATTTCCCGGACTTGTCTTCGACAGTCTATCATCTGTTTCGTCGCCTAGATCACTTCCTGTTCGCGAAACAGTTCACAACAGACAACAAAGTTTAACATGCAGTTGAAGACCTCTTCGGGTCCCAGCCACAAGACTTCTTTCGTTCCAAGATCATGGCCTTGCCGGACAGATGGCAACTATGTGTCAATGCTGAGGGGGATTATTTTGCCTAGCTAAGTTGTCCTACTTTTCCGTTCTCGCCATCCACACGTGCCCTTTGCCGGACATTTCATTTGCACCAAACCAATACAAAAAATGCAAAAAAATTACTGTACAGAAGGCACATTTTGTGGTTATACAACATGTTCAATATACTGTCCTCCATTTTCTGCAACAAGCTGAAATAACAAAATAGCATGCTTAACCACAGATTAAAGTGTTTCATTGGAAATGTTGTGGATGTGTCATGTAGTGCTTGCCTTGATGTCCACCAAGTTTACTATGTGACCACAACAGATGATATTCTTTAGATTTCCCCAAATGCAGTGGTGAGCTTGCTGGCCAAGTTGTTGGAAATTAGTTGCTGGTAAAAAAGTTGTAGGAAATTAGTTGCTGGTAAAAAAGTTGTAGGAAATTAGTTGCACATTTTATTGGTAAAAATGTGCCTTCAGCAACTACTTGACAGGTGTTACTATGGGAGGAGGAGCACCATTCTGCCCAAAAACTGTTGAGTCGAGGCACTGATGCTGTTAAAGTGTTGGAATCATCTGGTTTGCCAAAAAAGGCGCATATTGCTGGCCATTGACAAATCATATAACAAGACCTGAAGGACAGAGTTTCTTGAAAAAGAAGGGGCCAATGATGAATTCTGCTGTAAAACTACACCAAATGGTGGATTTTGGAAAAAAGAGTGGTATCTTGGGCACATTGTGTATGGATTTTCTGTTGCCCAAATTCTGTAGTTGTGTGTATTATTAACAGCACCATGCTGATGGAAATAGGCTTCATTTGTCCACAAAATGTTCCATTGCTATTCATTGCCCAGTTCATCTATGAGCAAAAAACCTCAGTGTGAATGCTTCTCGTGTACCCTGGTCAAGAGAAATCATGTGCTGAATATGGGAAATTTTGTGAAGATAACAACCTAGTATTCCTTTTATAACTTTTGGGCCCTGCTTTTAAGAGCTGGGTTAAAGACTGAGCAATATGTCTTGTGCTACTACTTCTCATGACATTTGATATCCTGTCTTCCTCTAACACTGTGGCTAAATCTTCCACAGTTTGCTGGTCAACTGGCTTTCATCCTTCTTCTGCCCAGTATGATGTCCAAAGAACCTGTTTCTTCAAATTTCTGGTTCATTTTACATAAAACATTTGCAGTCATTGGAAAAGTTTACAAGGTCTTTAATGTTTTGAAATTGCACTGTGCTGTTAAGGCATAGCTGCTATTCTGGTAAAACAACTTTACAAGAAGTGCATAATTAATTGATGATAGACCATCACACTTTTAAATGTTGACTACTTGCTTGCAGTGAAATGACACATTCTGCAGATGCCTGCTTTTATATCAGCTTCTTTCCAAGCATGCCACATGCTGGCATTATAAGTTGCATATTTGGATGGTGGCAGTGCTTATCATGCTTATCACTGCAGCTCCTCATTGTTTCACTTGATTACAGTACCCTCTGGAGGCAAGTTTTGGAACTAATTTTTGTTTTTCCATCAAACAAAATTTCCATCACCTCTGGAGTCATAATAAATTTGAAATCATTGCGAGCAGTAGTGCCACCTATAACACCCTTGTAAATGAAAACCCAGTATAATGAACTAGGCATCTTTATAAAAATTGATGCATGTTGGAATATTTATTCAACAATCCGTAAGAGTGGCATAATAGTGTGTGTGTGTGTGTGTGTGTGTGTGTGATGAATTCTGGTGCATATTTTAGCAATCAGTGGTTTGAAAAAGTTAATGATCTTCATGGAATTCTGTTTATACTTTTTGTTTCAGAAACCTCCAGCTCCAAAAGAAGGAGAACCTGATAAAATTCCATCCTGGAAAAAGTTCCTTAGAAGAAATTCTGGTAACTCAGAAGGTGGTATTGAGAAGCCTTTTGAAGAACCAGAGATAGCTGTAAAGAAACCAAAGACAAGTGATGTGACAGAGGTAAACACTGTGATTTATCCAGACTCAAAATGCATCATTACATCTCTGAATATTGAATGCATCTGACCTAAACTATAATCTGGACATTACCTACCCATGTAGTTCTCAGTGTGTCAGTGGCGGCTTCGCAGGTGAAGTAGGTGAAGTGCCTCTTCACCTATTTTACTCAAAATAAAGTTTTATTCAGTATTTTTTTATAATATATTCTTTTTTGCCTTTATTCAGTTCCAAAATACTCAAAATTTTGAATAGATATTAATTCACATGGCGCGCTCAATACGAAAAACAAATCCTTATACGCAAAACAGTGCAAGTGAAGAGCTGAAATGAGAATGCTTGGAAGTCTTCAGTTTTCCGCCGAGTTGCCATGGTAACCATGACGTCACCCTCCCCAATGTGCTCGCTCAAGTGAAGTGTTTTAGCTTCACGCGCCTTAACTCTGCATCTTTCAGTTTTTGAGCGTAAAGTCGTGAGAAATCACGGTGGAACGGGTGTTAATTTTTTTTTTTTTTTTTTTTGACCCTGCTTACTTTTTAGTAATAAACATTCGGCGTGGAATAAAGACGGATTCTCAGATTTATTAAGCGTAACGCGGTCACTTCATAAACATCGGGATTCTAGCGAACACCTGAAATGCGGATTAATGTTAAGGAATTTTGAAAAATTCAAAACATCATTGCCGATGCCCTGAGGAAAAATGCTAGGCTTTTGAAAACCCATTTTAATGAAACCGTTCGTTTAAATAGACTTTTCCTGCAGACAGTGATTGATGCAGTATTAGTCTGTACTGTATTTGAGCAAACAAGAACTAGCATTCCATGGCCATGACGAAAGCATGTGCTCGATAAATCGTGGAAATTTCATTGAAATACTTTCATTGTTGATATGAAGAAGTTCTTTAGAAATTGAAAATCAATACGAAAGGATAAAAAACTATTCAAAATGAATTAATTGAATGTATTTCTGAATATATAAAAACGATCACGTCAAAAATTATAATTTTTGATTGTTGATTCGGAAGGTGTATTAGTTAAGGGATTTTTGGGTTTCTATGATGTGAATGAAGATAGAACGTCAGGATCTTTATACAAAATGCTAGACAAAATTTTGGAACGGTCTGATTACCAACACAAATAAATAGGACAATGTTACGATGGGGCAAGTATAATGTCTGGACACTTAAATGGGCTACAGAAAAAGAAGTCAAGGATAAAGCTTCTCAAGCTGTTTTTGTTCATTTTCATTGCTTAGTTCATTGTTTGAATCTTGTATTACACCAGAGTTTTTCTAAAATTTCTAAGTGTCGAATACTTTTTGCAAGCCTCAGTGGAATTGCTTCGTTTGTTCACCATTCTGCAAAGCGGTCTTATACACTTATATCAACTACCGCAAGATGATTGATTGATTGATTGGAGGTTTAACGACCACCGTGAGCAACTCAATGGGCTATAAGCAGTCGCCCGTCTCTAATTTAGGGTCACTGGTTCCAGGGAAGGGAGAGAGCCAGTGCCGTAAGACAAACACAACATCCATGCCTCACCGGGATTCGAACCCGAACCCCGTTCGGACGAATGATCAGAAGCCATTGCTTAGACAACTGCGCCACCAGGGCGGCAAAACCGCAAGATGCAGACCAACCATAGTAGAAACTTGATGGTCCTCCACTTCGAAATTAGTAAGTGTAGTTGTTGAAGATTGGAATAAATTGAAGGAAGTGTTCGGATTTCTGACAAATAGCGAATAATCAGACAAAAAATCAATTCAATATGATAAGGGGTTTTTGAATGATATTAACACTTTTGAATTTACATTTTTGGCTTCACTGATCTATTATTCGAACTTTTGAAGAAAAAATAACTAAACATAAACTACTGTGTAACTCAAATTAAAAAAAAAAAAAAGAACCTGTGAAATTTTGAGCCATAAAAGGAACGATGAGTTATTTGAAGCACAGTTTGGAAAAGCTAGCAAAATCACTGAAATAAGCACGGGAATATGCTGTTCTTACACATGAAACAATTTTTCAAAATTATAAACAATTTTATTTTTAAATTTTGGACCACATTCTTATGGAAATGATATAAGATTTCAAGACTGTAAGAAACTTCAATTTGTCTGACTTGCTGACACAACCAAATTCGAATAATTTAATGCATGCTTTCCCTCTTGCGCTCTTGAAAATCTACATTTTTACGGAAACATATTTACTAAACACAGCGCCTTAAAAATGAACTGAGTCTTGCATATGCCGATGAAAATTTAAGGAATATATTGACTCAAGAAATCCTTCGAGTGTTTTACGGAGACAAAGACATTTTTACAGAAGATTATAAATTGGTTTTCCTCAGTTTAACAATTCCATCTACAAGTGTGCCAGTGGAAAGAAGTTTTCTTAAAATAATAGAAACTTGCTCAAGAAACACTAGTTCCCAAGGTAGACTTGCTTCTCTGGCAAATATTTCTATTCAGGAAGACATTTTATTGATGCTCACGAAGAAACAACCATCTTATGACGACATAATCGACAAATCTGCAGCTTTAAAAGGAAGAAAAATTGATTTAATGTAAAAAAAATAAGTAAGTCCTCATTAAGGGATTTTCATTGTATACAGTAGATATATTTTCATACTGCTCTTGTACCTCTTCACCTATTTTTCCAACCACGAGCCGCCACTGCAGTGTGTCCTCTTTTAGTAGCCACCATAGGTGGCCTGATCATTTTCTGTTATTAATTTTGCTTTACAATTTTTTTAATTTTTGTTTCTCCATTTGATTTTTTTTTTTTTTTGATGTGCTGTTTTCAAACATGTTTTATTTGCCATCTGGATTTTCACATCTTCAGTTCTTGTACATTTGGTGTAGAATTTTTTTTTTTATCTGATATTTATGAGAAGATGAATCTAACACACCTCATGTTCCAGATTCCTGCATGCAAAGTCACTGCAATTGATAAGGGCAGTATGAAATATTTTTGTTTTTTTTGTTAGTACATGGCAGTTTACACAGCACTGCAGTTTATAAAGCACTTCCATAAACTGCAGTTTATAAAAGATCTCTTAAATTTTGTATAATATTTAGTTGGGAACTCAATCCATATCTGAATTTGGATTTACATACTAGTCATTACTCGTATATAACCCCCTCCCATTAAAATGCAGTTTGAGCATTTGATGTGGGCCTCTAAGATGTGTCCCATGCAGGGATGACTTGTTTTCAAGTTATTCAGGGAGTAGCACTTGCACAGACTTAGTTGATCTCATGAATTACAGTCTGGTATAGTCTAGGCATTTTTGTGTTTTTCACCTTGCAGTTTCAGCTGGTGATACAGGGTCTGGGAAGAGGCAACTAAATGGCCCAAGACAATTTTTTTCTGGTGATGAACTTTTTTCTCTTTCATCTTGACATTCTTCTCTGATGAGGTTATGATTGTACATGAGCCCTAGAGCTTGACTCTTCATCATCTTTAATTTATTCCCTTTTATTTTTGTCATTCCTCCACCCCCCGATCTTAGATGGCGAGCTGTCCCTTCACATTTTCTATATGTGATGACCCTAAGGTAGAAAAGGAGATGCTAGAGATCAGGGTGTTGTTAACCCTCATTGACCTGCACTCCTTTTTGTTTCTTGCATCTCCTTAAATGGGCTGCAAGGAACTAATGTAATGTAAGCAGTGAAGTCCATGCCTGAGTCTATCCAAGTATCTATTGGCATGTCATCATGTATGACAGGGTATACTTTAGGATACCTTAGGATAGTGTAGTCATGTAAGGCGATGCTTCTTAAAACATTGAAAAGTAGACGAACATGCCTTGGAAATGCCTGACCTGTCAACAGACTGATCTACCAGCTTGGCTTTATCTTGTTGGGCTTGGAGGTGGGTAGGGAAATCAGCAGACAAGCATCCTGTTTGTTTTTTTTCTTGGAAACTGATGATGTTTCTCTCTCTCTTCAAAACTTAAAGAAACTGTAATCAAAGACCCTGGCTCCTAAAACAATGAAATGAATGTTTATTCATATCTTTGTTTGCACATTTCCTCATCACTGTAGAGAGTCTGTTCAGAGACTGAGATTTAAGATTAGATACATAAAGTTCTTCAGGAAAATTTTGGCACTGCAAAGAATGTTAAGGTTGCCTGATTGGAACTTCTGGTTAAAATCTTATGCTCAAGGCATGGCAAGATACTGATGAACACTTCTTTCCTGGGGAAAATTGTAGTGGAAGTGGCACTCTGTTACTAGAACCTCACCCATCTCAAGGTATTGTGGCTGAATGCAACCTAGTTTACATTCTAGAGATTTAACTTTTCCAGGTGTTCTAATCTTAAGGTACAATAGGTGTGCACTGTATTAGGTGTTGACAAAATAGAGAGCTTATCAGTTCAGGAATCATCGCATTGTCTTTGAAATATACTATCCTTCCAGCATACTGTACATCAAAATAGTCTGACTACATTCTGAGATACCTCCCTTTATGTGTCAAATCTACTGAGGTGTTTCAAATGCCAGTTCTGTGAGCATATCCAACTGTCATACTATAATGCTTTGGTTTGGGATGGCTGTTGCATATCTGGTCATAATGTATTAGATTGCTCAGCCGGTGGCATGAACTGCACTAAGGAACTCCAAGTATTTCCCAAAATAAGAAGAGATTGAGAAAGGGGGATTTAAAGTATCAGAATTCTGGGCAACATCTCTTGTCCCGAGGCTAGAAGAAATGTTGTTCCTTCTTCCTCATGCTGGTGCTCCTAGAGCAGAGAGTAGCCATCAAACTGAATCTGGATTTGGTGCCAGACTCAGTATTCCTTGAAGGAAGCCATTGCTGCTGGACTTTGAATCCTTGAGCTTTTGTTCTGCACTTTTCTTGCATGCTCTCAAAGCCTCATGTAGGTCGGCTATTTCCACTGTCACCACCAGAACACAGGTGATGATTTAAATGTGTACTGTTAATGAATGTTCACTGTTTTGTTAAAATCTAAATATAAGGGTCGATCAGGGGAAAAAAAGGTTACACATTTGAGTAGGAGAAAGGAAAACTCACCAACCAAGAAGTGTTTATGCAATGTGACAAAGGACATGAAGCACTATTTCTTGACAAAATCACTGTGGCAATTCAGACTTTCATTGGACCTCAACGACCAGCTTGTCCATCCTGGACTGAAAAAATTCATGTCCCTGCTGATGTGGCCAGTTTGTTGCAGCTGTCAGACATGCATCATTCTTACTGCTTTGTGAACAATCTATAATGAACGCGGCACCCATCCAGCACAAACCTTGGAGTACTGCAAAACATCCACCACAAGATGTTGAACAATGTCATAGCTCAATCCCAGTTTAGATGCAATATGGCACAAAGTGTTACCCCTTGGTCATCTCAAATCATTTCATCCATGCATGCAGTGTTGATCGCTGTCATCAACGAACATAGATGTCCACTGTTTGTGATGTCGGTTCATCACATCATCCCTGCTGGTTCAAAACAAATGACACCATTTCACCATGTGTTGTCAAGACATCACGTTGCTGCCGATGGATTTTGGCCATAGGCATATTCTTGGTCCATAAAAACCTTATCACTGCTCTCACTTCCATCTGAGACAATGTTTTCAACCACGTTGTCATTTCAAAATGTCACTGTGCATCTCACACTGGCAGAGGAGTTCACAGAGGTACCTAGAGCACTAGTGCCACCTCTTGAATGTACATGTCATCTATGTCACGCGTACGAGATCCTGCATTTACTTTATAGAACATGTAACCTTTTTTTCTGATCCACCTATGTATATACGTAAATAGTGTACTTGATAAAATATGTACTACGCAAGAAATGAGAATTACCCATACGTAGGCCGACAAACAGTATATTTTGAAAAATGAATGCCTTGAAACATGCCTTTTATTACTAATTTTAAACTCTGAACTTTCTCTTCTTTCTCTCTCTGTTATAATATTTTATCATGCCTAAACTAATAAAAAGCTTATTTAAAGGATATTCATTATATTAGGAAATATGTGGAACCATGGGGTTACATAAATATTTTTCTTTAAAATTTTTTTGTGTAGTTTAAAAATTCCCTGTGAGCTATCCTATGTATTTATATAAAACTTAAAGTGAAAAGGAAATCATAAACAGCGAGTATGGATTTATGATATTGCTTCCTCTTTGTAAGATGTAATAATATTTTTAAGCATAGTGTTATGTGAATAAATATACACTTACCCTACATTCTTTTCAGGAAGACCACTATTTTGCTGCACATTCTTGTCAATTCCTGATATGAATGTCATATACCTCATTTTTTTCTTTTTTGTTTTTATTTTTTATATATGTATATATTGTATATATGTAAGGTCAGGTGATGCGCAACATCACAGCCTCTCCTTGACAAATGTCAACCCCGCCTTCTCGTGGTGCATCCTGTTCCCACTAAAGGGGCTCTGGGGCTCTGACGACCGCCAATAGCGGTATAACTATACCATCGGGATTAGAGGAAATTCTATCCCACACTCACCAACCCGCTTGGCCAGCGTGGTGAGTTATGGCCAAACCCCTCCAAAATGACTCCACAACTTAAATCTTGGCCCTCAGTCTCCGGCAGCTGGAATGTACTTGGCCAAGGCAGTGGCCAGTGCGACATGAAGGCAGAGGGTGCTAAGAATCCCCGGAGGACCTGACTAGGCTGTCACCTGATGCTGACCTTGGCTACGTATAATGGACGCTCCTTATCTTCTGATTCAAGGCTTCTTGAATTGGAAGAGGAACTACAAAGGATCAAGTAGGACATTGTTGGGCTAAGTGAGGTAAGGAGAAAAGGAAAAGATCTCATTGAACTGAAAAGTGGACATCTCTTTTACTATCGTGGGACAGATACTGGCAGAACTAGTGGTGTTGGATTTATAATAAACAAGAAACTGAAGGATAAAGTTGTAGAAGTTGAAAGTTCCTCTGACAGAGCTGCACGACTCGTTATCCAACTCTCGAGAAGATTTGCTCAGATTATTCAAACTTATGCACCCACCACGAGTCATCCTGAAGAAGAAATTGAAGAATTTTATGAGGAAGTTCGTCATTTAAATAATAAAGGTAAGCAACACTTGAAGATAATTATGGGAGATTTCAGTGCAAAAATAGAGCAACAGAATGAAACTTCAGTAGGTAAACTCTGTCACGGCAACAGAAACCAGCGTGGAAATACTCTAATTGAGTTTGCAGAGGCAGAAGGGTTTTTCATCTTGAACTCCTTTTTCAAGAAAAAGCTACACAGGAAATGGACATGGAGACATCCAAATATGACAACAAGTGAAATTGATTTTATTATGTGTAACAAAAAATTCGTCATAGAAGACTGCAGTGTGCTAAACAAGTTCAACACAGGTATTGACCATAGATTGGCGAGATGTAAGATGCACCTCAACACTAAACTCGAACGTGGCGAGCTCATAAGACAAACAAAATGTATTGACACAATTAACCTTAAAAAACACCATAATACCTTCAAGTTGGAACTGAAGAACAGATTTTCTGCTTTAGAAGGCCTAACATCGGAAGAAGTGGATATTTCTGAAGTTAACAGAAAAGTAACCAAAGCTCTTCTGGAAACAGCAACAAAATTAGCTAGGTCTAAGAACAAGTTGCATGTGAACAAACTATCAGGAAAAACCAAAATGTTGATGCAAAAAAGAAGAGAGATGAGGACAACTAAAGAAGATGTGACTTCCAAAGTGGAATATATACAGCTATGCACGACAGTATGAAAAAGTATCACTGAAGACGTAAAGAAATTCAACTGTGAACTAGTGAGGAAAGCAATTAAAAACAACCAAAGCCTAAAGATAGCAAAGGGACATCTCAGTAAGGGAAGAAAACAGATTATGGCACTCAGAAAAGAAGACGGCTCAGTAACACGAAATAGACGCAAAATATTGACAAGAGTGAAAGATTTCTACTCCAAATTATATGAAAGGGATGATACATGTACTCCAGACATCATGAAAGGTACCAGAGTTCTTCAAGTCCTCCCAGCAGAAGTTGCACATGCAATCAAGAACATGATGCTCCAGGAGAAGATGGAATTACTGTAGATATCATACAAGAAGCAAGTGGAGAAATCGAAACAGTATTCCTGAGGATTGGAACAACGCTACAATGATCCTGCTACATAAAAAAGGTGATATTGAGGATCTCAGGAACTACAGACCTATCAGCCTACTATCAGTGGTTTATAAAATCTTCACTAAAGTTCTTTCACACCGCTTGAAAGTAACACTGGACATGGCTCAACCGAGAGAACAAGCTGGATTCAGGAGTGGCTGCAGCACAATAGATCATATCCACGTACTGAGAGAACTAATTGAAAGAGCGAGGGAATATGAACTTCCATTGTGCATGGCTTTTATCGATTATGAAAAAGCCTTTGATTCGGTGAAATCATCAGCAGTTACAATCGCTCTGAAATCCTGCGGTATTGAAGATGCATACATTAATATTATTAATAACATCTATGAAAATGCAAGTGCAAAGATTCGGCTGTTTGAAAATACAACACACATAAAAATTGGAAAAGGAGTGAGACAAGGTGACACCATATCTTCGAAGCTCTTTAACGCCACATTGGAAAATGTCTTTCAATCAATGAACTGGGAAAACAAAGGGATAAAGATTAATGGAGATTATCTAACCCATCTTCGTTTTGCTGATGACGTAGTCATTTTTGCAACTACCCCATCAGAGCTGCAGAGTATGATCCAAGAACTTGCTGACAAGAGTAAAGAAGTGGGATTAAAAATGAACTTTCAGAAGACAAAAGTGATGTTCAATGCTTTTACAAGAAATGAAGATTTATCGATTGATGGAGAAAAGCTGGAGATAACAGACACATACGTTTATCTTGGACAGCAGATATCAAGTGAGGGTCACATTGATGAAGAAATTAATCGGTGTACAAAACTTGCTTGGAGAGCTTTTGGAAGAAACAGCATAATTTTCAAGAGCAATATGCCATTATGTCTTAAAAGAAAAGTGTTTGATCAATGCATCCTTCCAGTGCTTATATATGGTGCAGAGACATGCACCTTAACTAAAAGAGACATACAAAGGCTGCAGACAACTGAAAGTAGCATGGAGACGTGCATGCTTGGTGTAACCAGGAGAGATAAGAAGAGGAACTCGTGGATCCGAAAAATGACAAGAGTGGAAGACATCATGATCAGAGTTAAATCCCTGAAATGGCAATGGGCTGGACATACTGCCAGAAGGACAGATCATCGATGGACAGCCAAAATTTTAGATTGGATTCCAAGGGACAGGAAAAGACCCAGAAAAAGACCACATGGGAGATGTGTGGATGAAATTCGAAAGTATGCGGGAGTGACATGGAGGAGACTGGCACAAGTCAGACCGCTGTGGAGGAAACTTGGGGAGACCTTCGTCCAGCAGTGGATTGATAATGGTTGACAATGATGATGATGATGATATGTATATGAAACGACCATTCCATAAAAACTGAAAGTGAAATCACACAAAGTGAAGAAATATAGGTACAGCAAAATATGTTTTTCTTTGTGAAAGTATCTTCCCTCAGATGATATGCAACGGTCCCATCGTTCAATCCACTTTTCAAAGCATGTGGCAAAGGCATTATGTGGAAGCAGCTTTAGTGACCCCTGTACAGCTTGAATAATGTCAGCATCTGTGTTGAATGTTGTGCCATGGAACTTCTCCTTCATTGTTGGAAATAACCAAAAATCGCCCGTGGTGAAGTTGGGACTGTAGGTAGTCTGTGGCATGATTTCAATACTGTATTTCATAAGAAAATGTTGAACACGAGCTGCCAAATGTGCACAGACATTATATGGTGTAAGGTCCACTTACCCACCAGTTCCAGTTGCTTAATCGGCGTGTCATTGCAGACGCTTCAAAACTGAAATGTGATACTTGGCACTGACAGTAATTTGTGGAGGAACAACACGCTTGTAGACTACACCTTTATGATAAAAGAAAATGATCATCATCACCTTCCCAGTTGATTTGGTTTGGCGGACTTTTTTCCAAGGCAATTAGCCTGTGTGTTTCCAGGCACTCATTGCATGCTTCGTGAGGGGGTCGAAATAGTGGATCATGTTTCATCAACAGTTATTACTACGTTTAGGAAGTTTGGATCCTTTGCAATCATTTGTTTCCACTCATGACACACCTGAACTCTGGCTAACAATTGTTCTCTCGTCAGGTGATGAGGTACCCATCTGAAACACACACGATGCAGCAGTAATTTGTGACGTAGAATGCGGAACGCTGGCGTTTTTGAGATATTAGTTGATGCTGCTATGTCTTCTCATGCCATTTGTCGATCTTCTTGCAGAATTGCCCAAACAGTGTTAACAATACGCTCCGTAACAACACTTTCAGGTCAACCAGGTCTAGGTGCGAGTTCTACCAACACACACCCTTTTTTTGAAATCATGGTGCCATCTAAAAGTCATTGACTCGTTCAAACATTTATTTTCGTAAGCTTTTTTCATTAAATCAACTGTTTCTAGAGCCGTTTTGCCCAAATGATAGCAAAATTTTATCGCACAACGCATTTCCCTTCTTAGCTCTAAATCATTCACGTCTATAGCTGCAGTGTGAAATGCAGACGTACCGTAAACAACTGTGCAGTAACAAAACCAGAATCGTCTACCACGGCTAATAACTGTTGCCATCGATACTTTCTTAATTCAGTTAGTTGTGTGCATGGTTATTTTCCCCCTTTGCACTGTTGCCAATTAAAAAAATTTACTCTCAGTTCAAATGGAATGGCCTTTGTATATACTTTAGAAGGATCAGTTATTTAACAAGTTATTTTACTGTAATTAAATAATTTACATGCTTATGGAAAATAATGCTATTATTGATGAACTTTTATCTTACCTTAAAACCACATGGTTAAGGTATACTTACATCATTCATTATCCAGATCACAAATATTTTAATACTTCAAGAATTTTTTTTTATGAATTACGTTTTTATATGTTTATGCTAATTATAAGCATAAACATGGGTAGATGAGGTACAGAAGTCCCATCACAAATATAAGATTTCATACTATCCACGGAACTCTAAACATGTTAAATCAGCCTGAAAAAACATTTTTAGGTGTTTTTGACATTGTGTCATTGAGTTAAAAACAACAGTTACAAACTTTGTAAGATGTTTTGAAGACATAAATTTCCATAATTAGTATTATAAATTAGTATTGTAATTAGCAATAAAAGGCATTCTTCAAGGTGTTTTCAACATATGCTCTATGTCAGTCTATATATAGGTAAGTTCTCATGCCTACAGTATGTATCATATCAATTACAAGTTCATACAGAATTTTTAGCAAATTATTTTCAACTGGGTCATTCCATATGAATTCACCAGGTGCTTGTAGTTTGTTGTGGGTTTTTTGATTTTCCTCATTTTTTAATATGTTACAGTACAACATAAAAGTACTCTGAAAACAAAGTTTGGGATTTATTTTCCCAACCCCTTTGGAGATATGAGTCCTCCCCCCCAATGAGCTAAAATAAGGGTTATCATTAATTAACACAAATTGAGTAATTGTGGAGATAGTGACATTTAATGGGTGCCTAAATAGAGGTAACCTGTACATTCACATGTAATAACCTCATTTCCATAGCATAATAATTCATCAGGTTCTAGGGAAGGTCAAAGTTCAAGGTCACAGTGCCAGTTTTGCCACTTTTCGGCAGCATTTTTATACCAGAAGGGTACTTAAACACAAAGTGAATATTTTTTCAGGCAATCCTCATATCTTGCTAAGAATGTTAAAGTACATTTTAACTTGTGTTATGTTTTTCTTTTTCAGAAAATATTTTATAACTGCAACATTGCCAAAATTTCCGTTTTTGAGATACAATAAATCAAAAAAAGTAGCAGATAAACACCATATTTTTTTCTGAGGACTGTCTTCTATTGCTTATCTAAATATTCTCAAAGTTTTGTTTTGTGTTTCACAATAGTTTCCGAAATAATGATAATACAAATTGACCCATTTCGGTCTACAAAAATGTATATGCCCACCATAGAAGTAGTTCACCTGTTTATACAACATAGTACAAAGTTAATATGAAAAATAAAATTATGAGACAGCAAATTAGAACATTCTTTCAGACGTGTTTTAAATGGCCTACTAGCAATTGCGCCAAAGACAAAGACAGTTTTGGGATAATGTTGTGTCCTCTTCCGATAGCAGTGGTTAATTGCAGTGGTGTGAGGACTTTTAAAGTGTTGGCCTGTGGACCCATGCTTGGTCATTAGTTGACAAAGAAAATGATGTCCCTGGCCCTGGTGGATGAAAAAATTGAATTTTGAAATCTCTGTGTTCTCCAGAACATTCTTTGATAATGCCAAGCCACCATTTTGATTCATATACACATGATATGTAATCACCATTTTTTTTGGATTCCTCTGCAAGTTCTGCATTTGCAAAAACTTTAGAAATGTTAACAACTTCATATTTCTTGCTGATTGACACAAGTTGAATTCTTAATCTATTGTTCTCCATTGGAATAAAGCTATGATGGATTCTAGTGTTTGCTATTTTTTAAAGCAGAAGCATATCTATCTGAAAATATGACATTTTCTTCATCAATATCTTTTTGTGATACAAAAAGGAATTGTATTCCTTTATTTTTTTCTGAACATGTCTTCTGATGTTAAATTATGTTTGTCAATAAGTTGTAAGGATGCCCTTGTTACGTGTCACTTCACAGTATTCCCTATTCCATCACATGGCCCTTTTCCATGAGAAGTGGTGAAGAAATGCCATTCAGCTTCTAGGCTGAAATCTTTCTTATAGTAAACTGGGTTAACAATTTTTTTTTTATTTTTGTATTGTCCTCCAGCACCATCTGTAAAATAAATTACCTTTTTCACATTTCTAAGATGGTCTTTTAAGATGGGTAAAAGTTTTCGTAGAAATGTATGTATTGATGTTGCATTGTGTGTCATCGAATCACTAAAATTACACAAAAACTTACTTGTAATTTGTCATGAGCTTTAAAATAACAAACAAATGGGTGAAGAATATGACTGAATTTCATCTTGTACCACAAAAGTAAAGTTTTCTGAAAAGTCGCAAAGTAATATACACTCATCAGAATTTAGTGCTTTCTTGGTCTTAAGGAAATGTGATTGCTCTGTTGCTATGTAATGATATTTTTTCAAAGTAATAAGTTTCCCAAGTAAATTTTCCTTGAATTCTGCTTATGGCTCCACAATTGTCACTAAAGTGCACCGATCTGTTGTAACCCACTGTTTGTAGGATATTTGGAAATATATCATCTTGGAATGAATCCAAGCATTCTAAAACAAAATCTTGACCGAGGCAGAGTGGACATCCGTGAAGCATACACACTTCATTGTTCATGCTACAAACCATCTGTGAAAGCAATTCCTTGTAAGTATAATTAAGTTTTGCCCCATTAATCACATCTTGAAATTCTGATGTTATGCAGCACACACATACTGAATGTGTGCCTGGTGCCCCAGCTAGCACACACACCATTTTGGACTCAATTCACAGAATTTGGAAAATTCAATTTTTACCTCTGAATGCAGTTCTTTAAACCTTTCATACAGTTCTTTTAAGTTGCAAAGTACTAGCCACTGTTTCTTTGTTCTTTTTCTCCCAAGTTATTTCTTATGGTGACAAATTTTTTTATTTCTGGACAGTCTGCTGCATTCATCATCCTCATAAAAACTGATTTATTGGTATAAGGTATTATCTGAAATCTTCTTGCCACTTTGTTTTGGTGAGTGAAACTTGATAATACACCATGATTTTGTACAATTCTTCTTGTTGTTTGTACGAGGTATTCACTGACTTCAAATTACTCACAAATTTTGGAGATTGACCATGACTGTGGAAGCAAGCTTATAATCCTGACCTTTTCTTCAAAACTAGTAACATTATTTATCTTTGTTTTAAGGTTTGAAATTGTTTCAAATTCATTCTGTTGTTTTGTCTCCCTTGATTTTTGAAGTACTGGGTTCATTATAAACCTCAAATGAATCATGCAGTTTATGTGAAACATTACCAGATATTTGGGGGATTTTTTTTTTTTCCTATGGCAGCATATTTCCTCTGTGCTGGCAGAGTTTGAGCTTTCACTGGAGAAATTCCTAAAATGCTGCATGCTTGATTAACTCCAATTTAACATATTTTGGTTCATAGAAGCTATTCTTGCCAGTTTCAGCATCATGGTCTGAAATATCAAAATCAGAGTATGATTCCTTGTAATTTACTTTCTTGCATTTTCCTGTTCTGTGATGAGTCTTGTCACTCTTAATGACCATTTTTTGACAGTTAGAACATAGAGATTTCCCAGGCACAAGCTGTAGTTCCAGATGTGAGTGTTCTTCAGCAAAGCTGATGGTTATCTCATGCAATGATTTCTTTATTATTATTTTTTTATGGATACTGTATGCAGTGATGTATTCAGGCATCATCTTGTGTGTGCTTAGCCCCCGAAAATCTATAAATGCCCCCCCCCCTCCTTGTAGATTTTTAGGTGATCTCTGCTTGAATATTGAATATTTAGAGAAATTAATTTTAAAAAATTAAGAAAATATGGGAAAATATTATAATACTAAAAAAACAACAACATCCACATGGACTTCAGTATGAAATTTCTATCATCCTTCAACAAAACATTAAACAGTCCTCTCTGAAGGGGCAATTTTTCAAGCACTGACAACTCGGGTTACTTCCGCAATAAAATCCTAATTCCGCAGAGTAGAGATGTTTGCACTGCAATACATCATCATATTTTGAAAGCTGGCATTCAGCTTTATTTCAGTCTTCTGGATGCTGACTTTCCATGTATACTAGGGTGGAGCGAAATTTGCGAATTTTTTTATGTATGTGTCAAACGTTGTGGTTCCACACGCTAATCAAGATAAAAAAAAAAAAAAAAAATTCTAATCGTATATCTTCCGTTTGCGCGATCGCCCAAAAGTTTGAAACTTTTACGTAAATCTTACAACATTTCAAACATTTTCTCATTTTTTGTTTAAAGTGCTCTAATGATTGGGTACTGATAAAGTTTTAGATTCCAATTAGTAATATACACAGAAAAAAAAAAGGGGGGTTATTAACTGGCATCTGGTGTCTGCGCACAACTCGTGAAATAATCGCAAATTTGCCTAAAGATCAGCCTTTTTTGAAGAACGCTTTAAGGTTTTGAGGACTAATTTTTTCCTTCGATTTATAGGTTTAATCGTACGTGAGATACGTCTTCAGCAGCTCTTTGCTAGCTGTAAAAACAACAAACAAAAGTGTGAAATAAAGGTTGGCTTACACGCTTTGTACACTTATGGCTTTAACTAGAAATCATGATAATCCTATCGTTGGTAGTGATCAAGATATAAGCGAAATTGTGTTGCCTACTTGTCGTGATGTGATAAAGTATTACAATCTGCTTTGGCACCAGACTAAGACAGAAAATAACAATAAGAATCCAGCCTTCTCGAAAATAGAGTGTCATGTTTTAAACAAAGTGGAAACCATTTGGGGTAAGGCTTCTTTACCTATTATTTCTTGCCGAACAATGATGGATATGTTGAAGAAAGAAATTGAGATGGTTCAGAAGTTAAATAACAGTTATTCTAGAGATAAAAATAAAGAACAATTTCGAAAGAAATTAAGTACTTACAGGGAAAATGCGGACAAATTGTTTGATATCACTGCTTGTAAATGTTTAAACAGATCAATTTGTAAATTTTCATTTGATACAAAAGTTCCTAAGCTACAATTTGAGTTTCTTGTGGATCAGTGAACCTCATGAAAAAAGTTAATCGGTGGTGTGGACGTAAAAACGACTTTAAAAAAGTGAAAGTGAGTTATGAAGAAAGCCCAAGATGAGCAAAGCATTAAACAGAGAATAGAAACAGACAAATGTGCTAAAACACTTGTGTCACACCTGACTTGCAATTCACCAATAAAGATGAAGGTACATACAATTTAGAACACAGCGAAATTGGCAAAGATAGCAAAAAAAATCAAGGCTTTTCATCTTTTCCTAGTCCATCATGTGAAACTAGAGTCTTTGTTCGAAAATTTGCTCAACTTGTGACAGGTACGGAATATCAGATCGTCTAGCTGCTGCACTTGCTTCTGCTGTACTCCATGGCATAAACCAGGACGTTCCGTTATCAAACATTTCACTTGCGATCAACAGAAGTAAAGTCAGGAGAGTTCAAATGAAAAATCGCACTATTTTGCAGAATGAACAAACGGCTAATGACCGTACAATTAAAGCATTATATTTTGACGGTAGGAAAGATGAAACATTATACATTGAAACATCTGAAGATGGAAAAACAGAGCGAAAAATTCGGAAAGAGGAACATTTATCGCTCAAAGAAGAACCAGGATCTAAATATATCGGTCATGCTACGGCATGATCCGGGTGTGCAAAAAATGTGGCGAATGCCATTTTTGAGCACTTGATAGATAATAACATCGAATTTTCCCAGCCCCGATGTATTGTTTGTGATGGTTGCCCTACTATCACTGGGGAAAAGTCTGGAGTTATTCGACAAATAGAAGAAAAGTTGCAAAGGCCACTGCAGTGGATAATCTGTCAACTCCATTCTAATGAGTTAGAGTTACGTCATATTATGGAAAACATAGATGGCAAAACATCTGGGCCTTGTGGCCAGACGGGACCAATTGGTAAAAGCTTTCCTATTTGCTATCTTCATCCACCCGTTAAATTTGAAAAAAATTATTTTCCACTGAATGATTTAAATATAAGTGTTTCAGACCTAAGCAATGACCAGAAATATTTGTTTGATATTTGCTTAGCAATTTCAAGTGGAGAATGCGCAGAAGATATAGCAAGTCGAAGTCCGAGAAAATTATCACACACAAGATGGCTGACAACAGACAACCGCATATTATGCCTTTATATGGGAAGTGAATGCCCATCTGACATCTTTGGCAACATTTGTAATGACAGTTTATGACCCTGCATGGTTCACTATAAAAAATTTATGCAACCCAACTGTGATACAAGGCACTAAGAATCTATGGAAAACAATATCTTTTTTAAAGCATTTGGAGGGTCCTGTAAAAGTCACTTTTCAGAAAGTCATCCAAAGAAATGACTACTTTGCTCATCCGGAGAATGTATTGCTAGCCATGTTAAATGACAACTGGCAAAGTAGTCGTAAGCTTGCTGTAAAAGGATACTTGCTGCAAGAAAAAATGCTGGTCCTATCATAAGAAATTTTTATATACCGGCAATAAACTTGTATGCCGAAGATTACATTGACATAATTTATTTGCAAGACCTTAAAGTTACAGAGCCTCCTATTATCATGGGTGTAGTCGCCTCAGACCTATGCAGAATGCTGGAAGAAGACACTGCAGAAGTTTTCCCTATGAAATTATTTCATTTACCATCACACACACAAGCAGTAGAAAGATGTGTTAAAGAGGTCACAGCATCGTCATCCAAAGTGTGTGGACATGTAGCAAGAGACGGCATAATAGGAGCAACACTTCTTAACAGAAAAATAATGCCAAAGTTTTATACGAAGTGTCAATGTAGAACATAAGTTATAAGTGGACCAAAGGCAGGGTGGTTTGGTGAGCATGGGTGGGACTTGAAGTGCAACCACCTCCACGTGGTGAATCCTGGGTACTTGTTTTTACAACTAGCGAAGAGCTACACGAAGAAGTACAGTGCCCCACAAAATATACTATAAGGTATAGAGCATGTTTGGGATGCGGTTATAGTTGATCTTTAGACAAATTTGCGATTATTTCACGAGTTGTGGAGTTGTGCGCAGACACCAGATGTCATTTAATAAACCCAATTTTTTTGCTGTGTATATTACTAATCAAAATCTAAAATTTTATCAGTGCTCAATCATTAGAGCACTTTAAACAAAAAATGGAAACATTTTTGAAATGTAAGATTTATGTAAAAGTTTCTAAACTTTCTGGCGATTACGCAGACAGAAGATATACGATTAGAATTTTTTCTTTTTCTTTTTCTTGATTAGCATGTGGAACTACAGCTTTTGACATATACCCCTTGGTCGTATAAAAAATTTCGCAAATTTCGCTCCACCGTAATTTATACTGTTGAGCCTCAGTGTAGCTAATGTGAGGTTAGTGCTTCCAATACAACAAAATACACTGATGTTCAAAATTAAGAGAATTTGCACATTTTGTCGAATTTCTGAAAAACTAATGGACACATTTTAATGAAATTTGGTATGGATGCACAGTTATATAAGAGAAACAATTATACCATACAACAGTCATGGTACGCACTCATGATCATCAGTAAGGCTCATCAGCACAGGAATGTCCAAAATCCACGTTGCAATATCGAACATAAAATGACTTTAATATGGGGTATGGTCCCCTCTCACAGTCATACAGCTCTCACAGCGCGACGTCATACTGAAAACGAGGCAGTTGATGAGTCCCTTGAGCAGTCGGTCCCACTCCTGCAGCAACGCAGTTTTCAGCTCCTCGATGGTTCTCGAAGGCGAATGGCGAGCTGCAATTGCCCTCCCAAGAGCGTCCCAGACATGTTTGATAGGGTTTAGGTCTGGCGATCTGACTGGCCAATCCATCCGGCGAATATCCCCACTTTCAAGATAATCGTCGACCAGGTGAGCCCTATGTGGACGAGCGTTGTCGTCCGTAAAGGAACCGAGGGGCAACTGCGCCCTGAAAATTTGAACATAGGGCTGTAAGATTTCATCCCTATACCTCTCAGCAGTCAGGGAGTCTTTGTCAAACACATGGGGAAGTGTGCGGACGTCCAACATGATGCCTGCCCAGACCATGACACCTCTGCTGTCATAGCGGTCCCCTTCTCGGATGTTGAAGGAAAGGTATCGGGTCCCAGGTTCTCTCCAGATGAAGGTACATCGAGAATCAGTGTCCAGGCTGAATCGCGATGCGTCTGTGAAGAGAACGTTACCCCACTGAAGTTTGGTCTAAGGCTGATGTTGTCTGCACCATGCTAAATGTGCTGTTTTGTGTGCTGAAACGAACAGGACACAAACAGCGGGTCTTCTGGCAAAAAGCCCTCTCTCATGAAGCCTTTGGAAAACAGTAACACTTGAAACTCGGGTTCCAGTGGCGGCATGCAGCTCACGAGATAGCTGTGCAGCTGTAGCAGTCCTGTGGCGCCTTGCCGAAAGTGCCAAATAACGATCTTCATTGGCCGTCATGGCTCTTGGACGACCTTGCCCAGGCCTTCTCGATATGGATACGGTGTCCTTAAACTGTTTCCACAAATTGCAGACAACACTGGGTGTTACATTGAGCTCTGTAGCAACCTGCATTTGCGATTGCCCAGCCTCTAATCTACTGATGATTCTCCACCTCATTCCGTCATCAATACATTCATGGCAACTCATTTTACCTGATTGCTTATGAAATTGAACCAACTTCTGCAAGAAACACAACGAATGTCGCCGAGGAGTACAAGCGAACTAATCGCGGAAAAAGCCACTCGTGCTTTTCATGCCCTCTGCTGTCACAGTTCCACCCACATGCACGTGTATGCTTATGTATTCGACACTGCAAATTTGCATTCTTGTTCGGCGGCATAATTTGCACCTTTGGTTCCATACTTTTTGTGAAAATCGACAAAATGTGTAAATTCTCTTAATTTTGAACACCAGTGTATTTGCTACCTAATTTTTAACAATAGCAAATTATTAGAAATTGTTCCCATAATAAGTTTTTTTTTTTTCTGGCGGTGGTGGTTTACACTCTGTAACAAAAAAAATAAAAATAAAAAAAATAAAAAAATTGAGGCACTTTAAACTGGCATCGAAACAGTTAGTTTTTTTTTTTTACTACTATTTTCTAATCTAAATCATCTAAAGGGGCTGAAACCAAATGGCAGGGGACTGGCTTACACAGTACGTTTTCAGGTAACACTGTATTGATTCCTTAATAATCAGAAACACTGTTGTAGTAAGTCGAGGACATTTTTACCACTCCTAACGTCTTGGAGGGATTTTCTCCAGCAAAGCCTTACCTTTACTAGCGTCCTCAATATTTTCCATAGTCCATTACTGAATTAAAGCAAATATGTTAATATATATATTTGTTATTTACATATATTAATATATATATAAATAACAAAATTTTGATTATATGTATATTATCAGTCAACAAGTTTTAGTCCTCTCAAAATTTTTTATTGTCCCCCCCCCCGTTCAGAAAAACTCTGAATGCAACACTGATTGTATGGATCACAACATGTATTTCCATATAAGTGGTGGTATGTACCCAAATATTTAATTCTATAGTGCTCGCATACACTTCGAATGTTGTCTTTAATTCTCATTTTTAATAATTTCTGTTGCTCAGGTGAATACCCACAAATTTTAGTCACTTTTTTTAAAGAGCTGTATGATGCATTAGTACAGTCTTCCTCAGTCAAGACATTACTGAATACACTTATGATACACATAATTTCTGAATTTGTAGTATTAATAAAAAAATTGGATTACACAACTTTGAAACTAATTCAGCAAATCTGATTTGCATAGAAATTGTACATATTTACAACACTGATATTATAAATTTGAAACAAAGCTAAGAGGTATTGATGTTTCACCCTCAAAAGTTCAAAACTGACTGAATTGACAGTGGAGTGGAGTTCTGCTATTTGAGGTGGATGATGCAACATCTGATTGTATTGCATTATCCAACACTGAAAGTCCTTCAAATGGACATATCAGACTGCCATGAATGATGACATGTTAGTTTATGATTGCATCGCTTTTCTAAAACCCTTAAAACTGGGCAAAGACATTATATTTTAACAAAAAGACATACAACATGAATGCAAATAAGAATTTGTTGGGAACATTTTTTGGAAACGAAAGGCGGGGGTGGGGGTATTGCAGTTGCATAGTAACAATTACCAGCATTATTACTTTGCAAAACAATTGTATACATTTTTAATGTATTAAAGTAAACATATTTATTAAATGCATGTATTACTAACTATTTCATGTTAGATTAAATGCTAAAAGTAGGACCATATTGCATACCATGAAGGACAAATTTGAATTATCATTATTTCGGAAACAATTGTGAAACACAGAACAAAACTTTGAGAATATTTAGATATGCAATAGAAGATAGTCAAAAAAAAAAAAAAAAAAAAGTGTATACACACTGCTGGCCACCCAAAGTGCAACACCAAGAAGGACACGAGACAGCAAAGCCAGATTTACTGGGCACATAACAGCAGATACAAAGATGAAATGATTGAGCTTACAGGCCCGTGCGACTTGTGGAACACGCAGACATCAATAGTTCATGTGGCCCCCGTGGCTGGCAATAACGGCCACTACACGCCGTGGCATCGAACGAAAGGGGCTTTGGATGTGGGCTTGGGGTATGTCGGTCCAGGCTGCTTCCACACGTTGCCACAGTTCATCAGGCGTAGCTGCGGGTGGTGCTTGCCAGGCCACTCGGTTGCCGATCAGCGATCAGACGTGTTCGATGGGTGACATATTGGGAGAACAGGCGGGCCACGGCAGCAGTGACACCTGGTGGGCCGTGAAGATTTGTTGCGCGATGCGTGCCACGTGTGGGCGCGCATTGTCCTGTTGAAGCGTGGCCGCTGGCAGGTCCTGCAGGTAAGGGAGGACTACAGGCTCCAAAACGTTGGAGATGTAGTGGTGGCTGTTGAGTGTACCGGCGATGCGTACCAGAGGGGTGCGGGTGTCATATCCAATCAAACCATTACGCCAGGCGACGGACCGGTATGGCGATGCATAATACAGGCGTCATACAATCTCTCGCCGTGGTGCCGTCACAGGCGGATCCGACCATCGTGGTGTTGCAGGCAGAAGCGGGATTCATCGGAGAAGACAATGTCGTGCCATTCCGTAGTCCAGGTGCGGCGTTCAATGGCCCACTGCTGCCACACTCGCCAGTGGTGTAACATCAATGGTAATCGGATCAATGGACGCCATGCGAAATGTCCCCGCTCCTGCAGATGTTGTCAAACGGTACGTGCTGACAGGTTGTTGCGCAACACACCCGAATTCCTGCGCTAATGTTCATTATGTGGCGGTGCGAGCAGTCAATGCCCGCCGCACAACATGCCGGTCCTCTCGTTCGGTGGTGTTCTGCGGCTGCGGCAATCACTCACGTCGGTCCATCTGTCCCTCCTGCACCCACCGAATCCATACGTGCCTCACTGTGTCGGGATGTCATCTCACACGGGCGGCGATGTCTCAGTACGATAAACCGCTGTCGCAATAAGCCACTGTTCGTCCTCTGTCGAACTCTGAAACATGCTGAAATGACTGCAGTATTTTGTGACGAGGCATCAGGAAACTTCCCACGCACAGATCTGGCAGCACAACACACTTCCACTACTTACACCCCGCCTTCTGTGCACCCTTCTTATTGTGCTTCTCGGTGGCATGTGGGGCGCACATGATTTGCATATGCCCTGCAATGCTAATCGTGTGCATGTCCTCTCGTGAGCAACGCATGCTCCGAATTTCAAGCCAATCGGATGCTTCCTTCTTGGTGTTGCATTTTGGGTGGCCAGCAGTGTATTTATTGTATCCCCAAAACAGAAATGTTGGCAATGTTTCAGTTATAAAATATTTTCTGAATAACAAAGCTAAGAGGATTAAGAAGCTGCAGTAAATAAATGAAAATGTGACAGCTACTCATTCTGTAGCTGTCACATTTCATTTATTTTACTGCAGCTTCTTATTTAAGGACACAATGTAGCACAATGTCAAATACTGAATTAAAGTTTGGTGAAGAAATGCTGTTTTTGGTTTAAAGAAAAGTCTCATAAGTAATGTATGGTTTCTTTTTCTTCCTTTCCTTTTCAGATGGAAACTTCCAATGGTCCTGTTGATGAGGAAAGCAAAGATAGGTAAATCTTTAAAAAATATGCAGCATTTTATTATATCTGAGTTAAAGTTCTATTGAGTTGCATGTTTTAATTTATCACATTTGGTTATATCATGTGCATTTTGACAATTTATACCATTTATTCTCTTAATAGTTGATTCACCTTTTATTATTATTATTTTAAAAGCATTCACACCCCATAAACAGCCCTTATATGGCTGAACTGCTGACAACAAGGAAATATTCAACTCGTCATATGTATAGTTGGATACATCTGTGCATTTTACACACAGAACTCAGGAGAAATGAAGTCTTTTTCGTTGCCTAGAGGAAAACAGTTTTAATTTTTTATGTCTGCCTTTCACTTGCAGCTATTATCATGTGGTGCTACAATGAGTATCTCTTTCCTCAGGATGTATGTATGTGCATGCCACTTACACATCACATGGCATGAATGTGACTGTTCTTCACCTTAAACATATGCACAGCAACTGATACCTTAAATATCACATAACAGTGACAGACTTCTTAAATTGTGCTAACCAGTAACTTAGAAGATGGAAGATCTCTGTTATTAGTTTTAATAACATCATAGTTGTTTGTTAGTTTTAATAACATCATAGTTATACACTGGGCACACTTTTAATGACACTTGAGCAAAAAGAGGAAAAAAATACTTTTCTTGTATATACTCGTACTGTTGAGAGATGTGCTCCCTAATTATGTGAATCAGCTGGGAGTTGGGAACATTTTATGTATTTTTTAATTGTATAAATAATTGTAAATAATTAATCTGGTCATTGTGAATAATTAAAAGTGCTTTAAAGAGTCAATCAGAGAAAAAAGTCAGATAAATTGCTGGGGATATACATTCCCTTATTTGTTTTAAATGCCTTTGAACTACCCAGATATTGTGGTGGGAATGCAGATGGAATGGCATATGAGAGCAAAACATACCTATATAAACATTGTTGGCCATTGCCCTGCATCCAATAGAAAAATTGTTGAGTAGAAAACAATACCACTAAGCTATCATACACTCCAAATCACTGGCTTCAGGAAAAAAAGGGGCTGGCAAATTGGTAATGGAGTCTGAAATTCCCAGTTTTGCTGGATGGGAAAGATGCAAAGTGAGACATTTGTACCATGTAAACATAGAAATCGAGCAAAAACACACAAAGTCATGTATGGTAAAAAGGTTTGTTTAGCAGTAGCTTTCAGTCATCCTACGATCTTGATCACTCGCAGGGTATTTCTGGATGGGCTGGTTGCCAGAACTACAATTTGAAGTTGGGGTGTTGGAACTGTTGCCAGATTTTAGTAGAGAGATCCAAATAAATGGGATTTGGTGAGGGGTCTCTGAACTGCAGTTTTAGGTGAACAAAATTCCAATGCTTTCTTAAAAAGCAGAGATGCTTTGTTGATGAATGGGGCAACTTTTTTGTTTCTTTCCAGATGGGAACTGCAGAGGTGTCTTCAAGGGTTAGTGCAGATAATGCTGTCTTTGGAAGACCATTGGAAGCATCTTTTTTTGTGTTCACTGGATGGGAAAGATGCAAAGCTTGTATTGATGTTTTGGTATGTGCTTCCAATATACACTGATAGACCAGAGGAAGTTGAAATAGAAATAGCATAAACTCCAGGGGTGAGACAGGATTCCTGTCTTTAAGCAGGCACTTTATTGCAGCAGGGTTTGGTTTCATTGTGAGAGTGTAGCTCATTGTTTTGAAGAGTTTACACATCTTATAAGAGAAGGATCCATGGAAAGGGATGGAACCAATGAATGGTGGTTTTTCCATTAGTATTGGTGAGAGAGCAGACAGATTTTTCAAATAGGAATTTTGGAGGAATTTCTCAATTGTAGAAGGTGGGAACTGATGGGCTTCAGCAATTTTCTTTATGGTGTCAATTTCTTCATTTAAGGAAGATTCAGTGTTTCAGACAATCCTGACACAATTAACATAAGTTTTTAAGGCGACAAATTTGTGAGCAGTGGGGGAGTGGGATGAAAATGGAATTATGTTTATTATTGTAGAGGGTTTTCTGTTGATAGAGCTACAGAACAGATATAATGGGATTATGTTTGTTATTGCAGAGGGTTTTCTGTAGACAGATCTACTTTAGACAGGTCTATGAAAACCCTCTGCAATAACAAACATAATCTCATTAGATCTGTTCTGTAGCTCTATCTACAGAAAACCCTCTACAATAACAAACCTAATCCTATTTTCATCCCACTCCCCCACTGCTCACAAATTTGCCACCTTAAAAACTTATGTTAATCATGCCAGGAATGTCTGCAACACTGAATCTTCCTTCAATGAAGAAATTGACACCATAAAGAAAATTGCCAAAGCCCATCAATTTCCACCTTCTACAATTGAGAAATTCCTCCAAAATTCCCATTTGAAAAATCTATCTGCTTTCTCACCAGTACTAATGGAAAAACCACCATTCATTGTTCTATCCCTTTCCATGGATCCTTCTCTTATAAGATGTGTAAACTCTTCAAAACTATGAGCTACACTCTCACAGTGAAACCAAACGCTGCTGCAATAAAATGCCTGCTTAAAGACAGGGATCCTGTTTCACCCCTGGACACCCCTGGAGTTTATGCTATTCTCATTTCAACTTCCTCTGGTTTCTCAGTGTATATTGGAAGCACATAGTGAAGCATCAATTAAAGACTTAATGAACACAAAAAAGATGTTTCCAATGGTCATCCAAAGACAGTATTATCTGCACTAACCCTTAAAGACACCTCTGCAGTTCCCATCTGGAAAGAAACAAAAAAATGTTGCCCCATTAATCAACAAAGCATCTCTGCATTTCCAAGAAAGCACTGAAATTTTGTTCACCAAAAACCGCAGTTCAGAGACCCCTCACCAAATCCCATTTATTGGGATCTCTCTACTAAAATCTGGCAACAGTTCCAACACCCCAACTTCAAATTGTAGTTCTGGCAACCAGTCGATCGCTGGTGATCAAGGTCCATATGATGACCGAAAGCTACTGCTAAACGAACCTTTTTACCATACGTGACTCTGTGTGTTTTCGCTCGATTTCTATGTTTATGTGTTATTGTCATGTGAAGCCTGAGTTTTAAACCATTTGTTCCCTGGATCACAATTAACAATGCACTCAGTTTGCTGACAGAATCCAGAGGCAACAAAGCTGAAGTAAAGTAGAAAATAATCAGTTGCACCCCAAGTTCTCAATGAGACAGTCAACCCTAGCTGGAACAGGGCCCACAGAGGTAGCAGCTCAGAGAAGAAAAGCTTGGTTAAATGCCTGTTCATAGATGATTCATTTAGAAATGTAACTGCACAGAAGATATCCCACCACAACCATGGCAAGCACAGTGTTTTATACATAAGAGCAAGCAGAGCAGGGGATAACTAGCCAGTAGTTTAAGTTTTTGCCAAGGCATCATTACATCGAGAACAGTTGGCCAGCAAAAGTTCAGAGTTCAGTAACTCCTATACACTGTGCTCTCTGTAGGGAGGGAGGGAGGGAAAGAGGGGCGAGCATTCTACTGCCTCACCCATGAAGCTCAAACTTAACTTCTTGGGGTCCATCAGAGAGAGAAGGAAAATCCTCCCTTCTTACCTATGAGAATACTAGTAGGGAGGGTAGAGTTCGCATTCCATGGAAATGGATGCTACCTGTTTTATCCTAACAGAATATCAACTACTGTTAAATGAAGTGTGGATCTGTTCTCAAATGCAGGTAGTGAAAAACTTGAATTGAGCAAGTACTATGGAGTTTATTTCATCTGGAATCCCTGTTTTATGCACATGATTTAGATGTGACAACCAATTAGGTGCTTTAAATATGTGCTACAAAAAAGAATGATACTGATGCCAGGTGTTTGGGCACAAGTGCAACACAGTGGATAATTGACATCATAGAAATTATAAGTAACATGCTTTTATTTCTGTTCCTTGCATGACTGCATTGGGTGGATGTGCCCAAGAGTCAGGAGCTGATAATAACCATAAGAATGATAAGAATAATTGACATAGACACCTAGCTGTTTGCACCTGGTAAGAATCATCATTCAAGAATTAGTTCAAACAGGTGTTTGTTTTAGCTGTTACAGATGCAGAAAACTGAAGTTGTGGTTATTAGGTTATTACCACAGCTTCATCATTTTGTTATTGTCATTTGCACTGTTAAGAATAAATGTATGTAGCATACATGAGCATATCTCTGCATTTGCTTTAGAAACATACATGAGATTTTTCTGCAGATTTGCAAAATTTTGCTTTTTTTTTTTTTTTTTTTTTTTTTTCCAATCGTTTAAGTTATTTCCGCGATTGATGCAAAACTGAAGAGAAATTTTGGGGGAATTAGTGGAAAGGGAGGGGTTGTTTTCCATCTGGGGAATGGTATTTTGTCTTTCAAAAATTTCATAAATGGTGTAAAGATTTTCCTCATAATCATAATTTTTTTTTTTTTTTTTTGTGATGTTGCCTGTATCCAGTATTGTTTTCAAATATCATTTTATTGTATGAATGTTTGTATTTTGGCATGAAACTAGGCAACAAATCCTGGAAATGTAAGTTAGACAGCCCCAAAATTTCCCTGTAATCTTCAGGCATGAGATACTTCCACAGATTTGAGGAATTCCACCTTTCCGTTATCATTTGAGTCATTCTCAATATCGCTGCACAACTGAACAGAAAATTTTCAGAGATTGGCATTGCAGGGCAGTCTTTTTCTGTTTGAGGACAGAATTCCATCTTTTGAAACTTTCGAAAATGGAAGTTAGACTGAGTGAAGATTTCTCCTGTAATTGTGATTTTTTTCTCTTGCAATGTTCCTTCTGCCAAGTATTGTTGTTAAATATAATTTTATTTCATAAATATTTACATTTCAGTTACATTTCAGCTTGAAAGGGGGGGGGGGCATTTTCGAAAAACGGAAGTCGGACAGAGCGAAGATTTCTGCCCTTCCCCCTCGCAATTTTTCCACTATCCTGTGTTGTTGTTAAATGTAATTTTCTCCGTAAATGTTTGCATTTAAGCTTTCTAAGGGAGGGAAACATTTCTGAAAATGGAAGTGACAAAGTTGGAAAATTTGTTAGAATTGATGCATAATGTTTGAAAGTATTCATATTCTCAAAGTTACATCACTTATCTAAAACAAAAGCTTTGAGATCATGCATTCATGGTCCTCAGGCTAAAAATTCTTTCAGCATTATGGAGAAAATTATTGTTATCAGAGAGCATAAAAAAACAAAAACAGGCAATAATGAAGAAATGGGAAGGGAAAGATATCAGCTGAAAGAAAAATTAAGCAATGCAATGGATGCTGCACACCTGCAGAATTAACAAAAGACAAACATGGCTGTGGAAGTTACTGAGAAGAAAGCAAGGCTTGCTCGCAAAAGAAAATTTTAACTTGATGGTGTAAACAAGTACAAGAAAAAAAAAAAAAACTGTGTTTATAGCAATGTCTATTAAAACCATTTTGTTTTGTTTTGAATTTATTAATTTTATATTGTAAATACAGTGAGGTGCACCAGTTTAATATTTACATAAATAAATTACAGTGAAGAATTCCATCTTGCAGATGCTGCATTATATTCACACTTCCTCAGCAATTTTTGATTTTTCATCCGATTAAAAAGTTCAGCTCTTTTTTCTTTCTTGTCAGTCTCATGTATGATTTTTGTAGTATAATATAAAAATGAAATGTTTATATTTCTGTACTGACCTTCCGTAACAAAATAGCGCTTTATCCAACTTACAAAGATACTTCAGAAATTAATGTAGGGGAATAAAATAACTCACCTTAATAAAGGTAATGAAATAAAAGGATGAAGAAGCACTTAAAAAACATATCTTTACTTAATCTAGAACACTCACAGCACATTGAAGGAATAAAAGATAAATGAAAGTTTTGACTACATTGAATAAAATACAGAGCCCAACAAAACACATACTGTTTTTGTGAAAGATCACAGCAGAAAAAGAACAGTGCATATAGAAAGAAGTGAGTTCCTTGTCTTACAGATGACTGGGAACTAATCATGTGTCACTGTCAGCACACAATGCTGTGAAGTAAGAAATAATCAACAAACAACTTTCTTCACACGTGAAAACAGTGTGCAACTGCTGTAAGTCAGTATGATTTATTTTTCCAACATTTTGCTCTGTAAACTTAAGTTGTTCGTGGCTCAGTAGAGTTTGCATACTTAAGGACCTCTAATCAAAAGTTTCTGACAAATAAAACTTACACTATTAAAAGTAAATGACATACAAGATACAACTTGGAGACGTCCAGGTCTAAAATCACTATTGGAACTAGTTGTGAAGTAGGGATGTTTCCTGAGATGTGCATCAATATTTTAAATGATTGTTAATAAACAATTTGTTCTTTGACTTACTCTTAAGGAATAAAATTAAGTATGAAATACCAGCATTCATCTTTGGGTATCATTCTTTATTAGAGTTGAGTAATTCTGAAATGCTTATTTTGACAAAGGAAGCCCTACAAATTTTCACATGAAATGTTATATAAATGAATTCATGACTTTTCATCTACACAAACAGGACTTCTTCAAAGAGCTCATTCACTGTGATGAATGTGGCATGTCCCTAAAATGCTATACAGGTCTTAGAACAATCAGCATTTGAGACATACTTTTGCCCTTTTCGGGACCCAGCATTTCCTTTGGATGGCACAAATATTTGTTCATGTTTATCACGCTATCTCCATTACTGGAAAACAGAATGAAAAATTTCTTCAGTTTATTGTGTAACAAGTGTGATCAAGATTTTCAAATTTTTCATAGTACAGAATTTCCACAAGGTCATGTGTAATGTGCTTGAACAAGTACATCATGATCGTGTTTATATATATGGATAGTTATGTATATAAATAACATATAATGCTGTTTATATGTGTATATATGGATTGTTTATATGTCTGGATATAGTTGTATTGTTGGTTTATTTTCTAAGCCTTCATGATATTCTGAGGTACCGTGGAATGACCTGAGTTGGATGATTTTAAATTTTTTTCAAAGGTGTCTCATCAATAACATTTGAAACTCAGGTGGCCTCACTTTTGCATTTTAATTTGGATAACTGCAGTGGTTAAAAAAGATTCTGTTCAACACATGTTTAACACTGTGCAGTTTTCATATGGCTTGACCTTTTCCTTTCACATTTGCTTGTACAGAATTATTGTCTTCATCTCATACATGTATAGTATTTGAATAGTATTTGGCCTGGTTTTTTTTGCACATATAACAGAATACAAAGAAATGTATTATTGCTGCTGATAATAATAACAACAGAAAAAGAATGCCTTGCTACTTTTTCCCTTGTATCTTTCCTTTTTAATTTTTGTATGCCAGTTGGAAGGTTTTGTTTCTCAAAAGCATCACTATCTGACATATGATTGACTTTGCACTTTCAATTGACATATTGATCTGGACCCCAATATCACAGAATGTAACATCTTTCTATGTGATCTCTCATTTCCCATGTAACAAATGTCCAATCCACCTCAATATGTTATCAACATTTTTTACTTCTAAAGAAGTATGTAACTCAATTTTAATGTCTGCATTACTAATTATATTGTACCACTGAATCTACTACCTGCTTGTCCTAAAAGAGGATAGGTCTAAATACATAGTTTTGAACAGCTGGTAAGGGACATTTCTGCCTTGCAGATTTTTTTTTTTTTTTGTCTAATTTGTTATCCATGGTTCGTATGCTCCTTGAAAACCTTGAAAAGTTCTTGAAAAATAAAAGTTCATTTTCAAGTCCTTGAAAGAACTTGAAAAAGTTTAAGCCTCCATAAATAGTACTTGAAAAAAAAATGTTTTGTTTTTTTAAGTATTGGTATGAAAGAGTATATGTAAAATAATTGTTTGTGCTTAAAAGTTGTATAGGATAATTTCTGTGTAGTTCTGATAAGAACACCAAGCTGATCAAATAACGCTGAACGCAAGTACCTTGGCTGCGACATCACTAAAAAGTAAAACGTCAGCTATGGGAGTAAAATAAGTGGAATGATGTATTCATGAATTGTGATGGGCTTCTGTTGACTGGGGTTAAGGAGCATACTCTCTTGGGGCAGGGTGGAACTTCTAGGATTCGCCTGTGCTTCATGCGTGGACCCTTCGTTTCCTGGCTGCATTAAAAAAAATGCATCAAAAATAAAAAGTTAAAGCAAACAATAAATATCATACCAGCAGATGAATATGAAAGTAATGTAGCCTTTCGAAATATTCCACAAAGTAAAAAGATTTTGAAAAACACCAAAACAGAGGGGCAATTCAAAGTTAATAAATAAACTTTGAATTGCCCCTCAAACTTAGCTGGAATGGACACACCTTCAATGACCAACCTGTTGCTACAAAGGGCAACAGGTTGGTCATTGAAGGTGTGCCCAGTCCAACTAAGTTTAACAAATTGAACTTTTTAAAATACCTACCTACTGACAGACGAACAGCATACACATATGATAATTTAGTTTCAAAAAATCCTTAAAAAGTGCTTGAATTTATCTTGCTTGGAAGAGTATGAACCTTGTTATCAAGCTTGTCTTTTTTCTCATTTAGTATCTCCAAATAATTAAAAACTGTTGCCTGTTATAGCCCCTTTCCATGTGCTACAAAATTATTAGGTTTTGGGTTTGTTGTCGAATTACTGATTTAGAATTCCCAACTTTTTTGTGATAATGAATTTTTTATAAGTCCTATTCAGTTGACTGATGCTATACTACACATAACATGCTTATTATCTTAGAAATTCTCACTGAGTCCTCAGTGCACAACAAATATCTGATGCCAGCATCACCATCTACTAAGTTATTTTTTTAACCAGTTTATTTGTACAGATGCAAAAGAAAAAGATGACCCTTACATCTATGATGTATCCCAAAATTAATGTTAAAACACTTACTCTCAATCCTGGTTGCTGTAAGATTCTTGGTATGAAGGTGATTGCCTTCAAGTGCTTGCATTTCACTCCATGACATTTTGACACACTGTGAATAACTTAATAAATCCATAAGTATATTGAATAGCCTGGGTGACATTACATATCATTTGCTCAACTCCTGCACCAATGGAAAACCAGTTCAGTGAAACACCCTTTACACCCACACACACTTTTCTGCAATCATGCATAGCTTTCATACATTCAAGAAGATTATCGGTTATACCATAATTATTCAAGACCTTCAACAAAAGCAGCATAAACTTTCCAACAGACTGATACTTCTTTATCATTAATAAACTAGATCTAAATATTTCATATTTCTCCAAAATCAGAAGCTTTTCATATTTATTGTTATCTTTATATATATAGAACTGAAGAACAGGTTCTCTGCTTTAGAAGGCCTAACATCGGAAGAAGTGGACATCTCTGAAGTTAACAGAAAAGTAACCAAAGCTATTATGGAAACAGCAACAAAATTAACTGGGTCTAAGAACAAGTTGCATGTGAACAAATTATCAGGAAAAACCAAAATGTTGATGCAAAAAAGAAGAGAGATGAGGACAACTAAAGAAGATGTGACTTCCAAAGTGGAATATATAGAGCTATGCAAGACAGTAAGAAAAAGTATCACTGAAGACGTAAGGAAATTCAACTGTGAACTAGTGAGGAAAGCAATTGAAAACAACCAAAGCCCAAAGATGGCAAAGGGTCATCTCAGTAAGGGAAGAAAACAGATTATGGCATAGACAAAAGAAGATGGTTCTGTAACAAGAAATAGAAGTGCAATTTTGTCAAGAGTGAAAGATTTCTACTCAAAGTTCTATGAAAGGGATGATGCATGTACTCCAGACATCATGGAAGGTACCAGTACTAGAGTTCTTTCAGTCCTCCCAAAAGAAGTTGCACATGCAATCAAGAACATGAAGCGAGGAAAAGCTCCAGGAGAAGATGGAATTACTGTAGACATCATACAAGAAGCAAGTGGAGAAATCGAAACAGTACTCGCCCAAATTTTCACTCGATGCCTTAATGAAGGAAAGATTCCTGAGGATTGGAACACCGCTACAATGATCCTGCTACATAAGAAAGGTGACATTGAGGATCTCGGAAACTACAGACCTATCAGCCTCCTATCAGTATTTTATAAAATCTTCACTAAAGTTCTTTCACACCGCTTGAAGGTAACACTGGACATGGCTCAACCGAGAGAACAAGCTGGATTCAGGAGTGGCTACAGCACAATAGATCATATCCACGTGCTGAGAGAATTAATTGAAAGAGCGAGGGAATATGAACTTCCATTGTGCATGGCTTTTATCGATTATGAAAAAGCCTTTGATTCGGTGAAACCACCAGCAGTTACAATGGCTCTGAAAACCTGCGGTATTGAAGATGCATACATTAATATTATTAATAACATCTATGAAAATGCAAGTGCAAAGATTAGGCTGTTTGAAAATACAACACACGTAAAAATTGGAAAGGGAGTGAGACAAGGTGACGCCATATCTCCGAAGCTCTTTAATGCCACATTGGAGGGTGTTTTTCAGTCGCTGAGCTGGGAAAACAAGGGGATAAAGATTAATGGAGATTATCTAACCCACCTTCGTTTTGCTGATGACGTAGTCATTTTTGCAACTACCCCATCAGAGCTGCAGAGTATGATCCAGGAACTTGCTGACAAGAGTAAAGAAGTGGGATTAAAAAATGAACTTTCAGAAGACAAAAGTGATGTTCAATGCTTTTACAAGAAATGAAGATTTATCGATTGATGGAGAAAAGCTGGAGATAACGGACACGTACGTTTATCTTGGACAGCAGATATCAAGTGAGGGTCACATTGATGAAGAAATTAATCGGCGTACAAAACTTGCCTGGAGAGCTTTTGGAAGAAACAGCATAATTTTCAAGAGCAATATGCCATTATGTCTTAAAAGAAAAGTGTTTGATCAATGCATCCTTCCAGTGCTTACGTATGGTGCAGAGACGTGGACCTTAACTAAAAGAGACATACAAAGGCTGCAGACAACTCAAAGAAGCATGGAGAGGTGCATGCTTGGTGTAACCAGGAGAGATAAGAAGAGGAACTCGTGGATCCGAAAAATGACAAGAGTGGAAGACATCATGATCAGAGTTAAATCCCTGAAATGGCAATGGGCTGGACATACTGCCAGAAGGACAGATCATCGATGGACAGCAGAAATTTTAGATTGGATTCCAAGGACAGGAAAAGACCCAGAAGAAGACCACATGGGAGATGGGTGGATGAAATTCGAAAGTATGCAGGGGTGACATGGAGGAGACTGGCACAAGACAGACCGTTGTGGAGGAAACTTGGGGAGACCTTCGTCCAGCAGTGGATTGATAATGGTTGACAATGATGATGATGATGATATATATATATATATACACTAAAACTCTAAATACCAAACTCACAAGAAAATGGCATCAAAAATTGTAAAAAAAAATATATTACAAGAAAAAAAAAAAGAACACAAGCACACACACCCAGAGGGGCGATGCAGCAGACCGAACTGTGCTCAAAAATACAATGTAAAATATATTAAAAATCGCAAATCTAAAAACTTTTTTAGATTTGTGATTTTAATATATTTTACATCGTGTATATATATATTATGCACCCACCACAAGTCATCCTGAAGAGAAATTGAAGAATTTTATGAGGAAATTTGTCATCTAAATAATAAAGGTAAGCAGCACTTAAAGATAATTATGGGAGATTTCAATGCAAGAATAGGGCAACGGCAACAGAATGAAACTTCAGTAGGTAAATTCGGTCACGGCAACAGAAACCAGGGTGGAAATACTCTCGTAGAGTTTGCAGAGGCAGAAGGGTTTTTCATCTTGAACTTTTTTTCAAGAAAAAGCCACACAGGAAATGGACATGGAGACATCCAAATGGGATGACAAGTGAAATTGATTTCATTATGTGTAACAAAAAATTCGTCATAGAAGACTGCAGTGTGCTAAACAAGTTCAACACAGGTAGTGACCATAGATTGGTGAGATGTAAGATGCACCTCAACACTAAACTCGAACGTAGCAAGCTCATAAGACAAACAAAATGTATTGACATAACCAACCTTAAAAAACACCATAATACCTTCAAGTTGGAACTCAAGAACAGATTCTCTGCTTTAGAAGGCCTAACATCGGAAGAAGTGGATATTTCTGAAGTTAACAGAAAAGTAACCAAAGCTCTTATGGAAACAGCAACAAAATTAGCTGGGTCTAAGAGCAAGTTGCATGTGAACAAATTATCAGGAAAACCCAAAATGTTGATGCAAAAAAGAAGAGAGATGAGGGCAACTAAAGAAGATGTTACTTCCAAAGTGGAATATATAGAGCTATGCAAGACAGTACGAAAAAGTATCACTGAAGACGTAAGGAAATTCAACTGTGAACTAGTAAGGAAAGCAATTGAAAACAACCAAAGCCTAAAGATAGCAAAGGGACATCTCAGTAAGGGAAGAAAACAGATTATGGCACTGAGAAAAGATGATGATTCTGTAACAAGAAATAGAGGCGAAATTTTGACAAGAGTGAAAGATTTCTACTCCAAATTATATGAAAGGGATGATACATGTACTCCAGACATCATGAAAGGTACCAGTACCAGAGTTCCTCCAGTCCTTCCAGCAGAAGTTGCACATGCAATCAAGAACATGAAGCGGGGAAAAGCTCCAGGAGAAGATGGAATTACTGTAGACATCATACAAGAAGCAAGTGGAGAAATTGAAACAGTACTCGCCCAAATTTTCACTCGATGACTTAATGAAGGGAAGATTCCTGAGGATTGGAACAACGCTACAATGATCTTGCTACATAAAAAAGGTGACATTGAGAATCTCAGGAACTACAGACCTATCAGTGGTTTATAAAATCTTCACTAAAGTTCTTTCACACCGCTTGAAAGTAACACTGGACATGGCTCAACAGAGAGAACAAGCTGGATTCAGGAGTGGCTACAGCACAATAGATCATATCCACGTACTGAGAGAACTAATTGAAAGAGCGAGGGAATATGAACTTCCATTGTGCATTGCTTTTATCGATTATGAAAAAGCCTTTGATTCGGTGAAACCATCAGCAGTTACAATGGCTCTGAAATCCTGCGGTATTGAAGATGCATACATTAATATTATTAATAACATCTATGAAAATGCAAGTGCAAAGATTCGGCTGCTTGAAAATACAACACACATAAAAATTGGAAAAGGAGTGAGACAAGGTGACACCATATCTCCGAAGCTCTTTAATGCCACATTGGAAAATGTCTTTCAATCACTGAACTGGGAAAACAAAGGGATAAAGATTAATGGAGATTATCTAACCCACCTTCATTTTGCTGATGACATAGTCATTTTTGCAACTACCCCATCAGAGCTGCAGAGTATGATCCAGGAATTTGCTGACAAGAGTAAAGAAGTGGGATTAAAAATGAACTTTCAGAAGACAAAAGTGATGTTCAATGCTTTTTCAAGAAATGAAGATTTATCGATTGATGGAGAAAAGCTGGAGATAACAGACACGTACGTTTATCTTGGACAGCAGATATCAAGTGAGGGTCACATTGATGAAGAAATTAATTGGCGTATAAAACTTGCCTGGAGAGCTTTTGGAAGGAACAGCATAGTTTTCAAGAGCAATATGCCATTATGTCTTAAAAGAAAAGTGTTTGATCAATGCATCCTTCCAGTGCTTACGTATGGTGCAGAGACGTGTGGACCTTAACTAAAAGAGACATACAAAGGCTGCAGACAACTCAAAAAAGAATAGAGAGGTGCATGCTTGGTGTAACCAGGAGAGATAAGAAGTTGAACTCGTGGATCCGGAAAATGACAAGAGTGGAAGACATCATTATCAGAGTTAAATCCCTGAAATGGCAATGGGCTGGACATACTGCCAGAAGGACAGACCGTCGATGGACAGCCAAAATTTTAGATTGGATTCCAAGGGACAGGAAAAGACCCAGAATAAGACCACATGGAAGATGGGTGGATGAAATTCGAAAGTATGCGGGATTGACATATAGGAGACTGGCACAAGACAGACCGTTGTGGAGGAAACTTGGGGAGACCTTCGTCCAGCAGTGGATTGATAATGGTTGACAATGATGATGATGATGATATATACACAAGGATAAAGATTTCTGGAAAAGAAGTATGATGTGAAGATGTGATATTGTATGATAGTGTGGTTGATAGAGAATGTTTGTGTTAACTTTACACAATTAATCTATGATGTGGTAGCATGTGGAATTGCATCGGCTGCATAGTGAAGGTGATTTAGTGAGAGCATGTGAAATTGCATCGGCTGCATAGTGAAGGTGATTTAGTGAGAGCATGTGGAATTGCATCGGCTGCATAGTGAAGGTGATTTAGTGAGAGCATGTGGAATTGCATCGGCTGCATAGTGAAGGTGATTTAGTGAGAGCATGTGCAAACTGTTCATTGTGATGTAGTTTGAATAAAGAATGAACACAAGGTTCATGTGCAATCGAGGAAAGACTGATACAGAAATGCTACAAACCTTGAAAAACTGTTCATGGTGATACTGTTCTGAACAAATTGCCAACTACTGGTGCAACTGTTTCAAGAGTAGGCTGGATTCATTGGAAGAATACCCCAAGTCATGGGACAAATATATTGCAGGAATTGTTGTAAAAGAAGATTGCAATCATGCTACTCTATTCCATTTATCAAACTCACATCTTGTGACAACCAGCTGTTTTCTTGACCACTATGTGCTGTGAGGTCAATATTGTGTAACATTAAAGGAGTACAGTGTAACACAATGGTCAGTATCCCAAGGAACCCTGCAACAATTGCTTCCAAGAATGGTTGAGCTGTTTGAGTGAGTTGTTTGAAGGCAATTAAGTTGCTTTGTGCTGCACAGCAGGTGTATATGACTTATGGCTTGATTCCGGAAACTTCTGATGTGTCCTTGTATGATGGTTATCCTAAAAGTAATGCATTTTTGCTAATAATTCCTGTAATTTTAGAAATACACAGTGCGTCAAAGAATTTTTAAGACTGGCACTAGATTTCAGCCTACGGTGGTGCCACCAGTGTAATCGCGAATGCATTATAAACCGTGACCATCTGCTTGCTTTCTGCCAAAAGTACTGCGCAGTTGTTAAAGTAACTCAAAGGATACGGCCGTTCATTAGAGAAGTAAAATTATTTTCATGTTGAATTATTAAGATAGAACAAAGGGCTGTTATTAAATTTAACGCAAAACTTGGTAAAAGTGCCTCGGAAACGTACCAAATGATGAAACAAGTTTACGGTGAGTTTTGTTTAAGTAGATCAAATGTTTTCCTGTGGCACAAACGTTTTTTGGACGGAAGAGATACGCTAGAAGATGATAAGCATACCGGAAGATCAAGTTCATCTAGGGCACCTGAGATTATTGAAAAAGTGCGTGATTTTGTGGAAAACAATCGATGTGCGTCACTAAGGTTGATGGAAGAGTCTTTAAACATCAACAAAGAAATGATTCGAACCATCCTGCATGAAGATTTGGGCAAAACAAAAGTCTGTGCTAAATTTGTTCCACACACGTTAACCAATGAACAAAAATCAAGGAGAAGTGCACATTGCAGAGACATCATTTCAGCCGCTGAAAATGATCCAAACTTCTTAAAATCGATTGTTACAGGTGATGAAACATGGTGTTTTCAATATGATCCTAAAACAAAGCGACAAAGTGCGGAATGGAAGTAAAAAACTCAGCCCAAGCTAAAAAAACAAGAAAAGTTCCATCAAAAATCAAAACAATGCTCATTACATTCTTTGATAGTAAGGGTATTATCCACAAAGAATTTGTTCCAAGTGGACAAACAATTGCTGGTGAGTTTTATTTAAATGTTTTGAGGCATTTGATGGGCAGAATTTGTCGCATTTGTCCAGAATATCGAGATGAAAACAGTTGGTGTTTGGTGCACAATAATGCACCCAGTCATTTTGAATCATCCACCATATTCGCCTGATTTAGCACCCTGCAACTTTTCTTTATTCCCAAAACTTAAAATGACGTTCAAAGAGTGTTATTTTGATGATTTTTCGACCATACAAACAGCTTCGACGCATGCTTTGGAGGCAATTCCGCAAAGTGAACTGGAACAGGCATTTGAATCATTATTAAATCGCTGTAACAAGTGTATTGAAGCCGGAGGGACTTATTTTGAATAACAAACCAAAAAAATTATAATTTCTTGTTTCTATTTTGTTTTACAGACCCAGTCTTAAAAATTCTTTGCCACACTGTGTACATACATGAAAGTTTGCATAAATCTACATTAACCTTCTGAGTCAGTGTGTGTTTGACTGGTCAAGTATATGTTGTTGTGTTTAGACTGGTAAATGCAAATGATGGATATTCTCCTAAAGTAAAGACCTGTTATAGAGTTTCAGAAAATGGAAGGTTGCAGGGTGACAGATATCCAGGCGAGGCTGAAAAAGGTTCGTTGAAAACAATTGACATCAACAATGTCAGAAGATGGATGATGAGGCTTCAAGCAGGAAAAACCTCAGTGGACAGCAGGCAGTAGAGCAGAAAGCCTTCAACCACAGTCATTAATGACAACCAATAGTAGGCTGATGAACTCATTTGGAGGGATCAGCGTGTGACCATTTGGGAGAAATGTGATGGCTTGCATTATGGTCATAGTGCTGTGGAAATAGTTGTCATGACCTGGGATATCGGGAAGTGTGGGGGGAATGTGGGTTCTATGCCAGTTAACTCAGGAGCATCATGACCAAAGGGTTGAAGTATGCAGAGATCTGTTGGGGATGTTTGATGCAAACCAGGGCACTTTCCAATGTGGCTGCTGAAAATTAAACCTGGGCATTTCTTTATGACTCAGGGACATAAAGCAGTCTGTGGAATGGAAAGTTCAAACACAGCATTAATAACAACAACAAAAAAAGTGATGGCAATTTTCTGGAATGTCAGAGGCATCATTCTTTTTTCAGGCATAATTCTTTTTGATTTTCTTGAACAAGAAGGCACTATATTGTGACACAATAATGAAAAGGAATGGCAGAAATCCATAGATATGATAACAACTGACAAATACATGTATCTTTCAATTGATATTGAGATAGGAAGAGACTAGATATGCTTCTTCATTCTATCCCCTTACACCGCAACAATGCCCAACCTCACATTTCATTTCAAACATATGGGACCATTACTGAAATGGGCTGACCAGTAATCCCACATTTGCCTTTCATTGCTGATTAGGCACCCTCTGACTTTCACCTGTTTAGTTCCATGAAGAAAAGTCTCTGTGGTCAGTGTTTAGAAATAATGATGAAGCTCATATTGAGAAATGGCTTCCTAGTTTAATTGAATTAATAATCTAAAGCAACTTATGGGAATTTACTAGGAAATTTTTTATCATTTATAGCAAATTTTCGGAGAAAACTCTTCTCCTTCTTCAGGCTCTCTTGTTGTTGTCACTTTTTTGCTTGTCACTATCATGGTTACGGTTTACCTTGACGATTCTACGGTTAACCTTGACGGTTTAGAGTTATTTTTCAACAAATCCTGCCAGATGTTAGGCAGGGAAAATCCTTTGCAGTCATTGATGATGGAATTTTGATTTTTCTCAATCTCTATTCCTTCTTTCAGTTTTCTTTTTTGGAAATTGCTTTGGAAACTGATTACTTTAAGGGAATTCCAATCCATGCTGTGCCCAGTTTCTCTAACATGCCTATCTAATCCAGTCTTGTTGGAGCAATTTTTTATAGCTATTTTATGCTCAGCTATACGAGTTTCTAGTCTGCGACCTGTTTCACCTATGTAAGATAGTCCAAAACTACAATTTACTTCATAAACTACTCCTTGCACTTTTAAAATATCTTCTTCTCTTTGAACTATTTTAGGGAAAAATTTTTTAACTTTGTTCTCTAAACTTGGAGCTAGCCTAATATTGTATTTTTTACTAATTCTCTTTAAAGCCTCAAATAAACCTTTGTGATAAGAAATTTTTCTAGTGAATTTTACTTCTTGCTTTTGTGGGTTCTTCGTACCATTAAAATTCAGAAGCTTCTCAATTTCTTCTTTAGGATAGTTATTTTCTGCAAGTATGACTTTAAGCTCTTCTTTATGGGCTTCTTTTTTATCTGCAGTAGAAACTATTTTATTAATTTTTCTAAAAACTGACTTGCTACATTTTTCTTAATAGAAACTGGATGATACGAATTGAAATCCAGTAGTCTTTTAGTATTCATTCGTTTTTTATACCAACTAGTGAGGAATTTTTCATCTTCATAATAGATAGTAATATCTAAGAAGTTTATTCTTCTTTCTTTTTGAAGTTCAATAGTGAACTTAAGGGAATCATCTAATTCATTGAATGAGTCTAGAATTCTTTCTGGAACAATTTCTGAGCTATCTATTATAAATAAGATGTCATCCATGTATCTGCTATATAAGCAGAAGTATGTGGGTTGTACTAGGAAAAAACATATTAGTAGGAATTTTTGAAATGCTTACTTTCTCTTTGCAGAACAACTACTTTCAATTTGGGAAAACTTTTTTTCATTCAAAAATCGGGGCTAGCTATGGGCTCCCCACTCTCCCCACTCTCCCCACTCTTAGCTAACTATTATGTGGGAAAACTAGAAGAAAAGATACTAGTACAACCCACATACCTCTGCTTATATAGCAGATACATGGATGACATCTTATTTATAATAGATAGCTCAGAAATTGTTCCAGAAAGAATTCTAGACTCATTCAATGAATTAGATGATTCCCTTAAGTTCACTATTGAACTTCAAAAGAAAGAAGAATAAACTTCTTAGATATTACTATCTATTATGAAGATGAAAAATTCCTCACTAGTTGGTATAAAAAACGGATGAATACTAAAAGACTACTGGATTTCAATTCGTATCATCCAGTTTCTATTAAGAAAAATGTAGCAAGTCAGTTTTTAGAAAAAATTAATAAAATAGTTTCTACTGCAGATAAAAAGAAGCCCATAAAGAAGAGCTTAAAGTCATACTTGCAGAAAATAACTATCCTAAAGAAGAAATTGAGAAGCTTCTGAATTTTAATGGTACGAAGAACCCACAAAAGCAAGAAGTAAAATTCACTAGAAAAATTTCTTATCACAAAGGTTTATTTGAGGCTTTAAAGAGAATTAGTAAAAAATACAATATTAGGCTAGCTCCAAGTTTAGAGAACAAAGTTAAAAAAATTTTCCCTAAAATAGTTCAAAGAGAAGAAGATATTTTAAAAATGCAAGGAGTAGTTTATGAAGTAAATTGTAGTTGTGGACTATCTTACATAGGTGAAACAGGTCGCAGACTAGAAACTCGTATAGCTGAGCATAAAGCAGCTGTAAAAAATTGCTCCAACAAGACTGGATTAGATAGGCATGTTAGAGAAACTGGGCACGTCATGGATTGGAATTCCCTTAAAGTAATCAGATTCCAAAGCAATTTCCAAAAAAGAAAACTGAAAGAAGGAATAGAGATTGAGAAAAATCAAAATTCCATCATCAATGACTGCAAAGGATTTTCCCTGCCTAACATCTGGCAGGATTTGTTGAAAAATAACCTAAACCGTCAAGGTTAACCGTAACCGTCAAGGTAAACCGTAACCATGATAGTGACAAGCAAAAAGTGACAACAACAAAGAGAGCCTGAAGAAGGAGAAGAGTTTTCTCCGAAAATTTGCTATAAATGATAAAAAATTTCCTAGTAAATTCCCATAAGTTGCTTTAGATTATTAAAATAATGATGAAGTTAAACTTACTGTGAAGATCCTGGGTCAAAACAACTATCTGAAGAAAAAAATTTCAAACTGGTTACACATGTTGGGCTGAACAGTGGTGTATACAGTGCTTGATTTCAGAAAGGGACTATTTTTAGTAGCACCATTGCATTTAACACATTTGAATATATTTTTATACTAAATTAGAGGTGGTATGCCACATTGCCCACATTTAACAAAATAATACATGAATCAGCTCCTGGGCCAGCATTTTCTGAGCTTTCCTGAAATTACAAACAGGATATATTGCACAAAAACATTTAACTGAAATGTGTTCCAATAATGAAAAGAAAATTATTTACAAAAAATCTTTACTTGTGCCAGCACAATTGGCTTAAACCAGCAGTGCTTATTGACTGGAAATTTGAAATGTTTGAAACATCTACATATTTCTGTCATGTTGTAATCATTGTAATGTACAGTTAATCAGTAATCAGAAGCACAAGTAAGTTTGTCCTTGAAGAGCCTCTGGTTGAGAGTGCTCTTTTATTTGGAACCAAGATGGAGACATTTTTGTTTTTACCAACTACGAAGCAAGTAGCATACTGCCCATGGGAAAAACATGAATTTTGCAGGTTGTGTCCAACAACTTTTGAATGATTGAACCTGTGTCTTGTTGATACTCATGGCAAAACTGAGAACAACAGGAAACTGTAGGTGTTTAAACTAAGTCATATAAGACAGTTGGTGGATTGCATGGAATAAAATCATGGTCTTCTGCAACATGTGCAATCATCATAGTAGCTCCGATGGCATTTGACATGAGTTTCTTGGTAGTCAGTTGTGTTCCATTGTAGATTGCTGGAGGATTCAGATTTCATCACAATAAAATAAATCAATCCTTGAGATGATGTGGGAAGATGCGTGAATGGGGGAATAATACAATGTTAAATTTTGAAGAAATGAAATGCAAGAAATTTCACATTTTCCTCACTTTTCATTTCATATATTCAATTTACATTTTATTGAAATATATATATCCTTTCTAAAAATTTGTGTAACTACTGTTTTTTAAATAGTGGAACTATAAATTAGCCACAGTAACACATAGAGAGCCATGGTGTGAAACATAAGCAAGCATGCCTGCAATTGTGGTGGAAGAATATAAGTGACACTTTGAAAGTGTAACACAGTAAACAACAAAATCAAATTTCAGATTCATTCACGTTATATCAAATTTGAAACAATGATTGAAGGAACCTAGTCAAAAACTTTTTGTCAAAATAACTGAGAACTATTGCTAGCAAATAATAATGCACAGGCGGCATGGTCTGAAATGTAAACAAACCCATAGGTAACTTGGAAATGAAATTTCTAATTGTAAATGGTACATATTTTTTAAAATTCAAAACAATGATTAAAGAAACCTAATCAGAATCTTCCCATAAAAACACTTTGGAATAGAGTATAATAACACACTGGAAGCTGCAATCTCAAATGTAAACAAAGTGCTGGCAATCGTGGCTGAAGGACTCACTTCTGAAGTCTAACAGATTAAACAGCAAGATCAGATTTGTGAAACAGTGTTTGAAGAAACATTCAAAATCTTCCTGTAGAAATAGCTTGAAACTATTTACAGCGAGCAGTAGCACACGAATAGTTGTGGTCTGAAATGTAAGTGAATCTGCTGGTTATTACAGAGGAATGACACACGTAGCATTTTAGAAGTCTAACTCAGTAAACAGAAAAGTCAAATTCCTTATTTTAAATCAAGCACATTATGTCCAGTTTTTACAATAAAATACGTGGGAGATATGCAATGTATATTAGGACAAAGTCCACTATAGTACTGTTACACACGTTGTAGTATTGAGCTCAGAAAAGACAAGTTGACTTCAGTGATAATGGAATATTTATATCTGAACCTAAAAATACTCCTACATGTACAATATATTTACATTTAAATGTTGAAAGATCATATAAGTTATATCCAGTGAGACATAAAAATCAGCAATGAGGTATATGGAGCAACATATATTGCACTCACCCTACTCCGGCTTCAGTCCCTCTGGTTTGCAATCAATCATGCTACTTGTCCAGTGTCCACTGTTGCACCACATCATTAAAGGTATTCCATGTTCAAAGTTCAACATAAACACGAACATCACAGCACAATTTGAGACTGTTGTTAAGACTAGCTGCATTGACGTAATCTAGTCTTAACAATAGTCTTGAATTATTTTAACTCGTCACCCCCTTCTTTTAGAATTGTGCTGATGTTTATGTTGAACTTTGAATGTGGAATACCTTTAATGATGTTGTGCAACAGTGGGCACCGGACAAGTAGCATGATTGATTGCAAACCAGAGGGACTGAAGCCAGAGTAAGGTGAGCGCAATGTGTGTTGCTCCATATACCTCATTGCTGATTTTTATGTCTCACTGGATATAACTTATATGAGCTTTCAACATTTAAATGTAAATATATTGTACATGTAAAAATATTCTTAGGTTCAGATATAAATATTCCATTATCATTGAAGTCAACTTGTCTTTTCTGAGCTCATATACTACAACGTGTGTAACAGTACTATAGAGGACTTTGTTCTAATATGCACATTATGTCCAGGGCTGTAGTGGAGGGTATAAGGCGGTATACACCGTACACCCCCTGCTTTTTTTTGACAGAATAGCGTATACCTTCAATGTCCATATTATCAACAGATTTTCAATCTCGAACAACATGGCTGCCAAGAGCTGAACATCTAATAAAAAAACCCATAAGAATTAAAGAGAGCTTCAGAGAAAATCCTGGGGAAAAACTCATTTAGCATTGGCAGGGAACAAGGAATTATTTTAAAATATCCTATTGATTCCTAACAACAAAATTGTACCTATTAACCAAACCAGTTTATTCAAAGCACGGTTGAAAGGATGAAATCAAGACTGTGTTGAGATTCAAACAGTGAAAATGTACAATTTCTTAAAGATATTTCTTCATTAGAGCAAATAAATATTAAAACAGATGACGTGCACTATGGAGAATGTTGATGAAATGCAAGCTATTCAGAGACTGAGAAAATATACTGAAAACGTCCAAGTTGTACCAGAAAACTTAAAACCCCCTCTTAAGAACGCTTTCAACTGTGCCTTGTTTGACAGCTGAATGTGAACAAGGATTCAGTTTAATGAACAACATTATAACCGATCTCAGAGTATCTATGTTAATCTCCAATGTATCTAACCTGATGTTCATAAATTCAAATGGACCGCCCATTGAACGATTTAACCCCAAAAAAGTGTAAGATCTTGGTTGATGAACGTCGTTCAGCAACTGATAGTAGATCAAAAGTTTCTTCTAGAGAAGAACAGTGCTGTAAGGACTTATCTCGTCAGGCTTTTTTTTTTTTTTAATTGGAGGTTTATCGATCACCATGAGCTATATATATACAGTCGTCCGTCTCTAATTTAGGGTCACTAGTTCCAGGGAAGGGAGAAAGCTAATGCTGTAAGACAACTGTCAACACAACATCGATGCCTCAATGGGATTCGAACCCGGACCCCTTTCGGACGAATGATCAGAGGCCATCGCTTAGACCACTGCGCCACCGGGGCGGCTCAGGTTTCATGGGATATACTTCAATAAAAATTAAAATTATCTTGTGCATGCTCTTCAACATGTCATAACTGACAGGAAAAAGGAAAATATACTTTATTCATATCGGTAAGTGAGCTCATAGTCATAATTGTTAAAAATGTACGGTACCCCACTAGGGTGCCGTGCCTTTTTTTTTTTTATCCGTGTTGTATAACCTCTGATTTTTTAGGATTTGCACATAGTATACCCTCTGCTGATTTTACGACTACAGCACTGATTATGTCAGATTTGAAACAATGGTTGAAGAAACATAGTCTAAATCTTCCCATAAACGTAGCTTGGAATTTCTTATAATGAGTGGTAACACACTTAGAGCCACAGTCTAATACTTAAACAAGCACAACTGCAACAAAATGATACATGTCAGACTTTGGAAATGCATCTCTCCTTAAAAACTATTAATATCATCACTTCTATTCTCTCATAGATGTTCTTCCTTCCATAGGTTTGTAGTTTTAGCTTGCATCGATAAAGCCACCTGTAAATCTGTGAAAGATTTGGCACATATAAGTTGCTGTGCAAAAAAAAAAAAAAAAAAAAAAAAAAAAAAAAAAAAAATATGCATTTTTTTTAATGGTTTCTATCATGTTTGGCATCAGGTTCTCATAATTTACGAAAGATTTCAATGAGAGATAATACTGTTGGTCACAGTTTAATAAAATATTATTGCACAACACACACGCATGCACACACACTGTAGAAACCTACAGGCATGGCACGCACACCTGGTTTATTGAATTTTATGACATGAGAAAAAGAAATACTAAAATTATAAGAACATTGATCAAATTAAATGGTGAAAGGAATTATAACATTCTGGAATAATTAGTTTCTGGTTAACAGTGCCTATGTAAACACACATGTGAGTTACCATTACAGTGCAATATACATTATACAACAGTTAAACATATAATTAAAACTTGGAATCTACCAACTTCTGATCAAGTCTTATGTAACCCACATTCTTTAACATGGAATTGGATTACTTTTATTCATTCCTGAAAAAGTTCCTAAATGCTTACAGTTAAGTCCAGCTGTGAGTCTGTTTTTATAATCCAACTCAAAAGTTTATTTAACTGAAACACACTCGCATTCAAAAGGTTACAGTGGTCTCGAAGAAAAACAGATGTTACAGGTCGGACAGTCTTGGCCGGTGTGAAAATCCTGCTAACAGTTGTCTCATACAATGGCATATATGTCTCAGGATAAGAATCTAACAGATCATTCAGATGTTCGCTCTTCACTATAGCCAAACACCGCTGAGGAGTGGCTGGTGCTTTAAACTGAAAGTCTAGTTTCCTCCCGCTGATGCTGATCTTTTAAACTGGTCTTATCGGGTTCTGTTACCTTAATGCGTTTAATATGTATCTGAGCCTCCACTACTCTGGAGCATTTTTGAGGTGTTCCGGAAGCATCCCTCTCAGAATCACTTCCCATGGATTCTTCTGCCAAGGAATCGCCAATATCTGAAGCACTCTTCATGTTCTCCTGTGTAATACACTCCGAACTCGCATCATGAACCCCACTCCTAGCAGTATCTTTTAAGGGGTGATCCATGGGCCCAGTTGGCTCCTTTGGCTCAATAGGCTCCAATGGATTTAGTTCAAACTCCTTTGGGGTTATTAATTCAGGTTCCAATATTTTCTATAGAAGATGTATCAATTTGCACCTCTTCCACTGGGGCAGATGAGTTCTGTACAACAGAGACATGTGACTCAGAAGTCACTCCCTTCTAGGTTAAACAATTTGCTCGAATATGACCTTCCACTTCACAAGTGTAACAAATATTCCTGTGTAGATCTGGACCCTAAAAGTCTGATGGTTCAATCCAACACAAGTGTAACAAATATTCCTGTGTAGATCTGGACCCTAAAAGTCTGATGGTTCAATCCAACCTCTGCCTCTTTAGGGCAGTTCTGTAGCGCAGAGTAGTCACCAAATACTACTCGTGCCCGTCGCTTTGTTCCTCCAGCATAATTATATAGGGAATTCCTAGGAACGTCTGTAACTTGGACAATAGGACCGACAAGCCGACAATTCTGAGGCAAGAAATACGGCAGCGCTGTGTTTGGGACTTCCAACGGAACCGGGAAAAAAGGTGACATTCACTGGATATTCACTAATTGAAACAGGATATAACACTATTTGTCACACTTCAAGACCATTCTTAATAAGACGTAAACACAAATCACGTGACACTAACCAAATTTCAATACCCCGAGGAGTGCAAACAATACCTTTAATCTCTGACTTAGAGATAACAGCTTCTAAAGCTGCCATATAAGCTGTTAGTGGTGTATTTGAGAGAGCTAGAAAAATTATTATTTGATCTAGCAGTATTTTATAATCAGAATTTACCTTGGAGTTTTCCAGAACATGAGTTTCATTTTTTGGCCAAGATGTTCTATCACAGGATTGTCTGAAGCAACCGACACCCAGTTTTGCTGCAATTCTGAACCATTAATTGACAGGAGCTCTTTCGCAGAACATGTCTCTTGATGTAACAAGGCCAAGTCGACAGTCAGAGAATCCAATGCTAAAACTCTAGTGGACACACCTTGCGCAGAAGCTTGTGATGAAACCACAGTACTCTTTCCCTGGTAATCCAGTTTTCTTGCACTGATCTTCCATTCCCATGGGAACGTTATCATCAGTAGAGTTATCAGCTGACTGTCTTCTGGCCAAGCACAGCTGCGCTGTGATGGGAGCACTCTGACGGGTTTCCAGTAGAGCGTGCTGAGAAACATGGCTGGCGGAAGAAACATGGTTGCCATTTGCAATTTTAGCTACTGTAAACACGCAGGCTTAACGCACGGGAAAAGCACTTATGAACCAAAATGACAACTCCCACATACAGTGAGGTATCTCAAAAGATTCACAGTGCCTTCACGGCTATTTGGCTATTTATTACCACAACATCAGACACAGTTCTAACTATATCCTTGGAAACTAGACGAAAATTAAGGAGCTCTATGCTGGAATATCCAAACAGCACACACACACACACACACACACACACACAGACAATGAACTATCATAGTGTGAGCTCATGGAATAGCATACTGCAAAATCAGATTTCAACAATGGTTTAATGCTTTTAAAAACTAAATAAATAAAAAAAAAAGGAAATGGGAATTTCAAAATAGGGCTTGAAGGTGCACAACAACCTCCCCTTGCCTGGTAAGTGCATGCCAAATTTCAATTCTCTACATTCAGTAGTTTCTTCTTAAGTTGACTAACAGACAGACCCAGGGTTTTTTAAATATAAATTTCATTAAAATATCTCAACTGGCAGAGGAGTTATTTGCAAAGAGGTATTATTTTTAAGATAATCCTCATCTATACTAAATTCTGCTTTATAGCATTTTTGTTTGAAGAACTGATTAATAGTAAACATCTGTGTGAGTTCAGAACACATGAAAGTTGTGTTGAACTTAATTTACGTGGCCATACCAGTTATTACTGTGGAATTATCTTTTTTATGGGCCTTATAGAGGTTATTATTCAAAAAAGTTTTTGAATAATAACCTCTATAAGACCTATAAAAAGTTAATTCCACAGTACAATATGAATAGAGGTGCCATAAATTCATTTTCAATTATTACTATTTAATGAACAAATAGTAAGGATAGTCCATATTTTTAAGCTAAATCACTTGCTGCCTAATATGTCAAATTTCACCTGTTCACTAAACAAGAGATGTCTTTCTAAATTTTATCTCTCCAGTAGTGATCATGTTTGTGCCATTGGTTTAAGCAACACTCATTTGTCATGGGACTTTTTGGTTGCTTGGTATTAAAAATGAATAAGTGAAATAAAATGAATTTTACAGAGTTGATGTATTTTCTCAGAAAAGGGGGAAAAAAATCTGTTCCATAGTCCTTAATGAAGGTAAAAACTGTAGTACTATTTTCATTTTTTTTTTGTATTTTTGATGCAAATACAGTAACAATTTCAGACAGAAATGTAACTTTGTACTGAATTTCATTTTCATGCAAATAATGTTATGTTTACTGATGATTTATCAATAGCACCATAAGAAAGTTGGCAGGCCCAACAGGTGTTTTTCAAGAAATGATGTCTGGTTAAAGACTATGCAATCATAACACCTGGCAATTATGCAATATTTGCATAAGCAATTTGTATGATATTCATTAATACATCCAGATTCATGTTTGAAAAGTGTTAAAACATTTTTTCCAGGTTGATTAAAATTTTTATTGTCAGTACAAATCTAAATATGGCCTGCTCTAGCAAAAATATTTGACATGCTGCTTAACTAACTTACATATTATTATGGAATAGGCAAATAAGTCCTCTGATTACTTTTATGTGTAAATTTTCACATGATCAGCCATATGAAGATGGTGACTTATCCATATAACTTTTCCAAAGGATTTCAAGTGGTATTATTTAGTTTACCTTGACAGGATCAGTTATTCAGTAAAACAAAATAAATTTTGCTTTGTAATTTGTCATTCACTAATTTAGTACAATTCTTTTTGCTTGATGCTAGAACTTCATTCCCACACTTGCATCGAACACTTTAACACCATTGAAAACAACCTAAACTGCCTTCACAAATATTGACCATCTGCCAATTCCAATCTCCCAAATGCTGGATTATAGGAGCATGCCAGAGTTTTTCTTAGTCACTGTGATTAAGTGAGAGCTGTGACATGCTCCTGTAATCCAGTGTCTTGAGAGCTGGAATTGGCAGATGGCAGATATTTACGAAAGCAGTTTGGGTTGTTCTAATAGTGTTAGAGTGTCTGCTGCATGTGTGGGAATGTCTCTCTCTACATCATCATCATCATCTCTCTCTCTCTCTCAATCCACTGTTGGACTCTCTCTCTCTCTCTCTCTCTCTCTCTCTCTCTCTCTCTCTCTCTCTCTCCTCCATGTCACCCCTGCATACTTTCGAATTTCATCCACCCATCTCCCCTGTGGTCTTCTTCTGGGTCTTTTCCTGTCCCTTGGAATCCAATCTAAAATTTCGGCTGTCCATCGATGATCTGTCCTTCTGGCAGTATGTCCAGCCCATTGCCATTTCAGGGATTTAACTCTGATCATGATGTCTTCCACTCTTGTCATTTTTTGGATCCACGAGTTCCTCTTCTTATCTCTCCTGGTTACACCAAGTATGCACCTCTCCATGCTACTTTGAGTTGTCTGCAGCCTTTGTATGTCTCTTTTAGTTAAGGTCCACGTCTCTGCACCATACGTAAGCACTGGAAGGATGCATTGATCAAACACTTTTCTTTTAAGACATAATGGCATATTGCTCTTGAAAATTATGCTGTTTCTTCCAAAAGCTCTCCAGGCAAGTTTTGTACGCCGATTAATTTCTTCATCAATGTGACCCTCACTTGATATCTGCTGTCCAAGATAAACGTAGGTGTCTGTTATCTCCAGCTTTTCTCCATCAATCGATAAATCTTCATTTCTTGCAAAAGCATTGAACATCACTTTTGTCTTCTGAAAGTTCATTTTTAATCCCACTTCTTTACTCTTGTCAGCAAGTTCCTGGATCATACTCTGCAGCTCTGATGGGGTAGTTGCAAAAATGACTACGTCATCAGCAAAACGAAGGTGGGTTAGATAATCTCCATTAATCTTTATCCCCTTGTTTTCCCAGCTCAGTGACTGAAAAACACCCTCCAATGTGGCATTAAAGAGCTTCGGAGATATGGTGTCACCTTGTCTCACTCCTTTTCCAATTTTTATGTGTGTTGTATTTTCAAACAGCCTAATCTTTGCACTTGCATTTTCATAGATGTTATTAATAATATTAATGTATGCATCTTCAATACCGCAGGTTTTCAGAGCCATTGTAACTGCTGATGGTTTGACCGAATCAAAGGCTTTTTCATAATCGATAAAAGCCATGCACAATGGAAGTTCATATTCCCTCGCTCTTTCAATTAGTTCTCTCAGCACATGGATATGATCTATTGTGCTGTAGCCACTCCTGAATCCAGCTTGTTCTCTCGGTTGAGCCATGTCCAGTGTTACCTTCAAGCGGTGTGAAAGAACTTTAGTGAAGATTTTATAAACCACTGATAGGAGGCTGATAGGTCTGTAGTTTCCGAGATCCTCGACGTCACCTTTCTTATGTAGCAGGATCATTGTAGCGGTGTTCCAATCCTCAGGAATCTTTCCTTCATTAAGGCATCGAGTGAAAATTTGGGCGAGTACTGTTTCGATTTCTCCACTTGCTTCTTGTATGATGTCTACAGTAATTCCATCTTCTCCTGGAGCTTTTCCCCGCTTCATGTTCTTGATTGCATGTGCAACTTCTGCTGGGAGGACTGGAAGAACTCTGGTACTGGTATCTTTCATGATGTCTGGAGTGCATGTATCATCCCTTTCATATAATTTGGAGTAGAAATCTTTCACTCTTGTCAAAATTTCGCCTCTATTTCTTGTTACAGAACCATCTTCTTTTCTCAGTGCCATATATCTTTCTCTCTCTCTCTCTCTCTCTCTCTCTCTCTCTCTCTCTCTCTCTCTCTCTCACACACACACACACACACACACACACACACACACAGGAAATTTGGCTCTTTATGTTAATAATGTTCATGTTATTGGAAATGCGTGTTCATGCCTACTTTCATTTAGTTAACAACAATTGGGTATTCACATTACATTTGCCTTGTAATAATGCTGGTGGTCATCATTATAGCATTGGAAGTGTTGTAACTCATTCAAATCATGAAACATGATCCTGTGCATCTCAGATTAATTTTGTTGTGCACTTAAAAGGGTAATATTTCATGTTTTTGATTCTGCATTTTTAATTTTAAAATCTTTTTCTTATCACATTGTATTGATATGAAAGCAATAATTAACAAAGTTAGTTTTGCTTTTCTTTTTTTTTTTTTTTGTAAGTGGTTGGGTGTGTTTAGCGTTAACAAGCTTATATCTAAATCAGCAAGGCTATGTATAAATAAGCAGATGATATCTGTGACTCTCTTACCATTTGTTTTATATTCAATACATATTTGAATTGAATCATAGAGACATTGTGATGCTTTTATGTACATATTAATTATTCCTGAAATATTATTTCTCCTGCTTATTGTTGAAATGCAACTAAAGAGTTTAATATTCAGAGTACTGAAGCTGTTTTTTTTTTTTTCAAATGTGGTAGCTGTTTTAGTAACTGAAAAATTTGACATATTAATATGATATCCAACATGCTTTAAAGCCATGATGAAAAATTATGTACATGTATTTTGTGTGTGAATGTTCACATAATTATTTCATAGTAGGTTAGAAAACAATGTTGTGATACCTTGTAAGCTTTTCTTAGTCACTGTGACATGTCAGTACTATTTCAGTCCTTTTCTTACTTTACCGACCTACCTACCTACCTACATACATAAATACACCCACATAACATAACATAACATAACACAGCATATATCATTAAGCTGTTCTCTGAGATTCAGAGGATAGCTCCTCAAAGAAGGACCATATGCCAGATAAAAGTTTAACTGATGGAACTAGATTTTATTTACAGTTGATATATCAAATCGGTAATGTGGTACTGAGTTATTCAAAACTCATTATATCTATTAAAACATACCATATTGTTTAACTGTGCCATTAGTAATATAGCAAAGATACCATAGAGTAAAATATAAATTTCCATACCTTACTAGCTTCAGTGACTTTTTCACATTATCTTGAGGTGTGACCTATAGGCGTAGCCAAGGGGTGGCCCTCGGGTCTGGATCCCCCTTGACGGAGATATAGTATGAATTTAAAAAGATATATATGTATATATATATATATATATATATATATCTTGTATAGTTATACCGCCAATAGCGGTATAACTATACCATCGGGATTAGAGGAAATGCTATCCCACACTCACCAACCCGCTTGGCCAGCGTGGTGAGTTATGGCCAAACCCCTCCAAAATGACTCCACAACTTAAATCTTGGCCCCCAGTCTCCGGCAGCTGGAATGTACCTGGCCAAGGCAGCGGCCAGTGCGACATGAAGGCAGAGGGTGCTAAGAATCCCCGGAGGACGGGACTAGGCTGCCATCTGATGCTGACCTTGGCTACGTATAATGGACGCTCCCTATCTTCTGATTCAAGGCTTCTTGAATTGGAAGAGGAACTACAAAGGATCAAGTGGGACATTGTGGGGCTAAGTGAGGTAAGGAGAAAAGGAGAAGATCTCATTGAACTGAAAAGTGGACATCTCTTCTACTATCGTGGGACAGATACTGGCAGAACTAGTGGTGTTGGATTTATAATAAACAAGAAACTGAAGGATAAAGTGGTAGAAGTTGAAAGTTCCTCTGACAGAGCTGCACGACTTGTTATCCAACTCTTGAAAAGATACCAGGCTCAGATTATTCAAACTTATGCACCCACCACAAGTCATCCTGAAGAAGAAATTGAAGAATTTTATGAGAAAATTCATCATCAAAATAATAAAGGTAAGCAGCACTTGAAGATAATTATGGGAAATTTCAATGCAAAAATAGAGCAACGGCAACAGAATGAAACTTCAGTAGGTAAATTCGGTCACGGCAACAGAAACCACCTTGGAAATACTCTCGTTGAGTTTGCAGTGGCAGAAGGGTTTTTCATCTTGAACTCCTTTTTCAAGAAAAAGCCGCACAGGAAATGGACATGGAGACATCCAAACAGGATGACAAGTGAAATTGATTTTATTATGTGTAACAAAAAATTCGTCATAAAAGACTGCAGTGTGCTAAACAAGTTCAACACAGGTAGTGACCATAGATTGGTGAGATGTAAGATGCACCTCAACACTAAACTTGAACGTGGCAAGCTCATAAGACAAACAAAATGTATTGACATAACCAACCTTAAAAAACACCATAATACCTTCAAGTTGGAACTGAAGAACAGATTCTCTGCTTTAGAAGGCCTAACATCAGAAGAAGTGGATATTTATGAAGTTAACAGGAAAGTAACCAAATCTATTATGGAAACAGCTACAAAATTAGCTGGGTCTAAGAACAAGTTACATGTGAACAAACTATCAGGAAAAACCAAAATGTTGATGCAAAAAAGAAGAGAGATGAGGACAGCTAAAGAAGATGTGACTTCCAAAGTGGAATACATAGAGCTATGCAAGACAATACGAAAAAGTATCACTGAAGACGTAAGGAAAATTCAACTGTGAACTAGTAAGGAAAGCAATTGAAAACAACCAAAGCCTAAAGATAGCAAAGGGACATCTCAGTAAGGGAAGAAAACAGATTATGGCACTGAGGAAAGAAGATGGTTCTGTAACAAGAAATAGAGGCGAAATTTTAACAAGAGTGAAAGATTTCTACTCCAAGTTATATGAAAGGGATGATGCATGTACTCCAGACATCATGGAAGGTACCAGAGTTCTTCCAGTCCTCCCAGCAGAAGTTGCACATGCAATCAAGAACATGAAATGGGGAAAAGCTCCAGGAGAAGATGGAATTACTGTAGACATCATACAAGAAGCAAGTGGAGAAATTGAAACAGTACTCGCCCAAATTTTCACTCGATGCCTTAATGAAGTGAAGATTCCTGATGATTGGAACAACGCTATAATGATCCTGCTACATAAAAAAGGTGACATTGAGGATCTCAGGAACTACAGACCTATCAGCCTCCTATCAGTGGTTTATAAAATCTTCACTAAAGTTCTTTCACACTGTTTAAAGGTAACACTGGACATGGCTCAACCAAGAGAACAAGCTGGATTCAGGAGTGGCTACAGCACAATAGATCATATCCACGTACTGAGAGAATTAATTGAAAGAGCGAGGGAATATGAACTTCCATTGTGCATGGCTTTTATCGATTATGAAAAAGCCTTTGATTCGGTGAAACCATCAGCAGTTACAATGGCTCTGAAATCCTGCGGTATTGAAGATGCACACATTAATATTATTAATAACATCTATGAAAATGCAAGTGCAAAGATTCGGCTGTTTGAAAATACAACACACATAAAAATCGGAAAAGGAGTAAGACAAGGTGACACCATATCTCCGAAGCTCTTTAATGCCACATTGGAAAATGTCTTTCAATCACTGAACTGGGAAAACCAAAGGGATAAAGATTAATGGAGATTATCTAACCCACCTTCATTTTGCTGATGACATAGTCATTTTTGCAACTACCCCATCAGAGCTGCAGAGTATGATTCAGGAACTTGCTGACAAGAGTAAAGAAGTGGGATTATAAATGAACTTTCAGAAGACAAAAGTGATGTTCAATGCTTTTACACGAAATGAAGATTTATCGATTGATGGAGAAAAGCTGGAGATAACAGACACGTACGTTTATCTTGGACAGCAGATATCAAGTGAGGGTCACATTGATGAAGAAATTAATCGGCGTACAAAACTTGCCTGGAGAGCTTTTGGAAGAAACAGCATAATTTTCAAGAGCAATATGCCATTATGTCTTAAAAGAAAAGTGTTTGATCAATGCATCCTTCCAGTGCTTACGTATGGTGCAGAGACGTGGACCTTAACTAAAAGAGACATACAAAGGCTGCAGACAACTCAAAGAAGCATGGAGAGGTGCATGCTTGGTGTAACCAGGAGAGACAAGAAGAGGAACTCGTGGATCCGAAAAATGACAAGAGTGGAAGACATCATGATGAGAGTTAAATCCCTGAAATGGCAATGGGCTGGGCATCCTGCCAGAAGGACAGACCATCGATGGACAGCCAAAATTTTAGATTGGATTCCAAGAGACAGGAAAAGACCTAGAAGAAGACCACATAGGAGATGGGTGGATGAAATTCAAAAGTATGCGGGAGTGACATGGAGGAGGCTGGCACAAGACAGACCGTTGTGGAGGAAACTTGGGGCGACCTTCGTCCAGCAGTGGATTGATAATGGTTGACAATGATGATGATGATGATTGGGCTTCCACCAATGAACCAAACCCATGGACCCCCCCCTAAGAAATTTCTGGCTACGCCACTGATGTGACCTATGCTATGCCGAAGGGGCATTCCAGCAAATGCAGCATGCTGTTTTATTTATCATAAATATCTATTGTATAACCTACTATTTAAATATTAATTCTAATTAGTTAACCCTAAATTTAAAAAACCTAAACATTTACTTTTATAAAAACTGACATTTCATTACTAATTAAAATTCAGTTAAACTACCTAATCAACTAAAATACATATTAAAACCCCCAAATTATGTGCACTATATGCATTGCCAACATGCCGAATGCTCCCTCAAACACAAAAACATATGAACTAAAGCTTTTCACATGTTCAACATGCATTTTCAGATATCGAGCCTCCCGACATGTCGTCATTGACAGCAACACTTGGCACTGAAAGTGTGAATGAAATGGGGTTCTCCTCACACACTTGGGCTCAATGACATCATGAAAAACATATCAGTAACAAAACTATGCTACCCTCTATGAGCAGGCAGGTAACATAACTTTACTTCTTTTTCTTGCATTTTTCATATTGTGCCTCCAACAATGAATGTTCTTCAAGTTTCGGGAATGTTATGTTGTTTATGGATGTTACCTGAAATGCTTTTACGTTTTTCAATAGGAAATGCCTTGGAATACCTTAATTCCCATTCATTATGATATCTGTTAATAATTTTAATACCTTCAAAGGGCAGACATTTCTGCTGTTTCAAACAATATTGTACTAATGTTGTCTTTTTTTCTTTTTCTTCCAATTAATTAGATGTTGATTCAGTCTGGTTTTTTTTGTGCTACCATTGTACATTTATGTTCAAAAATTATCATCATCATCTGGGCCAAAGGGAATTTTGTATACACCATCTTGATCTAACATAGGTGTTCTATCTTTTGTATTAACTATTAAATTGATTATAGTAGCCATTGATTGTCCTAGTCCCCCTATTAAATTTTCTAACTATATTATTAATTTTCTGATTTGCATTTCCTAAGAAAGGGAAAGAACCCACATACAGCATATCCTGCTTAATATAATTCTTACAAGTAGATCTTCTATTCCTTGGAATAAGATTATTAATCAATTTAAACAAAATAACCATATGTCCCTGATACCTCTTATCCATTTTATTTCTTATTCTCGGAAGTTTTTACTGCGGAATGCGAGTAAAAGCTCTTTTTATCAGATTAAGCAAATTACATTATTAGCCTTAGTACCTTGGGATAGCACAAGTCATATGAAATCATAATGAGAACATAAGAAGGCTTTCTATAAATTTTATATTTTAATTGTTTATCAAATTTTATTATTTGAACATCTAAAAAAGGAATTTTATTATTACGTTCTCATAATGTCAATTTTATGGATGGATATATTTCAGTATATTTCTCAGCTAACATTATAATGAATGAGAATTAATGTATTCCAAGGCAGTTGCTATCGAAAAATGTAAAAACTTTCAATTCAACATTTGTGAGCCACGTAACATTCCCGAAACTTTGAAAACATTAATTAAAAAGGAGGCACAATATAAAAAATGCAAGAAAAAGAAGTAAAATTATATTACCTACCTCTTCATAGAGGGCAGCATAGCATCATTACAGAGTTGTTTTTCAGGACCTCTTTGAGCCATCTCCAGTGTGTGAGGAGAACCCCGTTTCATTCACTCTTTCAGTGCCGAGTGTTGCTGTCAATGGCGACTTGGTGGGTGGCTCGATCTCTGAAGACGCATGTTGAATGCATGAAAAACTTAAGTTCATATGTTTTTTTGTTTGAGGGGGTATTCAACATGTTGGCAATGTATATGGTGTACATAATTTAGAGTTTTTGATACGCAAAAAAATTTAAATACTATTTTAACCAAATTTTAATTAATAATGAAATATCAGTTTCACAAGAATAAATATTTAGGTTTGTTTTAACTTAGAGTTAAATAATCAAAATTAGTAGTATTTAAATAGTAGGCTACAATAGATATTAATGATAAAAAATGGCATGATACATTTGCTGCCCCTTTGGCATAGGCCACACATCAAGATAATGTGAAAAAGTTGCCGAAGCTAGTAAGGTATGTGAGTTTATATGTTACTCTGTGATATCTTTGCTACATGACTTAATGGTATTGATGTATCAAATGTTTCCATTTATGGTGAACTCAATGCACAGCTCAAGCTTCACTGACATCCATTGTATGTCTCACACAAGACCTTTTGTATAATACACTGAAGAGCAATTGAATTACAGATACCTGTCTAGTAACGTGTAGCACCACCTTTCGCCCTGATGACGGCGGCAATTAATTTGTCTCCGCATGGACTCGACAAGACACCGGAAGCGTTGGAAAGCCATACGGATCCACGACCCCTGAACAAGCTCTTGATGGCATCCCAGATGTGCTCGATGGGATTGAGGTCAGGTGACCTAACTGGCCAAGGAAGCGAGGTCACGTCGGTGGAGTGTTCATCTAACCATTCGGATACAATTCGGGAGCGATGGCACGGTGCATTGTCTTGTTGCAGGATGAGGTCCCCAGTGGGATGTTGAAGACGCACAAATGGGAGCAAATAGTCGTCCAGGATATCCCGGTAACGTTGACCTGTGAGGGACGATGTCACATGTACCAGGGGTCCCATTTCAGTCCACGTAAACTCCCCAGACGAGAATACCACCCCCACCAGCTTGAAGAGTACACTGCTGGCAAGAAGGATCCATTGCTTCATGTAGTTTGCGCCGTACTCGTATCCTGCCATCTGCATGTACCAACGTGAATCTCGACTCATCAGTCCAGGCAACATTTTTCCACATGTCTAGAGTCCAGTGGCGATGTTCCCGCACCCATGCTAATATTTGCACCCTGTGATGTGAGGTCAGCAGTGGTACCCTCGTGGGATGATGGCTTCTGTGCCCCATAGCGAGGAAATGGTGTGGCTGCTTACACGTTTTTGTGCACCAGCGTTAAATTGCCGAGTGATTTCTTGCACTGTGGCCCATCTATCCTCTGTTACAGTGCGAACTAGCCGACGATGACCCCGCTCATCCACACGCTGTTGTCCACAGCAGTTGGCCCTTGCAAGGGATGGTTTTACCAGATTCGATGTACTCACGGTGCACCCGTGACATAGTAGCTCGTGAAAATCCCAGTGCCTGTACGACTTCCGAGATGGAGTGACCCATTGGTCGGGCCCCGATAATTTGCCCACAATCAAATGCGCTTAGATCCTTCGTCTTACCCATACTGCATCCGACTCTTACTGATTTCCGTTGCATCACTCCTTATATTGTCGGATCGCTGCATACGTCATGTCCTTTCCGTTTACAGGGCCGCCCACAGTGCCACATTTGCATAATGCTAGCTGTCTCTAATTCAATTGCTCTTCAGTGTACTTCATATTTGTAATCTTTTTCTCATGCAGACATTCCTGAATCTGGTCCTCCCATGATTTTCTTGGCCTTCCTCTACCTTTCTGTCTTGCCACTTGGGCTGAAAAAATTCTCTTAGTAAGCACCTCACCACTCATTTTTGCAACGTAGCCGAACCACCTAAGAATATTGGTCTCCACCTTACTAACAACATTTTGCCTCACTGCAACACATCTTTGTTACCCACATGATCACAGTGTGCCTTGTCCCCCTCCCCTTCCTCCAGTAACACATCTCTCCAGCACAGAAATGACCCTTATGTCTGTGGCACCCAGGTTTCACTGCCGCACGTAAAAGTATGGAACAATTACACTTTCATTTACAGCCATTCAGTACTTTCTTGAGAACTCGCTATTCCTGTAAAATCCTCCGAAAGCAGGTATACCTTTCAAAGAACTCACTCACCTGCCAATTTTGCCATCTTATTTGTTCTCTCTGTCAAACATATTTTCTAAATGTACAAACTCATTCACCTGGTCAATCACTGCACCATTTAGACATCTTGCATCCCAGTACTAACAGTTCCTTGCTCAAAACCAGTACTTTCTCTTTATTTTTATTTATTTTTCCACTATGTTTCACATTTCTGTGGTTTTCATCATGTATTAACTGTGTAGGTCACTCTTTTGTCACTGTTTATCATCATCTAAATAAAACAAAAATGTATCTATAATGATGAGAATTGAGAACAACAGCAGGATGACTGAAGTAGTGGTCATCTTTATCCATCTGAAAGCAGACCTGATGTGTAATGACAGATAGTAAACTGACAAAATTACTCAGAAGTAGAGTATAAAACAAATTATAAAGGAAGGTGAAATGCCTTGGTGACATTGTAACATACAGTAAGTGTTGCTTTTCTGACATGTAGGAACTATTTAAACATTTGCATAATAAAATAAGGTGCATATATGATTTTAAATTATAATTTAATTAATGTTTGAATTATATTCTATGTTCAAAAATGGTGGAACTAAGCTGGACAAAAAATAGAAGCAGCTGATTTGATTTTTTATAGTTTTGCCATGTTTATTAAAAAGTTAAGTATATATATATATATATATATATATATTACAATCAGCAACTCACATACTTTTGATTCATTATTGTCATGTAATTCTCACACCTGTTCTTTTGTAAAATTAAAAAATATATAATTTTTAGTTACTCTCTGTCTTCTCTGTTACAAATATAATATTGTCAATAAAATCTAAATGCATGCATAAACTTGATGATGGCTTTTATTATCAAAAGCTGTTTTTTGTAAAAATCCAAATTTTTGTTTTTGGATATCAGAGCAATTTTTACTTTTTTCCTTAAACATGAGGACTGCTGTAAAGCACTTTTTTTTGCTGATTTTGTTTTGTGTATTGTTGCTTGCTAATGCTTAGAAAAAGTCTGAATGCTTATTAGGGTGACGAATGTAGAAGCCTCTCATCCTTCTAATCCCCCTCTGATGCTGTTAGTGAATGCAGTAGTAGCTCACCTTCCTCCCCATCCGATACCTCCTCAGAATCTCAGTCACAGACAAAACGGTGAGTTGTATGGTTGTATGATTGAGAACATTATTATGTATTTTCTGATTTTTGTCCAGTTTTCAAAAGTTTGGTTCATCTTGTACAACACCAAAGTAGCAAATTGTTAGGAACACCTACCTAATAACGTGTTGAGCCTCCCTTGGTCTTTGAAATACCCTTGATTTGATGTGGCATGGATTCAAAAAGGTGCTGATATCACTGTACATGTATGTTCTGCTAACTGGGTGTCATGGTATCTGTCAGTTGTCAGATGTTCACTGGAGGAGGATCTCTATTATGAATGACTCTCTCAATCTCATCCTATAGAATCTGGGGATGGTAGAGAACATTTTAGCCCTCTGAAGTCACTGTGTGATGGTCCAAGGCTTGTGGAATGGTACATTATTTCTGGGAGTAGCCCTTTCCATCAGGAAACACCATGTACACATACAAGTGTGCCTACTCCACAGTCATGTTAAGATACCTTTTAGCATCCAAATGCTATTTCAGAGGTATTAAGGAACCCAATGCCCACCATGAAACAGATTCCAGACCAATTATATTTCCTCCACTAGCTTCTGTAATTAATGTTAGGCAAGTGGGATTCATCAATTGGTGCTGTTGAAGTTATACTTTTGCCCTTCCATCAGCACATATTAAGAAAACATGATTCATTGGACCTGGCAACATTTTTTCTGTCCTTAAGGATCCAGTTTTGGTTCTGTATCTGCTACAGACAAATTTGTCAGTTTTTAACTAAGATGAATAGTAGACAAATGAAGTGTCTGCTGTTGTAACCCATCTACACCATTGTGTGGCAATCTGTGTATGCTGAAATTCTCCTCTCGATACCACAGTTAAACTGTGGCTTCTTGATGTGATGGAGCTCGTCTGTTATCTAGTACATTTTGCTCTTCCTGCCATTGCCCTCGAACACTGACAGGTCGTTTCTACCCACAGGTGACCGCTGACTGCTAGTTTGTTGTTTGTGCACCACCCATTGTACACCCTTGATACAGTTATTGTTTCATAGCCAAGGAGGTTTGCCATTTCTGAGTTTGCTTGCACCTGCCTACCTAGTGTCCACTATCATGCCTTTTTCAAAGTCACTTAAATCACAAATCTTTCCTATGTTGCTGCTATCTCATCTTCATACACATCTGAATCCTTTGCAGTGAGCTGTTTAAAAATCCATCTCAATGTCAGAGTTGCATGTGTAAGTGAGGATGTCACTTGTCTGATTGCTGTTGGGTGTTTCTAAGAATTTCCTACTTCAGTGTATGTCAAGTTAAAAAGTAAGTTCCCTGTTTTATCTCTGAGTAACAAACAGGTATACAAGACTTGGAGTTTGATATTCATTAGTTCATTGACCTACCAGCAGGTGGCAGTCAATTCCACTAGAACATTATTAGTCCATGCACCATCCTATATTTAATAGGGAAACTGCAGCTGTTTTGAGTACATGATTAAAGACACAGGCCAACCAGTTACTCATGTCCTGTGGGCAAAGCATACTGAACCACTGAAAATATAGATGGGGCTTTGTTGCTGAGAATGGATCTTACGTTATTTCTGTGTGATAAGGCATTGTTCTGTGGTTTGGTAGTGGTAGAACGAGTATAATAGGTAAAAGCATGAAAGCAAAAGTGAGCATATATCCACATAATCCAGATATGTTTTGGACATTGATGCAGAAATTCAGATAGATGTTCTTATATTTGAAAAAGCATCTGTGAGGACAGTGGTTTACATCAGATGAAGCCTTTGAAGGGAAGGTCAAGCAATGGCTGCAGTAGCAGGACTCAGCTTTATACCATCTTGGCACTGAAACTTAGGTCCACTGCTATAAGTGCTCAAACAAATATGCAGGATGATTATGTGGAAAAATATTTAAGCTCTGTGGGGGATATATGTGTACTTCAATGTAGCGTGTATGCACTTGTAATTAACAACAGAGAGACTTTGACTTTCCTTGTAATTTTAATTTCAGTTGTGTGAAAGGAATGGTCAGATAAAACTTTCACTAGGAATGTGTGCCACATACATACTTGTTGTTATAATGCAATGAACCAGGGCTCAATAGGTTATTGTTCATGTTGCTAGTGAGTTGTAAAATATCTGCTGCAGAAGCCTTGACCACATTTGCCACTTTTTGCATCAACAGCTTTAGCTCACTTTGTAGCTTACAAGCAGCTTATTCTCATCTCTTCTTTTCATCACATATTTTCTATTTAAAACAAAGTGTTATCAAATAATTGATTGCATTTCTAATGAAATTTTAACTAGATTCATTTGCCATTTTGTTATTATTATTAGTTTATATCAGTAGAATGTGAACTATATAATGCTTGGTCTGGTTGATTAGTTTGAAATGCTGAATTTTTTTTAATCGTAACAATCGTAGAGTTCGTTGTTTTGGTTTTCAAATGCATGAAAATTGAAAATTAAATTTGTGTGTACTGAGAGCAAAATTGAGCTTTCTTTGACCTCAGATCATTGCCTAACCTCAAGTTGTTCTGTGGTTCAATATATGTCCACATTTGTTGTACATTTCAGCTTGAGTTGAAGTAGCCATGGAAAGTTGATCTTAGTTAAAGTGATCTTGATGATTGATCTGAGTTGCAGTTATCTGTTTTATTTCATAGATGGCCAGTTTTTTTCTAGTATATTTCTGGTTATGCACATGTTGGTTTTGCAGTCTCATCAACATCACTGCAATTCTTATTGATCAATAAAGACATAAGTACTAATTATGTTAAGGACAAGTATGAAGTACTGAATCAGATATTACGAAGATAGGAACAGTGTCTTTATCATGGGCATGTCTTGAAATATATGTAATTTATAGCATCTGTGATTTTAACTTCATTTTAAATACACCAGACATGAATAATAATGAAGCTTATATAGCGTATTAAATCCATTTATTTTTGTGGCGTAGTCAGCACAAAGATTCGCCAAGCTTTTGCACTCCACTGGGAGGCTAGAAGATCTCATCCTTTTAAAATGTATCAAGAAACCCCGAATGTGGATCCGCTACGCTGATGACATATTCTTCATATGGGAACATGGAGTGGACGAATTAAATGATGAGAAAGACGATAAAAAGTGAACTCCGTTTATTAGGCATATAAAATAAAGGAATCGAGAGATGCTAGCTTTCACTACCTGCGGGTAGCTTCATCAGGCATTTAGTAGCTAAAGATCGCAGAAGCAACTGGAAAAAATATTTCTAAGTCTTGCTTATTTTGAATTTAGTTATATTCTTGGAAATATTTTTTCCAGTTGCTTCTGCAACCTTTAGCTACTAAATGCCTGATGAAGCTACCCGGAGGTAGTGAAAGCTAGCATCTCTTGATCACTTTATTTTATGCACCTAATAAACAGAGTTCACTTTTATCGTCTTTCTCATTAATTGGGCGTACAGAAACCCATTTCTTCATCGTTCGTATATATATTTGAATTAAACGATTTCATGCGCAAGATAAACAACCTGCACAATACAATAAAGTTCACCATGGAGTTTGAAAAAGATGGGATGTTGAATTATCTTGATGTCGCCCTCAAAAAAAATAGAACATCTAACTTTGATTTTAACATTTTTTTATAAACCTACCGCAGTTCCGAACCTTGTCCCTCCTGATTCGCACTGCCCAAAAGAGTACAAACTTTCCGCATTTAGAGCATGGCTCTATAGAGCATATGACGTATGCAAACCCGACTACCTAAATAATAAAGAAATTGATAATATTTATAGCAAAGGTCTAAAGGCTGGATATAAGAAGGATGACATAGACAGAATACATAGGACTGTAAGAAATCATATAATATCAGCAATAACAAAATCGCCTAGTAGTACGATGAGATACGCAGGATCCATCACATATATCCCAGGTTTTACATATTGGTTAAAAAATTTATTACGCAAATACAACATATTAATAGCAATGAAGTCCCCAACCCCGTTATTACATATAATATCAATTTGCAAGGAGAGACAGTGTGAGAATGAAAAGGTGGGTGTGTACACTATACCATTTGTATATCTTGACAACATGGAAAAGATATATATCGGAATGACAAAGCGATCCTTGGACACTAGATGTAAAGAACATGTACGAAGTGTGAACCAATACATGCAGAATACAGCCCTTGTCAGAGAACTCATGCATTGCTCGGCCGCTCCTGCATGGAATAATATTAGAAAAATTGCCCCTTACACGAATTTTAAAGAGACTGCCATCAGGGAAACAGTGGGAATCCTATCCAGCAAACTGGCATGCAATGATATAGTCTCTACTGAACTACTAATGGTTTGGCATGCATTATTAAAAGATAGAAACACATCATGGCGTACCGTGTAATTATGTGATAAAAATTCATGTAATATGCTCGTGATGTCACCCACGTTATTTTCAAAAATCATCTTCGTTCTTTATGTGTTCCAGTTCCCTGCATTTTTTATGTCTACCATTGCCTTGAAAAACCCTCCCAGTTGAGTGCGAAAGCTTGGCGAATCTTTGTGCTGACTACACCACAAAAATAAATGGATTTAATATGCTATACGTGTTTCATTATTATTTGTAATTTTAGTTTTCATGTTTCGGTTAATTTGAATTTTAACAAGTACATACGATAATGTAAACACGATTTCATGTCTATAAAAACATTAATTGGATTTTATTGTGGTGAGAGTGCTTTTGATAGCTATTCAAGAACTGACTATGTGTACTGTGATCACCAATGCTGATAAATTAGATATGCCAGATCAGCAAATTATACATAGATCAGGAGATCATGGACTTTAAATCCTATTTCCAAGTATCATGTTCATGTTTTTTGGCAGTGGGAATATATTTAAATATTTATTACACATGAACATTTATAGAATTTTCCAAGGTATTTTGTTGCAGATGCTATTGTAGTAGTTATTAAGATATCTGTGAATGCAACAATGCACATTTCAACCCTAGAACTTCTGGCTTGAACTAGTGGGAAGTAATGCTGGAGTTTTGATTTATTAAGAGGGAACCACATCCAGTGATATAGGCTATGACAGATATGTGACCTGTTTGTTTGATGCATATTATTTCTGGATGCATACCATCACGTGCCACTTCTGCATAGGAATGGACTTTGTTTCATCTGACCCTGGTTTGTAAATCAAAAGCAAAGAAAATTCTGAGAAGAATTTTCATAGCTGTGTATGGGTTTAAAGTCCTGCGTATGGGACCATGTTTTTGCTCATTTACTATCTGAACTGTTTAGTCGTAGTTTCTACATTTTGTATAATTTCTTGTTTCTGTGGGTACATGCTGAATAAGTTTGCACATGTGTATAATTCTAAATCTTTTCTGCTTAGTGCTCAGTTGTATTTATTACTGACCTGTAAAACTGATGTGTAGAACTTGCTAGACCAGTTTCTTAGTGACGAATCCTCCCTTTGTGAAATGGATGGAAGGGAAATTTCAAAATAATGAGTGTTGTGGTTCTTTCTCTCTTGTCTGCAGCATTCTTAGACATTTCTTCTTTCACTGCAAATAATAATTTGAATTCATATTGGATGTAAATCCAGGGAGATGAAACCACATCCAGGCTGAAACTTTTCTGCTTCATGTTCCTTGATGTATGAATTTAGAGTTTTCTTTTAGATGCAGATATACCAAATGGGCAGACTGCTTTCTTTTTTAGGTCATAAGCAGATTTTCAGCTGCTTCAGTGCTGTCACATCAAGCCTTGAAGAACTGTGAAAATCCAAACATGGATACATCAGTGAAGTGGTATGCTCAGAAACCTAAATACTTCTTGGTAAAGTAAGAAAAGTTGGGTAAAAGGCATCCACAAACTGAGGTCTATTGGGTATAAGACAGCCATGCAGGAATGAAAGGACATGAAGATGGAAATATTGTATAAAGAAATAGTTATTATCTTTCTAGTCCTGAGGGAATCAAGATTGTGTAAAGAGAAAGAAAAAAATAGGTGTCACTATCCATTTGTGTCTTCTTTGTAGATAATAGTCATTGCTTGTTTACTGCAGTCTCATACTGAGCTGTACAAAAGCTGTCCTTTATTTCTTGGAGAAATAAGCACAGAATATGTTTGCATTGTTTTTGGCAGTCAAGTAACAAAGATGTTCCCATTACAAACATAAGGGAAAAAAATTGAATTGGAAAAACCTTTATCATTTTTGCGACTTGGTGTCATGTAACTTAACATCAGAGTTTATTGATTCAAACAATTTGGTACTGCACAAGTTATCATGATTCATGCTTTACAATCGAATCATCTTGTGTCACTGCGTGATCCATCTGCCAAGTTTGTTCTTTGTCTCTTAAAAAATAGGATAAATGATGTTTCATTTAAAAAGCAGCAAAGTCAGGCACTTGTCTTTGTAGACAGAGATACACTCCATGCCTGCCGTAGTACTTTGTAGACAAGTTGTTAGCTCTGCTGTCCTGCAGATAATTGTTGCTTTCTTAAGTTAAAGGTGCAGCAGTTGATGTTGCTTCACTGTGAATCTCTCTGGTGTTAAGTGGCCTGAACCTGATGGTAACTCTTTAGAAGGTTGTCACATGACCTAGTGTATCAACCTATATGCTGTGGGTTATGCGTGGATGTGATACATTGTTATATTACTACGTTCAAAAAGTTCTGGAACTTTTTATATTAAAAAAAGAATGAGTACAAATAATACCTGTTTATGCGGTGTTTCCTTCGAAGTAATCACCCTGTGCAACTATGCATTTTTGCCAGCACTCATACAAAGATTTAAATGCAGATTGCAAGCCTTCTTTTGCCACATCCTCCAGTGCCTCCGTCGCAGCTTGTTGCACTTTTTCGGAACTTGAGAAGCATCACCCCTTAAGCAAATTCTTCATCCGGGAAAAAAGGAAAAAGTCACACGGGGTGAGATCAGGGGAATAAGCTGGTTGTGGAAGAATGAGAACATAATGTTTGGACAGGTAATCGGACACCAGGAGGGATCTGCGAGCTGGCACATTATCGTGATGGAGCATCCATGAGTTGGTCTTACAAAGATTGGGTCACTTGCATCTCACTGATTCTCGGAGACATTTCAGGACATAGATGTACTCTTCTTTAGTGACCGTACGACCATATTAAAGGAATTCCTTTTGTATGACCCCCGTGCAATTGAAGAAAACTGTCAGCCTTGAACTTTTTTGGTTGGGGTGACGACAGTGATTTCCATACTTTTGACTGTCTGTTGGATTGGGGGTCATACAGAAAGCACCAAGTCTCATCACCAGTGATCAATTGATTCAAAAGATCGGGATCTGAATCCACTGCATCGATGTTATCCCACAAACTTGCATGTGCTCATCCATTTTTTCTTTTGTCAGGTTTTTGGGAACAATTTGTTGGCACAGGTGATGCATGCCCAGTTTTTCTGTTAAAATGTCATTGCAATTTCCAACTGAGATGCCGGCAACTTCTGCAATCGCTGCAACAGTTTTTCAACTGTCATTTTTCACAATTTCTTTAAGAATGGCGATTTGTTCATCCATTGTGGATGTTGAAGGTTGTCCTGACCTCTTATCATCCTTGATACTGTGTTGCCTGTTTTCAAATCGTTGATGCCACTCATAAACTCTAGTTTGGCTCATTGCACTCTTACCATACGCTGACTTAATCATTTGCAAAGTCTCAGCGAAAGATTTTCCGAGCAGAACACAAAATTGTACTCTTGAACACTGTTCAAAATTCGACATCGTTGTCCTCACGATGGAGAGCCTTGAATGCCTGTAATCATGAACTATGCACATACACGGTACATGTTGGATCTGGATCAAACCAATTCTGGCTGGTCGGTCACATCATGCTCTTTGCTTGCTCAGCGGGGAATGACGTAATTCATTGACATTTGGCAAATATTTAAAAAGTTCCGGAGCTTTTTGAACATAGTAGTATGTTGGTTACTGTCAAGGACAGAATTATGCTGAAATGAAGACTTGAGAGATTAGTGAGCAGCTTGCAGGTTTCATACACCACTTGTTGTCATCGACTCATCAGTCACAGTGTATACCCAAAAATTACAATTAAAAAGCAGCATCAGATATTTTTAGTTGTCATCAAGCAATTAAAAAATATCTCAATCACCATAATCTCATTCAGTATAATTATATATACTTTATCAACATCTGAGGCACAGACACCAACATCAGAAGCTCAGTGCTGTCCACCAATGCCTGGAAAGAACCAGTCTGCACATTTTTTTCTTTCTGTCATTGAGCGAAGCTCTCTATATGAGACTCGAGACAATTCGTTGTCCGGGCATAGGTACGAGATGACACATCCGATCACCGTGATTTTTTCCATGCGATTGGACATATTCCATGGTCAGGTTTTGACGCCTTCCGATCCCGAAATTCCGTGTCATTGAGGAATAATCGTCCAAAAACATGCTTTTTGGGGGTTTTTTTCAGAGTTTTGAGAAGGGGTTGTTTGTTACCTATCTCCTCCAAAGATCTTCAGCAGATCGCGGTGACACTTGCCACGGAGAAAGGGAAGGACATGGTGGGTGACATGGGGTTGGTAACATGGTGATTCGTCGTGTCCTATAAAAATAATGACAATTAGAAAACGACCAATTTTAATAAAAACTGAAAAAAATCTGCTATGTTGCGTGTGATGTCATTGTATTTTTAACTCAAGTGAACTGAACTGTGTATGTGAACTAAACTCAAGTAAACTGCATAGCAGAGAATCAGAAACATCACAACGGTTTCCCGAATTATATGGCGTTTTGGTTCTGTTTGGTTTGTCTGTGGCAAGCAATATGGCGTCAATGCCATCATTTGTCGGTTCATTGAGTCTGGATCATTACATTTGTTTACATTCAATAGGCGCAATTTTTCATGACACAATTTTGCTCAAGTTTTTTTAGTTCTTTTGCCGTCAATTTGAAATTATTTTGGTTCAAACTGATAAAGGAAACCGAGCACATTGGGGACACAAGAAAAACATTAGAATTGGCACCGTTAAGTCTTTTTTTCTTTTTGTTTTGCCTTTGTTTTTTTTTCTAACTGTAACTGCTGAAGTCACGATTGAGGTGGGCAATATGGCGCCAATGACGTCATTTGTCGGTTCGTTGAGTCTTCATCATTACATTTGTTTACATTCGATAGTCGCAATTAAAATCTCGTTGTTTTTTCTTCTTTGATAATCATAAATGCCACGTCGAGCTCTTGGATCAAATTTAAGTCGACGAACTGTTCGTGCGAGATGTATGCAAGAGACTCAACACAACGATAATTCCACAATTACTGCAACCGTTCCATCAAAGGTAGAGGCTGAACGAGTGGAAAGTGTTGCTGCTGATAATTATTTTCAACCTCCTACTCAGCCTAATCTTAGCTGACAAAGTAGAGAGGCTGCTCGCAAGGCACTGACACACATTCAGCAACCTCATTGTGTTTGTACGCGGCAACGTTTAGAAACTGATAAAGATTTTGCTGACTAATTTGTTAATGTTTTAGATAGAAATAATTTTCTTGAATGCACATCGTGTCATGGCTCTTTAAAATAACAAATGCCAAAAATGCCATAAATACCCTACAAAATATACACGTGAAAACAATATGATGCCGGCTGAAGTACCTCCTGATCTTTGTGCACTCACTGTGTTAGAAGAAATGCTAATCGCACGCATTCAACCTGTTCTAAAAGTATACCAATTGCATGCCTGTGGTTCAAACGGACAGTATCGGTATCGAGGCAGCGTAGTTAACATAGAACAAAATGTTCAGGACATTGCTGATTCTCTCCCGCGAATTCCTTCAAATATCAGTGTTGTACTTGTGCGTAAGCAAGGGGGTCAGGGTTACAAGGATTTCCGGGTACATCGTCAAAGTGTACTAAAAGCTTTACAGTGGCTTCGGCAACAAAATTATTTTTACCGTGATGTACGCATTGACAATGATGCACTGCAGTCATTGCCTGAGAACGGAGATATTTCTGAATCACTGTATCATGTTCACAGTGGCGGATTCGTTAGCGAAGAGTTTGACAGTGACTGTGTAACTGAAACGCTTTTACCTTTGCATGAGCGCCAATGACAGGAACAAATTGTTCGCAACATTGTTAGTTGGCCAACATCAGGCAACACCCCAGTCAGTGAATTTACGTTTCATGGATATATTCCGAAGGCCTTCCCACACCTGTTTCCTGACGGCAAACCTGATCGCATCGATAGAACTCGAGCACCAGAAAACACGCCAACATTTCGACAGTGGGCTGATCATTTAATGTGTTACCGAGACCAGCGATTTGCTCAAGATCCAAGATTCAGATATCTTATTCTTAACACAATTCAACGTTATGAAGCGACTCAACAAGGATCTATTTTTGCGAAAAAAATTGATTTCAGCGGAACTATAGAGGAGCTCAGAAATGAAGTTGTAACTAATCCTAGTTTAATAAAAAGCCTTTTGTTCTGAGGCTCTAAAATACGTGGATCAAATCGATATTGGTACCAACGACAACAGGAACTTAAAGCATTGGTTAATCAACTTGGTGTTCCTACGCTCTTTATAACGTCCATTGGAAATGTTTACAACGCCATTTCCAGATATCTGCTCAAGATATTGCGAACATGTCTGAATCGCCACAAAGTAATGTAATGCAAAAATATCTCACTTTAAATTCAATGGTTGCAGATGATTATTTTAGTTTTCGAGTTAAATCTTTTATGGAGATTATAAAAAAGAAGTTCAAAGTTACGATTTGAATACCAACACAGAGGAAGTCCTCATGTTCACGGAGTATTCTGGCTTGAAGGCGTGCCAGCCGTCTGCAATTTTGATAATTATACAACAATTGAAATAGGCACAGTGAAACAATTCTACGAGAGACTTATGTCAGCAGTTAATCCAGTTATTAACAAGCAGCCTGCTGTAGTGCACCCATGTCGGCTAAACTCAACTGAAATAGATTTAGGCAACGCAGTGCAAATTTCTGAGATTCTAAATAGAGTTCAGCGCCATACAAACTGCCCATCAAAATACTGTGAAAGAGGCCCACGAAAAGAGTGCCAATTTGGATTTCCTAAACCACTGCAGGAACAGTCTACACTTTGTAAAAACGATGAAGGTCAATGGATCTTCACACTCTCATGCAATGATCCAGTACTGAATAACTACAACCCATTTATTACTCAAATTTGGCGAGCAAACACCGATTGCCAAGTCATCACTTCAGAAAAAGCCATTCTGAACTTCATTGTAAAATATGCTTCGAAAGCTGAACCTATTTCAGACGACCTAAGGAATGTCTTCCAAGATATACTTTCCGCAGCTGAAAATGATTCTCCAGGTGTTAAAATTTTCACAAAGTTGCTCATGAAAATAGTTGGCCAACAAGACATATCAGCCTGCGAGGTACCTCATCTTCTGCGAAGTGATGCCTTATTTCATTGTTCTCGACAATTCATACCTCTTTACATAACACTTGAAGATTATGTGCATAATTACTCAAAGCAGCTTGAGTGACGAACACGTTCATAAAACTATCATAGACGAATACAAGAGCCATAGTGAAAATTTAGAGAACCTTACGTTGTATGAGTACGGCAGGCAATATACCAAGAGATGTGGACACTTGAGTAAGAACAGAAAACGGCGTATTGTTCAACTTGTACCTCAGGTTGAATTCGGAAAAAGCGACATTGCTGATGAAATTTTTTGCAAACAGTGGCTAATGCTGTTCACTTCTTGGCGGGATGAAGCGACGCTAAAAATACATTCCACATGGAAACTCTCCTACGATCAAATGCATTTGAATATGTGGGAATCACCCAATGATCCAGAGGTTGAGGACGACACATTTCTAATTCCACAAGTAGAACGAGAGCACACAGATTGCCAAGCAGAATCGGAATGTCACCCAGTTAATTTCCCTTTTGACGTAGAGCTCGGCTTCAGAGACTTTGATCTCAGCCATGACTGGTGCAGTACCATCAAAAAATACCCAAACATCATTGAAAATCTCAAGTTTATTCAAAAATCTAAAGACAATTATCAGAGTTCAAACCCAGCAATTCCCAGCCTTTTAAGTTTGAATACTGGTCAGCAAAGAGTATTAAGTCACCTAAATAGTCAACTCAGCGATGATCGTATTTCAAGGCTTTCTATTGTTATGGGATCAGCTGGAACCGGAAAATCTTGCGTCATAAGAGAAATTGTGTGACTAATGCACAACCGATATGGCACTAAGAGTATCGTGCTACTAGCACCAACTGGAGTCGCAGCGAATAACATTGGAGGTCAAACTATTCATTCTGCACTCAGAATTAAAGCAAAGGGTGTGCAATTGGAACTAAGCTGAGAAACAGAACGGGATTTCCAGGAAGACAAAATTCTTGGTGGTTACATTGTGTATTTGTTTGGTGACTTACATCAGTTACCTCCTGTCCACGATGTTGTTTTGTATGATACGCCAAAAAAGCGACGTTTGTCAACGTGGGTCATTAGCGTACAAACAATTCGACGTTGTTTTTGAATTAAAGCAAGTCATGAGACAAAGTGGCGAGGATCAAATACCATTCAGACAAACACTTAAATGCATAGGTAAGGGCTTAGCCATAACCACTGCAGATTACGATTTACTTCGTAGTCGTTTCACCACAGAGAATACCCATATTAGGTTGCCGTTTGAAGACGCTATTCATCTTATGGCAAAAAAAAGTACAATTGAAGTACACAATGAAAATAGACTTCGCAATATTACTCGACTTAGTGCTGTTAACAATAACCGTACAGCTCTTTCCTCTAAAGCTGATGAAGCAAACGGTCTACAGCAAAAACTGTACCTGGCTCCTGGATGTAAAGTTATTCTACGTCAAAATTTGTGGACTGCTCAAGGACTGTGCAATGGGTCGATTGGTATAGTTTGGGACATTATGTACATGAGACAAGATGGAACTTTAAATCATCTTAATCACCTAGCTGACTGTGTATTGGTACATTTTCCGGGTTACACAGGTCTGACATTGTACGATGATAGATTGGTGCCTATTACTCCCTACAAAATAAGTTTCAAAAAGTCTAATGTTACATGTGAGCGAATACAGTTTCCACTGCAAGTTGCATACGGTATCAGCATCCACCGATCTCAAAGTATTACAGTGGACTAGGCAGTAGTTGATCTTGGTGAAAATGAATTCGCTGTCAGCTTGACATATGTTGGGTTGCCTAGAGTAAAAAAACTAGATGGCCTTTTCTTGAACCGTTTCACGAAAGTTGGCTCACTAACATTAATTTAAAAAAAATCGTTTGGATTGAAATACGAAGAAATGGAAAGACTCCGTCTGTTAGCTCAAAACTTGCTTGATCTATAATAATAAAATGAGGTTTGTTTGTGTGTGTGTGTGTGTGTGTGTGTGTGTGTGTGTGTGTCTGTCTTTCACGTTACAAAATGAAAATGTTCCTGATCTGAGTGTGTCATTCCGCTTTGTTTACATTCAACCTGATCACAACCAATGTGAAGTCATGAAGAAAAGTAGTTCATGATAAATTTTCGGCATTTCTTTTTTAGAATGTTTTGTTCTGGAAGTCATAAATTTTACGCGTTCCTTTTTTAGAATTTGTTATAATAGACGCCTTAATGAGCTTACATTTTGTAATAACTTCGCTCAAAATTTGCTAACTGTACCGAGTTATTGGTTACTGTTGGCGGCTTGTCCTAGTAAATACTTTGTAATACAAGTCTTCTTTATTTTGTTCATTTGCTTCATAGTGATTTCCATTTCATATTAGGTAAGAGGACTTTTAATAGTTCTTATGTTTTACGTCATCTACTTACTAAATGGAAACACTGATTAATTGCATTTTAGAATCTTAACCCATTGTATGACAATATTGAGATTAGTGAAGAAATAATGTTCCAAAGAACAGGGTAAAGATACAAGAGCATTATTTTTGGCATAGAAATAGTGCTTCTAATTGTAATCCTTGTAGCAGCTCCTCAAAAACTGGAAAAACATAAAATTCCGAAGCAGGAATTAAATCCACATTTTATGGTTTCCATTTATGCTATTGCTACATCAGCCAGGATAGTACATCTCCAGTTGTGTAATGTGAAGCAAAATGTTGTTAGTAAGGTGGAAACAAATATTCTGAGATGGTTTGGCCATGTTGAAAGAATGAGTGGTTAGATACTTATCTTATTAAGAGAATAATTTATTTAGCCCATGTGACAGGAAAGAAAGGTAGCATTGGGGGGGGGGGCTACAAAATAAATTGGAGAACCACATTTGGGAATGTCTACATGAGAGAAAGATAATGAATGTAAAGTACTAAAGTCTTCTTGTGTGAGACTTGTGATGGATGTCAGTGAAGCTCAAATTGGATGCCAAGATGGAGATGTTTGATCATTAACAGTAAGTAAAATCTAGTTGCACTCACCTTTGGATCTTGGAAGAATTTTGAACTGTACCACTGACATTCTTCTTGGAGTGGCCTTAAGCACTAGTTTCACCCATGGTAGGATGATGTAGGACTATGCACTTTTCTTCAACTGTGATGATAAGATGCTAAAGCCTATCATACTATGGATTGACAGCAATCTGTGACAGAGAGCAAGACGTTGTTCTGCCTGCTGGGGTGTCAATTCATGAGAAATCATTCAGTTCATGAGAAATCATTCAGTGATAGAAATCATTCAATTCATGAGAAATCATTCAGTGATGCCTGGAGGAAAAACCAAGCTGGTGCAAGTGATGAGTGACGGTGGATTGGGGAGACCCCACCTCAGCTGCCAATTGTTGTATACTGATACTGGTGTTCACTGTCACAGCTTTCACCAGAGTGTGAATCTTTGGATGTCCTGACCTTGGCTTGTCTTCAAGACTGGTATCCCCAGCATTGAAATGTTGGAACTATTTTCGTGTAGTTCTGCAGTGTACTGCTTTTACGCCTTCAACTGCCCAAGTTGTACTTACTACTGCTGCCATATTTAACCCCCTTTTCCCAATAATGGTGTACGAGCACCAGAACAACACATTTATTGACCTCCAGCCTCTGCTCACCTGATAACACAATGTGTCCCTGTGCCAAATGGTCATTGCAGTATCCAGTAGATGCTGGCACTCATTTCAATCATAAATAGAAGCACAACATTATGTGTAGCTCAAAATGGGTTGAATTTGTGACTCATCATGGTGTGCAGATGCATTGCCATAAATACTTCAGCAATGATTCCACTTTCAGTGTAATTTCTGAAAGTTAGTTTTGGTATATTGAAAAGTTTGTCTAAAGCACAGTGTTGTGCATATCAGTAATACATGTTGAACAGAATATTATGTGGTATGTGTATACCGAATATATGAATTTAAACTTAAACTCTTCTGGCTAAATGGCCAAACCACTTCAGGACATTTGTCTCCACCCTTCTAACAACATTTTACTTTTACTTCACATTGCACTTTTGCCACACATCCTCATCATGCACTTATTCAGAACAAGTCTTGCCACCTCACCATTAATATCCAGTGAACAAGCAACTTCCGTGCTTCTTCTGTGGTACTCAGGTTTTAGTATCATATGTCTGAGTAGGAAAAATTACATTTTAATGCACCAACATTCAGGTACATTTTGGGCAACCCATCAGTCATGTCAAATCCTCCTAAAACCAGCTATGACTTTCAAAGCTGAATTCACTTGCACTAAATTCACCATTTGCAGAGGGTGAGTCATAAATAGTAATGAGCCATGTGAGAGGCAGTTTGATATGGCATTGTTTTTGGAAATAAACAATCGTTTGGACTGGAACTTGTTTATAGGTAGAAAGAGCGTTTCATGGATATCAGAATTTGCATTGGTGGTGGACATGAATAGGAACTATTTGTATTTTATTTTTTTTTTTTTTTTTTTTTGCTTTCAGAACATGGACGAAAAAATGGCAGTTCGAGTACTGTTGCATCATTATTGGAAAGAAGGACTATCTGAGCATGCTGCGGTCGCCGAAATTTGTGCAGTGGAAGGTGTGGGTGTAGTCAGCTACGCCACAACAAAAAGATGGTTTGTTCGCTTTAACAAGAGGAACACCAGCCTTCAAGATGGGCCTTGCTCTGGCAGACCCCCAAGGGTGGATTCAGAAGCCCTGCGTGAAGCCGTTGAGGCAACACCGACCACAAGCACTCGCAGATTGTCGGACAAGATTGGCGTATCACAATCCAGTGCGGTTCGCCTTCTCCACAAGCTTGGGTAGGTCAATAGGAGCTGCCGAGTGGCACCCCACGAACTGACCACAGCACAAGCTCAAAAGCAGATGGAACTGTGCAGAGAGCTACTGAACCAATCCATGAACGAGCATTTCATCAGGCAAAATGTTACGTCTGATGAAAAGTGCATCTTTTTCCGTAATCCCGACACGAGAAACCAGTGGATTAACCCAGGCCAGCTTCCAGAACCCATCGCTAAGTGGGGACGCTTCGAACATAAAGTCATGTTGTGTGTTTGGTGGAATTTCGAGGGGCCCATACACTTTGAATTCGTTCCAGCTGGGTGAGGCGTGTCTGCTGCGCTCCACTCTCAACAACTACAGACGATGTACGAAGCTCTGGTCCGTAAGTACCCGGCCCTGTTCAACAGAAGACAGGTTCTCTTTCAGCACGATAACGCACCACCCCATACCGCCCATTCAACGAGGGATAAGATCTGGGAGCTCGATGGAATCCAACTTATTTCACATCCCGCCTATAGCCCAGACCTTGCCCCAAGTGACTACCACTTGTTTTGGTTGATGGCACATTTTGTCCGTGGCAGAACCTTCCGGAACCATCATGAGGTGGAAGCCGGGGTCCAGGAGTTTTCCCCCTCAAAACCCAAGGAGTGGTACAGAGTGGGAATTCACAATTTGGCAGAAAGATCACTTCAGACCATAGAACATAATGGCTTGTATTTCGAAGATTGCATTGTATTCATTTGTACTTTACACGTGTTTGAAGTTTTCCTATCCAATGGCTCATTACTTTTGACTCACCCTCGTAATCTCTTCTGTCTGCCAGACAATCTCTTGAATCTTTCATCTAATCTAACTCTGTGACAGTTAGACTGATCTGACATTTAGTACTAATAGTTTCTTGTTCATATACCATGAATATGTTTTTACCTTTATACTCAGTTGAAATTTCGTACATGCTTTGTTCATTCCAAACAAAATACTCTGCAACTCACTTTTGCTCTCAGACAAAAGGACTTCATCAGCATGCAACAACCTGCAAACACAGAAATTCCCAAGGTATTGACTATCTGTTTCTGCTTGTTGCATGCATGCACCCATAAATGTATTGAACAACCATGGAGGTATTACTGGACCTTGTTGGACTGCTGCATCAATTGAAAGCCAATTTTATAAATTACCATGTGCATATATGCTCTACTAGCTGGCAGCATGCATACCTTTCACATTCGTTTTCTTACTTTCAAGCCCTTTTAATTTCCTTTTTATGATATCCTGCTGATGACTAATAATTTAAGGTGAACTGTATTTTATTTTATGACCAGTTTCATTCATATGTCTCCGTTAGAAAAGTACATACTTTTTTTTGCAGCCAAAAAATGCACTTAATTCTTCTTTTTCTCTGAGTTTTTGTTTCTGAGCAGACATTTTTGTCCTTTTGCTGACTGTCAAGGCCCATGCTCAATGCCTTGATAAAACAAAAACTCAGAGAAAAAATAAAACTAAGTGAATTGAGGGCATTTTTCAATTAAATGTAATTGTATGCCTCTAATATGGTTTCATTAGACTCATTCTCAGCTGCTGATTTTTGTTGTTTGAAGTGAGTTTTGTTGATCTATGTCTCCTGTGTATGAAAGAAGCCCACAGATACAGTCTGTGTTGTAATTGTGATTTCCTTGCTTAAGTTAGGTAACAGTGTTGGTTTGTTCAATGTGTGAGAACTTATATTTCTTTTTTACTGTTAAGATCTAGTACAAATCTTCTGTTTATTTATTTTTATTTTTTGTAATTTTTAATAGACCTTTGTGATAAGTAATGTTTCTGGTGAGTTTTTTTTTCTAGGTGGGCTATTTGTTCATGAAATCTGCTTTGCCAAATGTTTACAATTCCGTAGTTAAATCAGAAATTTTCATTTTGCCAATGAACTGCCATACTGTGCTTGTGTAAGAAGGATAACATTAAGTTTAAAAAAAACCATAATCAGTTATTTAGAGAATAACTTATTAATATCAAATAGTTAAATAAAAAAAAATCTTTTTTTCAATTTGACTTGAACTTTTTATATAAACTGTAGATTTTGAATGGTTGAAATTTTCAAGAATTTTTTTGGTATTCTTTTCTTGGTTCCAATAATAAAGATAATGTTATCCGTATGTCTTGCTCACAAACAAAATATTATGGTTTAATTTAAGATATTCCCTTCAAATATTCATACATGATGATTTGCAAGCATTATCCACAACTCCAGCTGAGATGTCAGTCCAGGATCCATAGGTCTGATGTTCTGCTCCATGACATCCCAGAGAGCATCCACAGGGTTTTAAATCTGGAGACCTTGGGGGCCACTGGATGGTTCCAAACTCAATGAGTGTTCCTTGAGCCATGCCTGGATGGTTGCATCCCAGTGGGGTGGTGCATTGTCCCAGTGAAACAGACCATCAGCCGCAGGGTGCACAAAGGCCATGAAAGTGTGTAGATGATCAGCAAGCATATGCTGGTAGTGCGCAGCAGTTAAGGACCTCTCCTGACACACTAAGGAACCTCATGTGTTCCATGAGAAGGTTGCCCAAACCGTCACAGAGTCAACCTAGCACGATGAGGCAATAGCCTCATGTTGTCAATGCCATACCTGCGCCCTTCCATCAACTTGGTACAGCTGAAAACTGAATTCGCATGAGCACACGGCATGGTGCCACTCTGCAGAGGTCAAGTTTTGATGTTCCCCGAACCAAGCGAGGCAAAATGTTTGATGGCAAGCAATCAACAGTGGCACCTGTAGCCCATGGTATACAGCTTGCGCCATACTGTTCACTCACTGACTCTGCTTGGGCCTCTGACATTTAACCTGAATGTGATTTGCGCCACCGGTGCCAAGTGATCGGTATGTATGAGCCTGGATAGTCTACATTGATCATGGTAACAGAATGACCCATCTGTCTTTCACCTACAATGCATCTATGATCAAAGTCGCTCAGATCGCCACGTTTGCCCATGTTCGTCGATTGCGATGCACTGTTGGGAAACCCTTCGGTCCACCTATTTATCGCATGTGTTCAGTTTGGGTCTGTTCCATTCTGCATGAGTGAGACCCATGTCAACTGCCCATCACCCATATCTCCAATGTCTTGTTTACTGAGTGTATATATGAAACTGTATCCAAACTTCTCACCGTGGGGAAAGTTTAATTTTAGTTTATCTTTAGAAGTTCATTTAATGTTTCTTTTATTTGAACTCTCATTATAGGAAGTTTAGTTATAGTTTGAAGTATGCAGGTATTAGTTATGATCAACTTTTCGATATCTCAGATGGGAAAATTCTGTTCATGCTGATAGGTATAAATAACCATAATGAATGTTATCCATGTGCTTTCTTATTTTCCAGATGCACAGTCTTTCTGCCCAATGATGTAATAGTGTATTTATGTTTGGGACTATATCTCTGCTTCAAAAATCTTTTCAATAAACATTCTTTTGCAATGTGGAATGGTATAATGTCTAAGATAATCCTCATATTTACATCTTTTCTTAATAAAATATTGTTCCACTAGGTGGCATAAATTTGTTTGTTAGGTATCAATCAACTTCTAGTAGATGGATTAAAGAGTTTTTTTTTTCTTTTAAATTGAACATCTGTAACTGTTGTCAAGATTTTCCTTTCCTTTACCAGTTTTTTTGTTGCAAAACTTCCACAGATGGAATATGTGTATGTTTTCCATGATATCTGTGCTAAAGTCAGGTTAAAAAAGTTCTTGTTTACATATTTTGTCCTACAAAGTCACCAGTTCTTAGATAACTACTAGTTGCCTACTTTAAAATACTTTTTGGATACTGATGTCTTATTTGCATTCAATAGTATCCTTCTTGTTGGATTATTCGAAATATTTGAGAGCTGGCCTTCTGGATGCATTTCCCAATATTGATTCCGAAATGAATTTCTCATCCACATGTAGCTAGCATATCAGTTGTATCATCACCCAATTATGTCCAGAATTTATTTTATTTCAGTCTTAAAGTATAAGAATCTTAGGTTTTTGCTCAAGAAACATAGCCTTATCTATTATGGGTTTCAGTACCTTTGTACAGAAAATACAGTAATCTCTTCACATTCACATATTTCAGATGATATTGAAATCCTCATTTAATTGGGTTGTATAGTAGTTGATTTTTTTCTGTTTACTGATTACAGAAAATTGCCTTTGTAATAGCTAGAGATGGAGAGCACCAGTGAGTTATGTATCAAAAGAGCATGTGCAAAGCTTTATGTTGAATTTAATTATGTATGCTAGTATAGGATTGTGTTAAAACATTTAGCTACATTTGTATTTCGACGTATTTCAGTCCATTCATTCCACCCATTAGAGACGAAGAATCCGAATTACAACGTAAAGCTCATGCGAAGAGAGTAAGAGAAACGCGGAGGTCAACACAGGTATGAATAGCTGTGTTATTAATGGATGATTATGCTTTATTGTGGTAGTTAATTGAAAAAATGCATATTGGAATGCTGTGTTAGAATTTCAGGTGTAATCTTCTTAAACTGAAAATTGTGGATGGAAGTTGCATAACAGAATTTGATAGAGTTCATAAGAGTTAAAATTGTACTTGTATGAAAATATGTGATAACATTTAATGATAATTGTTTTGATGAGTCATACATTCCACAGCGACACTATAATTTGAAACAGAGATATTTCATTCAGAATTCAGTGTAGTGCGTTGGTTTCTTGGAATGTTTGTGTTGAGAGATTTACATATTTTCTATGCCTAAGTGTGTTTATTTTTGCTATTAACTTGTACATTTTTTGTATGGTTGAGGAAATTTGAAGTTTTGGTGGGTGTTTTTACTCAATTTTAATTGTTTCCTTGGTAAAACTTGGGGTATTTGTGAGCATATTGTTCCCATTGGAAGTTTGAGGCATAAAAAAACAAAAACATGTGCATGAAAATGTCCTTCTGAAGTGGCAATAGGGTACATGAAGTGTGCCATTGGTAGGCTTCCTATTTCTTTGATATTACACCATAATTGTACCAGAACTGACGTTAAATTTTGCTGAACTGGTGCGATCAAACTAAAGTTTGGTTGGAATATCATTAATTCAACATCAGTGAATATTTTGTAGCACCTCAAGCAGGAATGAAATTTGTGATAACCTTTAGTTATTTTAATGTATAGCCTATTCAATCAGTAATGTAAGGGAAGCTGTCAATACTACTTTATGTTATAGTATATGACAAGAAGGTTTCTTAGAAATAACTCACACAATGAGCTAACAAGAATGGTGTTCATTTTTGGCCAGATTGTGATTTGATGATGGACCACATTTCAACATGAGAACATCAGGCAGTTTGGATGCTCTGTATTTTCTGCTGGCTGCACATGTATCAGCTGCTAAAATTGATATGCCTTTATATTACATTTTGATTGCTTTTCATCCATCATTTGATTGTTGGGTAATCAAAGTTGTAAATCAGTCGATAAAAAATTGCGTGCAAACTTATGCTCAGTAAAATACATATTAGGTAAGAAATGAGAACTTACCCATATGTAACTTGATCATATGCCATTCATGTAGAAAATAATACTCTGAAGCATGCTTTTTATTGCCAAATTAAAATTCTAAACTACCTAATTAAATTATCATATTTGAAAAGTTAACTTATTTTGTCCCATCTCTTTCTCTCTCTGTTATGTTATTTTAGAATGGTTGAACAAATAAAAAGCTTCTTTAAAAAATATTATGCAAAAAATATGGAACCACATGGTTCCATAAACATTGTTTATTAAAAAAATATGCAGTTTAAAATTTCCTTACTAATGAACCTATTTACATACCCTAAAAATTCAAAATAGAAATAAAATCCAAAATGGTGAGTACGAGCTTATCATCTCACATCATCTCTACTAGGTTTTTCAGAGGCACAAATCTCCATTCTCAATCTGTACATACAGTAAGGCCTGCTGGTTGCTATGTCACTGCATTTCACACTTGAAGCTGTCTCTCTCACGGGAAGGAAGGGTGTGGCCATTGTTTTGTATTACATATGTGTTGTCAGCATAGACACCAACTATGTGGGTCCTCCAGGGCTCAAGAACCCATTAAAAATTGGTAAAAATGAAAGCTTAAAAATGGGAATAAAGAAACAACTCTTTTAGTTCCTCAGTTTTTATTTATTTATTTATTTGAAGATTAGCAAGAAAGCTTCTAATATCAGACTTTTGGTGGAAGCACCCCATCTGTTATGAAAAAAAGTGTGAACCTGTCTTTTATAGTTGCTGACTACATGAGTAGTCTGGGGTTCAGGCACCCATTAAGTCACTGATAACAAAAGTTCCCCTTTAAAAAAAATAAACATAACTGCAAAAGTTGGTAACTGTAAAATATGCATGCATACGAAAAACTAAAATTGTACATAATTATATATCTGCTCCAATTTTAAAAACCTATCACCCATTTAATCATATGACTAATTGGTGTAGAATCTATGTTTCACTGTAGATTTATATATGCACCTGTGAGTATGTAAAGAGAAAGTTAAAACACCCATTGGACTTCCTGTTCAAAACTCAAGTGTCCATTAGACTCTCTGTCCAGAACTCAAGCATCCATTGAACTTCATGTGCAAAGCTTGAGAACCCATTGGATTTCTGGCAAGTTAGCACCTGTGGACGTCAGTGACACTGCAACATTTTGAGCCACTGTGCTGCCTAATTTTAACATCATAGTATCATCTAGAGGGGAACATAACTCTTATGTGCTAGGAATTAAAAATTAATTATAATCTTTTTTTTTTTTTTTTTTTTTTTTTTTTATATTTTTAACTTTAACTGTTCCATCTTACAAGTCCAAAATTGAAACTTTTCATAAAACTGAGTCACTTATTTGCTGCTGCCACATGTTGGTGTTCCTATTGGTTTATAAGCCATTCAGGTTCCATATATACTTGGGGGAAACTTAACCTGACTATGAGCTAGAAGCTGAAAAGATCTATTCACTGAAAAAATGTCGTGGTTTCTCAGTATTTCTCCAGGGCAGGGAGTGCCACCATGACAGAGTCAGAACAAAAATAAGTTTCCATTCATTGTGCTATCAGAAACCTTTCCCATTGGGAGAAATGAGTAATGCTTAGCCAACCAAAACACTTAACTGTTTGCTTAACTCCTACCAGCAGTAAATACCCTCCAGCTATAACCTTTCTAATGCACATAGTCAACAGACACAAGTGACAATGTTGCCAAAATGCGAATTTCTGTATTTTTAGCAACATGACTAAAAATAAGATCTTCATTTTTTAATGTACATGAGCACTGCGTTTAGAAAAACTATGTACTGTTTAGCTACAGTTCAAGCTCAGATACAAGCTTTTAGACTGGAACTATATTATGCAGTGGAAGTATATACTCACTCTGTATTTGCAACTCCATAATCAGGTTAGCTTTGCTGCAAGTGTAATTGTAGTTTACATGCCAGGATGTTCATGTGTTTTTATTGCTAGCATGGTCAACAGTTCTTTTACACTGTCAGCTGAAACCACTATCCCTCTTTATACAGGATAATTCTCTCAGTTTTTTTATAGAGCAGGCCATTTACTTCTCTTGGCTTGCTTCAGAGAGGATAAAGAACCTTCTCTGAGGCAAACCACTCCTTGCCATCTCACTAACAGACAGTACAGTCAGTAAAATCATTCAGCAACTCTGTTCAGGCTCTCTGGGAGACCTTACTTTTTCCACAAATAGTGCAAGACTGATCTTTGCCTGTGATGTCCGATCGCCAACTTTCTTTCTTATTGCTAAAACTTGTGTCGTTAATTATCATTTTAATAGTAGAAGGCAGGAATGACACACACACTTATGCTCAGAATATTGGGGTAACCCTCTCAGTGACCCTACCAAAAACTTTGTCCTTTCTCTTTTTTAAGCTGTCACTTTTGTTCTTGAAAATTGCCATAAAGTGTCATTCAAAACCCTTAGCACTTAGCAATTTTTACTGCTTTCCACACCTGCAAAAGCAATACCCCAGATAAATGCGAGCAACCAACATGCTTATTGTGCAGAACTGTAGGGTCATTACCTTGGCCATGTATGACAGTGTTCACAGCCCCCATCCCCTACTAGCAACAAGCTCCTTTTGGGTAAATTTACTTTTTGCCTTGTGACACTACGAGCCCTCTAATTATTTACACAATTAATGCCGCCCCCACCTGCCAATTTAATTAATTCAGAAATCCAAAAATGCATATTAATATATTTTCAATAAGATCCTTCAGCTACACATCAGTCTTGGTCCCACTGATTGCAAGATTGCATGCGGAAGATCCGAAAAAGGAATGCTGAACAGGGATCTGAATTACAAGAGTTTGTGATTAATGTAGAATCTCAATGCTTTCTCTGTAGTGCAAGACAATTTTGTTGGTGAATGGAACAATTTTTTTGGATTTTATTCCAGTTTGATGCAACAGAAGTGTCCTCTATTGTGACTAAAGAAAAAGCTGAATATGGAATGTCTTTCTTGACATTGCTTTTATGTTCAAGAATGCTGCAGTGCATTGACTGAAGTATGCTGCCAATGTAACATTTCTTTCCTGAGGATTTAGTAATCAGGATGCAGTATGCACCAAAAGGATTGCTTCATTTCACAACAAAATTGCCTTATACTACTGAGAAAGCATTGAAATTTTAATGAATACAGAGCCTTGTGATTCAGGCACACTATTCAACATTCTAATTATTTGGAAATCTGTACTGGCTGTAAATGAGATCAACCATGTGTAGTAATCTTGCAGTCAGTGTGACCAAGGCTGTTGTGCAGTCAAAAGATCTTACTAAAAATATATTATAAAATTATACATAATAAGTTACTGCCATAAAATATCTATCATAATTTATTTTCTAGTTGATTATCTGTGTAATTGATTGCACAAATGTGCCACATTTGCACTGTTTCCTTGTAGCAACTCCTTCAGAAAACTTGAAAATTACATTGCTCTGGAGCGGGAATCAAACCCGCATCTCCTGCTTTCTGTTCCAGCATGCTATTCATTACACCACCCAGAGCAATGAAGTTCCAAGCAACTGAAGCTAAGCAGATGTAGCTTAGAATTCTGAGAACCATTCAGATTTGCACTAGTCGAACTATCCTGTGCTTCCTTGTAGCATCACCACAAACTTTTTCACACCCAAGGTCACAAGTACCAGTGCTTCAGAGAACATCACACAAATAAGTGAGAAATGAATCTCCCTGAAGAAATAATTCTTCATTCAGAATAATTAAAAAAAAATTCAAAAATTCAAAAATAATAATTCTTCAGAAAACAGTATACATATAAGTGGGAAACAAATCTCCTTCAGAAATAATAATTATTCACAAAAATAATTCTTAGTTTCCCCTTTTATATGTATAATGTACTCTGAAGCACTGGACCTTGTGACCTACATCTGACCCTGGATGTGAGAAAAGGTAATGTTGACGCTACAAGAAAGCACGGGATAGCTTTGATTGGTGCAAACCTGAACGATTCTCAAATTTCCAAACTACATATGCTTAGTTTCAGTTGCTTGGAACTTCCTTGTCCTATGTGGTGTAATGAATAGCATGCTTGAACAGAAATTGGGAGATGTGGGTTCTGTTCCCACTCCAGGTCAATGTAATTTTCAAGTTTTCTGAAGGAGTTGCTACACAGAAACAGTGAAAATACAGCACAGTTGCACCTACAATTACATTTGCATTGCCTTCCATGTGTTTGGGGAGAGTTATTTCTTCAGGAAGATTGTTTATACTCTCAAAAATTAGCAATAAGTCAGCGTACAGAAAACTGGTGATGTTAGTGCCACCTACTTCAACATCTGTTTCTAACTTTATGTTCAGCAGTTTATCAAAATAGATCACAAACAAAACTGGAGGCATCTATTGGGTTGAACAGAAAGTGATGTCTGCAAATGCATGGCAACAGAAAAGTATTAATTTACATATGTGCAAGTACTAATCAGTCCAAAATGTAGTTGCCATCATTTGCCCAAACTTGTTCCCATCATCAGGGCAGTTGTTGGGTACCATCCCTGTAGAATTGTGGTGGAAGTAAGTAAGTGTGTGATCGACATAGTCCCTGTTGGTGAACCACTGTCCATTCAAGAAATGTTGCAATGACTGAAAAAGGTGGTAGTCGCTTGGGGCAATGTCCGAAGAATAGGCTGAGTGTGGCTGCAGTTCTGAGCCCAGTTCCCTGATCTTGTGACAGGTCACCCGTGCTGTGTGAGGTCTCACTCCATCCTGATGTAGAAGGACACCCTTGGTGTTCAGCAGTGCTGGTTGTTTTGACCTGAGCCGTGCATGCATCGGCAGTGATAGTGGTGTACAGCAGCAGCTAAAAAAAATGACACCACGCATATCCCACCAGACAGACAGCAGGACCTTATGTGGGTATATGCTGGCTTTGGGGGTCGACATGGGCTTCTGTTTTGGGTCCAATGACTGTTTCCGGATACTGACAATAATTGTCATACAATACAGGACCCATTTCTCATCACCTGTCACAGTGCAGTCCAAGAACGTTTCAAATTGGTCATATGCAAGCAGGGAAATGCATGCACTCATGCAATCTGCTTTCTGCTCCACTCTGAATTACTGGGGTACCCAAACTTTCCTCTTGTTCACCTCCCCAAGTTGACACAGGTGAGTGATAATGCTCATGTGGGTAGTCCCTAGCTGTTCAGCCAACTTCCGCATCGTTACATGTGGGTTGGGCTCCACTAAGGTCTTCAGCATGTCCATATCCATTGTTGTGGGTCTTTTGGCTTTGAGACAGTGTGACAGGTCAGAATTTCCCTCTTGAAACCATTTGAACCAACAACAGCACTGACAATGTGATATTAAAGTGCATTGGGGTACCACTGGTAATGTTCCTTACAGCACTTGCATTGGTGCTACTGCGATGAAACTCATTCAGCATGCAATGGCGGATGTGCTCCTTGTCAACTTCCATGTTGGCTGGCACTTACACTCTTCACCTTCTAATGCCTAATTGCCACTGACATAAGCCACCTACTTGCTGATGTCATGCTGGTGTGCTGTGCAATCTCAGTGGCTAATGTGGCCTGGGATTTGAGTGAGGGTACCTTGTCATCAGACATTACTTTCTTTGCAACCCAATATGTTTTGCTCCAGATATAATTTCAAACCACACACCAGTATATCCTTCCATCCTGAGTGCTGCAAGGCTCTTAGTGTAAAGCTTGTGTATGATATCAACAGCTTTTTCGTCACTTCACAACATTTTAGTACGTTTAACAATGTGTGTGGTGCTTGGTCACAAGTGTTTTTAAAATCATTGCATCCCATTAATGTCATGAAACTTTTCAGAAAGCTGTCATAGTTCAAATAGATTTTCCTGGCATTCATTTCCCTTTCTGAAGCCATGCTGTCCTCCACTCTTCTGATTATCTACCATCTTTCTGAGCTTGTTGCTGAAAATAGTTTAGCAAATGTTTTGAAGAGCACTAAAGGAGATGCTGTGGTAGTTATTACATTTTTGTCTTATTCACTTTTTTATGTATTATGACAATAAATGACAGCCAGTCATTATTGTCATAATACACTTTTATGACATAAATAACTGACCCATATCTTAATAGTAGTATGACTATTATTTTAACTGTTTCACATGCTATGACAGTTTCTGTGTCGAGTACTCCTTTGTCTCGTAATTTCTGCTGTCATTTGAAATTTTCAAGTACAGTAGATCAACAGTCAATGAATTAAAGTTCAAGATATTGTAAAAGGCACTTACTTACTATGATGTACTCTGGAGGAACAATTGTAGGTCCCAATGTTTAGTACATTCCATTCGGTCGTTTTATAGTTGATTGCAGAGTTGCCGTAGTTTGCAGAATTAGCATTTTAAATGAACATAAGGTATTCAAGTCTAGTTTCAAGTGAATATGATATTTGGAGTTCAAACGAGTCAGAATTAAAAAAATTAAAAGACTATCGACAATTTTTTTAAAATCCTTATCAGAATCATTAAAATCCATAGTTTCAGAATTTAAAAGAATATCTATAAAAAATTTAAATCCTTATCGTTATATGCAGTCATCAAATTTGTAAAATTGCTCAGCAAACTAACTACAGATGTCGAAAAACAAAGACCTATATATTAGCAAAGATTTCGGACAAAGAGCAGAAAATTCTTAACAATGAGCACTCACACCACGAATAACATCCAGACTAATTTTGACCCGTCTTCATCACGGTCATCATCAGCGGCACAATATATGTTGTTCTATGTTGAACTATGTTGTCACGTCTAGTCGACTCCAGTGTCCCATTTATAAATTGGGTGTTCCACGCCAACAAGTCTCATTGTGTTCACGTATACGTGATGCTATGTGCCTATGTAGTGACGTGCCATCTATCGATTTGGTAGTCCATTTTTGTTGTTTAATTAAACTTCATGTTTGTATTTCTTCTTGGATTGATTTTTTATTACTTTTTTCTTTTTTTCCTTTCTTTTTTTTTTTTTTTTTGTTCAATAAGGTATTTCCAGGGGTATGGCATTTCTTTAGGTGTGGAAGAATTACAATTCTTCCCTTGTGTCTTCTCAATTGCGATGGCCTCGGACCAAAGGATTCAATTATGTTTTTGGTGTGTCGTTAAAATTTTGCAATTTTCCCAATCTGGTGTAAGTTCATTATCAATGCAGTGCTGTATAAGTGATGTTTTAACTTCTTTTTGTATCCAGTTGTTCATATGCTCGTTCAGTTACGTAGCAAATCTTCTTTTGGTGCTGCCTATATAATATTTGTTGTATCTACCATTTTAGGGATTGATAGTCGGAATCGAGTATATAGCTGCCTTGTGTAATGGGTTTTTGCCATTACCATCTGCTGTTAATAAGCAGGAATTGTCTATTACTTTTTCAGCAATATCAAAGTTGTATCTTTTGCATTCCTTTTTTAGGATATCGCTGATGGTAGTATAACTATTATTATTATTATAATAGTTCATTATAAGTAGGGTATGCTGCCGTAGAACTGCAATTCTTTTTTGCAATCTCTATTGTCTTTATTAGAATTTCTTTGTTTTATGATATTCTGATATATTGAATTTATCAACCCATTAGTATATTCAAAACATGTTGCAGTATCTTTGATCCATTGCAATTCATCTTTTGGTGCTTTTTTAGTTGAAGAGTGTGTAATGGCTCACGCTACGAAAGATCGGAATGCTGCAGTTTTGTATTTCCATGGGTGACAAGATACTTTAGGTATAATGGTGGGAACATAAGTCGGTTTACGGTAAATGCTGAATTCAATCCTGTTCTGATCTTTAAATAAAGATATGTCTAAATAATTGAGTGTGTTGTTAAATTATCATTCACAAGTGACTTGAATTGTTGTATAGAAACTATTGAATTTATTTATGAATTGTTCCATTTTGTTTTCTGAGAAAGGCCAGAAAATCAAGATATCGTCCACATACCATAAGTATAGTATTGGTAAGTCATTTGTATTGCTGCAAAATAATTTTTCTTCAATATCTTGCAGCCTTCAATATAATTTCAGCCAATAATCTGGAAACAGGCAATCCCATAGGAGTTCTGAAAATTTTTTTGTAAATTGTTTTATTGTTGAAGAAGAAATTGTTGTCCATAATCAAGTTGAGAGCGTAAGTAATACCCTCGGATTTTTTTTTTTTTTTTTACTTTCGTCTTTGTACGATTATGTTACCGAAGGGACAGGTGTTCATCCAGCTGCTGGGGGATGGCGTCCCCACGGCCCGAGCCGACATGTACTTTATGATGATTTTTCCATTTTATGTTTTTCGTTGTTTCTGTTGACACGCTCCCGCCTCAGTTGTTGTCGTTTACCTCACCGCTTTTTGCTGTGTGGCGACACTGCACCGATGTGTGAGACGTGCAATTGCCGACTTACTGTCACTCATCTTTTGTGTAGTTGTGTTCATTTTCGTGATGTGTGTTTTAATTTCTTTCATTCTCATTTGTTGACCAAGGATGCCGCTAAGCTGCAGCGGCTCCTAAATGGCCACTGCGATACTGTTGCTGTCTTTTCATTTTTTAAAGAAATTGACTATTTTAAACATATCTAGACTTTAGCTCTATTCATCCTCATTTCTCAGTTTTACTGAATCAGCTAGATTTTAATCATTGTACCATGTTTTTAATACTGTTTGTTTCATTATGTTTTTTAGCCTTTCTATCGTTCTCATTTTTCAATTTTACCTGACCAGCCAGATTTTAAGTTTTATACCACGCCTTTAATACTGTTTGTTTGTCTTGTGTCTGGCGTTCTTTGGCCAAACTCCCTTGCACCATAAAAATCCACCGACCAACCAACCAACCGATCTTTCGTAGCACGTGCCATTACACACTCTTCAACTAAAAAAGCGCTAAAAGAGGAATTGCAATGCATCAGAGATACTGCAACATGTTTTGAATATACTAATGGGTTTATAAATTCAATATATCGGAATATCATGAAACAAAGAAATTCTAATAAAAATAATAAAGATTGAAAAAAGAATTACAGTTCTACGGCAGCATACCATACTTACCACCCATCAGTGATATCCTAAAAAGGAATGCAAAAGTTACAACTTTGATATTGCTGAAAAAGTAATGGACAATTCCCGCTTATTTAACAGCAGATGGTTATGGCAAAAACCCATTGCACAAGGCAGGTGTATACTAGATTCCTACTATCAATCCCAAAGGTGGTAGATACGACAAATATCATATAGGCAGCACCAAAAGAAGATTTTCTATGCAACTGAACGAGCATATGAACAACTGGACACAAAAAGAAGTTAAAACATCACTTATACAGCACTGCATTGATAATGAACTTACACCAGATTGGGAAAATTGTAAAATTTTAACAACACACCAAAAACATAATCAAATCCTATGGTCCGAGGCCGGCACAATTGAGAAGACACAAGGGAAGAATTGTAATTCTTCCACACCAAAAGAAATGCCATACCCCTGGAAAAATACCTTATTGAACAAGAAAAAAGAAAGGAAAAAAAGAAAAGAAAAAAGTAATAAAAAATAATCCAAGAAGAAATACAAACATGAAGTTTAAGGAAACATAGGCTTACATATACGTGAACACAACAAGACTTGTCGACGTGGAACATCCAAGTTATAAATGGGACACTGGAATCGACTAGACGTGACAACATAGTTCAACATAGAACAACATATATTGTGCCGCTGATGATGACCGTGACGAAGACGGGTCGAAACTAGTCTGGATGTGATTCGTGGTGTGAGTGCTCGTTGTTAAGAATTTTCTGCTCTTTGTCCAAAAATATTTGCTAACATATAGATAGGTCTTTGTTTTTCGACATCTGTAGTTAGTTTGCTGAGCAATTTTCAAATTTGAGGACTGCATATAACGATAAGGATTAAAAATTTTTAAAGATATTCTTTTAAATTCTGAAGATATGGATTTTAATGATTCTGATAAGGATTTAAAAAAATTATTTGTTCACAGTTTTTTTAGTTTTTTAATTCTGACTCATTTGAACTCCAAAAATCATATTCACTTGAAACTAGATTTGAATACCTTATGTTCATTTAAAATGCTAATTCTGCGAACTACGGCAACTCTGCAATCAACTATAAAACGACCGAATGGAATGTATAAACATTGGGACCTACAATTGTTCCTCCAGAGTACATCATAGTAAGTAAGTGCCTTTTACAATATCTTGAACTTTAATTCATTGACTGTTGATCTACTGAACTTAAAAATTTCATATGACTGCAGAAATTTCGAGACAAAGGAGCACTCAACACGAAAACTATCATAACGTGTGAAACAGTTAAAATAATAGTTATACAACTATTAAGATATTTAATGGCTACATAAACCAAATGGCTAGCTAAAACTAACCACATTATTTATAACTGAACCAGTTTGCCGTGCCACCTTAACGATTACGAAACCAAATGGATCTGTTCATCTACTATACTTAATGAGTTGAGGAACAGTTTTATCACAGCCTACAGATTTATCATATTTTAATGACATAATAGCATCTTGTACTTCATGAACCCATGATGTCCTGCAGTCTTACTGGTCTCCATCATTAACACCACTATCATCAGTTATTGCCTGTTCCCTTTCAACTGGATTTTCATTCAGCAGGACATCATGCTGAATGAATCTTAATTCCATCTGTTTAATGCACTAAGATGCCAGTTTGTTAGTTTGTACCTACTTAGTAGCATGTTACACCACCCTTTGCCTGTAGAACAGTCTGAATTCATTGGAGTATGGAATATATCAGATCCTTGAAGCTGCGTGCAGGAATTTTATACCATGTAAAAGTGCTTGAGTCACCCAGTTGCTTTGCTTCAAATTGGACAGTGGCACAGTCTGCCAGTGAACAGCCCATTCCATCTCATCCTGGTTTTCTATCATTTAAGGTAACTCTAACAAGCAATTCTTTATATTTCAGAAGGCAACCTGTAATTTTTTTCCCTTGATGAGGGCCCTGCCTTCATGAATTATTAAACTGGCTAGATGCATTCTCTTATGACTAATGGATATGTTGCTTTTCAAAATGTTTCAACATCTACCATGTGCTATTGCTATTGACATGAAAGCTGCATTCTTTGTATATTTTCAATGGTACTGCTTTCCACTTGAGTTAATTGCACTTGATAATTGAATGTTTTCACTGCAATTTCTTCAGCCTCACTATTTACAGTATATAATTTGTTCATTGTACATTAATTTTATTTTGTCTTCAGCAATTTTTAAACCTCTGACACATGCCACTAAAATTCATTAAACATTTGTTGTAAGCCTGAGTGATTTAGTGATTAAGAACCTTGGTGTTCATTTGATGTAAGTTAATTTTTTCAAAGAGGTATGCTATTGTTAAAGTATTTTACTTTTTAATTCAGGGTGTTTTGTTAGAAGACATAAAAACTGCTGAGATGCAGTACTTGATGAAAGCTCAGCAGGAAGCTGCCAAAAGAAAGGAAGATGTTAAGGAGAAACAGGATGATGATGCAGATGATGATGAAAAAGAAAAATCTCCCACTCCTCCTCCTGTGATGCAGACAAGGTGGTCTCCAAAAGATGAAAGCCAGATGGTACTTGTACATTTTATTCTTCTGTTTTTGTGTTCCTTCATTTTGTCTCATGTATACAGGGATCCCAACAGGTCCTTAGAAATCCCTTTTTTAGGACATGTCCCCAAATGTTTCTTTTTTTTTATAAATCTATCCCTAAAAATCCCTAATTCTGGCAAATCACATGTAGTTCCCAGTTTTGCGACAGATATAAGGTATTTATCTTTCTTAAAATTTGCATTTAAATTGCAAAAAAAATGTAGTTATATCCCTGAATGGTACACTTTTAACTAGTTATTTTTTAAAATAAAATATGTAACTTGTTATTTTCTTAAGAAAAAGACTTAAGCAAGCTTACCATATTTTTGTTAGCATGAAGATTACAGCATTCCGAGTATGAACCTAGATATGCTAAGACTTCATCTACTTATACTCATCATTGTTGGCTTATAGATGCCATATGTTTTACTGTTTTGAATGTAGACATCTTTCAGAGAACTTCAAAATATCCCCCCCCTTCAGGATAATGAAGTCCTAAGCAACTGAAGCTAAGCAGATGGAGCTTAGGAATCCAAACAACTTTGTGGATGTGCGCTAGTCGAAGCAATCCTGTTTCATCATAGCATCAATGACCATTTCTCATCCATGTACCAGTGAAGGTCAATTTAACTCCAGTGTTACAGATCATTGAAACAAATGTGAACTGAATCCATGAAAATAATTCCTCACAAGTGTGCATGCATGAAAGGCATGTACAGATGACTGTTGGCATTAAGGTACTGTACATTTTACTTTTTCCCATGTAGCCACCCTTCAGAAAACTTTATTATGTAATTCATACGCATTTTCTTTGAAACAGATAGGCAAGTGACAGAGAGCCATCCATTACTTGGTGTCAGAAGTCAGTGTTGTAGTTCTAGTTCCAGCAGTGTGTGTGTGTGTGTGTGTGTGGGGGGGGGGTATTTCTTCAAATTTGATGTAAACTTATAGAAAATATCTTTACACACTGAAAGGTTTATCTTTGTAGATGGGTTGTGAAACTCAATCAGACTGGAAGGTGACCCAGGCTGAATTTCAGAGAAGATGGATGGAACTCACATAGTCTATCTCAGGTTTCCCACTCAACCTCGAAAACAGGGAAAACCTGGAATTCTCAGGGAATTTGAAAATGGTTCCAAAAATCAGGGAAAACTCAGGGAAAATTGCCCTTTTTTGTAAAAGTCAGGGAAAATTACCCTCCCTTTTTTTTTTGTAAAAATCAATGGATACTTTATTTTGTCGAAAAACATTATTTTTTCAAGATTTCAAACTTTTGCTTGCAATTACTGCCTGCCTAGAATTTCGTAGATCTTACTTTCAGTTAAATTAAGTATTTCCTTTATTCTCTAAAAAAAGATGCAAAATTGAATTTTTAAAATTGCCAGTTATTAAGCTTTTTGTTCAATTTCTGCAGGCAGTTGTTATAATAACATGGAACAATTAGGCACAATGGCTCCTGCTTGAAGAAACACTTCACAAGAGAACCAACCAAATGATGGATCAAAGTCCTTTGTCTGTTGGTTCTCTTGAAACATGTTTCTTTGAACAGAGCCATTCCATCATTAAGCTTAGCTGCATTGTGTTATAGAAAAAGTGAAACTATTCAACTGACATATTTTTTTCTTACATATGACCTGTTTCTATGGGAATGTATTTACAAATTCCGTGTAGATAGTATTCACAAAAGTTCACGGAACTTTGGTACAGAAAATAATGTGCACAGTTAGTTGTTATTAATAAAAAGCAGGTAATTTTATAAAGACAAATTACATAAAGAATTTTCAAGAGTGTGGTTTGGTGAGAAAAATGAATGGAATGGAATGAAATGTAACAATTCTTTGCAACATGCCACTCTGGAAAACTTTAAAAACCACCTGGAGAACCTGGAAAAGTCAGGGAATTTTTTTATTACTTTTGAGTGGGAACCCTGTATCTCCTAGGATCCTACCCTGCCCCTCTGTGCTGCATTATTATGTACTGAGAGTCTAAATGTGATTGTCACCAAACCAGCTGGCTGACTGGACTGGAATATACTTAGGCTAAACTACTTATATGGCACAGACACAAGTCCAGGCTCAAGTATAGAGCATTCAAATTAGCCTAGAAATGTTTTGGAGTTAAAGCATATGAGGAAGGATGGAAAGTCTGAATGAAGATCAGGGATTTCCCAGCATAGTTGTGCAACTTCTGGTATCAGAAAAGAATATGTTAAACAGATTTAATGAATATTTTGATGAAGTTTTTAAATGCAAATCCAGGGATTAGTGGAACAGCAATGAAATAAATCTAATAACAATGTAGTGACCAGGATGACTGGATTACCATAGTAAGAGATAAATGCCATCATGACCCTGAAAAATGGCAAAGCTGCTGGTTATGATGAAAGTGTATTGGAATTGGATAAGATGATTACTGGTGTGTTTTGGTTACACAAATCATCAAAATGGCATGGAAAATTCATGTAATTCCTAAGGACTAGAGTTGGCAGTTACTGCACTAGTTCATTGGAAAGGTAAAAAGAAAGACTGTGATGATTGCCATGGTATTTCCTTAACTGGTCTTTTACACAAAATTTTCTGAAGCACATTGAGAAAAAAAACCAAAGGGAGTGGTGGAAAATTAGCTGATTGAAAGATATCGTGTTTTCAGAAGGGAATAAGAATGCCAGAGTAATATGTTATGTTATGCCTGTGTTCAAACCCCTCCCCCCACCAAAGAAAATAATAAAGAGGTGAAGTAGGATCTATGAATAGCACTTACTGACTTTGGAAAAAGGCCTTTGACCAGGTCCATAACAATAAGTTGTTTATTCTATTAAAAGTTGTGGAGCAAAAAAGCAAGCTGTTAGAATTAATCAAGGCCATGCATCAGAATTTTCACAACATTCGGGATGGGTGGATGTGGTTTTAGATTAACTGATAAGTGATGACCTAGAAATAGGTTAACTATGAGAGATAAGACACAGTTTTGGATTTATACAGATAAACTGCTCAAAGAAGATAATGTAGTAAGGGATATTGAATTTAACTGATCTGGTCCAAACACCATTTCATGCATATTAGTGGCTTAGTTTTTCATAGTTATTGTAAGAGGTTAAAATGTTTGTAGCAAACCTGCATAAATTTTAATTTACTTATTAACTGTACCCTTTCTTAACAGATTTCTGAATATGTTTCTGTCACTTCAGTTGGACATCATTTTTGCTTGGAGTAGGAAAGGTTAATGGCAGTGGTTCATGTTTCATTATTGACTGCTATTTTATTTCCAAAATCAGCAACATTATTTAATGTAATTATAAGTCTTTTTCTAGTTAGCTGCAGTTTATTGAAACATCGATTTAGTTTTGTCGTGATGAAATGTATGTTTTTTCCAAAGCATCATGTGATATACAGTGTAAATGTAGTACATACTGAAATGCATGTTTAGACTGTACATTTTGAGAGTTTACCTTGAACATAATTAAGACTTGAATGCTTTTGTGCCGTCATACTGATAATGCCATTTTAGTATTATTTTCTTTAATCACAAGGAGCCTTAAAAATATAATTTTATGATAGCTGGTAAGTAATTTTATAACGCATTTTGTGGCGTTTAAGATGTCTGGCACTACCAACATTTTTTTTATTTTCAAGAAAACAAAAGAAATCAATGAAACTCCTGGTGACAAACACACAGAGAAAAGTGCAACTGCTGAAGTGAAAGAATCTACAGAAAAAGCTGCTCAAGAAATACCAAGTAGTCCAGACACATCAACTGTAACTATTCCTCTTAGAACAAAAACATCAAATAGTAGTAATAACACCTCAGATGAACAAAGTAAGTTGTCACTTCATGTTCCAAACTGAGCAAAATATTTTTATTTATTCATTTTGATTGCCATGCAAAATGGCTTGTAAATATTGATTAAGTTTTTAAATTACACTTTTGTTTGCTCCCAAGATTGATATTTTACTGTTTCTAAAAATATATAATTCTAGATAGTTTCATTATTTCTCTTTTGCATTGTATGACCATGCTGATGTTGCCAGATATGAATTGTGAAAGCATGTATCAACCTCTGGTTGCCACTCTGTTTGCACAGTTTTTATAAATGTTGGGAGATTTTAGTAAAATTCAGTTTTGTCATTTGGGGTTCAGGATATGAAACATACAAAATGGCATAAATGAGTTTATTAATTTGTGAGAAACATGATTTTTGAAGAGTAGCATGATTCTTTTTTGTTCTTTCTCCCCAAATCTTTAAGTTTTTAGTAAAGAAATGGCTGTCATTAAAAAAAAAAAAATCTGCCCTAGAGAACTAAGTCAGAGAAAATAGTAGCATATTGTTTCTAAGATGTAAATTTCAAAACAATGTGAAATTGAGTTTTATTCTCCATATATCATAGATATAACATTATAAATTTGGAATGCAGTTTTCTAAGTCACAGACATAATTCTATGCACCATTCTTTTGAATATAAAAACTCTGAAAATGGCCCTATAGACAAGTCATTTGCATTTGATCTGGGCTTTGAGGAAGAATATATTGACAATGATTTTTAAAGCTGTTCTACAAAGCAGTCTTTAAGAACAAGAAAGCAGTATCATAATCTTCCTTAGGAGTGTGCTGTTTAAATAAAGTTTAATTGTCATATTTTTTTCTCTATGGAGCTGATTTTTTACTCCAATACAGTGAAATCTTGTTAGAACGAATGTCGACAGAACGAATATTTCAAATTAACGAATCTGGGGAAAATCCCCAAAGAAATTACCTATTACTTTCGGGTAATAAAAATTTCAATTTAACGAATTTCAGATTAGCCAACTTTTTAAAATAACGAATATAAAATTATGGTAAAAGAATGCATTACCTGGGATCAACGAAAAAAATTTTCTTTTGGTCTAACTGGAAATACATATTCTTATCTTTTAAAAAGTGTTACTGATTGACAAGTTTTTCCTCCTAGAATGCTAACAAGGTTTTTTCTCCTGGACAAGCAGGAATGAACAACATGTAACAACCTGCTGATCTTCCTGTTCTTTCGGAGCAGAATTGAACAGCTGGCTAGCAAGCCACGTTATCACTGAACCTGCAACGTTCCTTTCCTCCAAATGAAGTGAATATGTCCTGCGTGATTGACAGATAAGCTGAAATCCTTTTGGCTGCGCAGGAGAAGTGCACAGAGACGAAGAGGCAGGTTTTTCGTTAACTGAACAACAGGCTGCTCTTGTTTAGTAAGAAGGAACTGGTGAGAAAGATCAGGTTTTTCATTCTCAATGTGGCTGAAAAAAGAAAACGGAAGCAGTTTTTGCTTAAGCAAAAAATTCAGATTATAGAGGCTGTAGAATGTGGAAGAAAACAGATTGATGTTGGAAAGGAATATGGTATAGCCCCGTCTACTGTAGCCACAGTTTTAAAAGATAAAAAGAAAATAAAGAAACTTGCTGAACAATCAACCCTTTGCCCGGAAAGAAAACGTCTGTGTTGGGGAAAATTTTCAATCAATTGATGAAGCTGTGTACATGTGGTTTAAAGATGTTCGATCAAAAGATGTTCCAGTGTCTAGTCCTATGTTGCAAGCTAAGGCTAAAGAGTTTGCAGAAATTCTGAAAATCGAAATGTTTGAAGCGAGCAGTGGCTGGTTATTTCGTTTTCGAGAACAGTATGGAATAAGTTGGAAGCAGGTGTGTGGAGATGAAAAAGCTGCCGATGTTTCAGCTGCTCATACATGGAAAGAAAATAAGTTACAGAAATATGAACTTGAGGACATTTACAATGCAGATGAGATGGCATTTTTCTACGAAGTTCTTCTGAATCGCACGATGGCTATGAAAGTTGAGCAGTGTAAAGGCGGGAAAAAATCAAAAGTTCACATTTCTGTCATGTTTTGCTGGAAAGCAACTGGAACGAAAAAACTAAAACCTTCAGTTATAGGAAAGTCTGCCAAGCCTCGGTGCTTTAAGAATGTTGCGTCACTTCCATGTCTGTATGAAAACAACAGCCGATCATGGATGACTCAAACTATCTTTTCAAAATGAATTAAGGAACTAAATAATGAAATGAAGAAAATGAAAAGAAACATTATTTTATTGGTCGATAACTGTTCAGCTCGTCAAGTTGAAGCAAGATACAGTAATGTAACAGTAGAATTTCTACCACCTAACTGCACATTCATCGTTCAGCCACTTGACCAAGGCATTATAAAAAATGTGAAGTTTCATTTCTGTTGTCGTCTTGTTGAAAAAACCCTTGAATATTTGAAAAGTAGGATTATTGGAAATAAAAACATCAATCTCAGACAAGCCATAGAGATGATTTCTGCAGCTTGAAATAATGTATCATCTACTGCAATACAGAATTGCTGGCGCAAATCTGGCAATTTTCTTTCTACAATAATGCGGTTGGTAGATACCGAAGACAGCAGTGATGGTTTTTCTCCAGATTTATGGGCAACAGCATCTCTGGAACTTAATTTTGATTTGTCTTTTTACGGTGAATGTGACAGTGAAGTTATAACATATGCTGAATTAACAACAGAAGCAATAGCAAAAAGGGTAATGTCTTTTACCTCTTTGGAAAATGAGGAAAGTGGAGATGACGATGAGCCTTGCACAGAGAATTCTCGTCTCATCGCTGCTAGCTCTGACAAGCATTGAAAATCTGCGCAAATATTTATCATAACAGAAAACAGTGCCCCAAAAATTGTACACTATAACTGATGTAGAGGACTTTGTAAGAAAAACTACTTTATCATTATCTAGTCAGTCTAAAATTTCAGACTTTTTCTATAACAAATAATTACTTCCACTGAAATATATTTTATCAATGTGGTGCATATTCACATAAGTTATTTTCCTCCTCATTTTCATTCATAGGTACGGTTAAGGAAATAGTATTAAGTGCAATGTAATTTAATCATCAACAAATATATATTGAAGTGCGTGTGACATAAATCACTGAAATGATGAAAGTTTTCCGTCTTTAGCACAATTTAATGATTAAAAGATGAGAAATATGTACAATTAAAACCATGAGCACTTTGGAGGCAGTGGCTGCCTCTTCTTCAGATGTAATAAATAGAGGCACACTTAATCTATATATAATATAGATCATTGCATTGTGGGAAGCATGGTAAGTTATTAGCCAATAGTAATCTACATGCGTCAAAATGTTATGTATACTGTTGGCCCAACGGTCTGTGAAGAAATCGTGGAAATATATTATAGAAATATATTATACAAATAAGAAACGGTGTAGGGTGGGGTGAACATTCAATTTTAAGTTTATATTACAATTTATAATTTACTGTTTTAATAAGTGATTTTCAAACATTATGTAGCTCATACGGGCATGTTCATTACAACATTGCTCACCGGAAACCTCTATATATACATTTTCTGCAATTAAAGGGTCACCAGGTTTACTAGGAGTATTAATTATTCTTACATTGCACCAGTCGGGATTAAGATCATCTTGTATAACAGATTTGGCTAGGGATGTACAATACATGCCTGTTTTAATATTGTATTTATGTTCTTTAATTCGTAATTCAACATTACGTTTTGTAGAACCCTCATAATTAGAGGCTGCTTGTCCAGTAGTTGCCTTAACCAGCGGGATATTGTAAATACCCCACTGTCCCATTTTGCTGTTCTGTTCACGATCCTTACGAACTACTGAAAATAAGTTTCGTGTTAGTGAACCAAATTTCAAGCCATAAGGTTTACATAGTTGTGTTAAGGCTCTCGTTAAATGTGGATTATATTGCATAGAGCCAACATATATGGAATTGCAGTTGGAGTTTCTTAACAGGGTAGTATGTAGGGCATATTTGACCTTGCCAAACACTTGCCTAATCAGATATTTAGGAAACTCATATTGCTCAGCTAAACCAAAAATGTAGCTAACTTCTTGCTGAAATGGTTCAGTAGTTGATGAATGTGAGTGAGAGCTCTTCTAAACAAACAGAATAATGCTGTCAACTTATGTTGTTTAGGGTGTGATGAATAATAAGGTATTAAAACAGGTGTATGACAGGGTTTTCTATACACACAAGTGGTAATGCAATTAAGGCTATAGTCCTTACGAATGAGAATATCCAAGTAAGGTAAGCAGTTATTAGCTTCAAATTCTATCGTGAGCCTGATAGTTGGGAACATGGATGATAGTTCATTGGCGAATAAGTATAAATCATCCCGGTTGTGAGGCCATGCAACCAGAATGTTGTCAACGTACCTTAAATAAAGCAACGGAAGGTGAGGGAAAAGAATTAAGGACCTGATTTATAATGTGTTGTAACAAAATTTCAGCTAGAACAGCAGACAGGGGGGAACCCATTGGGGAACCCTCCAACTGTTGATAAATGCTGTCTTTAAATTTGAAATATGAACGTTTCTTAACAAGACAAAGTGTGTTCAAAATAGCATTAATTTCTGAACTCGGTATATGGGAATCGGTAAGTTTTGCCTCAATAATCTGATGGGTAGCCTCAACAGGTACATTAGGGTACAATGAGACCACATCAAGAGATGCCAAAATGAAAGGCTGCGATTGTGGCTGTAACCAAATAATCTTTGTGTCTGCCTCTTGGTGATGGCAAGCAAGATCAGGCACCTCTGTTGCCTCAACACTGACATCCTTGCTGGTGTATCTGTAACACACAGCCTCTGCTCTGACAAAAAGAATTTTGCCTGCCAGAAGTGAAGCCTACTTCTCATTTTTCCAGTCAATACATAGGAAAGATGTAAGTGATGTTTTAAACTGCTCATTCCGAAGTGCATCAACTGCTTTTTTTTTCGGGGTCTTCTGATCTGCGTCTGTTACTTTGATGTCACTAGTTGGTACAGTTGTTTGCTGTTCATGTTCACAATCTTTTATACATACTTTGATAACTGTAAATGTCAAACACCAGGTGCACTTCCTTAACTGGTGTACTTTTAGTAATGTGCTCTAGTAATTTACATGCAAGAGCTCTGTAAGTTTGTGGGAACTTCAAAGTGTGTAACATGAACATTGCATCATATGCAGCCACATCGATGTGAAGTTGACCTGTAGTTATATCATGCTCCTCATCTAAATTCTGGTAATTTTCTAGCCTGTGCATCATGTACTTTTGTCTGTTTTATTCATTGATCTACCAATCTGAGTGACAGAGAAGGCATGGGCATTAGAGGATACTCCATGACTTTTTCTCATCACATTTTTGAACAGCAGCCGTATGAATTACTTTACCAAAAGCATCTAAAGTGCATTTGGCAACCTCTAGTTTCTTTTGTTCCGTTTACAGGTTACTTGATGCAGCAGAAGATAAACAGTTAGCTACTAAATTTTGAGGCATATGCTTTTCAACATTCTTTGGGTCTTGCACATACATTTTTTGAACTTTTCAGCAGCTTCTTGCCTTTAGAAGAAAATGAAAGAAGCTTCCGTGTGACCTTCTCATTGATTGTCTGCCCAGTTGAAATGTCCTTTAGAGGTGCCTGAGGATCCAAGTCTTGAAATGGGTTTGAAAAACTATTTAGGGTTGAAATTATTTTTTCAATATCCCTGTGATCTTTTTCAATGTGTCCTTGTTGCAAATCATGCTTCATACTTGTAGCTTTTGTAATTCTTCTGCTTTCAAGTAACATACATATCACTAAGCTGTTCTCTGAGATTCAGAGGTTAGCTCCAAAAAGAAATACAAACTACCAGATAATTTTTACTTACTGTTGCCGTATCAAACTTTCCCATTTACAGCGATCTTGGCATACAACTCGGGCTTCACTGACATCCATTACATGCTGTATAAAAGATCTATACTTCATACTCATAATCTTTTTCTCATGCAGACACTCCTGAATCTGATCCTTCCATGACTTCCTTGGCCTTCCTCAGTCTTTCCTTCCTGCCACTTGGGCTAAAAGATTTTCTTAGTAAGCATCTCATCACTCATTCTTTCAACATGGCCAAACCACCAAAGCATATTAGTCTCCACCTTTCTAATAACATTTTGCTTCACATCACACAACTGCAACACATCTTCATTCCTCACACAATCAGAACCTGTCTTGCCACAAACCCCCTGTAAGTAACACATTTCTCCAGCACACAAATTACTTCTATGTTTCTTTTGTAGTACCCTGGTTTCACTGTCATACATCAGAGTAGGAACAATTACACTTTCATACACAGCTATGTTGGACTCTCTTGATAACCCATCATTCCTGTGAAAACCTCCCAAAGCAGCTATGACTTTCAATGAAGAATTCACTCGCCTACTGATTTCACCATCCAATTTGTTCTCTCTGTCAAACATTCTTCCTAAATACACAAACTCACTCACATGGTCAATCACAGTGCCATTTAGGCTTACAATAAATTCAGTGCTACCAGTTCCTCTCTCAAAAACCATAACTTTGGTTTTCCCCTTATTTATACTCAGTTTGGATTTCATGCAAATTTCGTACATTCGAGACAACATACTCTGCAAACCACATTTTGCTCTCTGCCAACAGGACAGTGTCATCAGCATACAGCAATCTGCACACATGGATGTCACCAAGACATAAACCAGTATTATCTATTTTGGCATCACATGCATGCATCCATAAATATATTAAACAGCCATGGTGACATTACACAACCTTGTCTGACTCTTGCACCAATGGAGAACCATTTTGATAAAACACTGTTCAATCATCCACAAGCTTTACTGCCAATGTACATGGCTTTTATACTATTAAGTAGATTCCCAGTAACACCATATTCATTCAATGCCTTCCACAAAAGTGTCCTATTAATCGGTCATAAGCTTTCTCTAAATCTATGAAGGCAGAAAAAACTTTCTTACCAACAGCAAGATACTTTTCAATCATCATGCGTAATGCAAAAACTTTGGTTAGTGCAACCTTTACCAGGCATAAAACCACTCTGAGCATCCCACACTTTCTCTGATGTAAGACCCAGTACTTTTTCAATAATGACCTTACCACACACTTTCTCTGGCACTCTTAGTAGGCTAATACCACAATAGTTCTTGCAGTCAGTTGGATCACCTTTTCCCTTATACAAGGGAAAATGATAGTATCCTTCCAACCCTGGGGAACCATTCCTAACTCCTAGCACAACTGGGAAATTTCAGTTAAAGAGTCAATTATAGTGCCACCACCATATTTCAACATCTTGGCAGTTATGCCATCAACTCCCAGTGCCTTACTATTCTGAAGAGATTTTAGAGCTTTACACACCTGTTCTCTTTAGATCCCTCCTGCGCTTCCATCCTTCACTGTGACATTATCTGCATCTGCCTCAGAATCACCTTTGCTTTCTTGATCTAATAACTCACAGAAGTATACTCCACATCTTTCACTTAACTCATTGGGCTCCCATATCATTTCCCCGATCCTATTCTTCACACAACTTACAACTTGGTTTTCCCTATTTTTCCTGAGTCTCATGTATTTCCAGGAAGTCTTCTATCTTTCCAAAAAAACAATTCATGTCTTTCCACCTTCTCCTTCCTATCTTTTGCCTTACTCTGGCAAACCAGCTTAGCAGCTTCACGCTTCTTACAGCGGAATTCATCTACAGAAACTCTATTTTGCAACATCCCCAAATAGACTTCCTTCTTTCTCTTTACTGTCTCTTCAGTCTCACTATTCCACCAAACATCACCTCTATTGTTACCCACTATTGTGGTGTCAGAGACCTCTTCAGCAGCAGTGACAACACAGTTCTTGAAACATTCCCACTTCTTTTCTACATCCCTCTCACAAGACTTGAGCTCCTTCAGTCGTTCTCTGAGTAAGTCAGAATACCGCTGATGATCTTCAAGGAGCCTATCAACCTTTATTATTTCCATCCTAGGCCTCTTCCTATTCGTTTTCCTTCAACCAACATTCATTTTCACTCGTGACGCTACCAAGTAATGATCAGAACCAACATCCACACCTCTCATCACACAAGTGTCAACAACTAAGTGTTTTAGACGCTGATCGTAGACAACAAAATGTATCACACTCTTTTGACCAAGAGTACAATTTTTCCAAGTATATGTGTGGATATACATGTGGTTGAAAAACATATTAGATACACACAAACCATTCTCAATGCAGAGTTGAATTAATCTTTCACAATTATCATTCACACAAGGATCATTAAACTTACCCAGAACATCAAGTAAGCTGCTCACTATCACTTTTTTCAATGACCTTGTGATCATACATCGAGCTCTAGCAGATTCTGAATTTGAAAATGCTGTGATGCCTGTGAACTTTGAAGCAGCATCAGCATTTAGTCTGCTCTAGTGCCATGTCAACTGGTACCCTAGAGAATGAGTTACTGAGTGCTTTATACCTAGACTGCCTTGTGTTAATACATACATGGCTTCAGGGCATTCAGTTCCTAGGTTGAGAAGTTTCAGGAGGTACACAGTCATCCATCGCACATAGTTGAGTCTCTTTCCTGAGAAAAAAGCTGGAACCATTTTCTCCAGGGTATCCGTATACATTTCAAGGTTACTTGTCCTATAGGTTTTGCTGAATACTTTGTAGATATTAACGAGATCAATGTACTGTTGATAGAACTGAGCTGTTTTTCTGTGAAATCCTGTTCTTGTTTTTGCTTTGAATTTATTGAACTCATCATACACTTGCTTTATATTTGAGCTTTCAGTAAACTTGTCCAAAGTATCTTGAGAAAGGTCATCATTCAATTTTTTCACCTGATGTTGAAGTTCTTCTAATATTGTACTGTTTTGTAGTTGTTCTATAAACTTCTGGAAAAGGCAGCTTTTGAGAGACAGGGAAAGTAAGATGTGTACTCGCTTATGTCTGTGGTAATGCTTTCCTCCGAGAAATCCATGTATTGAACCATATGCCAGAACTTCGCTCTTTGAAAGAATATGTTCAATCCCTGAACCTTCAAGACAGTGTCCAAGAGCTCCAAAGTAGGCTAACTCTATGTGGAATGATGCAAAGCAAATGAAGAGATTGTCAAGCAAGGACTTTCTTGATTTTGGATCATGATTGCACGTTTAGCCACCGCAAGGTTGTAATGAGCCAAAATTGAAAATTGTCCACACTCAGCAGCTATTTGCTGTGATACCTTCATAGTTTCCAGCACCACATCATTCCCTGTAGGGGCCCAAGCGATGTTCCTCTCATGTGACCAATCTTCTTCTAAAACTCTGGAATTCCACCCAGCCCACATTCTTATTGTTTCAGCCTATTTTACTGAAACCATTTAAGTAAAATCTGTCTGCATGGAGTCCTCAAAATGTTTTGTAACAGGACAATTACTCATCAAAGAACACAATAGCTTAATTAATTTTGGTTTCTTTGGATATGGCTCAAGATCCTTTGAATTAATCTGAAGGGATCTCATCTTTCTATGTGGCTTACAAGATCCCATTGGGATTATCTGTGAGAATGCCGGATTCTGCTGAGCTGTCGGCAAATAGTAGTGCAGTTAGTCAATTTTACTAATTCAAGGCCCATGAGTAGTTTGTTTATTTACCATTCATCATGAAGAAATGGGAAGCAAACACTGAAAACTTTGAGCACAGAGGATTCATTAGCTTTCAAGGTCAAACTACCCTCAGGATTGTTGAATCTTCATGAGGAAGTAATGCTTTTCATAACAAATTCAAATTTTAAGCACTTTGTTGCCTTACTAATGAAAAATGGCTCATTTGCCCAGCTTATTTTTTTCTTCAAAATTGAACAAATTAAAATATCTCCAAGTTTAAGCAGCAACTATATTTAATGCAAATAATGAAGTCCAGAGTTTTATTAGAAGACTTGCTTTATGGATACAATGCATGAAAGATACATTGTTGAATTATTTGTTGTAGTGGAATGATTTTTAGAAGAAGAAAATAGTTTTACTCTTTCTTTGTATATATATCTGCATATGGATGCTCTCATTTATCACCTGTTAAGCAACCATTTGAATATTACTTTTCTAAAAACTGATTTGTACAATTGTATCAGGAATCCATTATTTTTTACAACCCCAATGCAGAACATTGAACTTTCTGCAGATAGAATTGAATTTCCAAAATATATTTTCGACCTTTCTGCCTAGAATTGAATTTCCAAAATATACTTTTGACCTTCTAGATTTAGATTAATAAAGAATATTAGTATTTATCACGTATTACAGTAAAGATTTTGATTTCATTTTACTCTTCATATTTAGGCAAAGCAGGATTTCCAGCTTTAGTAGCCATGCAGAGTAAGTATAAGACTTGACTGAGTGTAACCTTGGATATGCAACTAAAGAAAACAAAAAACCAAATTTGTCTTAATTTTTCAAAACACGACAATCACAAAAGTCATACTAAAATCAAGAGCATCACAATCCTATTAGGTATCTATGAATGTACCTGCCGTTTTTCACTAAATAGTATTAAACACCCAAAACTTGTCTTTTTCAAAAATTATTTAAACTTTAGCTATGAAGTAATTCATGGTTGATAAAAGAGTACTTGTGATGGTTTGTTGGCTACAGAAGGTTAAGGCATACCTGCCAGGTTTTATGATTTGCCCATAAAATTTACGGAAATGTGACTTGTTTTACGGGCAAACCTGTTGATTTTATGTATTTGATGATTTCCCGAGATTTTTTTCCCTTTTTCTGATGATTTTGCACCCGCTATTAAAACTTTTTATTTAGCTTAATACATTCAAAGTAAAGCAGCGATATAAGTTACAAATAACTTTTCAGTTATTATAATAAGCTTATTCGAAACGTGTTTATGTGGGAACATTTGCCGCAGTTTTCCCACGTGTTAAGTTTTGCATTGTTTCAAACACTAAAACTTGCACCGCATGTAAACTAATAAGGATAACAACCAGCTGGGCTTGTTTAACCTTGGGCTTGGTTCTCTCTCTCTCTCTCTCACTGTTTCCCCCTCTTCTCCTTTTCAGGTAATACATTGTTCATCCTTCGTCCCCCGGGTCCCAACTTCTCAGTAGGCCAAAGTGGGGTGGGACTTGCATTGGAGCACGCACTTGGGAGCACGTGTCTTTACTACTCACAGTTCGAAATGCGATCTTAGAACGTAGTTATCGTAGAAAAAAAATTCATACGGATTTTAAATCTGTGTAATTTTTAAGCCCAGATCGATACCCAACATGATGAAATTAAGCAAAAGCTGTCAGTTTTGTTAAATTAAAAATGCTTTTTGGGGCATGGTTTTGTACCTTCTTCTCTGGTAATAAATTTGACCTAACGAAAGAATGCTACTATAAGAGAAAGTTAAAAGGAAAAAAAAAGTGAGTCCAATGTTCATTCGAGCTACTGCTTCTCCAGCAATGATTTATTTTGCTCGCCCATTAGTAAGTTTGTACGCTTTCCAACCATGCTTTGTTTGTCTCTTGATAATGTGCATAAAAATATCTTGGCTTGATTCAACCAAACTAAATATGTCATGGTACTGTTTTTTCCTCTGCAAATTGCATCTCTTTAAACTTACTGTTTTACTATAGCAGTTTTACTTGCATTTTTTTCAAGTATCAATAAATTTAGTACTAGTGATTTGTTATGAGCAGCACTATAAAGGGAGGGGGAGGGTACTATAAAACTTCCCATTATGTGTATTCTGCTGAGTTTCCTGTGTATTGCAGAATCTTCGAAAAATGAAAAACATGCATTTTGCTTTATGTGTCGATGTAATTTCAGCATTTTGCATGGTGAAAGGAATGATATTACTAATCATATAGTGCCAAGCATAAATCTAATGTTGACTGCATGGAAAAAAAATATGAAATTAAATTCCTTTGTTAAATAAAAGTTATAATGAACTAGATGCAATTTGTGCAAAGTGTTTATTCACTTCGTTTTTAGTTGAGCATAATTTACCAATTAGTGTCCCTCAGTCACTCATTTATTTCATTTGACTGTCTTATTGTCCGTCTCTCCATAAGATAATCCTAGCATGAAAATGGTTCGTTTTTGAAAACATTTTAGTTTGTTCCGTGACAGCGTGGGATACGATCCTATTGGATTTGAAGGTCAAAGGGTGGAACACCCTTCCCTTGAGATGCAAACCTCCATAAAAATAAATTTTTATCTTTTTATAGATCATAATGATAGCATAGTAATGAGAAATTATGTATAGATTCTATTATTTTTAATTGAAATAAATGCACCAATAAATTCAAACATCTGTAGTTATATCAATTAAAAGTTGATACTTGTTTAGTTAACATCATTTTTTAATCAATATATTCAGTACATTTAATCAATATGTGTGACAAGTAATTTTGTTGAATATATCGATTAAAATTTTCATCGAACATATCGATTAATTTTTCTTTACGGATTTCGGTTTCTGAAAGTTGGCAGGTATGGTTAAGAACCCTTGATTTGTACAATCAGCAATGGTTTTACCACTCATTCACATGCATGTTGGGATCAATGCTCGTAACTCGTCATATTTGTGAGAAGTCATGCTGGCTATAGCAGGCCATTAGTAACGTAACAGCTCATGATGCAATAGCTAGAGGAGAGGATGGTTCTGGGAGAAGGGACGGCAGTCTTGATACTGTAGTCTTTGGATTCCCAAAGCTGATATCAGTGATAGAGAAAACCTTGAATTTCATCTTCCTCATTGATCTATCTATTTTTGATACAAAGGACTTGTGAAGCCAATCCAAAAATACTGCCACAGTAACCCATGGTTTTTTTTTTTTTTTTTTTTTTTTTGATAAATTGCCAGTATACCTGGAGATTGATTTTTGTTCCTACCCTCTCCCCCTCAAATGGTATAAGATTTGTCCAGTGGTATGACATGCTGGACTTTACCATATTATCTGTTGTTTTGCCACATAAAATTAGCTTTTCTTCCACTTTTGTCAACTTCACTTTCAAAATATAGGTCCTCATACTTTTATTGTCTACTGTATAATTAGCTTGAAGACGTTTTTGGGCAAATAACTTTTGTTCTGTATGAACTTCTTAAGCTTTTTTTAGAAAGGCGTCAATTACAGTTATAGTAACTTCTATTACTGCCTCTCCCAATAACTTAACATTGTGGAGTGACCTCTGTTCCTTCTGTAGCCAGCCTTTGCTGGGCATTAAATGTTTCTGTGAAGGATGCCTTTTGAAAATTCTGGTTTAAGACTTCCACTCTTCACACAAATAATAACTGTATCCACGGGCACTTTTTTCAGTTCATAACTTTGATTCACAGTTTCAGTTGACATGTGGCCCTTATGTGTGATGTTGCTTTTTCATGGGCAGGAGCACTTGAAGCAAAAAGAGTGTTAAGAATGTTTGCCTCTGTGATCTTAACTTAAAGTGATGCATTACTTCACTCTGCAATAGCCAGTGCACAAAAGATCTCACCTTCTTAGATATTTTTTTTTTTTCTTTTCTCACCACTAGAAAATAATAACTTCTTAAATGCACAACAAAAACAAGGCAGCACAGTTCTTTTATTCACAAAAAATGCACTTCACATTCGTAGTGCCCCACACTTGTTGGTGTTTTTGTGTGTTGTTGTTAGTTTCAGAAGTAATTTTTTTCCTATGGCCTCAGCAGTTGTGATGCTCTAAATTCACAGACAAGAAAATCTGACTTTGTATATCTGAAATCTGTGTATCATAAGTAGAGAAAAGTTTTGCTTATTTGTACTTTTACATGCATATCTTGTAGTATGTCAGTGTAAAAGGTGGAAATTTCATTATCTTATTTTTAAGATCAACAAGACAACAGGTCATCCTTAGGTACTCAAGCTGCTATTCAGCGACGGCGGAGGCCAAAACGAAGATCAACTGGTGTTGTTTACCTGGACAGTGATGTAAGTGTCAGCTTAGTTTTTCAAAAAAAAAAAAAAAATTGTTTTTGAGAAAGAAAGTATTGAAATTACAAGTCATTTTTTACTAAAAATATTGTATAAATATGAATGCAAATGAGGTTCAGTTTTAGCCCATTAAAAAAGAAAGCTGTTAAACTTGCTCATGATGATGCTCTCCAGAGCTGATGCAACAAGATGTAACAAATGGGAAGTATCCCAGGTCCTGCACGTTGATAGTGAACTTTCTGTAAGTCACAATGCAAACTTTAAAATGAGCACATCACATATTAACCTCAAAAAAAAAAAAAAAAAAAAAAAAAAAAGACGAAGCTTTCAAGTAAATTTTAACTACAAGACTTTGAAGTGTGAAGGTTCATTTACACAAGTCAGTTGCTACAGAACAACTATAAGTCACTGTTGTGTTTAGTGTAGTGAAAGCAATGTTTCAAGTTGTAGATGATTTCTGATATGTATGTGAAAAGTTCAGTTTTCCTCAGTGATAGGATTAGGGAGTATCAAAAATACAAATATCCACTTTTATAAAAACTATATATGCCTGAACATTTTTTGTAACTGCTTATGCAACTACAGGTACTGGAATTCAATGTGTTTTTATTGCAGTGATGATGAAGGGACTAAAGTGATTTGATTGAAAATTAGTGAGATATATTGGTAATTTTTTCTGCAAATTACCAAAATTAGTAGCTTAGTATGCATTGGTAAATAGCATGACTATTGCATATTCATGTGTAAGCTTAAAATTTTGAAAGAAATTCTCCTTTCAATTTTAAGGGATATGCACATCAGTTAAAAATATAAGTAAACAATGCAGTATTTTTGCACTGAGCATATGATTTCAGGAATATGGGAATAATTGTCGATTATGTGATATGTGTAAAACCTAATCTTGTTTCAGTGTGAAACTAATGAGACTACATAATTCTTGCTCCCAAAATGGAAGTAAGATACAGCTTTAGCTGATTGTTTTTATAACAAAGAATACTGATAAATGGCTGCAGCAGTCAGTCAGAATGACCATTCTTTTTCTATACAATGTCTTGGAGAGAGCAACAGCATCGCCATAGTGCTTCTTCTCCCTCTGTGGTATTACGCAATTCCAATTTTGCAAAGTGCAGAACAACTTCTCCCATAAGAAAAATTATGAAATTACTATCTAAAAAACAGGGCCTGATTATCATAGGGTTTACACCAACAGGAAAATTTGAAATGCAACTACCTATGTCCCATGGGACTTTTGTGATGGCTGTAAGAAACTAAAAGTTATATTAGACTGAACTTAGGGGCTCAGATATGACAGAGGGTAGACAGGTCAAAGAAGGATTTTTGTGATGGCTGTAAGAAATTAGAAGTTATATTAGACTGAACCTAGGGGCTCAGATATGACAGAGGGTAGACAACACCTGAAATTGTTGACCATGTTCATGACTTGATTATGTCAGATCGATGAATCTTGACTAAAACAATAGCTGGGACATTGGAGATATCCAGGGAACATGTTGGGTTCATAATTCATGATCATTTGGATATGCAGAATATGTCAGCGTACTGGGTACCCAAATGTTTGGATGCTGATGAGAAGTGAAAATGAGTGGACACTTCCAAATCGGTTTTTCAGAATTTTGAGCGATATGGTGATAATATTTTGCAGCAACTTGTCACTGCTGATGAAATGTGGTTTCATCACTACGATCTAAGTATTGGTTAATCAGCTATCAGAAACGTGGTTAATCAGCTACCTACCAAATCTTTACAAAATTTTTACCTCTGTCTTTGCAAGTAACATTTACTATCAGTTCAAAAAGAATGAAGTTTTGCCATGGGAACAGCACTAAAAGATGTTTTGGATGCAAATAATAACTACTCATTAAATGGATCAAGTAGTTCTAAAGTGTGCATGAACAAAGTCAAGAATTCTTAGCATCTGCTACATTGACTGTCGTAAAGCATTCAATTCTGTATCACATGACTGGCTTCTTAAAGTTTTGAATATGGACAAAATTCATTCAAAAATTATTAATCTCTTCCAATTTGTGATGAGAAACTGGAAGACCAATCTAGTACTAAATGAATTGAAAATTGAAGATGTTGCTATCAGTCGTGGCATTTTTCAAAGAGACTTCCTGAGCCCACTGTGGCTTTGCCTCTCTTTAAACCTCTCTCCAGTTTGCTGAAACAAAATACTACTCAACTTCTTCCTCAGTCAGAAAACAATTTGGACCCGCTGCAAAGTTGGAAAAGCAAAATTGTGTATGGTAAATATCCAATCTTCTAGATATGGAAAACACTGACACAAACTCCTCACTACAATGGTTAAAAAAAAGGGCAGCTTTATCTAGAAACCAAGGGATTCTTTGTTGTGATTCAAGACTGTGTTATCACAACAAAGAACTACAAGAAACACATAATGGAAGGTGCAGATGATGACACCTGCAGAATGTGTAGAAAGCTAGTGAAATCTGGTCCTCTCCTTGCTTCAAAACAATACATAGACATGACTAGGTAACTATGATCTTACATCAAGAGCTTGGCATTAAATATAGCCTTATCCAAGACTACATGTACTTCACCTTATTACGAGTACCAACCAGAACTTATTCTCAAAAATCCCAATTACATGATGTGCTGGAACAAACCTATTATCCCAGACAAGACCATTGACTACAATTGACATGACATTGTAACTGTATACAAAAGACTGCAGAAGATGAAACTGATAGATGTAGCAGTTCCACTTACAGAAAACATCCAAAAAAACAGTATCAAAGAAAATCTCCTACCTGTGAATGGAAATCCAAAGGATCTGGAAACAGATCATACCAGTTGTCATTTTGGCAACTGCAGTGGTACCACATAACTTTCTGATAAATCTCAAGGTATTATGATTGCCACAGAAACTCATTCACATAATCCAAAAAGTAGTCCTTCTCCAAACCTGCCATATTACTAGAAAGTTTCTGAATTTCCAAGCTTGAGATGAGTATCTTTGCCATTTACTCACCACCCCTGGCAGAGAAAGTCAACAGCAAAATAATAATAATAAAGATAGTAATATGTAGATAATATTACGTCTGTGGTTAAGTTTCTGCATTTTATGGTCAAGCAGATGTACTTACACAAACAGGTTGCAGTTAATCATCCTGTGGTATCTGGGAGATGCTGTTGTGAAAGAACAATACCAGTTTCAATTAAATGAAGTATTCAATTTATTTTTGGAGATTCTACATACATACATACGTACATACGTACGTACATACATACATACATACATACATACATACATACATACATACATACATACATACATACATACATACATACATACATACATACATACATGCATGCATGCATGCATGTTCTCTGATATTCAGAGGTTGGCTCCACAAAGAAATACAAATTACCAGATAATTTTTAGTTACTGTTGCCGTATCAAACTTCTCCATTTACAGCGATCTTGATATACAACTCAGGCTTCACTCACATCCATCACACGTAGTACACAAGATCTTCTATACTTCATACTCATAATCTTTTTCTCATGCAGACACTCCTGAATCTGATCCTCTCATGACTTCATTGGCCTTCCTCTACCTTTCCTTCCTGTTACTTGGGCTAAAAAAATTTCTTAGTAAGCATCTCATCATTCATTCTTTCAACATGGCCAAACCACTGAAGCATATTAGTCTCCACCTTGCTAACAACATTTTCTTCACATCACACAACTGCAACACATCTTAATTCCTCACACAATCAGAACATCAGTAACACATTTATCCAGCACACAAACAACTCCTGTTTCCTGTGTAGTACCCAGGTTTCACTGCCATACATCAGAGTAGGGACAATTACACTTTCATACACAGCCATGCGGGACTCTCTTGAGAATCCATCATTCCTGTGAAAACCTCCCAAAGCAGCCATAACTTTCAACGAAGAATTCACTTGAATACTAATTTCACCAACCAATTTGTTCTCTCTGTCAAATATGCTTCTTAAATACACAAACTCATTCACCTGGTCAATCACTGTGCCATTTAGACATATATTATATTCAGTACTACCAGTTCTTCTCTCAAAAACCATAACTTTGGTTTTCCCTTATTTATACTCAGTTTGAATTTCATGCAAACTTCGTACATCCGAGACAACCCACTCTGCAACTCACTTTTGCTCTCTGCCAACAGGACAGTTTCATCAGCATACAGCAATCTGCACACACGGATGTCACCAAGACATAAGCCAGTATTATTTATTTTGGCATAACGCATGCACGCATCCATAAATGTATTAAAACAGCCATGGTTACATTGCACAACCCTGTCTGACTCCTGCACCAATAGAAAACCATTTTGATGAAACACCATTCATTCGTGCACAAGATCTACTGCCAGCATACATGGCTTTTACGCTGTTAAGTAGATTCCCAGTAACACCATATTCATTCAATACCTTCCACAAAAGTTTCCTGTTTACTCGGTTGTAAGCTTCCTCTAAATCTATGAAGGCAGCAAAAACTTTCTTGCCAACAGAGCCAGTACTTTTCAATCATCATGCATAATGCAAAAATTTGGTTAGTTAGTGCAGCTTTTACCAGGCATAAAACCACTCTGAGCTTCCCACACTTTCTCTGATGTAAGACCCTGTACTTTTTCAATAATGACCTTACCAAACACTTTCCGTGGTACACTCTGTAGGCTAATACCACGATAGTTCTTGCAGTCAGTCTGATCACCTTTTCCCTTATATAAGGGAACAATGATAGCATCCTTCCAATCCCGAGAAACCATTCTTAACTCCCAGCACAACTGGCAAATTTCAGTTAACCAGTCAATTACAGAGTCACCACCATATTTCAATGTCTCGGCAGTTATGCCATGAACTTCCCGGAGCCTTACCATTCTGAAGTGATTTTTAGAGCTTTCCACACCTCTTCTCTTGAGATCCCTCTTGTGCTTCCACCCTTCCCTGTGACATCATCTGCTTCTGCCTCTGAACCACCTTTGCTTTCCTGATCTAATAACTCACAGAAGAATTCACCCTGTCTTTCACTTAACTCATTGGGCTCCCATATCATTTCCCCGATCCTATTCTTCACACAACTTACAACTTTGTTTCCCCTATTTTTCCTGATTCTCACGTACTTCCAGAAAGTCTTCCTATCTTTCCAAAAAGCCAATTCATGTCTTTCCACCCTCTCCTTTCTATCTTTTGCCTTACTCTGGCAAACCAGCCTGGCTGCTTCACGCATCTTACAGCGATATTCATCCCCAGAAAATCTACATTGCAACATCCCCAAAATAGGCTTCCTTCTTTCTCTTTACTGTCTTTTCAATCTCATTATTCCACCAAGCATCCCCCGCACGGGGATAACTGGTTTTCCAGTTATTTGGGGAGCGGCGCCCCCACAGCCCGAGCTAACCTTGTGACGGTTTCTATTGCCTCTGCAACTTTGACGATTACATAACCGAAGGCACAGCTGTTCATCCAGCTGATGGGGGATGGCGTCCCCACGGCCCGAGCCGATTTTCTCTTATTGTTTTGCTTTTTCGTCTTTCGTTCATATCTTGACATGTACCCGCCTCAGTTGTAGGCTGCTGAGGTTGTGATGAGGCGCCAGCTCCGGGTTTTGTTCCTCGTTCCCTTCCCTGTCTTTTCTCTTTTATGTTACATTTTCTGTTTTTTCCGGAGCTGGTTAGCTTAGACCTACCTGCATGTTTGCCGTGTGCGGTTACCTGTGCAGGTGGAAATGAGGATGCTGGAGGCTGTGGTATTTGGGGGCCGGGTTGTAGTGTCTCCAGATGCCAACACTCCTCTTTGCCCTCTGCTTCACCCTAAACGAGAGGCTGGGAGCTAACCCACTCCTGGTCAGGAAGTCTGTGGCCGAGTTGCGTCCAGACTTCTAGCGGCTTGTCGTTCTGTTCGGCTGGGTGAGTTTGGGGGTAGGGTGGGCATGCCAAAGGGGTGTTCTCCTGGCACGGAAAGAATAGGTGCACGCCGAGTGTCTGCCCTACCAACTTGCTATATCCGCTGACTATCCCTAGAGCCGTGTCCTGTGTCCTCTTGGGCTTGCGGACCTCCAGCTCTCCCTCGTTGGGCTCGGTAGTGGGTGGGGAAGTCGGCGGATGAATCTTCTCTCTACTTTATGGGTTCCAAAGATACTTCCCATGGTGCGACACCAAAGCGTCCAATGGAGGATGGGACCATCCCTTCCACCAAGAAACTTGTCTCTGACACTTGCCATGCTCTGTTTCTCTTGATTCTTTCTGTCGATCCTTTACAACCTTTGAGTGCAAAAAGCCCCTTCTGGATCAATAAGGCTCTTCAGGCTGTTGCTGGCTCTCCGCGCAATGTCAAGAAGCTTCCTTCAGGGGATCTTCTTGTCGAAATCTCTCATTCCAGACATAGCACCACTCTGCTTACCACGACCGCACTGTTGGGTATTCCGGTGCAAGTGACACCGCACGGCTACTTGAATTCCTCTCACGGAGTGGTCACCTCCAGCGACTTAATTGACTGCAGCGATGAGGAGCTACTTGCCGAACTAAGGGAACAACATGTCACTGGGGTTCGCCGGATTCTGTTTCGGCGAGATGGGAAACTTGTTCCATCTCGCAATATCATCTTAACCTTTGACTCCCCAACCCTACCGACTTCCATCAAGGCAGGGTACTTACATCTTGACGTTCGACCCTATATACCCAATCCTCTGAGGTGCTTCAAGTGCCAGCGTTATGGACACTCCCAGCAGTCGTGTCGTAATGTGGCTACGTGTGGTCGCTGTGGTTCTGCGGATCATCTTTTGCTGGAATGTTCGGCAGCTTCTGAACACTGCACTAACTGCAATGGTACGCACTCTGCTGCTTCTAAGCAGTGTCCCAAGTGGGTGGAGGAGCAGGCTATTCAACGCCTGAAGACCATTGAGCATCTCTCCTATCCAGAGGCCAGACGGCGAATCGACCCTGGGACACCAGGTCGACGTTCATATGCCTCAGTTGTGGTCCAGAAGGCTACTGTTGCGGTCCAGACGGAGGTGACCATCCCGGCGCGGTGTCCTTATGATTTTGAGGACATCGTCACTGCTGGGCTGGAAGCACTGAAGTCTCGCCGCATTGCTTCCAAGGCGACATCTACATCGTCGCCTAAACCTACTTCTACGCCGAAATCATCTTCGGCCATCACAGGGACCCAGGTCCAGGGCACTGCAAAGAAGAAGCCGGAAAAGGTGAAACCCGGCTCATCCTCCCGAAACAGAGCAGGCAAAAATCACCTCTCAACACAGGGGGTAAACACAGCCCTGTGTTACCTCCAGACACTGCTGATGGATTGGAGGTGACGGACGACATGGAGACTTTCTAGTCGTCTGTCTTCCTTCTTTCATTTCATTTTTTCTTTATGGCCACGCTCATTCAGTGGAATTGCCGAGGTCTGCGTTCACGCATTAATGATTTAAAAGGCTTACTGTCTTCGCACACACCCGTGTGCATTTGTCTCCAGGAGACAAAGCTTCGCACGACGGACACTCCTTCGCTGCGGAGACATTCCCTTTTCCGCAAAGATCACCTGGACGGCGTTATCGCCTGCGGAGGTGTGGCCGTCGTTGTTCCTTATGGTGTTCCTGTCACTGCAGTTGCCCTTCGGACGACTTTGCAGGCAGTGGCAGTGAGACTATCTGTGAACACACTGTTCACAGTGTGTTCCATCTACATACCACCAGATGAAGCTGTAAGCTTTTCGGATCTGGAAGATTTAGTTGACCAGCTGCCGCCACCTTTCTTCATCTTAGGAGATTTCAATGCACACAATCCGTTGTGGGGTTCTACCACATGTGACTCCAGGGGCCGTGTTGTTGAGTCTCTTCTCTCCATCACGTCCCTCTGTCTCCACAACATCGGGGCAGTCACTTATTTTCATGAACCCACCCGCTTGTATTCAGCCATTGATCTGTCCTTGAGTTCGCCATCGTTATATCCTGACTGGTCCTGGAGCATGTCTGATGATCCCCTTGGCAGTGATCACTTTCCCATCTTTCTCCGTCTAGCAGGTGTCGGGTACCGTTACCCTACTCGCCCTGCTAGATGGAATATTGATCGCGCCAGGTGGGACACATTCACAGCTTCAGCAATTATTACTCCAGCTATGGTGACCTCAGGAATGGTCAATGACGCTGTTGCGGCGGTAACGGATTGTATTGTGCAAGCGGCAAAACCTACCATCCCCAGGACGTCAACTAATCTTCCACGTTTTCCGCGACCTTGGTGTAATTCCACTAGCAAGGCAGCTCGTCAGGCCCAACATCGGGCTTGGGGTAGGTTTTGTCGGTACCCCACCGACGCGAACCTCCTTGCTTTCAAGAAAGCAAAATCTTACGCGCGTTTGGTACGTCGTCGTAGCCAACGGGAATCTTGGATACGCTACGTATCCGGGATTAACACCACTACCAGCGCTAAGATCGTTTGGGACAGGATCCGCAAGATTCGGGGTAAGTACCCTTCTGGGGAAATCTCCATTCTTGAGAGTGGTGGAGGAACGGTTGCTGACGCTCAGGGTATTGCTGACTGTCTGGGCGCCGCATTTTCTTCGGTGTCCAGCAGCCGCAACTACCCTGCTTCGTTCCGGCAGGCACAGCCGCGGCTTGAATGGTCCAAGGTTTCCTTTGGATCGTTTTCCGCCACCGATTATAACAGCCCGCTGACTGCCGTCGAACTGAAGATTGCCTAGAATCGGTCCGGCCGAACATCTGTCGGACCGGATAACATCCATTATGAAATGCTGAAGCACCTTTCTCCGTCCTCTCTTGAATGTCTGCTGGTCCTGTTTAACAGGATCTGGCATGAGCGTGACTTTCCCGAATCTTGGGGCACTGCCATTGTCATTCCTGTTCTCAAACCTGGTAAAGATCCTGCTAACCCGTTGAACTACCGACCAATTGCTATGACGAGCTGCCTCTGCAAAGTTCTAGAGCGCATCATCAATTTTCGTTTGGTTTTTTATTTGGAATCACGTCACCTTCTTTCACCTCATCAGAGTGGATTTCGGAAATCCGATCCACCTCAGATCATCTTCTTCGCCTTGAGACATCTGTCAGGGAGGCGTTTGTCCGGCTTCAGCACTTGGTCTCCGTGTTCTTCGATATGGAAAAAGCCTACGATCGAACCTGGAGATACGGCATTCTCCGTGATCTGCATGACTGCGGATTGCGGGGAAATTTGCCAACCTTCATTGCCGGATTTCTCCAGGACCGGAGTTTCCGTGTGCGCATCAGGTCGATCCTCTCTGCGTTCTACCCACAAGAGCAGGGTGTCCCTCAAGGCTCCATTCTTTCTGTGACATTGTTCATCCTTCGTGTAAATCATGTTTCCACTCTACTCCGACGGTTCGTGGCTCCATGTACGTGGATGATCTGCAGATCTCTTGCGCATCTGTCAACATGCGCACTATTGAGCGGCAGCTGCAGTCGGCCATTAATAAGATCTCTTCTACCTGGGCCTCCCACAATGGATTTGGCTTCTCGACCCAGAAGACCATTTGCGTGCATTTTTGCCGCAAACGGGGTCTTCACCTAGACCCTAGCCTCCGTCTGGGGTGTTCTACCATCCCTGTGGTGTCAGAAGTCAAGTTCCTTGGGCTAACTTTTGACCGAGCGCTCACCTTCCGACTACACATCCAGTCTTTGAAGGTGAAGTGCATGAAGTCATTGAGTATCCTGAAGGTCCTCTCTCGAACATTTTGGGGGGCTGACAGGTGCTCAGTGCTTCGCATTTACCACTCTCTCATTCGGTCAAAGTTAGACTTCGGATGCATTACGTACGGTTCAGCGCGTCCATCGATTTTAAAACCTTTGGACCCCGTCCATCACCAGGCATTGTGGCTATGTACTGGTGCTTTCCGCACCTCTCCTGTGCATAGCCTGTATGCGGAGGCTCATGAGCCGCCGTTATGCATCCGTCGTAAGCAGTTGTCTCTTCAGTTTTATACAGAAACTGAAATCTCTTCCTGATCATCCACTGTATGGTTCTATCTTCCAACCAAACTGTGTCCGCTTGTTTTCCAACCGCCCCTCCTGTGTTCTGACGTTCGGGATTCGGATGTCTGCCATAGTGCGCAATGCTGGTCTACACTTGTCCAGGCTTGGTTTGACCACCTTTTTCAACCATCCTCCTTGGCAGCCCGTTCAAGCAACGGCTCACCTATCTCTTTGTGTGTGGCCAAAGTCGTCCACTCCTGCTCTGGTGTACCAGCAGCTCTTTGCTGAATTACAGTCTGTCTACCTGGATTTCGTGCCTGTGTTCACCGCTGGCTCGAAATCCGGGAATGTCGTTGGATCCGCTTTTGTGTGTGGTGATGCCTCACATGCTGAGAGGCTTCCGCCTGAATCCACCGTCTTTTCGGCAGAGATGCGTGCGGTACACCTCGCTTTGTGCCACATACAGTCTCGATCACATCGTCGCGCTATGGTTTGCTCTGATTCCCAGTGCGTCATCCAAGTTTTATCTTCTCCAGAGGACACGGACTCACCTGTCATCCGTGATATCCGTCGTCTTCTTGGAACTTTGGAGGGTGATGGCTTCCTGGTCCGATTCTGTTGGGTTCCTGGTCCGATTCTGTTGGGTTCCTGGCCATGTTGGGATCCGGGGTAACAAGCTGGCAGATCTCTCTGCCAGGTCTGTTTCCTCCATGTCGCCAGCTCGGCTGCCACTGTCTTTCCGCGATTTTCGACCTTTGATCCGGACATTTCTCCTGGACGAGTGGCAGTCCCTATGGTCTCAGCAGGGCAGCAATAAGCTGCATTCTATCAAACCACAGATCGGACTATGGAAGTCTAGTTTGCGGAAGAACCGTCGTGAGGAAGTTGCTCTTGCACGTCTCCGCATTGGGCACTGTCGTTTTATTCACCGCTTTTGCTGCGTGGCGAGAGTGTCCCGATGTGTGAGGCGTGCAACTGTCGTCTCACTGTCCTTCATGTTTTGTGTACTTGTGTTCAGTTTTGTAATCATCGTTTTCATCATTTTCACTCTCATCTGTTGGACGAAGGAGCATCTACGCAGCAAGTTATTGTTGGCGAAGCCTGCGACATGAAAGCAATGTTTTCGTTTTTACGAGAAATTGACTTTTTTAAACTCATCTAGATTTTACCTTGTTCACTCTCATGTTTCATTTTTACCACATCAGCCTGTTTTTTAACCTTGTGTACGTTTTTTATTGATTATGTTTTGTTTTAATGTCTTCTGTTTGGCGCTCTTTGGCCAACCTTGGCCCTTGCGCCATTAAAATCTATCAACCAACCAACCAACCAACCACCAAGCATCACCTTTTTTGTTACCCACTATTGTGGTGCCACAGACCTCTTCAGCAGCAGTGACAACACAGTTCTTAAAACATTCCCATTTCTTTTCTACATCCCTCTTACAAGACTTCAGCTCCTTCAGTCATTCTCTGAGTAAGTCAGAATAATGCTGATGATCTTCAGGGAGGCTTTCAACCTTTATTCTTTCCATCCTAGGCCTCTTCCTATTCCTTTTCCCTCCAACCAACATTCAGTTTCACTCATGACACTACCAAGTAATGATCAGAACCAACATCCGCACCTCTCATCACACAAGTGTCAACAAATAAGTGTTTCAGACGTTGATTGTAGACAACAAAATTTATCACATTCTTTCCACCAAGAGTCTATTTTCCCAAGTATATGTATGGATATAATTGGGGTGGAAAAACGTATTAGATGCACACAAACCCTTCTCAAGGCAGAGTTGAATTAATCTTGCACCATTATCATTCATACAAGGATCATTAAACTTACCCAGAACATTGTCAGAAATTGCATTCTGCACACCTACTCTAGCATTGAAATCCCTTGCTATTGTAACTTTTTCTTTAGCTCCAAACTGGCTCATAACAGCTTTTAGTTCATTCCAGAAATCTTCCTTCCTGTCAGAAGGTTCAGAGTCAAGAGAAGCATACACTACAACAATTACTGTTCTCTCTAAAGTTTCACTTTCAAACCAATCCAAAGATTTCTCTCACTTATGGAACTATAGTGAATCAAGTTGTTCTTCATCTTTTCACTTAAAATCACACCTACACCAGCCTGCACACTCACATTATCCAATACTCCAGACCACACACTCATCATGCAATTCACTTCTTCTTCCCCAATTTCCTTCTTTTTGGTTTCACTTACACACAGCACATCCAATCTATAGCTATTCATCTCTTCAATCACCTTATTCATCTTGCCATTTATACCTCTAGTATTCCATACAACAATTTTACCCTCACTCATCCAAGATCTCTTTCTCATATGACGTTTAGAAAGTCCAGGGGTCGATTCTGTGGTGGACCATCTTTCTCAAGTGTGGTAGGCCCATCATATCCCACACTAGAGTCCAGAGAGATTGATTCCTTTGTGTCTTTTTAATCAGGTAAGTACATCAATGTGGGGGATCAGCCTACACCTGACGGTTCCAGTTGGTCATTCAACCTAAGGATTCTAGAACAAAACCCAGTGAGTTGGGATCTTTTGCCAATGTCACACAGAACTAGCTAGCACCTCTTCCAGATTCACAGAGGCCCTAGTTACTGTTGTGTGTGCCATTATTACCACGGAGTGCCCCGAGGAGGCAAACCCATCTCTCACTGAGATTGCCTGCTTCTCAAGTGCAGTAAACTGCTTTCTTGCCAAGAAGTGTTGCATCAAACAAAACAAGTGGAAGTGTGATGAGTCTAAATCCGGGGAGTAATTCACGTGCTGGAGAACTTCCCATCCCAGCTGTGTGATGGTTTCATAGGGTTTAGTCTGGTGTCAGAATGCCCATTTTTTGAGGTAACTAAAAATTTCGGTATATAAGATGTTTTTTGACAGTTTCTATATGAACAATGTGTCCTGAATCTGAATTTGATGGGTTTCACTCTGTATCTGTTGAGCGTTTTTAATTATGACATCATCAAAATGGCCACCTTCTAAATTCATCATTTTACTGTGATATTACAGTATTTCACGTAGTGCTATCATGTTTGATATTTAATTAAAGCTCTATTTATGTAGAAACTATATATATGCATGTATTTTGATAAAATTACTTTTATGACATCATCAAAATGGCCACCTTATAAATTCATCATTTTACTGTTATATTACAATTATTCATGTAGGGCTATCATATTTGGTATCAAATTAACACTATGTGTGTGTGTGTGTGTGTGTGTGTGTGTGTGTGTGTGTGTGTGTATTTTGATGAAATAACTTTTATGACGTCATGAAAATGGCCGCCTTCTAAATTCATCATTTTACTATTATATTACAATTATTTTATTTTATTTATTTATTTTATGAAATTTCTGCTCTACAATATTATTGAAAATGTATTATAATGCTCAGTAAAAATGCAATATATACCGTAATCATAAAATTGTTCAAATAAAGCAAACAAATTCACCAATAAAACTCACAAAATACAAAAAATCACCAAAACTTTCACAATAATTACAAATTCTGCACAACAAAACAAACAATGATGACCAATATTCATGCAGTGCTATCGTGTTTGATATCAAATTAAAGCTGTATTTATATAGAAACTATATATGCATGTATTTTCATAAAATAACTTTTATGACGTAATCAAAATGGCCACCATATAACAACAGTTTAAGCTATTCACAGTACAGGTACCACATTGCTTATTATTTTTCATCTATTTTCAGTAATCCCGGAGTTGTGCTTGAATTATACTAAGGTGAAATAGTTGTTTAAGAAAATAAAACAAATATCAAGTGCTTCAATGAAACTTTGAAATACTTTGGTCATTCCAGTTTTGTTAATGATGGAAGAAGACAGAGAGTGTTTTTTAAGTGTACCATTAGAGACTTCTATCTTATTACCTCAGATGAAGCTCGCATTTGTATGTTATAGAATTGAGTACAAAACGTGGTGACAGTGTACATTTTGAACTTCAAAATAAATTCGAAAACAATAAGAACCTCAAACTAAAATGCCACTGGTATTGCGTATCCTCACATACAAATAAATTTCTTATTGACAGGGAGATAAAGAAAGGTCTGAATTGTAGGGCCACGTGTACAGTGCCAGTTGCTAAACAAATATGTAGAAGTCAATCTGGCAGCTTTTCTTTCCCTTTCTAAAAACCCTGTACATTTTGTGCAAGAGACTGCATAATCAAGAAGGACAGCAAGAATCCTAGCAGATGGCGTCCAGCAAGTTTCGTAGGAAGGGCTGTATAGATACTGCAGGTACTTAAACCTTTAAAGATATAAGGGTGTTCAAATGAAAAGGTACGAAACGTCATAAGAACGTAACCGTTAACATATTTGCCTATGCCGCTATGGGAGAACGTAGCGACACATCTAGGGATGCGATTGGAGTCGCCGGCGTGGATTGGAGCATGCGCGGGCGCCCGCATGCGCAGGAGAGAGCAGAGGCTCTTATAAGGAGCGCCATCCAATTGACGCAGCAGTGCGTGTGAGGACAGGATGGCGTTCACATTGCAAAATTCAATGATTGAGGAGCAGCGAGGCGTTGTCCGATTTCTGACAGCGGAAGGTGTTAAACCGGCCGCTATTCATCGCCGGATGGTGACCGTATATGGGGAAGACTGTGTGTCCAACAAGTCAGTGAGAAAATGGAGTGCCCGTTTTCGTGCAGGCCGTGAGAGTTTGGTTGATGACCCTAGACCAGGCCAGGCAAATACAGTCATCATGGCCGATCTCATCAACAAGGTGGACGATCTAGTGAGAGGTGATCAGCGTGTCACATTGCGAATGTTGGCGGTGGAGGTGGATGTCAGCTTTGGAACAGTGTGGACAATTGTTCACGACAGGTTGTGTTATCGGAAGGTGTGCGCGCAGTGGTTTCCCGAAGCAGCTCACCGACCAGCAAAAGGAACTGCGTATGGGGCTAGCACTTCAACATCTGTTTCGGTATCATGAAGACCCCGCTTTCCTCGATCGGATCGTCACAAGTGATGAGAGCTGGTGCCATCACTATGAGCCAGAGACAAAGCGGGACAGCATGCAGTGGAAGCATGCTTCGTCACCTCCCCCTAAAAAGTTCAAAGCCGTGGCGTCAGCAGGCAAGGTGTTGCTCACAGTCTTTTTTGACGTCCAAGGTCCACTACTTGTTGAATTCCTCCAGCACAGACGAACCATTAACTCTGATGTGTACTGTGAGACACTCCAAAGCCTACGCAGGTCCATCAAGAACAAAAGACCGAGGCTGCTCATGGAGGGTGTGGTTCTGCATGATAACGTGCGTCCACACGTCTCCAGGGTCACACACGCGGAACTGGCCAAGTTCCAGTGGGAGCAGCTTGACCATCCGCCCTACAGCCTGGACATGTCGCCCTGCGATTTCCATGTGTTTGGTCCCCTGAAAAAACATCTGAAAGGGAAGCGCTTCCACTCGGACGACGAACTCAGACGTTGTGCAGGACTGGGTCTCGTCACGGCCACAGGAATTCTGGGAACAAGGAATCCTTCGGCTCGTTAATCAATGGGATCGTTGTGCTCTACGGCCTATGGTGTATACTTTGAATAAAGTCTTAATTTATACCCACAGTGTCGTTTCGTACCTTTTCATTTGAACACTCCTTGTACTATCAACGAAAAGTGCGCCGAGCAGAGTGATGGATGGTCAAATGAAGTTAGTCTTTGTCTACATGAAGCATTGTCAGATTTACATGCAGCAGATGGAAAGATACCACAAGGGACTGTATGTACAAACTTCATGAATCCCAGGAATGTACTATTTGTCCAGCAAGAAACACCTGAAGTAAAAGAAGATGTGGCTTATGATCAAGTTGTCAACATGGTGTTCCAAGATACAGAAAAACTCTGGTCATCTGTGGAACTTCAGAAGTCATATAAAAATGCGGCTGGCAAAATACTAAACCGTAACTCATTAATATCTAAGCTAAGTATGGAATTTAATGGTGAACTGTTAACAATATCCTGTAAGGGATATGCAAACTTGATTACATTCTGAAAGGCAGCTATGAAGTTACTGCACCTTCAAAGCGATGATGACCAATATTCCATTCAAGTAGTAGCAAACATGATCAAGACGGAAACACAAGGACTTACAGTGAATAAATAAGAATATCAAACTGGAATTGAACCACTGTGCAGCTGCTAGAGAAGTTAGTCCAACAATTTTGAAGCTTCTTACCCAAGTCACCAGTGAAAAACCTTCGCAGACACTGTTGTTACCATGCATTATAATAGGAAACATTCTTACCAGCCAAATACAGAACAGATACACTCAGTTACTAGTGAGCATTGGCAATGTATTGAGAGACAAAACATGATTGAACGACTCTATGATTTTGGAGTCAGTTGTTCGTATAAAGAGTACCTTTCATTTCAAAGGATCTGCAACATCACATACTGTCAGGGCAGATTGGCGGTCACAAAAGGGTCTAGCAAAATTTTTGCAAATGGGCCCATTCAGTTGTAGTTCTATGGTACTATTGTATCACAACTGAAAATCACTTTTTTATTTAAGAAACAAAACAAAAAGTACAGTTGCTCTGGAAACTGTGGCAAGCATAGTACTGGGGTGGGTGGGTTAAAAAGTATACCTGTCATCCTTAAATTGAAGTGGGTGTTGCAGAAATTTTTTTATTGGCCTATGCCAAGATTTTACTGCAGAAAAATTGTACTGCAATTTTTCTTTTGTGGACAATCATAGTTAGAAATTTCAAGATATTTAAATATCGTGGCAAACTCACTTAATCGACGTGGAAAAAGTGAATAACCAGGTTTAAATCACAAGTTTAGTTAGTAATGTGTGTAATTGCTCTGGAGAAGCTTCTAATTTTGGACACACTTAATATTTATATTTGTTTAAAATTTTCTCTTAAGAACGCTGAAGTAAGAACATTAAAATAAAAAAAAAATTGCCTTATATAGCCTTTTCATGTTTGACAGATTGTAAAATAATTTTGATTTTCATACCTTTGAGCTTCCAGTTCTTAAATTTTCAATGAAGTGGGCTGTAATTCCAGCAAATATTTGAAGAGAGAGAGAGAGAGAGAGAGAGAGAGAAACTGCTACTATCAAAATTATGTTGGAGTTGTACCAAAAATCCTTTCGCACAAGACATGATTTTTAAATTTAAATAAATGAAAAAAATGAAAGAACTTTTACACTGTAAAGTTTTCCATTTTTACTGCAATTTTTGTAATTTTTCTATTGTGGACAATCACAGTTAGAAATTTCAAGATTTTTAAATATGGTGGTGAACAGATTCTTCATTTAGTGATCATATATTCGTATGTGTGTCAATTACAAAACACGCTTTTATGCTGGGGTTATGTATTGTAAAGACACCTTACTAAACAATGTAAACAAAACATTTGCAACTTCATGTTAAAATGATATCTCCGTAAATGCCTTCATCTGCAGCATTTGTCAGCTATCACAAGGAGCTTAGGTTGCGTAGGTAGAACATTTCAGGGGACAGAGATCATATTTGAACGCCCCTGCAAATAATCTTACAGTTATTTCAAAATAAGTTCTTGATATTATTAATTTTCATTCTGTATTCTGTGTTGCCATATAGTGGATAGTACATCCCATAATGAACTTCCATATGAATTTCCATTGAGCATGGCTTTTATCGATTATGAAAAAGCCTTTGATTCGGTGAAACCATCAGCAGTTACAATGGCTCTTGAAATCCTACGGTATTGAAGATGCGTACAATAATATTATTAATAAAATCTATGAAAATGCAAGTGCAAAGATTTGGCTGTTTGAAAATACAACACACGTAAAAATTGGAAAGGGAGTGAGACAAGGTGACACCATATCTTTGAAGCTCTTTAATGCCACATTGGAAAATGTCTTTCAATCACTGAACTGGGAAAACAAAGGGATAAAGATTAATGAAGATTATCTAACCCACCTTCGTTTTGCTGATGACATAGTCATTTTTGCAACTACCTCATCAGAGCTGCAGAGTATGATCCAGGAGCTTGCTGACAGGAGTAAGGAAGTGGGATTAAAAATGAACTTTCAGAAGACAAAAGTGATGTTCAATGCTTTTACAAGAAATGAAGATTTATCGATTGATGGAGAAAAACTGGATATAACAGACACGTACGTTTATCTTGGACAGCAGATATCAAGTGAGGGTCACATTGGTGAAAAAATTAATCGGCGTACAAAACTTGCCTGGAGAGCTTTTGGAAGAAACAGCATAATTTTCAAGAGCAATATGCCATTATGTCTTAAAAGAAAGTGTTTGATCAATGCATCCTTCCAGTGCTTACGTATGTTGCAGAGACGTGGACCTTAACTAAAAGAGACATACAAAGGCTGCAGACAACTCAAAGTAGCATGGAGAGGTGCATGCTTGGTGTAACCAGGAGAGATAAGAAGAGGAACTTGTGGATCCGAAAAATGACAAGAGTGGAAGACATCATGATCAGAGTTAAATCCCTGAAATGGCAATGGGCTGAACATACTGCCAGAAGGACAGACCATCAATGGACAGCCGAAATTTTAGATTGGATTCCAAGGGACAGGAAAAGACCCAGAAGAAGACTACATGGGAGATGGGTGGATGAAACTCGAAAGTATGCGGGAGTGACATGGAGGAGACTGGCACAAGACAGACTGTTGTGGAGGAAACTTGGGGAGACCTTCGTCCAGCAGTGGATTGGTAATGGTTGACAATGATGATGATGATGACATCCCATAATGACTGTTATCTAGCATTGTTCTGCAACTTTATCAAACATGGGTGAGTATTTTCACTACTTTAACTAAGGTGGGGAAAAATTTAGCCCTGTTCAGCCCCCACTCCAATGCTGTTAACATACGTAGATTGTTGTGCCTTCTGATTTTTCCTGATCCAAGCCCCTTGAAACATTTCAGGTTGAAATGAATGGTCAAAGAAACTATAGAAATAGATAAACATCCCTTCCTGACTCCGCAGTTGAGAAAGACATCGGTTAATTGCATGGGGAGGAAGGAGTGGAAGTTTGGAAAGAGGAGTTTTTTTTTAATGCCTAAACAGATTAATCATAGTTTTGGGTCTCGTTGGGGCCCGTGCTCTATCTTGTAATATAAACTTCGGGCTCGGGCGAGCTAAAGCTGAAATATTTCGGGCTCAGGCTCTTAAAATTGAGCCCGAACTCAGCTCTTATGAGCACAGCATTAATGCCTTCTGCAACCAACAGGAATAAAATCAACTACCCTCCACCCTCTTGTACCTCCCCCTCCGCCCCCGCCCTCCCGCAACATACTGTACATACTTTCTCATTCCTCAGCTACTAAGTGAACCCAGAAGTTCGTAGACACATATGGCCCATCTATTGTAGTTGGGATTCTAGCAGTTGCCTGGTGAGGGGATTTTTTTCCTTAATTAAAAATAGAAGGGTTTTCCTCCCGCTTGTTAAAATTACATTATGTGTATTTCGTTTATTAAAAAAGTGTTGTGGTTCAGTTGTGTGTTTAAAACAACTGAACTGAAAACATTTTTAAGAAAGTAAGAAACAGACAAAATATACGGAAGGGGCCCCGGTGGGCCAATCCGCCCCTGAATACTGTCATGGAAAGGTCTGTGGCTCCAATCACTGATTCATGTTTAGGTCTCATTCAAATTGAAGCTGACAATTTTGACACCAATATGTGTTCCCAAAACGAACTAGTTTACACATTCTCTTGCCATGATACTTGTCTAGAAACAAGCAACAATTAATTATTATTGTCCTCCTGATGTCAACTGGAGTGATTATGGTTGGATGAAGAATCGTGAATCAAAATCTCTGTCACCAATTGCTATACCAACAGGAACTGCCGTAGCACCAAATGAACTTTTAAAAGTAATAAGTTGCGAGTGTGACAATTAAAGGAATTGTAATAGATGTGAAAGATGATAAAAAGTGAACTCTGTTTATTAGGCGTATAAAATAAAATAAAGGGATCAAGAGATGCTAGTTTCACTACCTCCGGGTAGCTTCGTCAGGCATTTAGTAGCTAAAGATCGCAGAAGCAACTGGAAAAAAATATTTCTAAGAATATAACTAAATTCAAAATAAGCAAAACACTTACACGATGTCACGGCCACGAGTTGTTTGATACCAGGGCCGGGTGGTCACGTGCAACTTCAAGAAGCCGGTGTCATATCAAAGGAAGGCTTGTGGTTACATCCTTGTTACACACATTCCGTCGCATGATGATCTTGATGGTTTCATGAAGTGCAGTAGCTCTTGCGCTGTCGTAAGGTGCTAGTTTCTTAAAATCTCTCCATCTGGGAAACTGCCCCTTCAGATGCAACATCGCAGGCTAGGGCCGTCGTAAGCTTTCCGGCCTTAACGTCCCTTTGGTGTTCAGAAATACGGATCTGGAGTAATCTTTTTGTCATCTCGATGTAGGATTTAACAAATGCGTCAGGGTATTCCAAAGGAATAACATAGACTCCGGCTTCAGTGAGCGTAAAAGGCAATGCATGCTGTTCTGCTGCGAGGATATCTGATAAAGGTCTAGGTGCCCTCACGCCGATATCATAACCTAGTCTTCAGAGAGCATTCTTCAGGAAGTACGTTAGCCTAGGAATGCAGCGAATTGAACCCACAAACTGGGCGGTCTTTCACATTAATTGAGTGTACAGAAACCCGTTTGTTCATCGTTCGTATATAATTGTAATAGATGTTGTAAATGCTAAATGAGTAATTTCTGATGTACACCATTTTGCACTTGCACAGAAAGTGAAGAAAGTGAAAATTCATATAGTAAAGCGATTATGGAGACTGAAGATTATAGTGATGATTTGACAACCTAATTAACTATAACCCAAACTTGCTTTGCTATATATAACCCATCAAGATAGGGTGGTTGATGGGTAAAGTGGGTCTTTCTGCAGCCACCTCCCCATGGTGAGACCTGGTTACTGACTGTCAAATAAGACAATTTGCCGAGAGCTGCACATAAGATGTACATTTCTACATGTTTATTTCAAATTATTGTTCAAGGTTAATGCTAACACCGTTAAGTACTGCTAACCCTGCCGCTGTTACAAGATGCCATTTTGATGATGTCATAAAAGTAATTTTATGAAAATGCTTGCATATATAGTTTCTATACAGAGGACCACTGGTAGCCTAGTGGTCAGCAATAGTGTCTGCCATGAAGACCTCGGGTTCCAGGGTGCGCACGGGTGCTTGAAAACCTGGAAAGTCCTTGAAAATCATAACATTTTCAAGGCCTGGAATATCCTGGAAAAATGGTGTGTTTTTTAAAACTTTCTTGAAAAGCCTTAAAATTTGAAATTAGTGCTTAAAAATGTTTGAATTTCTTTCAGAAAATCGGTGTTACATCCTTTTTAGCGTGTCTTTTGTAAAAAAGATCGTGCTTATGTTACCGGTTTGTCCGCCTGCCCGCCCGTACGGACGTCTTTCCATCTGTCCGTCCGTTCGTCCACCTGTGGACACCATATCTCTGCAACTATTAGTCCGATTTAAAAAAAAAAAAAATTCTGCATTGGAAAGCTTGAAATGTGCAAATGATGATCCTTGTACTTCGTTGTTTTTTATGGTGCACAATTTTGCCGCTAGAGGGCGTAAATGCAGAAGATATCAAATTCAAAATATATTTTATTCCACATGTTTGCTTCTAAACATCCGATTGGAAAAATTATTTTACCTTTTGATTATATTTATGTCGAAGACTATTTTAGGTATAGTCACGTTTTCAGGTTACGCAAAGATTTTCCACTAGGGGCATAAAAGTAAATAACGTTTTCCACGATTTCGCTGCTTCTAAAACTTCGATTTGAAAAATTATTTCTGAACCGGATGCAACTCTTGATAAGAAATGTTTGCATATAATTTCTAATTTTCGGTAAAGAATGGTTTGGCCACCAGGGGACGTAAATGTTAATTTCTGCTTCTTATGTGTTTGCAGCAAAATCTGAGCTTCTAAAATCTCGATTAAAAATTTTTTTTCATGGACCGATATCACTCACGCCAATAAACCTTTTTGGAATATTTTCTTAATATAATGCTTGGTTTCTCCACTAGGGGGCAGAGATGTATACCTTATTTTTGTCTATATCTCTGCTTCCAAGAATCCGATTTGAAAAATTCCTTCATTGCTGGATAGCGTTTCGAGTGCGAAATGTTTCTCATATATTTTCAAGTAATTCATTGACTTTCCACTAGGGGATGTAAAGGCAGATTGCATTTTCCCTGATTTCTGTACTTCTAAAACTCCGATTTGAAAAATTCTTCCTGTATCGAATACAACTCCTGATGGGAAATGTTTTGCATATAATTTTTAATAGTTGGTAAAGAATAGTTTGGCCACCAGGAGGCGTAAGTGTTTATATCTGCTTCAATATATTTGGAGCAAAAAAAACTGAGCTCTTGAAAACTCGATTGAAATTTTTTTCGTGGACTGATACCGCTCACGTCAAACAAGATTTTGAGAAGACTTTCGTATTAAAATAATGCATAGTTTTTCCACTAGGGGATGTTAATGCATATCTTATTTTTGTCGATATCTCAGCTTCTAAGAGTCTGATTTGAAAAATTCTTTCTTTCCTGGAGAGAGTTTCTGCTGCAAAATGTTTCTCATATACTTTCAAAATTTTCTTAACCCACAAGTCTGCCACCAGAGAGCTTAAGGTCACATTTCCGTTTACAGGAATATCTGCGGGACTACTAAAAATCTGATTGAAAAACTTCATTTTCCGGTCAGATACTACTAACTATGCAAACTCTGTGTGCATATTTTCTTCTCAAAATAATGCATGATTTTGCCGCTAGTGGTCGCCAATTTTTAATCTGTTTTCTCAATTTCTCTGTTTCTACATGGGCAATTTAAAAAATTCATTCAACACCAGATGCCACTTACCTTGTAGAACACTTTAGGCTAATATATGAGGAATTTTATAGTTAACAGTTCTTTCAGTAGGTGGTGTTTTTGTACTTCAGTTAACAGCTGTATTGGTGCTACTAAAAACTCTATTGAGAAATTTCTTCTTTACTGTATGCCATTTGCTACAATAGGGATGTAAAGCATTATCTTCTTTAAATAATGCAAAGATTTCCCATCAGGGGCTTCAAGGTCGAAAACTTACCTCCCCCCATTATCTGTGCTTTCAGGAGACGCATTTGAAAAATTATTTCTCCTTAGCATAGCTTTTCCATGAAGAATATTTTTCGCCTATTTTTAACTTTTCCATTATTCTCAATTCTTCTGCAGGCATAGACTTATTTATATCATGCTTACTTCTATATTTCTTATTTTAACTGATTAGACATGTGCCCTCCCCATACTTAAATTCTGGATCTGCCCTTGCTTTGTTTTATGAGAATTTCAACTTTTATCCATAATAGACTGATTACATGGGAAGATACTAGCAGAATAGTGATGAATTAATCATTTTCAGATTATAGGCCTTGTGGTAATTGCACCATGACTCAGTTTTGCATTATTGGGTAATTCTCCAATTAAAAAGAAATGTAATGAGTAATAAAGCACACTAATGCATTTACTTCTTCCATCATTTTTATGAAGTAAGTAAAACCAAAATTGCCTTTAAAAAATAATTTGACTGTGATACTGGGAAGCGTAATAATCATCCTGGAATTTTTTGTATATGTCCTAGAAAAAGTGGAAAGTCCTTGACACCCCCCCCCCATAGTGTATGAACTCTGGGGTTCAATATCCCAAGCAGGTACGAATGCTCGAACCACTAAATATCCACCATGCATCGGATATGCACATTAAGCCATCGGGTCCCAGGTACTGGCCCCCGGTAATAAATGAGGGCATCTTCTTCCCTCTTTCTACCTTCCTTCTGTGTCAATTTCCTATCAGGCACTCTAGCCCAAACCTCCTAGCTTCCTATTTCTAAGGGTTGTTTAAGACCTGGGGTCAGCCACTCCCTTCCTAAAATCCTCTACGTATGATCTGAAGTTTCTACACAGAGCTTTAATTTGATAGCAAACACGATAGCGCACACATGAATTATTGTAATAAAACAGTAAAATGGTAAATTTAGAAGGTGGCCATTTTGATGATGTTGTAAAAGTAATTTTATCAAAATACATGCATATATGGTTTCTACATAAATAGAGCTTTAATTTGATACCAAACATGATAGCCCTTCATGAATTATTGTAATATAACAGTAAAATGATGAATTTACAAGGTGGCCATTTTGATGATGTCATAATTCAAAACATTCAACAGATACAAAGTGAAACCCATCAAATTCGGATTCAGGACACCATTGTTCATATAGAAACTGTCGAAAAACATCTTATATACCGAAATGTTATGTATTCTTGCTCCGGCACCAGACTGGTTGATGCAGGAACTCAAATTTGTGCATTATCATGAAACAGCATGACCTTTCAACCCCCATGTTGCAAAAATGGTAATTTCCATTGCACTTTTTCATTCAAAAGCACTGGCTGGTGACAACTTCTTATAGCCTATTGAGTTGCTCATGTTGGTCGTTAAACCCCCGTACAAATAAAAGAAAAGAAAAAAACAACAACAGTAGTTGGTGACTGTAACGTTATGCAGTTACCACTGTTATACCTGATGGCATAAGTTCACTGTACACCACATGTTGCATGCCCCACCAGATACAGAGAGAAATTTTCTTACCTTAAATATTTGATTTTGGTGTTGATGTTGGCTAACTGGGGCCCACGCATGACCATTTGCATTGTGGACTGTGAACCTGTTTTTCATGATCCATAATTTTCTTTAGGAAGCCTTTTTTTTCAGATGTCTCACAAGCAGTGAAACACATGTGTTCAGTCTATTACCAATGTTACGCTCAATATTCATGTCAGACTCACTTTCCCACTTTTTGAATCTATCCCAGAGCATGCAACTGTAAAACCATTGTTAATTGATTTATACCTAACTGTAGTGCCAGTTCTGTGGTTTGTGACTAGGTGGAAATCTTCATTCAGAAGAGATTGCAAATCTGTGTGCTGCATCTCCTTTGGTTTGGCCGTCTGCTGTGCTGGTTGTTCTCCACAATGCAATTAATTACCAGTTCTGAACTTTTTTTTTTCTTTCTTTTTTTTTTTTATTGGAGATTTAACAATTACCACAAGCAACTCAATGGGCAATTGCCCATCCCTAATTTAGGGTCACTGGTTCCAGGTAAGGGAGAGAGCCAGTGCCGTAAGACAAACACTACATCCATGCCTCACCGGGATTCGAACCTGTACCCCTTTCGGATGAATGATCAGAAGCCATCACTTAGACCACTGCGCCATTGGGGCGGCTTCTGAACTTCACAAATCATTTATGACATGCTTGCACCTAGAGCTTTCTCACCTTATGCCAAATTAATCCACTATTGTGCTTCTGCAGCGATTTTCCTGAGATTAAACATTAACAATAGACAGGGACGGATGTGCACCTTGTTGATAGCCATGTCATAGCTTAACTAACCACACGTGAGTATCTGGCAACCTGTGTTGTTCGATGCAGTATTTCTTTCTACTTTATTCTGACAGTATGAAATTCTTCAAAAAAATTCTACCATTTCACTTTTACATCCCACTATATGGAGTGCTGGAAATTTAAGCATAGACCTATTAATAATAATAATGATCATGAAATATAAGAATTGAAACTTTTTCTGTCCTGATAACTGACCTGTACCATCAACATACAATAATTTTAAATTGTAACTCTATTTTCCTGAAATGTGTTAAGAAAGAAAAAAAAAGGGGTTGCTTTCTTAAATAAAGAAAAAGTTACTTTCCTGTAACAACTGTTAGATACTTATTCTTTGTTCAAAAACTTTGAACCATATTATGTGGCTCTATAAATCGTTAAAGTTTATACAACAGTTTTGTTGTACTGCCATTTACTGTTTCACACATTAATTTATTGCATTAGCTATCCGTGAGCATTATTCATTGCATTTTGAGAACTATATGTAATTATTTCGCAGTGACCATAGATTGGTGAGATGTAAGATGCACCTCAACACTAAACTCGAACGTAGCAAGCTCATAAGACAAACAAAATGTATTGACATAACCAACCTTAAAAAACACCATAATGCCTTCAAATTGGAACTGAAGAACAGGTTCTCTGCTTTAGAAGGCCTAACATCGGAAGAAGTGGATATTTCTGAAGTTAACAGAAAAGTAACCAAAGCTCTTATGGAAACAGCAACAAAATTAGCTGTATCTAAGAATAAATTGCATGTGAACAAATTATCAGGAAAAACCAAAATGTTGTCATCACTCTTCTTTTTGTCTTTCAGAAGACAAAAAAGAAGAGTGATGAGGACAACTAAAGAAGATGTGACTTCCAAAGTGGAATATATAGAGCTATGCAAGACAGTACGAAAAAGTATCACTGAAGACGTAAGGAAATTCAACTGTGAACTAGTAAGGAAAGCAATTTGAAAACAACCAAAGCCTAAAGATAGCAAAGGGACATCTCAGTAAGGGAAGAAAACAGATTATGGCACTGAGAAAAGAAGATGGTTCTGTAACAAGAAATAGAGGCGAAATTTTGACAAGAGTGAAAGATTTCTACTCCAAATTATATGAAAGGGATGATACATGTACTCCAGACATCATGAAAGGTACCAGTACCAGAGTTCTTCCAGTCCTTCCAGCAGAAGTTGCACATGCAATCAAGAACATGAAGCGGGGAAAAGCTCCAGGAGAAGATGGAATTACTGTAGACATCATACAAGAAGCAAGTGGAGAAATCGAAACAGTACTCGCCCAAATTTTCACTCGATGCCTTAATGAAGGGAAAATTCCTGAGGATTGGAACAACGCTACAATGATCTTGCTACATAAAAAAGGTGACATTGAGGATCTCAGGAACTACAGACCTATCAGCCTCCTATCAGTGGTTTATAAAATCTTCACTAAAGTTCTTTCACACCGCTTGAAGGTGACACTGGACATGGCTCAACCGAGAGAACAAGCTGGATTCAGGAGTGGCTACAGCACAATAGATCATATCCACGTACTGAGAGAACTAATTGAAAGAGCGAGGGAATATGAACTTCTATTGTGCATGGCTTTTATCGATTATGAAAAAGCCTTTGATTTGGTGAAACCATCAGCAGTTGCAATGGCTCTGAAATCCTGCGGTATTGAAGATGCATACATTAATATTATTAATAACATCTATGAAAATGCAAGTGCAAAGATTCGGCTGTTTGAAAATACAACACACATAAAAATTGGAAAAGGAGTGAGACAAGGTGACACCATATCTCCGAAGCTCTTTAATGCCACATTGGAAAATGTCTTTCAATCACTGAACTGGGAAAACAAAGGGATAAAGATTAATGGAGATTATCTAACCCACCTTCGTTTTGCTGATGACATAGTCATTTTTGCAACTACCCCATCAGAGCTACAGAGTATGATCCAGGAACTTGCTGACAAGAGTAAAGAAGTGGGATTAAAAATGAACTTTCAGAAGACAAAAGTGATGTACAATGCTTTTACAAGAAATGAAGATTTATCGATTGATGGAGAAAAGCTGGAGATAACAGACACGTACGTTTATCTTGGACAGCAGATATCAAGTGAGGGTCACATTGATGAAGAAATTAATCATCGTACAAAACTTGCCTGGAGAGCTTTTGGAAGAAACAGCATAATTTTCAAGAGCAATATGCCATTATGTCTTAAAAGAAAAGTGTTTGATCAATGCATCCTTCCAGTGCTTACGTATGGTGCAGAGACGTGGACCTTAACTAAAAGAGACATACAAAGGCTGCAGACAACTCAAAGATGCATAGAGAGGTGAATGCTTGGTGTAACCAGGAGAGATAAGAAGAGGAACTCGTGGATCCGAAAAAGGATAAGAGTGGAAGACATCATGATCAGAGTTAAATCCCTGAAATGGCAATGGGCTGGACATACTGCCAGAAGAACAGACCATCGATGGACAGCCGAAATTTTAGATTGGATTCCAAGGGACAGGAAAAGACCCAGGAGAAGACCACATGGAAGATGGGTGGATGAAATTTGAAAGTATGCGGGAGTGACATGGAGGAGACTGGCACAAGACAGACCGTTGTGTAGGAAACTTGGGGAGACCTTCGTCCAGCAGTGGATTGACAATGATGATGATGATAATGATGTAATTATTGAACATATTTATAAATTGAACATAGTTTTTTTGTTCTTGTTCTTACCTTTCTTCAGCATATGTCGATATTCCCGCTCCCTATATTTCAGTCAACAGTTGTGACCATCCAAGTGCGCTTGAAGTATCACATTGGAAAATTGCAGTCATTGTCACTTCAAGTAATTAAAATATAATAAAACTATTTGAATTAAGACTATGAGCGGTGAAAAGAACGATTAAAAGAATTTGGATGATATAGTAAAAGAAATATTCGAGACTTTGAATGATCCAACGGCCACATTGTAAGGTATAGACATTAAGTCTATCAATTAATGAAAAGGGTTAAAAGAGGAAATATCCTTGCTAAAAACATAAAAAGAAGACCCCAAATGAACAATCACTCTCGTGCAGCCGCAGCCATACTAGTTCGACTGTTTCCTCAGAGTCATCTCTTGTGGGATTCACTACTTTTGTCGATTGTGACGTCTGATGTTGAACTGTCAAACCGATATGCATATCCCTCTCATACTCACCGCCATGCCACGTCCGTCATTCTTGCATTTTAGTGTGCAACTTTTATTGTGCATCCTTGTAGAAGCCTGTTTATCTCATGCTTTCATGTGTCACTCTTCTTCATTGTGGAGCTCTATTGTTCGTGATGTTCACCATGCTTTTGTTTTCAATTTTTCTTGGTTTATTTTCCCCCTCCTCTTTCCTTTGTTCCTGTAGAATTAGATGGTTCCAAGCGTGCAGTAGTTCTATAGGGCTGTTAGTGTTACAATTATAATTCCTTGTTTTTCGATTACAACGGCTTCGGATGTTAATTAATATCTGCGCATGTGTTCTATGTGATGTTATTAGCTTGGCATTGACCCAGTCAGGGGTGGATTTGTTATCCATATAATGTTTAATTAAATATGTTTTTTCTTCTTTCTTGTTCCAATTATTAATATGTTATTTAAGTCTTCATCGAAATCTTCTCTTGGTGCTACCTACATATATTCTTTTTGTTCATTATTTCTATCATTTTGATCATTTTTGTCATAGGTTTTAGGAATGCTGTACACCCCGGCTTTGTTCGGTATAGATGTTTTATCTTTGTTGATACTTAGAATTGTACCATTATCAGTAATTTTTTCAGCTAGTTGCATATTGCATTTATTGCATTCTTTCTTCAGGATTTTACTTATAGGGTGGATATATGGAAAGCTTCCACAAAATTCTTTTGATTCTTTCGTTTTTATATTTGTGTTTTTCATTGATTCTGTGATATTTTTGTGGATGGTCATGATTAAGTTACTACTACATCCATACTGTCTAGCAGGTTTTTTATCCAATTCAATTTTTTCTTTTTCTGCTGTTTTATTGAAGGAGTGTGTGATGGCTCTTCTTATGTAGTATTGGAAGGCTGATATTTTGTATCTCCATGGGTAATTTGAATTTCTAAGTATAACTGCTAGTACATAAGTAGAAGTAGGTTTCTTGTAAACAGAATATTCGATTTTATTGTTATTTTTCAATAAAGAAACATCCAAGTCATGTAGCTGTCCATCATTTTCTTTGTCGCCTGTTACTTGTATTGATTGGTGGAATGTGTTGAATTTATGTATGAAATCATTCAATTTCTTTTCAGAATGCTGCCAGAATACTAAGATATCGTCTACATATCTTAAACCGAATTTTCGTGCGTATAGTCCGCAGACTAACTGTGAATTTTCCCAACATAAGAGGCAGGTGCGGACTATACGAGACTGCGGACTATCTTATTTCTTTTTTTTTTTTTGAAATACCGTTTCATTAAGAAAAAGAAAAGTACCCTGAGCTGCCTGTTCTTCTCAAAGGAGTGCCATTTGTAATGTAACAGCTTAGTATGGTCCCCCCCCCCACTAACCTTCCACTTCTCAGCATTCCGGTACATGTTTGACACCCTGCTTCAGGGAATTAAGATTAGGAGTTTTACCCCCTATGTCCCTGACATTCATGGTGAGTGTGATCTTCTAAGTCTTTTGTTGAAATGCAAGATTTCCAGCCAATTTGTCACAAAACTTTTACAGCCATTGGACATCAGTGTAAACCATAGATAATTTTAAGGCAGCCATTAGAATAAAATGGGAAGAATCGATGCGTGACGAACTTCATTCCTACACACCAAGTGTTCACAGGTAGGGCGACATATTCCAATGTGTGCAACTGGGTTGTGGATGCCTGGAATTCTGTCCCTACATCTGTCATCCAGAATGGATTCCTAGGGCCCTTTCAAAGCGCTGTTCAAAGCGACAATGAAAATTCATCCCAAGCCAAAGTGTAGTCTGATGATGAAATTGATGGCGGGGGAACCCTTGGCCGAGTATTCCAATCCTTTTTACTGTGACAGCGATTCCGAAATCGACGATTAAGAATCTCTCTCCTTTTTTTTTCTTTTTCTTTTTTACTGTCAGACAATTCATTAATTGAAAAAATACCTGTCCATCGTTTTGTACATGTATTGTACATATTAAATTTGTAATTTGGAACAGTATGTTGTTTTTATTGGCTAAATTCTAAAGACAGATACAGTACCGTAAGTCTTGCCAAATTCTTTGCCAGTATGCAACATTTTTACCAGCATTTATGGATTAAAGGTTGGTGAAATGGAAGAAAAAAACGGGTAAGTCACAAATTTAAGTTACTTATTTCGTTTAAAGTTTGGAAGTGCGGACTATCTGTGAGTACGGACTATCTGGGAAATTTTGTCGTTTTCAATATGTACTTTTTTCCTTGCGGATTATCTGCGGGGCAGACTATGCGCATGAAAATACGGTATACAGTATGGGATATCGTCTACATATCTTATATACAGTATCTTTTCAAAATGCTGCCAGAATACTAAGATATCGTCTACATATTTTATACCCCGCATGGGGATAACTGGTTTTCCAGTTATTTGGGGAGCGGCGCCCCCACGGCCCGAGCTGACCTTGTGATGGAACATCTTGCTTTTTCGTATTGCACGATTATGTTGCCGAAATGACAGCTGTTCATCCAGCTGCTGGGGATGGCGTCCCCACGGCCTGAGCCGACATGTACTAGATGTGAATTTTCACATTTTTTTATGTTTTTTGTTTTTTCACTTGACACGCTCCCGCCACAGTTGTAGGTTGCTGAGGTTGTGATTATGCGCCAGCTCTGGATTTTAGTTTCTCTTTTTCTTTCTTGTCTTCTCCATTTTATGTTCCTTTTTGTTTTTCCGAACTCGTTAGCTAGACCTACCTGCACGTTTGCCGTGTGCGGTGACCCGTAAGGTGGAAAAGGGGATGCTGGAGGCTGAGGTTTCTAGAGGCCTGGGTGTTGTTGTCGCCAGTTGCCAACACTTCTCTTTGCCCCCTGCTTCACCCTAAACGGGCGGCTAGGAAGTAACCCACTCCTAGTCAATGAGGTCTGTGGCCGAGTGCAGCCCAGTCCTCTAACGGCTTGTCGTTTCGCACGACAGGGTGAGTCTGGGGATAGGGTGGGCATGCCAAAGGGGTGTTCCCCAGGCACGGGAAAGTCTGGGTGCACTCCGAGCGCATGTCTGCCCTATCAACTTGCTATATCCGCTTGTTATCCCTAGAGCCGTGTCCTGCGTCCACTTGGGCTTGCGGACTTCCGGTTCTCCCTTGTTGGGCTCGATTGTGAGTGGGGAAGTCGGCGGATGAATTCTTAACATTTTTCATGGCTCTAAATGATATTTCCCACGAACCTAAAACCAAAAGAGGTATTGAGAAAGGCTTAGCTCCTTCCGCTAAAAAGCATGTGTCCGATTGTTCGAATGCTCGATTCTTTTTGTGCACTCATTGGACCCTTCAAAGCCTTTGAGTACCAAAAGTCCATTTTGGATAAACAAAGCACTTCAATCTATAGCAAGCTCTCCTAAGAGCGTCAAGAAACTCCAATCTGGAGATCTTCTGGTTGAAATGTCCACTGTGGCCTACAGCTCTACACTTCTTAACACTGCCACGCTGCTTGAGACTCCGGTCAAAATAACACCTCATGGATACCTAAATTCATCTCGAGGTGTTGTCTCCTCTCAGGACCTCGTTGAGTGTTCTGAGGAGGAACTACTTGAAGAACTGAGGAGTCAACACGTTACGGGTGTGTGGCATATTCTCTTCAGGCGGAATGGGCAGTCCGTCCCATCCCGGAACATCATTCTAACATTTAATAGCCCTTCCCTGCCTACGTCCATACATCCCTAACCCGTTGAGATGTTTTAGGTGTCAGTTTTACGGCCATTCTCAGCAGTCGTGCAGGAGCAATTCTAGGTGTGGACGCTGTGGTGCCACAGAACATCTTTTGGCAGAATGTGTGGCCGAGGCCGAGTTTTGTGTGAACTGCAAGGGTTCACACGCAGCATCAGCCAAAGATTGTCCCAAGTGGAAGGAGGAGAAAGAAATCCAAAGGCTGAAAACAGTTGAGAATATTTCCTATCCTGAGGCCAGAAGAAGAGTAGTTCCAGTTTCTTCTGATCGGCAATCTTGTGCATCGGTGGTGGTTGCCAAATCTACGGTTGCTATTCAAACCGACATTCAGATCCCTGTTAAATGTCCGTACAAGAAAAGACTCAACGTTGTGCGCCTTCCGTTAAGACACTTGGGACAAAGCATGCTCCCATCTTGGCCCCTGGTCACACGCCTCCAGATCTGGGGGGAACCCCCATCAGAGGTGATGGAGCCTTGAAGTCACAAATTGTATTCTTCAGGCAGCTGATCTTTCTATACCAAAAACATCTACGACACTCTCCAGAAGTCCGAAGCCTTGGTGGACCCCTGAATGCGCAGCGGCTAGAGAGCTCAACATAAGGCCTGGTCTAAGTTTCGGCGTTATCCAACTGATGCCAACCTCGTTCATTCAAACGAGCAAATGCCTATGCTCGGTTGGTGCGTCGACGTAGCAAGAGGGAGTCTTGGATCTAGTATGTTTCATCTCTCACTTCACGTGCCAGTTCGAAAAGTGTGTGGGACAAGATTCGTAAGATCCGGGGTAACTACAGCTCTCACCAGATCTCCATTCTTGAGAGTAACTGCTGCACATATGCTGAAGTCGGGGAGATTGCTGACTGTTTGGGGGAGGCGTTTGCCTCCGTGTCGAGTGACCTGGCGTATTCTTCCTCCTTTCTGAGGATTAAATCCACTGCGGAACGCCAGAAAGTCTCCTTTGCGCCTTTTCATTGAACTGACTATAACTTCCCCTTCAGCATGTTTGAACTTAAGGTGGCTCTGCATCGGTGCGGCGTGACATCTGTCGGTCCCAATGGCATCCACTATGACATGCTCCGTCATCTCTCGCAGTCGTCTCTCGAGAATCTCTTAATCTTATACAATCGTATTTGGTCAGAGCACAGTTTCCCTGAATCTTGGCGAAAAGCTTTTGTTCTGCCTTTTCCCAAACCTGGCAAGGATCCCAAGTCTCCCTCTAGTTATCATCCAATTGCTCTCACTAGCTGTCTGTGTAAAGTTCTTGAACGCATGGTTAATTCCCGGTTAGTTCATTTTTTAGAATATCGTCAAGTACTTTCACCATCACAAAGCAGCTTTCACCGTCATCATTCACCTCACGATCATCTCCTGCACCTCGAGACATCTGTGCGCGAGGCGTTCGTACGTAGGCAGCACCTGGTGTCCGTTTTCTTTGATATTGAAAAAGCCTATGATCGAGTGCGGCGGCACGGTATTATCCATGACCTTCACGCATGCGGATTGCGAGGAAACCTTCCAACCTTCATCGTTAATTTTCTTCGCAATCGGGTGTTCCAGGTGCGCCTGGGTACGATGCTCTCAGCACCATTCCATCAAGAGCAAGGTGTTCCTCAAGGTTGCATTTTATCTGTCACATTGTTCATCCTCCGCATTAATTGTCTTTTCATAAATCTTCCTCCTGCGGTTTCGGCTACTGTTTATGTTGATGACTTGAACATTTTCTGCTCGTCATAAAGCATGAATTTTATTGAAAGGGAGTTGCAGTCTGCAATTAACCAGATCTTTAAAGCGGCAAATAGCAATGGTTTCATTCTTTCTCCCGGCAAGACAGCTTGTGTCCATTTCTGCCGGAGGCGCGGCCTCCATCCTGACCCAGAGCTGTATTTAGACCGTGCAGCCATACCAGTTTTGCCCGAGACCAAGTTCCTTGGTTTGACCATTGACCGTGCGCTTACGCTCCGTGCACACGTTCGGCGGCTCAAGATTTCCTGTCTGCAGGCCCTATCCATTCTTCAGATCCTTTCGAGAATCTCGTGGGGTGCAGACAGGGTGTCGCTGTTTCGCATTTACCATTCTTTAATACGTTTGAAACTGGATTATGGTTGTATCGTGTATGGCTCTGCTCGTCGTTCCGTTCTCCGGCCTTTGGACACTATTCACCACCAAGCACTGAGTCTTTGTTCGGGAGCATTTAGAACATCTCCGATTTCCAGCATTTACGCTGACGCGAACGAACCATCGCTTGAATTACGCCATCTGCAGCTGACCAGAGACCATCCTTTATACGATGCAGTTTTTCATCCCCAGCATGCTCGTTTATTCGGGAACCGGCCCTCGTGCATTTCAACCTTCAGTCTTCGTATGGCGGCCTTAGCCCGTTATGTAGGGCTCGACTTGTCACTTGTTGGAGAGACCAGGGGCTTTGGGAATCTTCCATGGCACCCACTTGGTGTCATGGTTGATACCACCTTTACATCTTTCGATAAATCCTCAACCCCTGCGTCAGTTCCACTTAGTAGTTCTAATTCTGACTATTATATAGCTCTAATTATTGTACTATTCTCTTTTACGTGCAATATTTCAAAGTAACTTGTACAGAAAACTAGCGGATAATGCTTACCTTGGCATTCCTTTCTAGCGACAGGAACATTTCACGCACGTGTTTTCCGGTCTTTGTTGAGGTTATTGTCCTAAAGTCCGTTGTATGCGATGACTGCGATGTGAGAAGTAAAGCCAGTCATCGCATACAACGGACTTTAGGACAATAACCTCAACAAAGACCGGAAAACACGTGCGTGAAATGTTCCTGTCGCTAGAAAGGAATGCCAAGGTAAGCATTATCCGCTAGTTTTCTGTACAAGTTACCCTGCGTCAGTGTACCAGCAGCTCTTTGCTGAGCACCGTGACCTCAATTCTGACTCCAAGATGCATGGAGTCGTTGGATCCGTGGCTGTCTGTGTAGATGATGTTTCAGTAGCGCGGATCCCAGCTGAGGCCACTGTGTTTTTGGTGGAGATGCATGCTGTGTATCTCGCCCTTCTCCATGTTCAGTTGAGTTCTCACTCATCATTGTGCTATGGTCTATACATATTCTTTAAGTGTCTTGTAGTCCTTGTCATCTGCAGATTGCCATGACCATCCTTTTCTCTTGGATGTGAGACGGTTGCTTCGTCGCTTGCTCGAGGCCGGTTTCCGGGTTCAGTTTTGCTGGATTCCTGGGCATGTTGGAATCTTGGGTAAGGAGTGTGCTGATGCGGCTGCTAGATCTGCTTCCTCTTTGGTCGTCACACCCTTGCCACTGTTTCACCAAGATTTCCGCTTTATCATTCGCGACCATATCAAGAGAACATGGCAGGGTCTGTGGGACCAACAGGTGGAAAATAAGCTGCATCGTGTTAAACCTGTTCTTGGAATCTGGAAATCCTCATTTCGTCGGAACCGTAGGGAGGAAGTGGTGCTTGCGCGTCTCCGCATTGGGCATTGTCGTTTCACTCACCGCTTTTTGCTGTGTGGTGACACTGCGCCGATGTATGAGACGTGCGGTTGCCGACTCACTGTTAATCATCTTTTGTGTAGTTGTGTTCGTTTTCGTGATGTGCGTTTTCATTTCTTTCATTCTTATTTGTTGACCGAGGACGCCGCTACACTGCAGCAGCTCCTCAATGACCACTGCAATACTCTTGCTGTCTTTTCATTTTTAAAGAAATTGACTATTTTAAACGTATCTAGATTTTAGCCCTATCATCCCTCATTTTTCAGTTTTACTGAATCAGTTAGATTTTAATCATTGTACCATGTTTTTAATACTGTTTGTTTCATTGTCTTTTTAGCCCTTCCATCATTCTCATTTTTCAGTTTTACTTGATCAGCCATATTTTAAGTTTTATCCCACGTTTTTAATACTGTTTGTTTGGCTTGTGTCTGGCGCTCTTTGGCTAAACATGGCCCTTGCGGCATAAAAATCAACCAACCAACCAACATATTTTATATACAGTGTACAAAGAAACTGATGGACAGCTACATTACTTGGATGTTTCTTTATTAAAAAATAACAATGAAATCAAATATTCTGTTTACAGGAAACCTACTTCTACTTCTGTACCAGCAGTTATACCTAGAAATTCAAATCACTCATGGAGATACAAAATATCAGCCTTCCAATACTATGTACGAAGAGCCATCACGCACTCCTTCAATAAAACAGCAGAAAAAGAAGAAATGAATTGGATCAAAACAACTGCCAGAGAGTATGGATATAGTAATAACTTAATCATGACCATCCACAAAAATATCACAGAATCAATGAAAAACACAAATATAAAAACGAAAGAATCAAAAGAATTTTGTGGAAGCTTTCCATATATCCACCCTATAGGTAAAATCCTGAAGAAAGAATTCAATAAATGCAATATGCAACTAGCTGAAAAAATTACTGATAATGGTACAATTCCAAACACCAACAAAGATAAAACATCTATACCAAATAAAGCCGGGGTGTACAGCATTCCTATAAGCTATGACGAAAATGATCAAAATTATAGAAATAATGAACAAAAAAGAATATATGTAGGTAGCACCAAGAGAAGATTTCGATGAAGACTGAAATAACATATTAATAATTGGAACAAGAAAGAAGAATAAACATCGTTAATTAAACATTGTATGGATAACAAATCCACCCCTGACTGGGTCAAGCCAAGCTAATAACTTCACATAGAACACATGCGCAGATATTAACATTCGAAGCTGTTGTAATAAAAAGAACATGGAATTATAATTGTAACACTAACAGCCCTATAGAACTACCATACGCTTGGAAACATCTGATTTAACAGGAACAAAGGAAAGAGGAGGGGGAAAATAAACCAAGAAAAAATGAAAACAAAAGCCTGTTGAACATCATGAACAAATAGAGCTCCACAATGAAGAAGAGTGACACGTGAAGACACATGAAAGCACGAGATAACCAGGCTTCTACAAGGATCCACAATAAAAGTTGCACACTAAAACGCAGAATTGATGGAAATGGGCATGGCGGTGAGAACGAGAGTGATATGTATTTCGGTTTGACAGTTCAATATCGGATGTCGTAATCGATGGAAGTAGTGAATCTCACAGGAGATGACTGTGAGGAAATAGTCAAAACTAGTACGGCTTCATGGGAGTAATTGTTCATTTGAGGTCTTCATTTTATGTTTTTAACAAGGATATTTCCTCTTTTAACCCTTTTCATTAATTGATAGACTTAATGTCTATACCTTCCAATGTGGCCATTGACTCATTCAAAGTCTCAAATATTTATTTTACTATATCATCCAAATTCTTTTAATGGCTCTTTTCATCGCTCATAGTCTTAATTCAAATAGTTTTATTAATATATTTTAATTACTTGAAGTGACAATGACTGCAATTTTCCAATGTTATACTTCAAGCGCACTTGGATGGCCACAACTGTTGACTAAAATATAGAGCGGGAATATCGACATATGCTGAAGAAAGGTAAGAATAACAACAAAAAACTATGTTCAATTAATAAATATGTTCAATAATTACATATAGTTCTCAAAATGCAATGAATATTGCTTTCGAGTAGCTAATGCTATAAATTAATGTGTGAAACAGTAAATGGCAGAACAACAAAACTGTTGGATGAACTTTAACTATTAGATATAATGAGTGAATTATATTTTGTTTCATGAGTGAATTATATTTTTTGTTTCCCTTGTAGGATGCACAGGATGAAAAATCAAGTGATAGTAAAGAAAATGTTCAAAGTCCAGCCCCAGACAAAAGTCAAAAAGAACAAACAGTTGTAAGTACATATATCTTGACTACCAATGCAAATTTTTTGTGTTGTGAAATAATGAAACAGTTCCTTTCAGTATGAAGTGAATGTCTAAGATATGGAGGATCATGCATTACTGCTGTGTTTGAAATTTATAAAATATGAAAATAAGTATTTTCAATATGAATTAAACCGTGAAAAATATTTGCCTATAAAATCTGTGTAAAACAAAAATGCAATGAAAAATGTTCATTGCAAAATTACAAAATTATGCAATCTGCAGGAACTTAATTTTCATAGTCATAAAGACCTAGGCATTTGTTTCACTCAATATTTCAAGACTACCAGCATAGCGTATTTGGTTAAGTCACTATGCACCATGTGGGAGGTGCATAGTGACTTTACCAAATACGTTTCTGATGGGTGTTTGAATCCCAGTCCTGCCGGCCATCTAACCTGCTGTTTTTTCTAGGTTTTTCGCAAGCTCCCTGTGGTAGGGGACACGATGCGTAGATGGTTCCCTGTAAAGTTGGCCCTGGACGTACTTTGTCCCTTATCCATATGCAGCAGAGAAATGGCAAGCCGGTTTGCATTAATTTGCCAGTAACCCTCAAGGGCACATAGTCGTTTTTGCGGGACTCAACCTGCCATGCGCGGAAGAGATAAATGGATGGGATATTTCACAAGTTGGTTGTGAAAGCTATACAAGTAGTATGCAATACACATTGTTCGTTCTCTTGTTTTCTATTTAATTATCACAAATTTTCCTTAGCAGGTACTCTTCTCATAAATAAATTGCAGCATTTCTGCTGTGAAATGCTAAACTGCATTCACTAATCCTAATTTAACTTAGAAAGTCCATACATGGGGAGAAAATATGTTTAAAAAGTTGGTAGTTACTGGTACTTAAATCTGAGTTAATTTTCAGTCTAAGTCCAATTATCAGAATTATTAACTCAGCAATCAAACATCTCTGAATTGCCTGCATCATTATCAGATGTTACCTTATTTTATGATTAACACACAGCCCCAGTGAACTCAATTTTACAAACTTGCAGCTCTAAAATGCAGCTTTTTAACTAGGTGCAAGTTATAACCGTTTTCAGTAACATTATAAATTTCAACCGTTGTTCACGATATTAAAACATATTATTTCATGAATTGTTTATGGCAGACACTGAGCTATAAAGAATTTGGAGTGCTGACTCTTCATTGATTATTAGCATGGATCATAATGGTCTCATAAATAAAATTTTGAAAACTGCATGATTACTGTATACATGAATGGGCAATTTGGAGATTGGCAAGTATTCACTTTTGCCTTTTGTTTTGTGTGGAAGTGGTTTCCAATTCACTGTAAATGGAGATGTTTGATACATCAGTAGTAAGTAAAATGTAGCACTTTCAGTAACTTTGATTTGGGAATTGATCTTGCTTTGAGGAGCTAACCTCCAAACCTCAGAGAATAGCTTAGTAAACTGTCTGTCCATCCATTCATCTATTTCTATCTTTATCTCTCTGTCTGCCTGTCTTCCCAAGTCTCTTTCACAACATTCTATCTTGATTCCGTTGCTTTCCATTTTCAACCACCCATCTCGTGTGTGGTCTTCTTCTGGGTATTTTTTTGTCCCTTGGTATTCAATCTAGTATTTGAGATGGATGAATATATTGCTAGTTCTTTTAGAAGAATGAATATATTGCTAGTTTTTCTAGCAATATAATTATCTCATTGTCACGTGAGGGTCTTCACTTTGATCATGATGTTACTTGTTCTTGTCCTTTTCCTGACTGAGAAGCTCCTTTTCATATCTTTCTTGGTTACACCAAGCATGTGTCTCTTCATGCTTCTGTGAGTTGTCAGCAGTCTGTATGTCTTTTTTAAGTTTTCAGCAGTCTCTTGTCTCCATATCTCTGCTCTGTAAAAAATAATTCATTGGTTAAACAGTTTCGAGACATAATGGTGAATTGCTCTTGAAAACTGTACTGTTTCTTCCAAATACTCTCCAACTAAGTTTTATGTGCCTATTAATTTAATTTCTTCTTCTATGTAGCTCTTGCTTGATATAAGTTGCCCAAGCGAAATTTAAGCATTACTTATTTCCAGAATTGCTTAATCAACTTTGAATTCTTTAGTTGTAAAAGTATTATACATCAGTTTTGTCTTCTGTAAGTTCATTTTAAATCTCACTTCTTTGCCCTTGTTGTGTGTGTGTGCGTGCGTGCGTGTGTGCGCACGCGCTCTTGTAGATTCAGTGTAATGGGCCATTCCTTAGGATCATTTTGAGTACCAACTGCACCTTCAGTAACATCCACAGTGTCACCACCTGCACCATGCTGACATTCTTGGTAGTCAGCATATATCAGTTATAATGACAACCGTAGCAGCTTCATGCAATTCTACATCTCTAATATTGCAGAAAGTGTGTCACTCATTTCTGAATAACCATGATGTCCTCTATTTTTTCAGAAGTGTGTATATTAGTTAATTTTTTTCATCAGTGTAGCCACGTTTTCCCCATATGAATTTTCTCACAAGATAAAATAAGTTTGTTATTCAATATTGTTTTATTCAACTACATATGAAGCAAGGTGTGCTGCACTGAAGAAAGTTTTCTTTAATTTGTTCAGAAGACCTACTAATGTATCAAGATATATATCTATTTAGTTTTGGATTTTTTTCCATTTCTGATGATTTAAAAAAATGTGTTCCACACAAGGGCAAAAAATTAGTATACATGTACTTGCAAGTCCGTAAGTTTTTAAACAGCCTTTTTTTCTCTTGGATATTATGAAAATTCTTTATTCCAATAAATCACATTTTGGATATTCAATTTGAATATTAAAAAGCCAATAATGTTTTTTTATTTTGGAGTTATTTATTGGAACACAAAGATTTGAAACCCTTTAGTGTCATTCAGAGTCCATTTTCAGTGTTTTAAAAATAGCATATGATTGCAATGAAAATGGAATGAGAGTGACACTAAAGCATTTGAAATATTTGCTCATCAATAAATAACTCAAAGTTAAAATCGATTGGCTTCTTAATATCTAAATTGAATATCTGAGATGTGATTAATTGAGTTGAATAATTTTATTTTTCTCTGAGTGAAGCCAAAGGTAAGATTCTGTATTTTGAAAATGATATGTGATTACAATTTGTGTGGTTGGTATTAAATGTAACCACAATTGCATGCTGATGTTTTTTGTTTTTTTTTTCCTTCATTTTTTGAATGCTGATACTTTTTTTAATTTTCTTCTTTTTTATGCTGTTTGTGCTTTTTGTGTGTGTGTGACTGAGGTAATTAGCATGGCTATCATACGTATGAAGCATAAAAGAAGTATCTTCTTTGTGGCACTATCTTACAGTGCGTCAGTATCCTGTTGGCTCATTTGCTCTTAACTTACTGCCAAGTGGGTTTGCAACAACATAGTATTACTGCATTCTACGCATGCATCTTAGACATGAGAAATTCCTGCTAATGCCTTTTTATGTTATTATATATCACTATTTTGAGAGTAACATGTTTTAATGTTTCAGTTGTTGAAAAACACACATCCTTCTTTTTCTAGAAATCTGATCTTGAAAAGCAAAAGCTATGTTGTAAAATTTCATGGCCAGTTTTTTGGAAGTTATGGAACTGCTCAAATGTAGTTTGTCTGTGGCTGTAATATTTGAAGGTTGTTACTTTCAAAATTCATCTTACTTTGTTTGTAATTTTAAAACTGAACTGTCCGATACATATAATTTGAAAAAGAAATATGTATGACCTTTTTTTCATTGAACATAATTTAGTTTTTTGATGATTATGTGTGTGGTTTACTGGAAAATTTCAGAGAGTGAGCTAAATGCTGTTAGCTCTTTACAGCAGTATCCTTGATGATACTTATAGAAGTCATTAACGTCGTTGCACCCATGCATACCAACATAGTATTTAGACAATGTATATTAGGACAAAGTCCTCTATAATACTGTTGCACACGTAGTATATGAGTTTCGAAAAGACAAGTTGACTTCAATGATAATGGAATATTTATAGTTGGACTTAAGAATATTTCTTTATGTACAGTATATATACATTTAAATGTTGAAACCTCACATAGGTTATATCCAATGCAACATAAAACAGCAATGTAGCATATGGAGCAACACATATTGTGCTCACCTTACTCCGGTTTCATTCCCTTTGGCTTGCAATCAATCATGCTTCTTGTCCAGTGTTGTACCACATCATTAAAGGTATTCCATGTTCAAAGTTCAACACGAACACCAGCACAATTATACAAGAAGGGGGTGATGAGTTAAAATAACTTTGAGACCATTGTCACGACTAGATTACGTTGACGCAGCCAGAATTTTAGCAGTTGAAACATTTCGCTGCTCTATGCCAAGCTATTATGAAGTATCAAGATTAAAAGATTTAAAAAATTAAAAAAATCAACAAGTCCCTCCTTGCTCTTCCGGACATGTTTCAGGCTACACTGTGCCCATCTTCAGCGGTCGGTTGTAAGAGACATCCATATGCTTTTATCGTACTGATTACCTCCCTATCACCAGTCGACACATCGCTCATTGGTCCTGTATCCGTGCGTAGGTTAATCATGTGATTTACGACTTTTGCTATTGTTGCACCATCTGGTGTTCTTTTCCTGTAATGTCATTATTAATCGTTGTTAGATGAGACGTTTTCAACAAATTTAGTTTTTATGTACTTTTCCTCAGTTTCTTTTTCTTTTGTTATTATGCATCTCCAGGCAAACGGCAATTCAAGTGGTGCTTGTTCATTGCAATTAAATCCTCTGGTTTTTTCTATTACAACGGACTCAGAATACAATATCTTTTTATGTGTGTTATGCGTAGTATATATTTTTGCATTTTCCCACATGGGGATCGAATTATTATTAATGCAATATGTAATAAGAGATGTTCGTTGCTCACCCTTTTTCCAATTTCTCTTGTGTTCTTCCATTCTTGTTTTTAGTAGTCTTTTAGTACGACCTATGTAGATATTATTAATATTACTGGTGTCGTTATTCTTCGTGGGTATACCGTATACACCTGCTCTATGCATAATTGCGTTATTACTGTAATCAGCAGTAAGGAATTTGTTGTTATCGATTACAATATCTGCGAATCTTATATTCACTTTATTACATTCCTTTTTCAAAATGATGCTTAACTGTGGTATGTAAGGTAAACGTCCGCAAAACTTTGTGACGTTCTCAACGCTATTTTCACTCTTAGGTCTGTTAATATTGGTTTTATAATTTCTATACATCTTCCAAATGTATCTTTTATCATATCCAAATACTGTGGCTGTTTCTACGATCCATTTCATTTCTGCCTGTTCTAAACTTCTATTTGACGTATGGGAAACAGCTCTTCTAATAAATGAATGAAATGCAGCTTCTTTATAATGTTTAGGGTGGATTGAATCATTTGGTATAATTACTGGCACATAAGAGTCTTTCCTGTATACTGAGTAGTTAATACATCCATGTTGTTTACAAAGCAGAATGTCAAGGAAGGGCAATTGTCCATTATTTTCTTTCTCGACAGTAACCTGTATTGTTGGATAGTATTTGTTATATTTTTCAATAAACCTCATTAAGCTATCTTCTGAATATTGCCAGATGACAAGAATGTCATCCACATATCGTAGGAATATCATCAGTAAATGTTCTTGTTCTTAGTTTTCCATGTGCTGTAGTACGACTTCTGACAACAGGCCGGAAATTGGGGAGCTCATGGGGGATCCAAATTTCTGTCTGTATATTACTTGATTATATCCGAAATAATTGTTTTCTGTAATTAGGTTGAGCGCAGATATAATACTGTTAACTTCAATCTCTGGTACTCCAGCTGCAATCAATTTTTTGTTTACAAGATTAATAGCTTCGCGTGTGGGAGTATTCGGGTATAATGCAACGACATCCAGGCTCACCATTATACAATCTCCAATGTCTATATTTTTAATTCTCTCAATGACTTCTGTAGAGTTATTTACTGATTGTCCTATTTGGATTATTGTTAATAAAACTATTGCACCTACCATAAACCTTGAAAAAGCTTTGTTCAGATATCTTAACCCCTTCTTTAAAAATCATGCATATACAGTAAATAACTCTACAGAAGACATTGAGAGAATTAAAAATATAGACATTGATGATTGTATAATGGTGAGCCTGGATGTCGTTGCATTATATCCGAATACTCCCACACGCGAAGCTATTAATCTTGTAAACAAAAAATTGATTGTAGCTGGAGTACCAGAGATTGAAGTTAACAGTATTATATCTGCGCTCAACCTAATTACAGAAAACAGTTATTTCGGATATAATCAAGTAATATACAGACAGAAATTTGGATCCCCCATGGGCTGGCTATTCATTCATGTGATATGTACCCCTGCATTATCACTCCACAAACTCTCCTTAAATCCCTGTGCAAAGCCTTTCTGTTTCACTAGCAGGAGCAGGGCCCGATTTACTACATGCGAGGCCCAGGGCACAAAACATTTCCGGGGCCCCCCTTGTTGTGCAGAGTAGCAAAATGTAGGCGTACATGCGTACGCTGATAGTTTCCAATACATTAACAGGTTTGCAGATAGTTTTTGCATGTAGATTTAAAAAATTAAAATGTTAGGCCTATATACAGCAATTAAAACACTTACTCAACGCTTTACGCAGATTAATATACTTAATTCTATTTCAACTGAAGAACTTAATTTTTTTCACATCTTCTGAGTTCTTTTGTTTTTACAGACATTTCTGGCCTCTAGATTTTATCAAGACCTTGTTCTCAATGTATACGAACTGTATTAAAGGTTTTGTTTACACAGAATTTAAATTTTATTGCCAGGTTCCACTTTCAGTTGCCAATTAAATAAAAATAATCTCCTTATGCATTTTGTAAAGTCCAGTATTTTTGAATTAACTTGTTGAAAATCATATTTATAATTTTTGAAGGTTCATTGATATAACTGTTTTTCTGGATATAAAAACTTTCTTTTAACTAATCTCTTGTTTTTATGAGGTTCGTAGTCCAATATTTTGCCATAAAACTCCATTTTACACACATTGCTGCACATTCAATGGAATGTACTTATTTTGTCCTCATTGGAATCTGTAATGTTCTAATATTTATTTGTTTTATTAATTTTCCCTTAAATTATCTTATTCTATTGTTATCATGGTTTGCGGGTTTGCAGCGAGTTTTTTGTTTCAATAGCTGTGTACGCAGATACATTTTATTTTTATACAACTCTGGCTGTGCGGGGGACAACTGGTTGATCAGTTGTTTGTGCTGTTAATGACCCCATAGATTCTAACTATAACAATATATCTATGACGAAATGGACGGACATCTTAATTTTAGTGAATATTGTGGTCTTGCAATGTACTGATTCTTGCGTCTAGAACACGAGAACAATGCATCCTACAAAAAATGTGAATTAAAACAAGAAAAAATAATCCATGGTGACCTCCACTGGACCTTCTCATGAATAGAGATATGAAACTGCATAAACAATTGAAAAAGTGCTATAGGAACTCCTACTTCCAGCTTCCCGGTTTCTACCAAGATCAAATCAGCACATCATGATCAATATATCAGAAAACTGCAAAACATAAAATTTTGTGTTGATGGGGAAAAGTCTGAGTTAAACATTATAATCTGAAAAGCTGAGGGGAACATCTAGTACCGGTTCAATTTTTGGTAAATGTGTACTTCAGCGTCCTAAATTATTTCGTCAGAAAATTTGCAAAATTTCAAAAAACAAAACAAAAAAAAGTCATATTACAGATGTTTACCGAAAAACTTACCTCCAAGTACGATGAGTAAACACACGCCGCGACGACGACCTGAAGCTTTGCTCCGTTGAAAGGAAGGTTTGCTGTGGCGGGGAATTCATGGACAGAAGAGTACAACACGAATCAGGTACGCTCTTGTCAGGAAAGAGTAACAGAATATACTTCTATGCTAAAGAATGTAGTTTGAAATTTCTGTCTCACTTTTAAAGAAACATGCAGAGATTGTCTTCGTTCTTTGGCATGTAATTCCGTGATACGAAATAGTAAGTATGCACATTCCTTTCTTGTTTCTAGAAAAGCGTTAGAGTAGGTGTCGCATTCTCTCCAACGGAAGTTAGATGGCAAGCCTCAATGTGAAAGTTTGATTACTAAATAAAAAAAAAAAGCTTCCATGGAGAAATGAGTTCATACATTCAGCATCAAAGAATCCCATGGGAAAAAAACAACAAACTCTCCGACTGCGATGTCAATAACTGACACCGAAATTAACTATTTTCTGTAGCGTAGCACTACACTCTTTCCTGACAACAGCGTACCCGGTTCCTGTTGTACTATTCCGCCCGTGAATATCCTGGCTGCAGCAATCCTTTCTTTCAACGGAGCACAGCTTCATGTCAACGCCGCAGCGTTGTTTACGACCTCCGCAGCGTCTTCTGACTCGTCATACTTGGAGTTCAAGTTTTTCGGTAAACATCTTTAATATTCATTCTGACGATGAAATTTGTTCACCATTTCCCCTTAAATTGCATATTTTAGAATCTGTACGTCACACTTTTTCGAAATTTTACATATTTTCCGACCAAATAATTTAGGACACTAAACTACACATTTACCTAATTTTTACCAAAATCTAATGAGCACATAATGACATGAATGTATAAGTTGTCCAGTGTCAAACAAAAATGACAATACGATGACAAAGTTCTGTGTTTGGGCACCAGATCTTTTTATTTGTAATAACTCATTTACTATTCTTTATTTTTAGGAATGAATAAAAAGAATTGAAAATTTACCTCCTATATCTGGACGAAACAGTTGGGTTGAATATTTTTCTTCTACATTTCCTAGATGCAAAGTCATGTATTAGAGAATCATAATTCAAAGACTATGTCACATCACTCTCCAAAGACAGCAGAGCTAATGATGCCAGTTTTGTTTGTCGCATGGTTGATCGTAAGGGATTTTTCAGTCTTTTCAGCAAAGAAAATGATCTCTCACTTGTACAATTTGAAATCGGTAATGTCATGAACATTCCAAGTGCAGTCTCAGTGTTCGGAAATGTGGCTTCTAAATTGCTTACCTTCAAAGTTTGCAGCATCTGGGGAACGGTTGCATGCTCCCCCATCATTGAGGAGAATTGCAAAAACTCATCAGCAAACTGGTCGTCAAGGTCATTGTTATAGTATTCCTGCAATGCTTTTGCCCCTTCAAAAATTTCAGATCTTGATTTTTTTGTAAAAAATTCAAATTTTCTCATTATATTTTCATACGCACTTTTTCTGCTTGAAAGCTGAGTGATTAAAGCATCACAAAGCACATAATGAACCTGAGTTCTAAATATATCCTTTGCACTGAGTTCCATATGTTCACTGTAACATTCATCTAGGAGTTTATTCTTGGGCACTTTCTTTCTTCGGAATTCATGACCATGGTATTGCACATTTTCAGACACTAATGTTTTAGCTTCCTCTTCATAGACTTCAAAATTTTCCCTCACGAACTGAATGAATTCAATTAACGACTCAAAAATTTTAAGTACTTCAGAAATATTTCCTTTTGGATTCTGGCAAGTTTGATTTGCGCAGTTTAATCTCTGAAGTATTGTGTCCCAAACTACTGTGCTGATCGATATTTCCATTGTTCGCATTTTCTTCAGCAGTGATTTTGCTTCATCTCTTGTCTGTCGAGAATCATCTACATTTTCTGACAGAAATACTAAAACTTTCTCTATTTCACGATAATTTTTCCTCACTGATCATGTAGCTGCAGCATCTGTACACCATCTGGTAACTGACAGACTCTTCAGTGTGAGTGATGAATTTCCATGTGCTTTCTGGACTTTCTCCTGAAATATCTTCCAACGGTGAGTTGATGCAGAAAAAAAGTATAGAGTTTTTGCAAAAATGTGAAAAAAAGAAAGAACTTTACCACAACTATTTATGCTATTCACACCAACTAAATTTAAAGTGTGAGCAGAACATGGCACATATTCCCCTAGTGGATTGATTTCCATAATGCGTGTTTGAACACCAGAATACTTCCCAGACATGTTGCTGGCATTGTCGTAGCTTTGGCCTCTGACATTCATTATATCCAGGCCAGCGTCCTGTAGAAAAGATATAATGGTATTTGTAATGTTTTCTGCAGTATATCCATGGAATGGAATAAATGTCAAAAACCGTTCTTTTGCTTCACAATCTTTGTTGACATACCTTATGATAAAAGCCAGTTGATCTATGTGTGTAATATCTGGAGTAGAGTCAACTATGACAGAAAAATATTTTGACATTTTTCTTTCATCAGTGATGGCATTAAAAACACATACAGCCATTAATTTAACAAATTCATCCACACATGTTGAAGATAAGTAACTGGTGTTACCACTTCCTGGATTCCCACATTTTTCCAAGTGTTGAGCTAAGAATGGATCAAATTCTTTAATTCTAAGCAGCCCAGGAAATTTCCATTCTGAACTGATCCAATTGTTTCATGATCACCATACATTGCCAACCCACTAACTGAGAGATACTTAACTGTTGCAACAACTCTATGCAAAACATCTTGCCGCCCCGGTGGCGCAGTGGTCTAAGGCAATGGCCTCTGATCATTCGTCCAAAAGGGGTCCGGGTTCGAATCCCGGTGAGGCATGGATGTTGTGTTTGTCTTACGGCACTGGCTCTCTCTCTTCCCTGGAACCAGTGACCCTGAATTAGGGACGGGCGACTGCTTATAGCCCATTGAGTTGCTCACGGTGGTCGTTAAACCTAAAAAAAAAAAAAAACTCCAATCAAAAAAAAAAAAAAAAAACATCTTGCCAGTACTTGGATTCCTTCCGATACTGCATAACTATCTGACAGTCAATGCGTGCAGAAGCATTCATGCGTGATGAATAGTCACATACTGCTTGCCTGTGTATGTGTAAATTTGCATGCTTCCAGTCAGAAAAACCTGTGGATCCTAATGCTGTAGTGCTCCTAGCATACAATTTGCATATCCGGCAGAATAGTAAACAAGTTAATGGGGATAAAAGAAGAAAGTCGCGTTTTACCTTCTCATTATTTTTTTTTATTCTGAAAAAATTACCTTCTGTTAGGAAACGATTTTTTACCACAGATATCCTTCCCTGTGAATGCCAGCAACTTCAAATTTTGGACTGGTGGATTGCTCAAAAAGCATTTGCGCATTTCTTCTGTAATTTCTCCCCATAAGGCAAGATCCACTGCATTCATTGTGGAACTTGTGCTCTCTTCATTAGATGAATTCAAAATATTTCCCAAATTAGGAGCACCTGTGATGTTAGATGATTCTGAAGTCAGATTACTGGCTTCCAAAGGCAAATTACACTCAAGATACTCACCAGTAGTAAAATTAGAGGAATGTGTAGGAATTTTGGGACCAAGTGAAATATCCAATTTTTTAATGGCAAAACGTTCAATGCTACCATGCTGCAGGTCATTATCCTTCAGTTTCAATTGTTTGGCTTTCCGTTTAGCACTGCTGGATAAATATGTTTGTTTTGACATAATTTAACTGTTAAATAATTCAACTTAAATATATTGTTACAACTAACTAAATTTGATTATATATAAAATTAACATATATCCAACATTCCATCAGACTACAAGAAACGCAACGCAAAATACAACCATGCCATCGCGTTTGCGATTACAGTTACGAGTTACGACAACGACAATCCGTGTGCAGGAAGTTGAAGGATCAGTTAAGTTTAGGTGCGTTCGGAGAAGCAAGAAAAGGTCACGTGAATCAATGAAAGCAGTCCTCCTTCTCAATGGCCACCTGAAGGTTATTAAACCACTGAAACTCATTAATGGCCACGTGTTTACGTAAAATTCGAAACTCAAACTCACTGCATGTAAGTACCACATTTATAAACACATGACTCATGAGCATGCAAAAGTAAAAAAATAAATTTTACATATACACACACAAAATTCCCATTAACTAAGTACACATTTAATTCAAATTTGGGGGCCCCCAAAATCGGGGGCCCTGGGCACGTGCCCCGTGTGCCCTCCCGTAAATCAGGGCCTGAGCAGGAGTACTAATATTGGCTGCTAGGGGAGATGTAAATAAACTTTGTTCAGCCGAGCTGTGAACAAGAAGAAGGTAGCTGTTGGTATGTGACCATTAAGAGAGTGTGTCTTCTTAGCAGTGTGTGTGTGTTTCTTAATCCAAAATCATGGTTTCTTTATTAGAGTGTGTAAGCATTATTCTTTGCCTTTGTTCAATGTTCGTTAAATGCATTTTATTTGAAAGGTGCATATTTTCAGCATGATCAGAGGCCATTGCCTTAGACCACTGCCCCGGTGGCGCAGTGGTCTAAGGCAATGGCCTCTGATCATTCGTCAAAAGGGGTCCGGGTTCGAATCCCGGTGAGGCATGGATGTTGTGTTTGTCTTACGGCACTGGCTCTCTCTCTTCCCTGGAACCAGTGACCCTGAATTAGGGACGGGCGACTGCTTATAGCCCATTGAGTTGCTCACGGTGGTCGTTAAACCTAAAAAAAAAAAAAAAAACTCCAATCAAAAAAAAAAAAAAAAAAAAATCTTGCCAGTACTTGGATTCCTTCCGATACTGCATAACTATCTGACAGTCAATGCGTGCAGAAGCATTCATGCGTGATGAATAGTCACATACTGCTTGCCTGTGTATGTGTAAATTTGCATGCTTCCAGTCAGAAAAACCTGTGGATCCTAATGCTGTAGTGCTCCTAGCATACAATTTGCATATCCGGCAGAATAGTAAACAAGTTAATGGGGATAAAAGAAGAAAGTCGCGTTTTACCTTCTCATTATTTTTTATTCTGAAAAAATTACCTTCTGTTAGGAAACGATTTTTTACCACAGATATCCTTCCCTGTGAATGCCAGCAACTTCAAATTTTGGACTGGTGGATTGCTCAAAAAGCATTTGCGCATTTCTTCTGTAATTTCTCCCCATAAGGCAAGATCCACTGCATTCATTGTGGAACTTGTGCTCTCTTCATTAGATGAATTCAAAATATTTCCCAAATTAGGAGCACCTGTGATGTTAGATGATTCTGAAGTCAGATTACTGGCTTCCAAAGGCAAATTACACTCAAGATACTCACCAGTAGTAAAATTAGAGGAATGTGTAGGAATTTTGGGACCAAGTGAAATATCCAATTTTTTAATGGCAAAACGTTCAATGCTACCATGCTGCAGGTCATTATCCTTCAGTTTCAATTGTTTGGCTTTCCGTTTAGCACTGCTGGATAAATATGTTTGTTTTGACATAATTTAACTGTTAAATAATTCAACTTAAATATATTGTTACAACTAACTAAATTTGATTATATATAAAATTAACATATATCCAACATTCCATCAGACTACAAGAAACGCATAACGCAAAATACAACCATGCCATCGCGTTTGCGGTTACAGTTACGAGTTACGACAACGACAATCCGTGTGCAGGAAGTTGAAGGATCAGTTAAGTTTAGGTGCGTTCGGAGAAGCAAGAAAAGGTCACGTGAATCAATGAAAGCAGTCCTCCTTCTCAATGGCCACCTGAAGGTTATTAAACCACTGAAACTCATTAATGGCCACGTGTTTACGTAAAATTCGAAACTCAAACTCACTGCATGTAAGTACCACATTTATAAACACATGACTCATGAGCATGCAAAAGTAAAAAAATAAATTTTACATATACACACACAAAATTCCCATTAACTAAGTACACATTTAATTCAAATTTGGGGGCCCCCAAAATCAGGGGGCCCTGGGCACGTGCCCCGTGTGCCCTCCCGTAAATCAGGGCCTGAGCAGGAGTACTAATATTGGCTGCTAGGGAGATGTAAATAAACTTTGTTCAGCCGAGCTGTGAACAAGAAGAAGGTAGCTGTTGGTATGTGACCATTAAGAGAGTGTGTCTTCTTAGCAGTGTGTGTGTGTTTCTTAATCCAAAATCATGGTTTCTTTATTAGAGTGTGTAAGCATTATTCTTTGCCTTTGTTCAATGTTCGTTAAATGCATTTTATTTGAAAGGTGCATATTTTCAGCATTGTTATTTTGTATTTAATACTGTTATTTCACAATAACTGCGTACTGTTTCAAACACTGTCCGTAACTGAGTGAATTTGAGACTCAACACAACAAACCATTTGAAGTGCAGCCTTAAGAGGTTTTTCATGAGAGAATTTGAAACAGGTTATTGCTATGTCATTCATTACCAAAGATCCAAGTTATTTCCAACACATTTTGTGAACCATTACCTTGCTGATGTCATAAGGCTTAAATCACTGAGGTGATATTTAGTCCCATTTCCTGAAGAGTTTTGCGTTTCAAAAAGAAGGCAATCATGACTGAAAATTTCAGGTTATGTGAAATCCCAATTATTTATAAGATCTCTGTATTAAAGTTCTTTTAAGGGTATGTTCTTTATGCTTTGTGCATACTTGCCAACCAAAATTTTCCCAAATCAAGAAAATTGCTTGCAAAAATCAAGAAGATTTTCCCTAAAAGCAAGAAAATTTACCTTAAGAAAATTAGTGGCAGTACCAGAACTGTTAATTCATGATTATATATTATTAGGGGAGAGTGGTAACGTATGGCATGTGCTAGCAATATGTTTGATGACACTTGTTTTCAATTATTTTTCTGTATCAGTCACTCATAGATGGAGTTCAGAAATTGTGATGATTTTCAAGGTTTCATGCATTTTTAAATTGAATGACACAATTTTAGAAATGGCATGATTTCATTTAAGCAATTACAAGACAGTGGCCGTTTTTTTATGCCCTTGGATGACAATTTTATCCGTCATGATTGCATGATAGCTTTCACTATTTTAGATAAAAGATGAATAATGCAACTTTGAGAATATGAATACTTTGGAACACCATACGTCAATTCTTACAAATTTTCAGTTTCGTCACATTCATTTTCAAACCCCTCTACCTTTATCAAGCTGAAATGCAAACCTATTTTGAGGGGGGGGATATTTAAGAATATAGGATACATGTTCGGAACATCGTTGGGGGGAAAAATTTACAATTACGGGATAAATCTTTGCTACGTCTGATTTCCGTTTTTGAACATTTTCACTCCATTTTTAAGTTAAAATACAAATATTTATGAAATAAAATGATACAAATTTTGAAGATGACAATCCGATTTTTGGCGTAAATGTGACAAGGATGGTAAGTCAGATAATATCTGAAAACTTGAAAATTTTCATCGTCCTGGAGCGGGACTCGAACCCGCGTCTCCCAGAAAACGCCTAGGTATGCTAGTTGTCATCTTCAAAATTTGTATTATATGGCGTAATCCCGTATTTCTTTCATGAAATAAAATGATATTTAACAACAATATTAGGCAAAGGAAACATTGCGTGAAAAATAAAATTATGATTATGGGAGAAATCCTCACTGCGTCTAACTTCCATTTTCGAAAGTTTTAAAAGAGGAAACTTCTGTTTTCGAAAGTTTTAAAAGAGGAAACTTCTGTTTTCGAAAGTTTCAGGTGGAAAACATCCCTCCCCACTACCAATTGCCCAGAAATTTATGTCCAGTTATGCATCGATATCGAGGATAACTCAAATTATAAAGGAAAAGGAGAAATTCCTCAAAGCCATTGCACGCTCATGCCTGAAAATTACAGGGGAATTTTTGCATCGTCAATTTCCATTTTCGGAATTTCCCCCTCCATTTTCAAACTGAAATACAAATATTTTTGGAATAAAATGATGTATAACAATAATACTGAACAGAGGCAACATCACAGGAAAACGAAATTACAATTATGGAAAAAATCTTTATTTCGTTTACTTCCATGTTTGAAAAACGAAATGCGTCCCAATGCGTATTTCAACGAATTGGTAAGATTCTTCGATGTGCAGTTTTACTCGTTGATTAAGGGGTATTTTTGCACATCGAGAAAAATTCCTGATGCATATTCTTACATGTTGGTAAAATTTCGATGCGTACTAAACGCGTAATTACGCATTTTGGCGAACTCTGCACGGCGCAGAATTAAAAAAATTTCGCACTTCGGCGCAATTAGCACAGCTATTTCAACACTGAGAGAGAGAGAGTTTGGAGGGATTGGCGGGAGGGGGTTTGTGCGATCTATAAATGAATAAATATCGCTTACTGCTAGAAATGTGAGATAACGTAAGGTTCAATCGCTATGAGATCATAATAAAACAAAAGCAGGAGTTTACACTAAGCAACAATAACAACAATATCAGTTTCCATCAATAACAAAAAAATTCATTAGCCATTTTGGGGAAAATCTGAAAGAATCTATCTTCCGACTCTAAAACTACCCTAATATCCATAAAATTTCTGGGAAATTCGGGAATACTTGGCAGGTATGGAAAGCCCACAGCCAGAAAGAAAACAAAAAGTCAGACTGATTTATTACTGTTATGTCGTTAGAGGGTGAGAATGGCAAAACTTCTGCCACTCTCGCCCGCTCATGGAAGGTATTTAATGACATGTTCATTTCATCCTGGGAACATTTAATATGGACTGCTTTTTTCTTTCTGAAAAGGATACGCAGGGTTGTAAAAAAATTATTTTTTTTTTGTGCGTACACACTTTTGGCACCGAAAATTTCCTGCGAGTTTTCAGGGGTCAAGAATCATCCCAATCTGACACCCCTAGAAAACCAGAACCAGTGGTCGGATGGGACAGGAGGAGAGGAGAGGGGAGGGGAGGGGAGGAAAGGGAAGAGTTCTCTCCATTAGCTTATTCAAGACTGCAAGGTGGAAGCAGGAGTGACTAACTGCTGCCTTCATTGTCAGAGGCAAACGCATAAACACCAAACATAGGAGAGGAAACATGAAAGATTTGTAATTCTTCTCTCTCCCTCCCTAGTCTATTTAAGTGCTACTTTCTCTTTGCAGCGTTTTCAACCCTCTCTTTAAAAAAATTGTTTCCACAGCATATCCAGTAAAATTTCTATAAAAAAAATACACAGTACATTACATCCTAAAATTTCCTTACAGACATTACTAGTGCTTATTTTTTGCGGATGCGAAAACGTGTTGAAATCCGAAAAAATGCTTTTTCCATACAGAAAATCGGAAGACAACAGCAAAATCTGGAAAACTTCCGGAAAACTTGGCAGGTATGTTTGTATATTCAAATGTCACAGTTGTTTGAGATTTGATAGGCTACATATATGTTGTGATTAGAATAGAAAAGAGATTTCAAAGGTGTGATGGAGAATGTGTTGTAGCTATTTCTTTCATTGTGGTCTATTGTTGATAATTTTCCAACATTTGCCTTCTCTGGGAAGCCATGGAGGAAGTTTAACTGGTATGGAGTGGGGCCTCAAACAATGTTATGCAGTATTCCAGGAAAAAGAAAAACAGCATTGAGAAGTACTTGAATTATCAGTTCTGAAAACTATCTTCAGTTTCATCATTGCTGTGAATTACCCATTTTCTGCTCTGTGTATTAAAAAAAGTGGATAAACATGCTTTCAATCCATTCCATCAAGAGGATATCATGGCATACTTTCTGTCGTTTATATAGGTTGATTTAGATTCAATTTTTCACAAGGCCCTTACATACTTACAAACATGCTATTCTTGACAGCTTGAAATAGTTAAGGATCTTCTTGCAGGATAGAAAACTTGAATGAGATGATGTCACCTTCTAACTTAGTCTGGCATTGTCTAACTTTTCATCCAAGATCAGCGTTTGGTTATATAATAAACTTTTCAATTCAGTTGAATTTTTCTGACATTATGTTTCAACAAAACCATGTCACTTTGTTATCACATCTTTCAGCCTGGTCAGTTTTATTTTGAAAACTGTTGCTCGATCACAGGCTGAGTTGTCTAAGCATCAAATTTTTATGTGTCTCTTGCCACAGTGGATTATGAGTAAGTGTCTGCTACACAACGATGTTACACAGAGCAGCAGGATGTGCCTTTATGAATCTGAAAAGCTCACACAAAATTAAGCTTTGGTATAAATGTTGAGGTACAGGCATAAATAAAAAATAAATAAATAAAAAAAAAAAGAACAAGGAAACCATCCCCCTTAATTTTGGAAACATTAGCCACCTTCAAGTAAGGTACCATTGGAAAGCACTTGTTGAACTATCACTTGACGGGAAGAAACATTCTAATTAAGTTAATTAACGTGCTAATTAGCTCTCTATGTCCTAATTTTTTCATATAAGAGGTATATTATTTTATGCACATTCTATTCAGCACACAGTAAAACCCTTAAATTCCAAATTTCATACGAATCAACCAAGAAATACGTGTACACTGAGCTACAGCAAAAAGATGCAGCTAATGTTAAACTGTGAAAGTTGTTTTTGATTTGTATCATTTAATTGAGAACAGATGCAATGATTTGGTGTTGCAACAGTAAAACACAAAGAGGCCCAGATAATATGAGCTGCTGTACAAGAACATAACTAGTGTATTAAAGGAATTGTGGAATATGATCATGAAAAAAAAAGGGATCATGACCATATCTGTTTAATAGTCCATTGGATGCAAAATATTATTAAACCCCTAAATCCAAAGTTACAGTATGATAGCATAAAACCTTGCTGAGATGTAAGCGAAAACTCGAGCATACATCATTTAAGGGGCCATGCATAAAAACAACAACATATTTTCCTCTACTTACTGTAAAATGGTTTACCCCACAATACTTAGAAACACTTAGGAGAAAGTGTTTCTACGTGACACTGTTTGATACTGAAGTGTTGGTTGCAAGGAAGCAGTAATACGAGATGGAAACCATGGGATGCAAAATATTATTATACCCCCAAAATTTAAAAGTGCAACTTTTATTGATGAACATTATAAGTTAATAATTTTGCACAAAAATAACTTACGACATATTCATGCAGTTGCACATTTCATTATTTTCTATTAGTTACATAGCTGACTCTCGTATATTGTTTAATTCAAAAATGCAAACAAACAGTACACTCCACAAAATGAAAGCTTCATATAAACGTGTTTTCTGTATATTTCTTACATAAATACCTTCACAGCTTCATGAAATTATGAAACTGTGGTCATGCAAATGAAAACTGCAAATTATTTCCTGTGTGAGTGAAACCGTGTCTGTTTTTTGGTTTTTTTTTTAATATATATTGCACATTTACTCTTGTGTCCATTCCGTCCCAAATTATGGTATAATCAGCATTTATTTGCTTATTGTTCTGATTCATTGATATTTTCCATTGTAGTTATACTACTTAAACTGCCTGTAATATACAAAATGGAACTGCCTTTTGCTGCAATACAGAAACGGAATCTGTGTGTGTAGCTTTGATCTGTATGCAAATAGCCTCTTCGGCATTAGACATTTTCAATTACTGACTAAGAAAATAACCATAATCACTAGCATCTAGAGCAGAGATTCTCAACAGGTGTGCCATGAAACATCTGAGACTTTGTGATATTTCTATATTGCTAGAAAAAATAATTAAAGTAATTTCACTCAATATTAATTATCAATATTATATAAAAGGAACACGAGAAAAATATTTAAGAGCTTCAACATATTTATTTTGCAGAGAAAGATCTGAGTTATTGAGAAACTTGAGGTTGTCATTTATTACACAAAAGTTCAATTCGTGGTGGAATTGAAGACAATTTACACATGCATTTCCTGTTCAGCTGAGAGAAGTCTCTCTCGTTTCTTGTTTTTTATGTTCTTTAGTGCCGAAAAGCCTAGCTCGCCCAAGTAGGTGGTTGAAAAGTGTAACAGGGTATTAACTGCTTCTACTGCTATTTCTGGGTACTCTTTCTGCATCAACATCCAAAACTTAAGAAGTGGTAGTTCACCATATTTCAGTTGAAGTGTTCGGTCTGACTGAAGTTCTGGAAGTTGCTCTTCTTTCTCCAGAGGGAGGTTGGTGTTGGGTTCTGGGGACACAGCATAAGGATTGCGCACCCAGTCATAGTTGGCAACTGTGATGGAGGAAAAATATTGTGCCATGTTATCCTCAAGAGCTAGGGAGTGATTTAAAATCAGTTTGGATGTCACGTCCCCGTGTGGATCTACCTCGAAAGTCAGAAAACATCTGCAGATTTTTCTTTTCCACTTGTAATTTCCATATTCTAAATTTTCTTAAGAATCTGGTGAGTTTATCGCTTGAAGTCAGCACATTTTCTTGTTTTCCTCGCTTACTCTTGTTTAGGTAATTTAAATGGCTGAAAATATCAGCCAAGTAGGCTACCTTTGCACACCACTGCTCGCCATTTAACTGAGCAGCAAAGTCTAGGTTTTCGATGTTAAACATACTTAATAGCTCATTTTTCAGCTCAAAAAATCTTGCATGGATTTTTCCCTTTGACAACCAGTGTTAAGCCAAGGGCTGTTCAGAAACAGAGTGTCATGACGAGATCCCGTTTCATGGTACATTTGTTTGAGGAGTCTTGTCTTAACGAAATTGACCATTTTAACAAATGAGTCTGAAACACTTTTAAGTTCTGTTGGAATAGTCTTTGCCATCAGAGCCTCACAATGTATGAAGCAGTGTGTTGAACCTACACTCGGGAAATCTTGTTTTAGTCTTGAAACAAGTCCTTTGAATCTGCCAGTCATTGCAGGTGCACCGTCTGTGCAAACAGAAAGACAATTTTTCCAGCACAGCCCATTTAGTTCCAGGGAATTATGGAATTATACACATCTGATCCAGTTGACATTGAAGGCATTTCAATACGTGAAAAGAATTGCTCAATAATCAAATCCTGATCAACAAATCTGATGTAACTCAGTAATTGACATTTCTTACTTATATCAGTTGACTCATCGAGCTGTAGTGAAAATACTCGCCATTACTTAGCTGTTCACATACATGGCTCAGGATATCTGAAGATATGTCATCAATTTGCCAGGAAATAGTATCGTTTGACAATGGAACCAAGGATATTTCTTTTTTGGCACTTTCAGCTAACATCGATTTCACTATTTCCTTGCAGGCAGGTAAAATTACATCCTCAGCAATAGTGTGGGGCTGCATCTTTTTTTTTTTTTTTTTTTTTTGGCTATTTCGGCAAATTTATAACTGGCCACTTATGCTTTTTCAGAAATAGTTGCTCTCAGTCTCATAGCTTTTACTTGCTTTGCTTCCAATGACAACAATCAGCTAAAATAGTTCTTATGTTTTCCAGATAAGTGATTATGTTTGGCATTCAAATGTCTTTTCAGTTTACTAGGGACCATACATTTGTTGCTTAGTTTTCTGCACAGACGACACATTCTGATACAGGATGATTTTCAGGTCCACTGAATGTAAATCCAAAGTTCAGATAGCTATTTTAGTACGTATAGACTGTTCCAGTAGATTCCATGTCCCTCTTCTGTACTGCTTTCACGACACTTACACTTGAAATTGGTTTCTTCTCGCTTTTGATACTGTTACATTCTGTCACTAACTCATCTTCATCTTTTCTCCTTTAAATCAGAAACTTATCCATACTGAACTTAAATTTAAAAAAAAAAAAAAGCAAAATTAGCACAAGACTGCATATAACACGTGTCAGTCAAGCTAACGAGCAATCTCAAAATGTGCCAGAACATGAACAAAATGGTGTTACAAACAACTGACTGCTGAAGGCAAACTGTGCTCACACAAGTTTCCCGCAGTGTTGCGAACTCTGACGTTAGTGTGCCGTGGAGACTCAGTATAAAGGATATAGTGTGCCATGAACAAAATAAGATTGAGAACCACCTGTCTAGAGCATTAAGCTTGCTTAGTGTAGTTTAATACAGATCTAATTGGTCAGACAAACTAATTGGTCGACTGCAGGCAGGACAGTTTAGGCATAGCTGGAAGCAGAGTTTATCAGTGGTATGACAGGTAAGTGTTTAGAAGTTACATTCTCTCTTGAAATATATTTTGTAGTATGGCGTAAAAAGATATTTCATGTTGCATATTATTATTTATTGGAAAATACATCAAAAGTCATCCCGAAGAAGAAATTGAAGAATTTTATGAGGAAATTTGCCATCTAAATAATAAAGGTAAGCAGCACTTGACGATAATTATGGGAGATTTCAATGCAAAAATAGGGCAACGGCAACAGAATGAAACTTTAGTAGGTAAATTCGGTCACGGCAACAGAAACCAGCGTGGAAATACTCTCGTTGAGTTTGCAGAGGCAGAAGGGTTTTTCATCATAAACTCCTTTTTCAAGAAAAAGCCACACAGGAAATGGACATGAAGACATCCAAATGGGACGACAAGTGAAATTGATTGTATTATGTGTAACAAAAAATTCGTCATAGAAGACTGCAGTGTGCTAAACAAGTTTAACACAGGTAGTGACCATAGAATGGTGAGATGTAAGATGCACCTCAACACTCAACTCGAACGTGGCAAGCTCATAAGACAAACAAAATGTATTGACATAACCAACCTTAAAAAACACCATAATACCTTCAAGTTGGAACTGAAGAACAGATTCTCTGCTTTAGAAGGCCTAACATCAGAAGAAGTGGATATTTCTGAAGTTAACAGAAAAGTAACCAAAGCTCTTATGGAAACAACAACAAAATTAGCTGGGTCTAAGAACAAGTTACATGTGAACAAATTATCAGGAAAAACCAAAATGTTGATGCAAAAAGAAGAGAGATGAGGACAACTAAAGAAGATGTGACTTCCAAAGTGGAATATATAGAGCTATGCAAGACAGTACGAAAAAGTATCACTGAAGACGTAAGGAAATTCAATTGTGAACTAGTGAGGAAAGCAATTGAAAACAACCAAAGCCTTAAGATAGCAAAGGGACATCTCAGTAAGGGAAGAAAACAGATTATGGCACTGAGAAAAGAAGATGGTTCTGTAACAAGAAATAGAGGCGGAATTTTAACAAGAGTGAAAGATTTCTACTCCGAATTATATGAAAGGGATGACACATGTACTCCAGACATCATGAAAGGTACCAGTACCAGAGTTCTTCCTGTTCTCCCAGCAGAAGTTGCACATGCAATCAAGAACATGAAGCGAGGAAAAGCTGCAGGAGAAGATGGAATTACTGTAGACATCATACAAGAAGCAAGTGGAGAAATCGAAACAGTACTCGCCCAAATTTTCACTTGATGCCTTAATGAAGGGAAGATTCCTGCGGATTGAAACAACGTTACAATGATCCTGCTACATAAAAAGGGTGACATTGAGGATCTCAGGAACTACAGACCTATTAGCCTCCTATCAGTGGTTTATAAAATCTTCACTAAATTTCTTTCACACCATTTGAAGGTAACACTGGACATGGCTCAACCGAGAGAACAAGCTGGATTCAGGAGTGGCTACAGCACTATAGATCATATCCACGTACTGAGAGAACTAATTGAAAGAGCAAGGGAATATGAACTTCCATTGTGCATGGCTTTTATCGATTATGAAAAAGCCTTTGATTCAGTGAAACCTTCAGCAGTTACAATGGCTCTGAAATCCTGCGGTATTGAAGATGCATACATTAATATTATTAATAACATCTATGAAAATACAAGTGCAAAGATTCGGCTGTTTGAAAATACAACACACATAAAAATTGGAAAGGGAGTGAGACAAGGTGACACCATATCTCCGAAGCTCTTTAATGCCATATTGGAAAATGTCTTTCAATCACTGAACTGGGAAAACAAAGGGATGAAGGTTAATGGAGATTATCTAACCCACCTTCGTTTTGCTGATGACGTAGTCATTTTTGCAACTACCCCATCAGAGCTGCAGAGTATGATCCAGGAACTTGCTGACAAGAGTAAAGAAGTGGGATTAAAAATGAACTTTCAGAAGACAAAAGTGATGTTCAATGCTTTTACAAGAAATGAAGATTTATCGATTGATGGAGAAAAGCTGGAGATAACAGACACGTACGTTTATCTTGGACAGCAGATATCAAGTGAAGGTCACATTGATGAAGAAATTAATCAGCGTATAAAACTTTCCTGGAGAGCTTTTGGAAGAAACAGCATAATTTTCAAGAGCAATATGCCATTATGTCTTAAAAGAAAAGTGTTTGATCAATGTATCCTTCCAGTGTTTACGTATGGTGCAGAGACGTGGACCTTAACTAAAAGAGACTTACAAAGGCTGCAGACAACTCAAAGGGGCATGGAGAGGTGCATGCTTGGTGTAACCAGGAGAGATAAGAAGAGGAACTCGTGGACCCGAAAAATGACAAGAGTGGAAGACATCATGATCAGAGTTAAATCCCTGAAATGGCAATGGGCTGGTCATACTGCCAGAAGGACAGACCATCGATGGACAGCCGAAATTTTGGATTGGATTCCAAGGGACAGGAATAGACCCAGAAGAAGACCACATGGGAGATGGGTGGATGAAATTCGAAAGTATGCGGAAGTGACATGGAGGAGACTGGCACAAGACAGACCGTTGTGGAGGAAACTTGGGGAGACCTTCGTCCAGCAGTGGATTGATAATGGTTGACAATGATGATGAAGACATCAAAAGACAACTACTGGACATAATTTAAACACTGAATTTAAAAATAAATTTCAAAGTATTCAACAAAATGATTTAGGTAGCGAGGCCTTGATAATCAAATAGACCCAAACCCAAGTACCTTAGTTCTCAGGTGTCCCACAATGCCGCAGAACATGTAAACTGTTATGTTTTCTCAGGTTAAAATACAGTGAATACATAAGTATAGTTACTGTTAATTTAGTTTTTATCTTCAAGTCAAACTAGATATTATGTGCTACATTTTCGTAGGTGAATGTGTAGACAAATAACTTACGCAGAAATAAGGTTTTAACTAAATATATCTCGGTGAACTACAGAAACCAATGTCCATGTTACAAACCAGTTGTAATCGACTAGGTGAAAGCCCGCCAATAATGGTGGGAAAAAATAAGATGAATAAATTTTTATTAACCAGGTTTTCTTTTTGGTTGTGATATCCAAATGTGAAAGTATGTTTCATGAACATTACAACAATAAATATATATATATATATTGATTTAGGCAAGGATTTGACAATTAAAACCTGCAGGCGCTCACATTTTCCCAGTGTTCGTTCACTGCACGTCAGATGTTTCTATAGGCAGCTGAGGAAATATCAAAAACAAAATCTGCAGCTAGTTGCAGTATTTCCGACATCCTTCAAAACCCCTCAAAAAAGGCACAGAGGCCCTAGAGCATGCATTGTTTCATTTACTGTAAAAAAAAAAAATAAAAAAAATCACACAGATGGCAAGAAATTATGTTCCTCTGTTGCCAGATAGCAGAATAGTGTTAAAACACTAAAAGCATTTTCAGAAACTTAGAACTGCACAGTTGCAAATATTAAAATGTTATGGTAGTTCATGTGCATAACCAGAAAAAGTATTTTTTATTTTCTTTTGTCTTTCTTTTTTCATTTCTTCTGCAAATATAAATAAAATAACAAGTGGTTATACTCTTTGAAAAAAAAAATTAGTTATATTCTGAGAATTTCATAGTCTGAAGAAAAGAGAAGGTTCCCAACTCATGTTTCTTCAGCATATGCATGAAATAATAAAAATGCACTGTTACCTACACTATTGGAGCTCTTAATTTTTAGACTTAAACAAGAAAAGAAACTGGTTTGGCAATCAAAAATAAAGATTTTAAGTTTGCAAGGGAAATCTTAAAATTAAATTTCATACGATAGGATTCTTGTCAGGTGTTTAAAACCTGGTCCTGGTGGCCATCTAGTCTGCAGTTTTCCCAAGGTTTTCCACAGCCTCCCTGGGCTTGGGGACAAAAATTCATAGATGGTTCCCTGTCATGTTGGCCTCAGATGTACTTTGTCCCATTCTCCTCATGTTGGCAATAGCAGAAAAATGCATTTCCCAAGCCATCTGGTCAACATGGGAAATTATACCATTACCCTCCCAAATAAAATAATGAGAGATACCTATAGCCAAAAGTGGTCATAAAAAGGGTTAGTAGGTAGACAGATAGACAGATGGGCGATAAGATTCTAAATGAAAATTTCTATGTCATTTATGAACGACAAAGTAGAACTAAAATTCCTGGCGTAATGTTTTCCTGTTTCAAAAGAGTTGATTTTGTTACGTAATGCATGTCTGACACCATATCAGAATGATTTAGATGAGATGGCATCACACCAGCAGCTGTTAAAAATTGTTTTTTGTTGCTATAACAACAAAGCAAAGCGGTACATGCATGCTCTGTGCATGGAAAAATGGGACAAACGTTCATACTTTCAAACAAAAAAAATTACATTGTTTTAGATTGATACGTGGAATTATTATTAGAGGTGCAGATTTAAATTACAAGACATAGCTGTTCCCACTAATTCGTATATTAAGCGTGATAACGGAAATCAAAGTGAGTTTTTGATGTGGAAAATACCAAGTAACAAATCATTTGGAATAGATCGCACACTTTTGTAGCATTTTGTGAAAGCCATTTCCAAATAATGGATGATCATTGCATTCCTCATATGTTCCCAAAGTGTTCCAGATGTGTATCAATGTGTTCTGCATGTGTTATCAATGCTTTCTCTTCCACAAAATGTTGTATGATAGAAGATACTATTTTTACATGACACACTCAGGACACTTCAGACAAAAGCATGGAACACTGTTGTAGCACACTGTGAACGCATTTTCCAGAATTACTTTCTCGATGTGTTCCTAGTGGAACACATTGATGTGCTATATATATTCCAACATGCCATGGATGGCTGGAAAAGAAATTCTCAAAATAAGGCATGGCTCAAGCATCTGCATCATTTTAACTGTATTAATGCCCTAATTTACTTAAATAGTGGGTTTTGTTTAAGTGAAACTTGACTTCAAACATGTGATGTGTCATTTGGTGCACATAGACATTCATCTGCTATCCATTATCAGAGTTTACAACTTTAATCGTGACAAAGAACCTTTTCACGATTCGGAATATCAGAGTAGAATATAAACTATATTTGCAGGTTTATTTCATGAAGTCGAACCAGCCCCTGCTCGAATGTGGACTTATCAGCTGGTTTTTGTAATATGTGACCAATGACAAGTATCATACAATTTTATATGTATTTCCAGTTACATTTGATATTTACATTCTTGTTTTCAGTATTTGTGCCTTCCAAATATGTGAAATAAAAAGAATGATGACACCAAATTTTCGATTGTAATGAACATGTCTTTTGAATCCTTTCTGACGCAAATTAAAAATTTCATTATTCAAAGTCAATGCAACCAGTTAGAACAATTCAACCGGATTTTTGCAATCAATAAAGCATCCAGAAATAGAAACAGTTACATTACTTCCAACAGCGGCTAAAACATGTTACAAAAATTAACAAATGGTGCATAAAATTTTTCTCATAGCTGAAGGATATCGAAGACAAACAGATTTTCAAATCAAACAGTTAAATGAACAAATATAGAAGGGAACAGGAAACTCTATGCTTTTTCTAGTGCAAGAATTTTGCATAATGGGAAAGTTGAAAATAGGCTAAAAATATTCTTTATGGAAAAAGCTATGCTAAGGAGAATTAACTTTTCAAATACGTCTCCCGCAAGCAGAGATAGTGAAAAGAAAAGAGGGGCGGGGGTATTGACCCTTACACCACCTAGCGGGAAATCTGTGCATTATTTAAAAAGGATAATGTTCCACATCTGTATTGTCTTGAATGGCATACAGTAAAAAGAGTAATTTCTCAATAGGGTTTTTAGAAGTGAAGATACAGCTGCAAACAGAAGTGCACAAGCACCACCTAGCAACATAACTATGAACTGTAAAATTCCTCAAATACTAACCCAAAGTATTCCATGAGGCAAATGGCATCCGGTGTTGAACGAATTTTTTAAATCACGCATTCAGAAGCCAAGATATTAAGAAAAACATTGGCATCCCCTAGCGGCAAAATTGGGTATTATTTTGGGAAGAAAATATACACAAAAAGTTCTCAAAGTTAGTAGTATCTGACCGAAAAATATTTTTTTATATCGAGACTTTAGTCCCACAGATATTGTTGTAAACTGAAATGTGAACAACCACCCTGTAATGGCAAACTTGGGCATTAAAAATTGAAATTGTATGAGGAAGATTTTGCACTGAAAACGCACTTGAACAAAAAAAGAATTTCTTAGATCAGACTCTTACAAGCAGAGATGTCAACAAAAATAAGATATAAAGCTACGTTCTCTGGCGAAAAACTGTGTGCTATATCAAGCAGGAGGTATTTTCAAAATGTTTTCTGAGGTGAACAGTATCGGTCCATGGAATAACTTTTTCAATCAAGTTTTCAGAAGCACAGATTTTGCTGCAAATACATCAGAAGCAGAAATAAATGTTACATACCCTGTTGGTCAAACCATTCTTTACCAAAATTAGAGATTATATTCAAAACCTTTCCGATGAGGAGCTTTTTCTGAAGCAGGAAGATTTTTTTAAATCAGACTTTTAGAAGGAGAAATATTGAGAAAAATGGAATTTTCCTTTATTCCTCATAGTGGAAAATCTGTGCATTACTTGAAAAGAAACTGTGCCTAAAATAGCCTTCGTTATAAATGGCAGTGAAAAATCTATGCATTACTTGAAAAAAAACTGTGTCTAAAATAGCTTTCCTTATAAATGGCAGTAGAAAATCTGTGCATTACTTGAAAAGAAATTGTGCCTAAAATAGCCTTTGTTGTAAATGGCATCGAAAGGAAGAATTTTTTCAATCTGATATTTAGAAGCAAATATATGGATTAAAATGTATTTTGAATTTGATATCTGCGTTTTTGTCCTCTAATAGCGGAGTAGTGAGTCTGAAAAAAAAAAAAAAAACGGAATGAAATGATCATCATTCTCACATTTCAAGCTTCCCCACATGCAACTGTGGAAGAAGAAAAAAAAGCTGAGAACTTGAACCTGGTTAATAATCGGAATGCTCAGTGAGCAAGTGTGAATATAACACAACGTGAGTAAAATGAAATTGTTTACTGTAATTTATTTGTGGAAATACTTAAAAACATTTATGTAAATACTTACTGTACTCAGAATATAAAATTACTGAATTCCAAACAAAACTAAATGGTGTTAAAAGACATTGCTTCAAACACAGCCCCCCCCCGTTTCCTCTTGCGAGCAAGCCTTGCTTTGTTCTCGGCAAGTTCCACAGCCATATTTGTCTTTTTGTCTGTACAGCTACACAACATCCATTTCTTAATTTTTCTGTCTGTTGATAGCTTTTTCTTCCCATTACTTTGTGGCTTTCCTTTTCTTCCTTTTTTTTTTTTTTTTTTTTTTATGACCCTCTGATGACAATTATTTCATTTATCATGCTGAAAAAGCCTTCAGCATGAGTACCTTAAATGCTGATATCAAGGCTTTCACTATTTTAGATAAATGTTAACTTTGAGAGTGTGTTATACTTTTAAGTGAGACCATAGCAAGCTTTTCTTATACGGGAGGGCGAGACTTGAAATTATGCCTCTTCGAATTCCACTCAGTTAATACGGGGTTTTTACTTTCTCACACACCACAGTTATAGGGAAGTATGATCATTCAAAAATCGCATTTCAGGTTTTTGACATAATTTTATTCAAAATGGATATGAGAAGTTCAAAATGTAAAAACCAAGAACCACAGGTTGTAAATACCTATTTTTGTAATACCAAATACCCAAGAACCACAGGTTGTAAATACCAAGTAAAGTGTAAACATTATGTGGACACCGACAACACAACACTCCACAGAAATGCAGAATGAATGAGTATTGGATAGTGAATGTAACAACAGGAAGAAGTTTTAGGGGTAAGCCTTGGAGAAATCCCATTCAAGGTTAAATGCTCACAGAACTTTTTGTGACAGAGCACAGATGGTTTTATTAGTTCTTCATCCCAACATGTTTGGAAAGGTCTTGGAGGTCAGACATATCAGATTATTGTTTTCTAGGTCGTCATTCACTGTTTTAGAAAATTCCCTTCATGGATATGAGATGTTCAGACCTCACAGTGTATGTTACTCTGTACCCTGGTTAGCTACATGGAATACTGTATGAGACTAACTAAAGTCCTTAAAAAGATAATACTGAAGGATGTAACTTTCTTTTTCAGTTACAATTTCTATTTTATACATCTGCCAGAGCATGAATTAACACCTTTGGAATGACCATTTTGGAAGGGCAACCACCCTTCCTGCCCTCCCGGTAGCTACAGCCCTGCTTTTCAGCATCATGCATTAATTCTTAACAAGTTTTCAAACTTCGTCACTTCCATTTTCGGAAATTTCCTGATCTCTTATCTTAAATGCACAGATTTATGAGGAAAAATAACATTTAACGACAACACGGGTGAATGGGAACATCACAAGGGGGAAAAAAATTATGACTGGAAGTTTTGAAGGATAGAATTTCATCCTTGGACGCTCCCCAAAAAGCAGAATTCCTTGAATACGCGGAAGAATCTCATGGCTGAAGATTACAGTAGAATCTTTAAGTCATCTGACTTGCGTTTTTGGAAATTGTTGGCTACAGTTTCAAACTGAAATACAAACATTTGTGCAACAAAATGATATTTAACGATATTAAAAAGAAATAACATCTTGAGAAAAAAAAAATAACTGTTACCAGAAAAATTTACACTCCATTTAAATTCCGTTTTTGGAAGTTAAAAAAGATAAAATACCATCCCCAGATACATGCCGCATGAAATTTTGGGATTCCGTGGAAGAATCTCTTGTATGAACTTACCAATGAAAAAGAATTTTTCCAATTAGACTAATAGTTTCAGAGATATGGCATCCACAGATGGACGAACGGATAAACCAATAACATAAGCACAATATTTTTTTTACAAAAGCCTGCTAAAAATCTTTGTTTTGCCAGGAATTGATACATGGAAACATCATTGGTGACAGTGAATTGATGTAACTACAGCAATTAACACAGGAACACTAGAAACATTGCCTATGGTGACTGGCCACACCAGTAATCTTGTAATCCTTCCCCTATAAAAACAAATCATTCCCATAATCATCATGAATATTATCACTAATATCTTTAATTGTGGACACAACAATTCTTATCTTCCTATTTTGTTTATTTACCAGGTTTGTTTTTGAACCTACATGGTGAGATGTTTTGTGTTTACATTTATCTACAGTACTTAAATATTATATTTTGCAAATCTTCTGGAACCTGATTTAATCCAAAAAATTGGATTTCGTGGTTCTGCTTCAATTTTCTATTATGAAACAACCTTTCAGTGATACATGAATACTCAGTGCCCCAAGAAAATGTAATGATCAGAAAAAAGAATATTCAAAACAAATTTCGGCTTGTACAGATTTAGGATTTCCATTGTTAGAAAAATACATACTGTTTATTTTAGCACTAACTCAAGTCATTAGCATGAATAAATGAAGTTGTAAAGGAAATAGCAAAAGTAAATGAACCCTGTTCCTGGATGGGCTGTGCCCAAGTTATTGTACAGATCATGGTCAGGGCCTTTGCTCATCTGTACTCTTTATTCAATTTGTCGGAGGTTCAGGCAAGATGCAGACTTTCCAGCATTATCGCTCTTCTTGCAGGGAAGGAAACATTCCAGGTGTGTTTTAACGAAGAAAAATCAAAACAAAAATGTAGATGCTTCAGATATTTAAAATTTCCTATATTCACAGTCAGTGAAAACTGCTGGTTTCACCAATTTTGCCAACACAGGGATAGATTTTATTCTTTATTTTTATAATTCCTTTCTTTTGCTTACTATTACATGTTTCAATTAAATATTTTTGTGCCACATATCCTGATCATAATTTCTGGAAAACTCAGAAAACACTGCTCGAAAGCTTATTGATGTTTTTTTTTTTTTTTTTTTTTAAAACCCAGGCAATGCGAGGTTCCTTTGCTAGTATATAAAATGTCAGTGTTGTTGTAATGTAATACATGTTACTTTCTTAGTTTGTATGAAAAAAATTTGAAAAATGGTAAGTTTAAGAATACCGCATTTTAAGATGGCAACAGTAGTGAAATGCTGGGTTCTTGAATGAAATAGATTTTTTGTGTGCAACAACTGAGAATGGAAGCATCCCCTCCCCCTTCATTTGCACCACACAGAGAGGAAACAAATGTTTCAGAGACCCGTGAATTACTGTTTTTGTGGCAATCTTATTCATCATGGCATTGCCATCTAGCATTTTCTGTTGCTGAAACACAATTGTTGTTCCTAATGTTCATTGTTTCTGCTGCCCTTGTAATAGAAACAATTGTTCTTGCTAACCTTGAACCAATGAATGACTTACTATGATGACATTACGCACTTTGACTTTTAACTTGTTACAAGTTTGCTCTCCAAAATAAAGCGTCAATTTGTGGTGTACAAAAAGCTTTAGATTTGTGTAAAACTCAAAATTAATTCCCTGTTTATTTTTTTCTCTTAATTTTATGATGGGTGTTTTATTTCTAGTGTAAAGTTATTTTAATAATTAATATTTGAAAACAACTTGTCTTTGCTATCATATAATCCCACTATCACTATAATATTATCATCATAAACCACTTAGGGCTGTTCATCCAGTAGTGATAAACTCATGTGCTAATTGACGGTGAAGTCCTTTACCTCAATTTCAAAATCTTCTTTTAATTTTGTATTAATCTTGTACTGTTAATGGCTAATAAATATAAGCGATTATCTGTTCATTTTGTGACTAATTTCACTTATGTGAATGTTGAAGTTTGTTCTATTAAACATATTTTTAATTGATTTCTGTTCTTCCAAATGAGTTTTCTACTGTCAGGGAATTTTTTTATGCATGTGAGAGCCCATGGCTATACTCGGCATTGTAAGTAAGTCCTTGTTCAAGAAAGGTATTCTCTCATTTGCTTACAGCATGGGAATTTTCTTTTATATATATATAAGAAAATTCCCTTGCTGTAAGTTAATTATTAATAACATCTATGAAAATGCACGTGCAAAGATTCAGCTGTTTAAGAATACAGCACACATAAAAATTGAAAAGGGAGTGAGACAAGGTGACACCATATCTCCCAAGCTCTTTAATGCCACATTGGAAAATGTCTTTCAATCACTGAACTGGGAAAAGAAAGGGATAAAGATTAATGGAGATTATCTAACTCACCTTCGTTTTGCTGATGACATAGTCATTTTTGCAACTACCCTATCAGAGCTGCAGAGTATGATTTATGAACTTGCTGACAAGAGTAAAGAAGTGGGATTAAAAATGAACTTTCAGAAGACAAAAGTGATGTTCAATGCTTTTACACGAAATGAAGATTTATCGATTGATGGAGAAAAGCTGGAGATAACAGACACGTACGTTTATCTTGGACAGCAGATATCAAGTGAGGGTCACATTGATGAAGAAATTTATCGGCGTATAAAACTTGCCTGGAGAGCTTTTGGAAGAAACAGCATAATTTTCAAGAGCAATGTGCCATTATGTCTTAAAAGAAAAGTGTTTGATCAATGCATCCTTCCAGTGCTTACATATGGTGCAGAGACGTGGACCTTAACTAAAAGAGACATACAAAGGCTGCAGACAACTCAAAAAGCATGGGGAGGTGCATGCTTGGTGTAACCAGGAGATATAAGAAGAGGAACTCGTGGATCCGAAAAATGACAAGAGTGGAAGACATCATGATCAGAGTAAAATCCCTGAAATGGCAATGGATTGGACATACTGCCAGAAAGACTGACCATCGATGGACAACCAAAATTTTAGATTGGATTCCAAGGGACAGGAAAAGACCCAGAAGAAGACCACATGGGAGATGGGTGGATGAAATTCGAAAGTATGCAGGAGTAACATGGAGGAGACTGGCACCAGACAGACCATTGTGAAAGAGGCTTGGAGAGACCTTCGTCCAGCAGTGGATTGATAATGGTTGACAATGATGATGATGATGATATATATCTCCACGAGTTCCTCTTCTTATCTCTCTTGGTTATACCAAGCATGCACCTCTCCATGCTTCTTTTGACAAGAGTGGAAGACATCATGATCAGAGTAAAATCCCTGAAATGGCAATGGGCTGGACATAGTGCCAGAAGGACGGACCATCGATGGACAGCCGGAATTTTAGATTGGATTCCATGGGACAGGAAAAGGCCCAGAATAAGACCACATGGGAGATGGGTGGATGAAATTCGAAAGTATGCAGGAGTGACATGGAGGAGACTGGCACAAGACAGACCGTTGTGGAGGAAACTTGAGGAGACCTTCGTCCAGCAGTGGAGTGATAATGGTTGACATTGATGATGATGATGCTAATTTGTTGAAACTTGCTCCAAGTTTTATGACAAAGTTTCTTCTAAATTCTTAGTGAGAATCAAATAATTTTTGCAGGACAGAATGCATTTCTAGTGAGTTTTTTTTTCATTTTTATTCATTTCTAGCGACCTGGCCCAGCTTCGCACGGTAGTAATTTAGAATTTACGGTGAATCTAAAGAGAGACTATTATTACGTTCAACAGGCAACTGTCTTTCTCTTTGTAAAGCTATTCTTTGTCTGTTATTTGCCAATTGAGATTTTGTTTCTTGGAAAGTTTCATTATGACAGGATAAACAAATTCTTTTAGCGTCCGATGTACTACGATCTATATCTGATTTTCGTCTCGGCATAATGTTAATACAATATATATATTTTAATTAAAGAGCTACTCAAAGAGATACATGCGTGTGGACAAAAACAACTATGTATTTAGTCTGTGCGAGCGCTGATAAACCAATTCTTTCAGCATCCGATGTAACTACGCATTTAGTCTGTGGCCTTACATGCTGTCAGACTGGCCGCTGCACATGCGCCTGGCATCTTTTTTCCCAATGAGCAAAATACTTTCGTAAACTGGTCTCCTGGCATTGTTGTTTAGGCAGTGGAAGCCACAAAAAAATGTGCAGGGTGCTTCTTTCCTTTACTTGTCACTAAAATCGTTACTACTTGGCTCCCTTTTGTCATAGATTAATGTTTCATACACCTAAACCTTCCTCGACAAATGCTCTATGGAATGGTGAAAACCGCATCAAAATCCGTCCAGTGATTCTCGAAATTAACTTGAACAAACAGACAAATGCCTACCGACGACTTTATTTTATACTATGTATAGATTAAATATCTGGGTGATTATTTTCTGGAAGAATTCATCTTTTTTGCATGAATTAATATGCTGAAACTAGTGCTATAAATGAAGGATGGTATAAGTTGTAATAGTTATAACTTTCTTACACAGCTCAGTAAGAAAAATTTGTTCTTTATATACCTATGTACATACTTGAGATTCTTCCCCAGATTCGTGGAATTCCGTTTTTTTTTTTTTTTTTTTAGAGAAATGAGGGGGGAAGAGGAGGGTATTTTTCTTCTGTGGACAAGTTATTCCATCTTCCAAAACTTTCAGAGCGAAGGTTTTTTCCTTAATGGTAATCTCTTTGCCTTGCAATGTTCCTTCTGCCCACTATTGTTGTTAAATTTCATTTCATTCCATAAATAATTGTATTTTAGCTTGAAAATGGAGGAAAATGTTTCAAAAACGGAAGTTAGACGGTGCAAAAATTCCTGCAGAATAATCAGGAATGAGATTCCTCCATTTGTGTAGAGATTGAAACATAAATCGAACAGAATATTTTTTGGCGAATTGGTGGGACTAGGTTTTGTTTTCCTTCTGAGGGCAGAATTCCGACTTTCGAAAACAGAAGTTCAATGGAGTAAAGATTTCTTCCGTAATCGTAGTTTTTCCTCGCAATGTTTCTTCTGCCCAGTATTATTGTAAAAGGCAATTTTATTCCACAAATATTTGCATTTTACCTTGGAAATAGAGGAAAAATTTTCAAAAAAGGAAGTTGGGCAGAGTGAAGATATCACCCATAATCCCATAATCCTAGCCACCCCCCCTCCCACAATATTCCTTCTATCATGTGTTGTTGCTAAATTAAAGTAATTTTATATTTTTAATAATTTCATGTGCTCTAGTTTAATGTTTACATAAACTTAAGTGAACAATACTGTCTTGCTCATGTTGCGTTAACATTTACATTGTTTCGCTGCATGTTCTGATTTTCCACCCAGTTAAAAAGTTCAGCTTTTTTTTTTTTTTTTTTTGTTCTTTTTCAATCTCATGTACATTATATTGACAAAAGTCACCGGTCACCTAGAAGAGAAACACAACATAGCATTTGTTGACATACATTAGTACAGTGTTAGTCCACCTTTGGCCTTAATGCATGCACTGGCCCTTTAAGACATGCTTTCGACAAGGTTTTGGAACACAGCGATAGGTATGTGCTTCCATTCAGTGCATAATGCTGCCGCTAACTGTTGCTTAGTAGTAGGCCTTGGTTCCAAACTTCTTATGCAGTGCTCTAATTCATCCCATAGGTTCTCTATGGGATTAAAATCAGGGCTCTGTGCTGGCCAGTCCACACACAATACAGAGTTATCATCAAACCACGCTGTAACAGTCCTTGCTTTATGGCTTGGTGCATTATCCTGCTGGTACCAACAAGGCTTGGTTCCATAGTATTGCCACAGAGTTGGTAGAGCATAATTGTCCAGAATATCAAGGTAGACATGCTGGCTAACAGGTTTGTCCACGATAACCAATGGGCCGGGACCATGCCACGAAAAACACCCCCACACTAGTACACTACCAGCACCAAATTTGAGCTTAGGAACAGTACACTGTGGTAAATAGCATTCCCCTGTCTGCTGCCATACCCACACATGGTCATCAGACTGATGGATCGTGTATCTAGATTCATCAGTCCATAGGACCCGTTTCCATTGATCTATGGTCCATGATAAGTGTTCTTTACAGCATGCTAAATGACAATTATCATTGCGAGTGGAGATGAAAGGCTTATGAGCAGCTGCAAGACCACTGTAGCCCATGGAATGAAGTTATCTGCGAATGGTACGTGTACATACCGAGGTTCCAGCACTTTTACTCACCTGTACACTGAGGTCTTGTTTTAGCTGTAATGACTCTCCTGAGCCTTCAACGTCCCCTGTCACTGATTTTCTTTGGTCTGCCAGTATGTTTTGCTGCTTCAAGCCATGTGTCTTCCACTTATTTAGTACATCCAAAACAGTTGACTTGGGTATGTTTAAACACCTCTCTGTTTCTCTTATGGACAACCCACTAATATAACACCCAGCAATGTTTCCTTTCTCAAAGTCAGTTCTCTCCCACCATGACATTTCACTCAACCTCACAGTGGGATATGATCACTGTCAGTTGCAGGCTTGTTTTTATACCATTTGCAGCTGCACTGTGCATCTTAACAACGCAGCAAATCCGTTCATTTGCTTTTGAAGGGGTATCCGGTAACTTTTTTTCAAAATATAGTGTATGTATATATCATGGATTCAAATAAGTGGTTACCCAGTCACTGGCGACTAAGTTTTTCCTGCTAGCGACCAGTTTTTCTTTTTCTTGAGGAAGGCTAATGAAAAAGTTCTGTCACTTTACTTTTTTTGTGAATTACAGAGGGTGATAGAATAATAGCTATATACTATACACACTACTGTTTCACACGTTATATAAGTTCAATGCGTTGTGTGCATATTTGCAGCAAAATCATCTTGGCATTTATATATCATATATGACTAGGAATATTACTACAAGTTTCAATTATTATATCATCAAGGACTCACCTTGTATCGGTATTCCAAATTAGTAAGCTTCATCCTGTATCTTGAAATAAAATGTGTATCTAGCGTGTTACCACATAGAATCATCGTATTGCAAATAGGCCCAATTGAAATTTGCGACCAGGGTTTAAACTCAAATAAAACACGACTATGGATATCATACAAAGAGAGTGTGAAAGAATTATATACAATGCAATTAAAAAACCATTTACCATCAGCAGGTGTCGTCAATCTTTAAAAGAAGGAATGGACATAATCAATGACAAACCAAACAGACCTTAAATAAAATTTCGTCAATTATTGAACAATGCCAGACAAACTCTGCAACATGCACACGACGCCGCATAAACCACCGGACATGTTTCGGTATGCATCCTGGATCAATGTTCAAAGTTGTTATATATCTAGGTCACCTCAGCATCACCTCCGCTACAGTTGCTCCACGTCGACTTCTTCCGTCATCGTTACATATACGTGTGAGTCACATCCACGCCATCTATTGGGTTAATTCCGGAATTGCTGTCGCTGTTCTTATTTCGTAAGTATATGTTATTTCTTTTATTTTCCTTTTTGTTGTTATATTTCATATTATTTTCTTGTTGTATTAGATATTTCCACGGATATGGGATATCTTTCGGAGTAGACGTATTGCAATTGGAGCTTTGGGTTTTCTCAATTGTTATAGCTTTAGACCACAAAATTTGATTATGTTTATTGTGGGAAGTTAAGATTTTACTATCTGGTATTAACTCATTTATCATACAATGTTGTATAAGTGATGTTTTTCTTCCTTTTTAATCCAATTACTATAGTGCTCATTCAACCTCGTTTTAAACCTTCTTTTAGTACTACCAATGTAATATTTGTCTTGCCTATTTTCCCTTGGATCTATTGTAGGAATCATGTACACACCTGCCTTATTTAGTGGATAATAAAATACCAATGTAATATTTGTCTTGCTTATTTTCCTTTGGATCTATTGTAGGAATCATGTACATACCTGCCTTATTTAGTGGATAATAAAATACCAATGTAATATTTGTCTTGCTTATTTTCCTTTGGATCTATTGTAGGTATCATGTAGACACCTGCCTTATTTAGTGGATAATAAAATACCAATGTAATATTTGTCTTGCTTATTTTCCTTTGGATCTATTGTAGGAATCATGTACACACCTGCCTTATTTAGTGGAAATAAGGCAGGTGTGTGCATGATTCCTACAATAGATCCAAAGGAAAATAAGCAAGACAAATATTACATTGGTAGTACTAAAAGAAGGTTTAAAACGAGGTTGAATGAGCACTATAGTAATTGGATTAAAAAGGAAGAAAAAACATCACTTATACAACATTGTATGATAAATGAGTTAATACCCTATTGGGAAAATGGTAAAATCTTAACTTCCCACAATAAACATAATCAAATTTTGTGGTCTGAAGCTATAACAATTGAGAAAACCCAAAGCTCCAATTGCAATACGTCTACTCCGAAAGATATCCCATATCCGTGGAAATATCTAATGCAACAAGAAAATAATACGAAATATAACAACAAAAAGGAAAATAAAAGAAATAAAATATACTTACAAAATAAGAACAGCGACAGCAATTCTGGAATTAACCCAATAGATGGCGTGGATGTGACTCGCACGTGAATACACGTATATGTAACGATGACGGAAGAAGTCGTAGTGGAGGTGATGCCGAGGTGACCTAGATATATAACAACTTTGAACATTGATCCAGGATGCATATACCATTGATAATGGTCGAAAGTCAGTCGTGCCGAAACATGTCCGGTGGTTTATGCGGAGTCGTGTGCGTGTTGCAGAGTTTGTCTGGCATTGTTCAATAATTGACGAAATTTTATTTAAGGTCTGTTTGGTTTGTCATTGATTATGTCCATTCCTTCTTTTAAAGATTGACGACACCTGTTGATGGTAAATGGTTTTTTAATTGCATTGTATATAATTCTTTCACACTCTCTTTGTATGATATCCATAGTCGTGTTTTATTTGAGTTTAAACCCTGGTCGCAAATTTCAATTGGGCCTATTTGCAATACGATGATTCTATGTGGTAACACGCTAGATACACATTTTATTTCAAGATACAGGATGAAGCTTACTAATTTGGAATACCGATACAAATTGAGTCCTTGATGATATAATAATTGAAACTTGTAGTAATATTCCTAGTCATATATATATATATATAAATGCCAAGATGATTTTGCTGCAAATATGCACACAACGCATGAAACGTATATAACGTGTGAAACAGTAGTGCGTATAGTATATAGCTATTATTCTATTATATAGTACCACGTATTTTTATTTTTACTAACCAAAATCAATTATTTCATGTACAGAGGGTGAGTCGAAAGTTTTGCAATATTTGGATCGCTTTATGTCTTCATATGTACCTTTACAACGAAAGCTGACTAGCATTCATAGTGTAAGCCGTCATGTTGCACTGTCTTTAGCCATCTGTCCATCAGTTCTACTATTCCACGACAGCACCAGTTCCTGTCCTTCGAGGCGAAGAAGTCCTTCACCCTTGCTGCCACCTCTTCCTGGTTGTTGAAGTGCTGCCTGCAAAAGAAGTGGGCCATGGATCGGAACAGGTAATAATCCGATGGGACAAAATATGGACTATATGCCGGGTGTAGAATCAGTTCGATGCCCTCAAGTTCCTCGAGTTTTGCCTAGGTTGCTTGCGCGATATGAAACCAAGCGTTGTCCGGCTGTAGGAGAGCCTGCTTTCTGTTCATCAGTGCCGGGTACTACTCCTCCAAAACAGCATGCATCCACTCCAGCTGTTCAGAGTAGAGGTTGGCGTTGATGGTCCAACCGTCTGGAACAAATTCGTAATGGATTATTCCCTCAAAATTTTACCAGACGCAGAGCATCACCTTGTGCTCAAAGCACCCACGTTTGGCAACAGATTCAGGAAGCTGTCCTATGATCAACCACTGCTGCTGTGTGTTAGGATTATGGAAATAGTGCTACTTTTCATCACATGTAATAATTCTCTTGTTGAAACATACAATGCGCTGGTTTTCTAGGAGTTTCGTGCACACTTTCACTCAGCAGTTTGCTTCAGTTGGCGTCAGTTTGTGAGGGACAATGCAGCAGCTCCTGTAGACCTTACTGAGGTCCTGAAAGTGATGAACCACAGTGGTCTGTGATATTCCCAGTTCGTCTAATAATCTCCGAGTGCTGGTTTTCGGATTTGACTCTACGGCCTGGCACACGACTTCCGAATCCACGGTTCGCGGCCTACCTGACCTTGGTGATCATCGACGTTTCTGTCACCTGAGCGAAATTTCTTTAACCATCTGGTTGCAATGCTGTGGTCCACAGAACCTTCCCCTTTTGCATGACAAATGTTTCGTGTTGCTTGAGCAGCATTATGGCCCAGTTCAAACTTGTAAAGCAAAAGTTCCCTAATTGGCCGGTTGTGGCTGTTCATCTTTTAGGCGTCCCATCCACAGGCAGAATGATGACTTGCAATGCTGTTCACAGCAATGATTACCACTTTATATCCCTTTCAACTGACTGCAGTTTGCGACTTGAACTAGTTTAAACATGTGACATACCTGACGCAGCACATGCATTTATGAAATATTGTAAAACTTTCAACTCACCCTCTGTATTTTTGTAGAACATGCTTATTTATACTTTAATGTCAGGTCGAAGGGAAATAGCTTTAAGTCGAGAGATCAAATATCAATTTATGGTGACCTCCCCACACACTCCATACATCTTCGGCGTCAGAACTGAGATACCAAGAGGTTTAAGTGATGAACCCATGAACTTCCACCTATGCTTGTCAGTGAACATCATGGGGCATGATGATGTCACCTATACCAGAGGTATGGATGGATGAGGCTCATCAGTGCCCCACCACTGCCAAATGTATTACTCATTCACAGAAGAGAGAACCTTAGTTGGCAGAATGGTACTTTTTGTACTCCAGCTGCCATGGAAACAGTTAAAAAACATTGCCTGACTATCATGTCTCAAAGAAACTTTTTGTGTTTCTTCAAAGAAAACGAATTCTGTGATTGGTGGTTCTGTCCTGAATGAAGTGCAAAATTTAGACAGTTCAAACTTTGTTCCACGTGTTTCATCTGACTCAACTGAAACTATCTTTTTACGTTCCGGACATAAACAGCATGAGTGGGAAATCGGTGATGCCTGCAGCAGTGAAAATTTCAGTCATGCAGTCCCTAGTTTCAGTATGAACCATGAGTCAGGAAGAAAGGAATTTGAAAGCAAGAAAACTGGTACATGTGCAATCCAAAGTTATTGGTTTAAAAAATTCACATGGCTTGAGCTTGACACAAGAAACATTGATACTGCATATTTCATAGCTTATCATTCAAAACCACTTCAAGATTTTGAAAAACAGATAGATCTGATACAAAAAGTGGGTGTCAATGTTGTTCCCCTTGTAAAAAAATTCAAACACATTATTAATCAAAATTCTAAGCCTAAAGATTCATGATGCAAATGAAGATCATAAATATTGTGTAGGAACAGAATTGGTTAAAAAGGATCCAGTTTCCACCCCTTTATTAAAGTGCATCCATAAAGCTTCGCAAGAACAAATTTCTCAAATGTGTAAATTTTTTAATACTGCATATTTCACAGCTTATCATTCAAAACCACTTCAAGATTTTAAAAGCAGATATATTTGATCCGAAAAGTGGGTGGCAATGTGTCCAATTGTTATGAAAGCAGAACTGAAGGTACTTCCTTCATCAATTGTATTTCATCTTGAATGCAAACTGAACTAGTGCACAATATTTCAAGTTCATTTTATGGATCAGTTCTACAGGGTGTCTGAAAAATAACTGTGCACTGAAAGTAACACCATGTCAAACTGTTTCCTACAGTGTTGCAAATGGCCCCCCGCCGACGTCCAGACATGTCTGCACACGCTTCTGCATGTTGGTGAAAACCTTTCTCAAGGTTCGATGTAGGTCATTATTGCAGCCTGTAGCTCTTGAATCTTGAAGTGTATGCGGATTACTGCACCTTCCCCTTCAGTGTTCCCCACAGAAAAAAGTCAGGTGGTGTCACATCCAGTGACCGGGCAGGCCGCAGTCCCTGAGAGATGATGCGATTTCCAAATAATTCCTCCAGAAGCTGTACTGATGCACCAGCGGTGTTAGCAGTTGCACTGTCTTGCTGGAACCATCCATTATTGATTTCCCATTCCGTGAGTTTGGATATGAATGGTTAGAGAATCTGGGCACAGTACCATTCTGAGTTTAATGGTTTCACTGAAGAAAATGGTCCCAATAATGTGCGTGCAAGTCATGGCACACCAAACACCCACCTTCTGGTTGTAGAGAGGCACTTCTTTAAATTCATGGGGATTTTCAGTACCCCACAGACAAGTGTTTTGGCTGTTGATGTGCCCAGACAGGTGGAACCATGCCTCATTTGTAAAGAAAGTCGCACCCAGAATGTCCTCACCTTCTTCAGACTGGAACTCTTGGAAACACCTGCAGTACCAAGCACGAGCCTTATGGCCTGTTTCGTTCAGCTGATGCATAACAGACACTTTGCACAGGTGGAAACACAACTCTCTTTTCAGAATATTGTGGGCTGTGCTCTACAGCACATTAGCTTGCTGTGATAGCTGCCTCACAGTATTGTGTGGACTCCTCTGTATCCTGCCCTGGATATCCTTGGAAATTAGAGAAAACTGACAGGCTTTTTGGAAAAAATTTCACAAATGAGATTATTTCCTGAGCTGTGTTCAATGTTCGGCAGCCTTTTTGAAGTTGAACACTTCATTGCACAGCTAAATCTAAACTGTGTGCCAAATGGTGAATGTAAATTGCTCGAGATCCAGTCTCCAAAATCTTAACAGAATCGCCATCTGTTGCACCATACATGTTTGCTAATCTATCAAAGCATTGACTTCAGCAAAATGCCTCAGGTATATTGAATCATTGAGGCACGTACTAAATTTGAATTGTGTGCTATAAACAGTGACCATTCATTGCTGAGGTTCAATCTCCAATAGTATGTATCAGATGTCTTGTAAAACTCATACATGAGATTCTTTCGCGAATTCCACTTTTTCGTCATCATTTGGGTGATTCTCGAGATCAATGCAGAACTGAAGAGAAATTTCCTTGGAGAGGGGGAAGGGTCGTTTTCCGTCTACGATCATTTTGGGTATTCTCAAGATGAATGCATAACTGAATGATGATTTCTTTGGGGGGGGGGGATAGTGGGGGAGCGGATTCGTTTTCCATTTGAGGACGGAATTCTGCACTTTGAAATTTTTGAAAACAAAAGTTAGAGTAAAGATTTCTCCTGTAATCTTTTTTTTTTATTAATATATCGTTTTATTCCAAAAGTACTGCATTTCAGCTAAAAAATGGAGGAAACAGTTTTCAAAAATGGAAGTCGATCGAAGGGAAGATTTTTTCCCGTATATTTTTTTTTCTTCCAGCGATGTTCTCACTATCCAGTGTTGTTTTTAAATGTTACTTTCCCCCATAAATGTTTGCACTTAAGCTTGATAAGGGAAGGGGAATTTTCCAATGAAGGCTTTGATATCATGCATTCATGGTCCTCAGGCTAAAAGTTTTTTTATCATGATGGCTAAATTATTGTCATCTGAGGGAATAAAAGGAAATAAATAATAAGAAAAGTGGTGAAGAAATGGGAAGGGAATGATATCAACAGAAAGGAAAACTAAGCAAAGATTGCAGTGCAGCTGCCGAGTCAACAAAAGACAAATATGGCCATGGAACTTGCTGAGAAGAAAACAACACAAGAGAAAAATCGAACTGATGTTCTAGCAAGTACAAATAAAAAGGAAAAAAAAATAGTGGTGTGCTCTCAATATCTACATAAATAAATTAGAGTGAACAATTCCATCTTGGTCATGTTGTGTTATATACACACTTTTCTCATCGCATGTTCTAATTTTTCACCTGGTTAAAAAGTTCAGCTTTTTTGTTCCTTGGTCGGTCTCATATATGAAAACCCTGAAAATTACTCTACAAATAAAGCTTGCAGACACTGACACTGTGCAAAAAAAAAAAAAAAAAAAAAAACGTTTACTCATAAGCTGGATGTCACTTGTTTTGTTGGCATGACCATGAACAGCCAACCTTTGTATAGCTAAATGTTTTAAGGAAGAAATTATTTTTAGCAGAGCTAATCTTGCCACTTGCATTTCTTTCTTCTTCACTACAGAAATCTGAGTAGAAATACTGTTATGATGATGTGCATGTAGATTCAATGTAAGTGTGATTCTCTGTTAAATGCTGAAGCTTTGTGTCCCTGAAATCTTTCAAAGTCCTTCCCCCATGACTTGAATCCACGTGAAATAAAAGACAAATCCATGTTGTTTGAAAACATCAGAAATTTTTACGAAAAACTTGCTGACAGAGATTACACGAAACCATATCATTTTCACTATTATATTATCAAAAACTTTTTATTTCTACACTCTACAAATTGTCACTGAAGTTTGGCTTTTAATTTATCTTGTTTTATTTAAAATTGAAGAGAATTTCAGTGGAATATTACAAGGGCTAAACTGAAATTAATCAGCAACAATGTTTTAAAAATTGTGAGCTGTAATGATTGAAGAAATAAGTACACCACTTTGCTATACATACCTTAATCTATTTTTCTACAAAATCCCCATTTCTCTTAATACATTTGTCCCATCATTTTGGCAGTTTAAAGATACCCTTGTAGAAGAACTCCATTGCAGTTGCTCGAAGACAGTGACATACAGTTTGCTGTATTGCTTCCATGTTCTGGCAGTGTTGACAATGCATCTGGTCCTTTAGGAATCCAAAAAGATGATAGTCGGAGGGTGCCAGATCTGAACTGTTAGTAGGGTGAGGTAAAAATTCCCATCCAAATTTCTGGATTTTTTCTGAGTTCAAACGAGCAGAGTGGGGCCTAGTATTGTCATGCTGGAGGATGACTTTCTTTCCCGGCTGTTTATCACACAATGCACACCGAAGCTTTTCTAATGTTTGGACAACAAGCTGCATTTACGGTTTGTTAGGCTCTAAAAAATTAACCAGAATGCACCCATGTGTGTCCCAAAAGACGGTTCCCATAACCTTTGCAGCTGACAGAACTGTTATAATCTTCCTGCTTGTGAAATGGAGATGATATCATTCCTGGAGAAAAGTGGCGAAAAGCCTGTCACTTTTCTCACAGTTGTGACGAGATTGATTTGAGCTGGCTTTTATGGTTTTCTGTCAGTAAACGTGGGGACTAGAGGGTACACATTGTTCATTATCCCAAGCTACTAATAATTTCCTGAACTGCACTGTGTCTTATGCCCAAGGTTGCCCCAATTTCTTTGCCATCACATGTCTGTCATCATGAATTAAGGCATCAACCATTTCCTCGTTGTGTTCTGTAGAGGCTATTCGATATGAGGCTGATCGTTAATGTTTGTGAAACTGTCTTTAAAATGTTTCACCACTTTCTCATTCTACTGGCATCCATACACGCATCTCCATATGTTTGCTGAAGCCTGTGGTGAATAACGGCAGCAGGAATTTCTTCTTTATTAATGGCAGCCAGAATTCACGCTGATGGAATGATGTATCACTGTCAGCCGTCTTTTCTTGCATCTGTTTGGTCACATGACTGATGCTGATGACATCATTTGGCATTCATGGCCATAAGAGATGGCACTACCTGTCCATGAACTTTCATTCTCCCAAGGTGCAATCTGCCTGTGTAATGCAGCTCTGCTCATTACTTTCAGTATGACGTACGTAAACTTTTTTGCAACTTCAAAATGTTTAATCCTCCATTTCCCATTAAACTGATTGCTTCAAAGTAACTTGTACAAAAAACTAGCTGATAATGCTTACCTTGGCCTTCCTTTCTAGCGACGGAAACATTTCACGCACGTGTTTTCCGGTCCTTTGTTGATGTTATTGTCCTAAAGTCCGTTGCATGCGATGACTGGCTTTACTTCTCACACTTTTCGCTGGGTATACTCATTGGATCTTTGCCTTAGGATTCAAACATCAATTTTTACCGTTCTTTATACTCGAAATTTTTGCCCATACTCTGGGCATCTTCAGGAGCAGTTACTTTGAAATATCGCACGTAAAAGAGAATAGTACAATAATTAGAGCTATATAATAGTCAGAATTAGAACTACTAAGTGGAATTGATTGCTTCAATTTTTTCATCAAACATTAATGTTTTAAATGTATTTAAATCCATGATTTTTCAATTCTCATAAGCACACTGCATTGACTACTAAGCAGTCCAAATTGAGCTAAAGTTGCCAAAACGTGACCAAAATCACTCTTTCTTACCCAGATGAGACTGCTGAACAACTCCCATTGAAGAGCAGGATGACATCTTCATGGAGATAATTAATTCCAGTTGGGAATCATATTATTGGCTTGATGTCATTAACCCAGTGTCTGGCCCCATATGAACAGGTTCGCAGCTGCTCCAAACAGAGATCAAGTGACTGAAAAGTGGAGAGAAAAAGCATGAAAGACAGCATTTTGCCCAGGTGTGTGTGATGAGAAAGGTGGCAGTAAGGGAAGTAAAAAAAATAAATAAAAAATAAAGCATGAGGTATTATAAGTAGTCCATAATCCCTAGTTTTCTGATGAAAGTTGAAGAGGGTAAAATCTGGAAATCCCACTCACTGTGTTTGCTGATAATCACGCTGAACTTCAGCATGTGTGATTTCTTCAAAAAATTGTATTCGTAATATGCAGGTAAAATAACAAGGAAGAATATTTTAAAGCTCAAGGGAGCTATAAAAGCTTTATTTTATGTGGGCTTTATATTATGTTAACTCATTATATGTGAGTTTGACTGTATATATGGCCAAATTTTCCTTCAGTCATAGTATTTCTCAAATATTTTTTATTAATTTCATTTTTGATGAAGATTTTGTTTTAACATACACTGTAAAACTATATTGTGCAGACATCTGGGAAATTTAGAAACTATACTGTGCAGACATCTGGGAAATTTAGATTAACAGTAATTTTCACTAATTAAGTTTGCTAATTCTTTTATACCATGTACTCGTAGTTTGTTTTTTTCCTTTCAGGCAGTAAGTACTGTTCTGTAATCAGTAAACTGAGTAAAAAATTCTTTCTTGCAAGTCACTGTTATGAAACTTAAGTAGTTTCTGGGTGTTTTCAAAAGTTTTATATGTATATAGGTAATTAAGAATTCCTATGTGGGAACTCACCCAAAGGTGGGTGATAAAAAGAGCATCTTAAAGTGGTCATAAAAATCCCAACAGTAATTTTTCTGCATGATGTCTCAGGGAGCCCTGAATTCCTTTGCTTCCTCTGCATTGTGGTGGGGAGAGGGGATATTTATGACTTTTGTGTGTACTGGTTTTCTCAATTACAGTTTAAAATAGGACTATTTTAGCTTATCATCCATCTCCCTTCCTCAGGAGTTACAGTCACTAACTCCTGTGACTTTCAAGTCTTGTTGAGATATTATATAGGAAACAAAACTGGAATACAAAAATTAAAAATATTTATGTTGTAACAGGAAGCAAAGTTTCACACTGGCTGAAAAGGCCTCATAACAATGTCATTTTAAAGCATTGAAATTTGCATCATTTTGTTTTTTGCAAACATCAGTTTTTAATTGCCTTTTTAGTGCTGTTAGGTGCAGAAAGAATTTTCATTGTAATTAAAATAGTGTTTACGAAACACCCTCTCGAAAATGGGCATGACTTTAAGCGCATTTAGCAGGAAATTTCAGTACAAAGGGGAAACACACACACACACACACAAAGAGAACCATTTCATATGGCCTATCATCAGTGGCGGCTCGTGCTTGAAAAAATAGGTGAAGAGCTACAAGAGCAATATGAAAAGATATCTACTGTCTTCAATAAAAATCACTATATGAGGACTGACCTATTTTTTGTATATTAGATCAATTCTTTCTTTTAAAGCTGCAAATTTGTCAATTATGTCGTCATAGAATGGTTGTTTGTTCGTAAGCATCAATAAAATATCTTTCTGAATAGAAATATTTGCCAAAGAAGCAAGTCTGTCTTGAGAAATGGTGTTTCTTGAGTAAGTTTGTATTCTTTTAAGGCAAGAAAAACTTCTTTCCACTGACACACTTGTGGATGGAATGGTTAAAATGAGGACAACCAATTTATTATAAGCTTCTGTAAAAATGTCTTAATCTTCAGGAAGCACTCGAAGAAGTTCTTGAGTCGATATATTCCTTAATTTTTCGTTGGCATATACAAGACTCAGTTCATTTTTAAGGCGCTGGAGTTTAGTAAATATTGTTCCGTAAAAATGATGTAGATTTTCAAAAGCGTGAGAGGGAAAGCTTGAATTAAATTGTTCGAATTTGGTTGTGTCAGCAAGACAAACAAATTGAAGTTTTTCACAGTCTTGAAATCTTATATCCATTTCCATAAGAATGTGGTCTAAAATTTCAAAATACAATTGTTTATAATTTTTAAAAATTGTTTCTTGTGTAAGAGCAGCATATTTCCGTTTAGATCTGCTTATTTCTGTGATTTTGCTAGCTTTTCCAAACAGTGTTTCAAATACTTCATCGTTCCTTTTATGACTCAAAATTTCACGATTTTTTTAAATTTGAGTTACACAGTAGTTTATGTCTAGGGATTTTTTCTGCAAAATTTCGAATAATAAATCGGTGGGGCCAAAAATTTCATTAAATACTACTGCCAAAAATGTAAATTCAAAAGTGTTCATATCATTTAAAAATCCCTTAGCAAGTTGAATTGATTTTTTGTCTGATTGCTCACTATTTGTCAGAAATTCGAGTACTTCCTTCAATTTATCCCTATCTTCAACAATTACACTTACTAACTTCGAAGTGGAGGACCATCGAGTTTCTGCTATGTTTGGTATGCGTCTTGTGGTTGTAGATGTGAGTGTATAAGATCGCTTCACTGAGTGGTGAAAAAACAAAGGAATTCCAGTGAGGCTTGCGTAAAATATACGACACTTTGAAATTTTAGAAAAACTCTGCTGTAGTACAAGGTTCAAACGATGTGCTAAGCAATGAACAAAAACAGCTTGAGAAGCTTTATCCTTGATTTTTTTCTAGAGTCCATTCAAGTGTCCAGACATTACACTTGCCCCATCGTAACATTGTTCTATTAATTTGTGTTGATAATCGAATTGTTCCAAAATTTTGTCTAACATTTTGTATAAAGCTTCTGACGTTCGATCTCCACTCAGGTCGTGGAAACCCAAAAATCACTCAGCCAATACACCTTCCGAATCAACAAATCTTATTATTAAAGAGCACTGAGAGTCTGATTTATGTCTGTGGTGTCATCTACTTGAATAGAAAAGCATTGAACTTCATTTATTTCATTTTTAACGTGATCGTTTATATATTCAGAAATACATTCAATTAATTAATTTTGAATAGTTTTTGAGTCACCTGTGAAGACATTTTTTATCTTTTCGTATTGATTTTGAGTTTCTAAAGGACTTCTTGATATCAACAATGAAAGTAATCCCTTGAAATTTCCACGATTTATCGAGTCCATGCTTTCGTCATGGCCACGGAATGCTAGTTCTTGTTTGCTCAAATATAATACTGCATCAATCACTGTCTGCAGGAAAAGTCTATGTAAACGAACGTTTTTGTTGAAATGCATTTTCAAAAGCCTAGCATTCTCCCTCAGGGCATTGGCAATGGTGTTCTGATTTTTTTCAAAATTCCTTAGCATTAACTCGCATTTCAGGTGTTCGCTAGAATCACCATGTTTATGAAGTGAGCGTGTTATATTTAATAAATCTGAGAATCCGTCTTTATTCCACGCCGAATGTTTATTACTAAAAAGTAAGCAGGGCCAACAAAATAATTTTTGTAACACAGAAGTACTACAAAGCCATTTATATTCAGTAAACCAAAAATTTTTAAAATTAATATTGTAGAATTTACCGCTCTTCTTGATTTCTTTTTTGCCAACAATTTTCAGTGAATCCGTCGGTCGTCCTTGAAGTAAAATGTCTCTTTTATCTTCATCTTTCCACCGATTAAATGGAGTATGTAATAAATTACAAACAATGTCGTTCACAGGATACATACTTTAATTAAAACTATCACTAACTGTTAAACTGTACACGAAACTACAGTAACAGCTAAACTTCTTGACAAATAATCACTAAGCACGAAAAACAAATCCCTTTCAGAAAGCATGTATCACAACACTGCAAGATGCCCTGGGTAAAACATAACGTTTCACTGTGATCTCCTTCGAAAGTCACGATTCCATCTGCAGAGCTTCGGAACCGAAAGATAAAACACTTCACTTGCACGCCAGATAGGGAGGTTGACGTCACGGTTACCATAGCAACTTGGTAGACAGCTGCAGACTTCCAAGGATTTTCATTTCGGCTCTTCACTTGCACTGTTTTGCGTATGAGGACTTGTTTTCCATCTTAAACGAGCTATGTGAATTGATATGTAATCAAAATTTTGAGTATTTTGTAACACAATACAGACAAAAAATAATATATTATACAAATTACTGAAGAAAACTTTATTTTAAGTAAAATAGGTGAAGGGGCACTTCACCTACTTCACCTGAAAAGCTGCCACTGCCTATCATGCCTATTGTTTATTATTTTTTTGCTCTGATTGTAATTAAAACTACATCTTTGAAGTATTGCTTAAACAATTTCAAACCCAGAAACTTATGTATAATATTAAAAATTTTAATGCCTCAAAAGTTTGAAGCATTTAAACAAGGTTGTGCAGTCCGAGGGATTAGTGGTGGGAACTCTGCACAAAAGAATTATAAAGAAGATACAAGCCCCCCTCTGTTTTTTTTCTTCAAATAGAATTGCAGCAATGCATTTAAGTGATTTTCTCAAAAATAAATAAATAAATAAGTAAAACTTAAACGGCTGTCCCGTCCCCGAAACAGAAAAGGAATAAAAAGATCGATGTGAACAAGTGGGCGGAAAAGCAAAGCGATCACAACCTTTTTTTTTTTTTTAGAAAACGCACTAAAAATGAGATCAATTAAATATTCTCATACTTAAAACCTACAAATAGCCGTTTAAACCTGTGTTATCTCGGTGTTTTCTCTTTCTTTTTTTGTAAGTCAACAGATTCGAAAATCAAGTACGTTTCTGGGATTAAGAGTCCATGTGCTGAAGCAGTGTATGAAGGTTGTTTCCCTCTCAATTTAAACCCTGTTGTTCGTTCAGCGGGCATTTAGGGGCCACGGGGGCCTAGTGGGCAACGTTCGTGACTGCCGCGGAAAGGACCTCAGGTTCGATCCCAGGCAGGTACGAACGCTCGATCCACTAAATATCCGCCGTGCGTCGGATGGGCACGTTAAGCCGTCGGACCCCGGGTACTGGCCCCCCCGGTAATAAATAAGGGCGTCTTCCTCCCCCTTTCTACTTCGCTTCCGTGTTACTTTCCTATCGGGCACTCTAGCCCAAATCTCCTAGCTTCCTATTTCTAAGTTGTTTAAGACCTGGGGTCAGACTGTTAAAATCCTCTATATATGATCATTTGATCAGCGGGCATTTAGCATACTAGCACCTTACGATTTCCCCGGGTATGACCACAATGGTAAATATTTTGCTTGAATAAATTACATACGTAGTTAATCGACTCATAATCAAATATATTTTTTTGGGGGGAAGGGGTGTTTAACGAAACGGCTCGAACCCTACTGGTTTCGTAGTCTTCCAGATCGTCTGTGTCTTCAAATTATCCAAAACAATGATGATTGATAATTCTCATGAATGGAATACGGGATTGCACCATACCATACAAATTTTGAGGATGACAATTTGTTTTTTGGTGTAAATATGACAAGGATGGTAAGTCAGATAATTTTAAGTCAGATATTATCTGACTTACCATCCTTGTCATATTTACACCAAAAAACGGATTGTCATCCTCAAAAATTGATAATTACTCATTGTCTTTTATTCACAAAATTATTTCGTTACGTCTGAAACACCGGTGCAGAAAGAATTGCGCGACCAGTCTGTAGGAACGAATACTTTATCTTGTTATCTGCCTGTAAAATATACTTTTTGTTGTAAATACTGCGTGCAGTTCTTTCAAATAAGACGTCATTTCAGTGGCTCTTGTGGTTTATGTTTGCCGTATTAGTAAGAAATATATAAATGTTGGCGACGGTCTTGCAAATAAACATCCTTTGGCAGGCCTCGTGTAGATGAGAAGTCAAATGAGTTCGTTGAATGTTTACGCTTCGTTCGAAACTGGAGTTACAAATAACATTCGAAAAGGAGCAGGTGAAAAAGAATTGATGCAGGCGGCTAAAAATATCTTCCTAGTCAGAAGAGTTCACAAGCACTTGGAAAAGAACTGCCGAACTTCGACGAGAGTGCTTGCCTGTTTAATTTTCTTCTTTCTCTTTTCGTCTCGTCTGATTTCCCGGTTGGATTATTGTCTTCGTTGGCGGTATATGAGAATCATCGATGCTATGATCTGTGTCCATTTTACAGCGTCTCGCGGGACGATACCGCAGCTTGGGCAGCAACACCTCCGCTGTTGGCGCGGGAAGCGAGCACAGGCATCTGTCTAACCCCACGCCACCCATAGGTGGGGGAAATGCTAAGTTTAGAACGAAGCACATGGTTGATTCCCGGCGACGTGTTTCGTTGCAGCGTTTCGAAGCTGTGGTCGTCCACACTCCTCAGTATCGCACGATATTCACTCTCAAAGGAACAGTCAGAAGAGAATCATGAAGTGCCGTCGAGCACTTGGCGAATGTGTATCACCGAGTAATCCAAATATTTAAAATTTGCGAAAGTAGTTTTTAGTTCTGTTGAGAAACTCGTCAGGATTAGTTAGTTAGGAGAATCAAAAATGTTTAAAGATTAGATAAACGTTCTCCAACAGTGAGTGATGCTGAGCTACTGAACTAAATTAGTTGAGTTCGCGTGTTTTCACGAAAAGAAAAGAAAAAAGTAAAGAAAAAATAGTAAAGAACGAAAAAGGATATGTCGTACGGTTCCTCCTATGGAAGTGGTCGGTATGGAGGTGGATATGGATCATCCTATGGCAGTGGTAGTCGCAGGGCTGGTGGTAGCTCTTACTCTTCATCAACGTCTTCTCCGTCGTCTTACGTACCGTCCTATGCTCGTAAATCGAGTGGAGGATCATCTTATGGATTACTGCAATCCAAATCGTCATCGTATTTATCTCCGACTTCCAGTCCTCGCAGCTCAATAAGTTCCGGTTCCAGTTACTCGTCATCCAGAAGTCCGAGTTCATCGAATTCGTATAGGAACTCTTCGTCATTTGACTCGCCGTCTTATGGATCATCGAAGGGCCTTTACAAGAAGACTCTGTCTACTGATTCCAAAACTTCGGAATATGTGCCGGACACATCAGGATATAGGTTAAGTGCCAGCAAGTCTATGAGTTCCATTGAACAAGATAACCTGTCTGATTCTTCAAGAGATGAGGTAAGTTTTTCACTTTTTGCAGATGTGTTTTAGTATTGCACACATTTTTCTGTCTGAATACGCGTTAGATATTAAATTAAACCTTATCGTTCCACGACGACAGTTCGAGATTAAAACGAGTATCTTGTTCTTCTGAAAGTGCCATCTATCACTTATGAAAAAATCACGTTTTTTTTTTTTTTTAATTTACTAGTTAAGCATATCACTAATCACAAGCTTTTCTCCCTCCAAAATGAAAATTTCAGGGGATTTCATTAGCAAAATTTCGAATTCCGATAGCCCAAACAACTTTGGTTATACAATAAATATGTATGTGAATTTCAAGTAAATTTGCACTTGATGTAGGGTCAAACAGCTGCCCCGTTTTTGTTTTTTTTTTAATTTGATTTATATGCGAAAAATAAAAAAAAATGTTCTCATAGTATCCGTCCGTTTATAGGCGTTGAATCCAGAGATTTAGTTCTAAATAAAAGAAATAAATGCCTTAGCAGTGAAATAACTAGGAAAAAATACTCTCAAAATCTGATTCGTTTTTTTATTACTTATTATTTTTTTATTTTCATTAATAATTACCTATATCAATTTATATTCAAACGGCATAAACTGAGCAATTTTAAATAACTGGAAGAATGTAACATCAGAAACATATGCTAGGGTTAATTTTTTTTTTACTTAATACTGTTCTGTGTTGTTCTATAGGATTTTAAATATCATTGGGGAAATTTGTAACTTAACATAGTAACATCAAATCATTATGACTAATGCGCCGCTTTTACTAAGATTTATGTAGTACACGTGGAAGATTTTGAGCTTAGGGAAGTACTTTTATTGGAGCTGATACCAGTGATGAGTTGTTTAGTACAAATGTCCATCACTACCATTTTCTCTCTGAGCACTGCGATCTTAATCTTAATCCCACAAATTTGTATGCCATCTCATACAAATTTATTTTGAGTGCCGCCTAGACAAAGGAGTTCACATTCTCTTTGTTATAGAACCTTATGATCTGTGGGACACTCTACTACATATCCAACTGCATGTGTTGATCAATCTACACAGTATTTTTTGTTTGTTTGTTTCTGGTTTTAACAACTACCATGGGCAACTCGTATGGTTATAAGTAGTCGTCCATCCTTAATTTCGGGTCAGTTGTTCCAAGGAAGAGACAGATCCAGCATCTTTGACTATGCACACTACCCACGACTCATCCTTGGTTGGGACTCAGTCTTAGAATGATCAGAAGTCTGTGCCTTGTACCACCGGAACAGCCATTTCTGTAGTATGAACATTCAGTTAAGATACGAGTATGTTTGCATACAGAACACCGTTGTCTCTATTTTTGCATACATGATCATTTAAAAAGTTCTTTTGCCTAGATTCTCTTGCCATGTAACCACGACAAGTGCCTTAGCGCCGCTGAGACGTTCTAAGGCCCTTCTACATCATTGACTGAATCTTTGTTGACTTAGAAACTTTTTTTCTCATCGTATAGGCATCAACCATGAGAACGATGATTCACACATTTTTCAAAATTCTGTGATGCCAAAGTGTATAAGGTTATCTCATACCCAAGTAGCACAAAAACGTTTGTAAAACGTTTTAAAACCAGTTCGGCGAGGCGTTGAAAAAGCGTCACAATATTACGTTTATAAAACGCTAATACGTCTCGTTGATTCAATGGTTTTTCAACCCCGTTGTTATAACGTTATAGCACTGTTTTTAAGACGTTTAGATGACGTTATTTAAACGTCATATTCCTTTCATTATGGCGTTTAGAAAGCGGTTTTAACAACCGTTTAGCAGCGTTTGAATGACGTTATTTAACCGTCATATTCCTTCCCTTATTACGTTTAAAACGGTTTTAACAACCGTTTAGCAACGTTTGAATGACGTTATTTAAAAGTCATATTCCTTCCCTTATTACGTTGAGAAACGGTTTTAACAACCCGTTTAGCAGCGTTTGAATAACGTTATTTAAGCGTCATATTCCTTCCATTATGGCGTTGAAAGCGTTTTTAAGAATGTTTGCTTAGCGTTTAAATGGCGTTATTTAAGCGTCATATTCCCTCTTTATTACGTTGAGAAGCGGTTTTACCAGCCGTTTAGCGGCGTTTTATTTTCGATTTTACAACGTATTTTTCCTTTCTGTATTACGTTTAGTAAATGTAACAGCAGCGGTTAATCAGCGTCTAAATTTCCTCTATTAAAGCGTTGCTGTCCTTTGTGTATTACGTCAAACGTCGTAAAAAATGTTACCACAACCTTTTATCGAAGGTTATATTCCAGTTTCAAGACTTTTTTTTTTTTTTTTGGCTTTACGTGTGCCGTTGCAAAACGTTAGAACGTTTCTATTTCGTTCTTGGGTCATTCCGTATAGACTCAACACAACGACTTGACCATCTCAGATTTTAATGAAATTTGGTACATAGGTGGCCTCTATATAGATTAAGAAAAATACCAAATTTCATCGTCATATATCCACCGGTTTTGAAAATACAGCTATAAAAGCAGTAATTGAAATTACTTTTTAAAGTCTGTTTATTTTTTTTTGTATTGAATTGTGAATTATTACAAATTCTGAATAATGAAATTAATAAAATTTTTAAACCCATGTAGTCTCAGATTTTAAACAAATCAATTAAAAATAAAACATTGATTAAATAAATAGTTTTAAATAACAAAAATACTATATCTATTGTTATTAATGAAACTTTTTTGAGATTTAGCCCAAATTTATTTTCAGTTTACATGTTTTTTTCATTTTTTTTTCATTAAACTCTTTTGTTAGGCTAAATTTGAATATAGCTTTTTAAGTAAGCCCATTATCATCCCAAGTTACAACTCACATAATCAAATACCAAACACATAGATTGTTTTTAAAAAATTTAAAATTTTTTGGTGTCGCATTTTGAAAAATTCAAAATTTTAATTTTTTTTAAATCTTAACCCCTATGGTGTTTGTTGTACATCAAATAAAAGAGCATAAAAAATACTACAAAAAGATACCTTTCCCATCTCTATCTTAATTAGGGGAGCTGCAATCATAATTTAAAAACATATCAATCTTATGATTTTGGGGGTTTTTGGACATTTTATATAGCTGTATTTTCAAAACCGGTGGCTATATGACGATGAAATTTGATATTTTTCTTAATCTATACAGAGGCCACCTATGTACCAAATTTCATTAAAATCTGAGATGGTGAGATAAAAAATGCCTTCAAATTGTGTTGAGTTGATACGGAATCACTCTTCAAATCTTTTACTTTGCATATTACATTGAAAACAAACTTTTCCATAACGTAGCAAAACCGTTTAAACGACGTTTCCATAACGTAGCAAAACCGTTTTAGTAACGTTTGTGCTCTGTAAGAGGGACGTACGGTAATGCTTATCTTAAAGCTGCCATGATAATCTGTTGTATACAGTCTTGTTACCTAGTCTACAAAAATTTGGGGGTAAATAAATGAAGTTCTTAGCTAACCTAAAAAATCATTTTCATCATATCATAAAATATCATTTTCATCATATGAATGCCCCTTCACAAAACTTTTCTTGTTCCTAATAGTTATTTTACTATCACTTATTTTTGTTGAAGCTTTATAAGGGATGACTTTGTCAGGAAAGTAATGTTATAAAAAAGAAAGCATTTCTATCACAGTTACTAGTGCAACACAATCTCTCACCATTATACAGAGTGTCCAAGAATTATTAAACACATTACAAAATTATGTACAAAAAAAAAAACTATGAGCATTGTCTGTTTTTCTATGTCACATATTACTAACACGGTTCCTATATTTGTGTATTGCAGAATTGTTACTCCCAGAATCCAATAGATGGCGCTAGGTGTGGCCTGATGAGGAATTTATGAGAAATGCGCAATCAGTAGTCATGTCATCCATACAGCAGAAGGCGATGTGTGTGTTATGGTTTGCGGAATTAAAGTCTGTCATTAAAGTTAAAAGACGGTACCGTTTAGAGTATGGTTGTAATCCTCCGTCAACAAATTCAACTAAGCGGTGAATGAAACAGTTTAAAGAAACTGGCAATGTGGAACATCGCGGAGGAACCGGTAGGCCTAGCGTCAGAGGTGAGATGGTTGACCAAGCTATGAAAGTTTCCGACGAAGCCCCAGGAAATCTGTTCATAAAGCAAGCAGAGAACTGTGCATTCCAAAATAGACAGTTCATGATATCTTGCACACAAGAAATTAGTTTCATGCTTATAAAATTCAAATAGTGCAAAAAATGCATGCAAATAATCACACTCTGCAATACGATTTTGCTGTGGATATGCTGAATCAAGTGGAAAACTATAAAAACTTTCTAAGTACTGTAATTTTTAGTGATTAATCCACATTTCATGTATGAGGTATTGTTTCACTTCGTAAACTATGTTTTGTTTGGATATGGGGCATTGAACTGCCTCATGCTGCTATTGAACTGGAACGTGATTCTCCAAAAGTTAATGTGTGGTGCGCCCTATAAAAAAGAGAAGTGATTGGCCCTTTCTTCTGTGAAAAAACCATAAATGGTGACATTTACTTGGATATGTTAGAAAATTTCCCTATACCCCAGATCAAAAGATATGACGTCGTTTTCCAACAAGACTGCATGCCTTCGCATTGGTCAATGTGTGTACGTAAGTGCCTAAATGAGCATTTCCCCAACAGATGGATTGGGCGTGGTGGTCCCATTCCGTAGCTCCTCGCTCCCCAGATCTAACTCCATTGGATTATTTCATGTGGGGTTATGTGAAGGATCGTGCCTATCAGACACCTTGTACTGATTTGCAGGAACTGAAGCAGCATATCACAGCTGCTATTAATTCCATATCTTTTCAGATGCTTGGCAATACATGGCATGAAATCGAGTATCGCTTGGACGTACTACGAGCAACCAAGGGATCTTACATCGAAATTTATTAACATGTGTAGTTACATTGTAAGTTAGTACAGTCAGTTTCTTTCTATCTGTTTAATGTTTTGTTTTACATAATTTTGTACTGTGTCCAATAATTCTCGGACACCCTGTATATTTATTGTTCACAAGGTATACGACTTCACAAACTATGTTTTGACTCAAGTCCATTTCACTGGCTTCGTTGTGGCTGTTGCAATTTTCTTGAAAATTCAGTTGCTCATATTTAACTGAACATAAAGTAGACATTTTAATACCACTAACATCTAAGTTATTGCAACATAAAACTGAGTCAGTTGTGTTGTTCATTTAAGAGTTTTTCGGACACATCTGAAATTTAGCTGATAGATTATTAGAAATGTGAGGTGAAATAATGCTGGGAGATAAATCAAGTAGTACTTTCACAGCTTTGTTTTTAATTTTTCTTTTAAGTGTAGCTAAAGGCTATCTGTGTTTCTGCTGCAGATCTGTGTATTTATATCTCAGTTTACGTTTCTTTATCATTTTTTCTGTATTTTTACAGAGCAGCCTTTTATTTTGGTATGTTAGTTGCTTTGTATTTTTTCAACCCATGTGTATTTGGTTCTTAATCTTTTTTTCACTAGTTTGCGAATTTAGACTTAATTTTTGGTTATGTCTTAGTATTTCAGGAAGTTTGTTTAGTGTAATGCCCCTAGTTTATATCTTGTGCTTAGAAATTGCAATTTTTAGTTTCCGCTTGAGGGTTCTATTGTGTAACAAACAGTACGTAGCATATAAATAATTGTAAGAATCAATTGATTATGCATGTTAAAACACCTTTTTCAAAAATTTGTATGCAAATAAGATATGAAAACAGCCACCCAATCTAGTTTGTTCTGTCTTGGGTTAAATTCTGTTGCTACTCATATATACTCATTTCACGGTAACTCTTTGCATTGTTTGGCCAACCAGAAAAAAATATTTTCTTCTATTGGTTGTTCATTAATGCCATTTGTTGTTGTACTCTGACATTGTGCTGTGCTCTTCTCTCTATTTCTGTACATAACATTAACTTCAAGTTCCTAAAATGTATAAGTTCTTTTTCTGTTTCAATTCATAGGTGGTCACAAAAAGTTATAATGAAACAAATGAACAATTCATGCATTCATTTCATTATTTTCATAGGCTTCAAACACAATTCATGTATTCTGAATCATAAGAAAATATATATATATAATATACTTAAGAGCAAAACTGAAGACTAAGGAAAAAATTTTAGAATTTAAAACGAAGGGTGCAAAATAACCTGAAAATCAAAACGCGCAACGCAGCAGTTTTGAAAATTCAGAATTCACATTCTATAAAGAAGATACCTAAGCAAAAAAATACATATATAATTTTGACTCACACCTAGTACAACATACAAAAGGTTATGTATCTACCTGTGTGAGTAAAAGGAGAAAAGATAAAAAAATAAAATAAAACAACTGAATGTAGAAGGTGTCGAGAATACTGAGCCTTGGCTTTATCAAGGACCAGCAAAAACTCTGCATTTTCTCACTTCTACAAAGACCTAGTTGGAAATGGGTTTCTGCAAGGCCATAGATGCAAGTAACATTCCCACCTAAAATAGTTTAAAAAATATATATATAAGTCATGTCCTCCGTAGAGTAGCATGACCTAGCACTAGTTAACAATTTCGCTTGCATCCATTAACCTTCATGGCCCGACCCATGCTCTTCATCTGTTACTATTAAACAGAGAGAAGAAGATTAAAGAGAACTCAAGCTGTGAGAGTGACATAATAAATAGAAATGATTTTCAGCTATAACGAAATTCCAAGTTCGTTTGAGAGAGAATTTAAACCTGAAAAACAATGCAAAAGAAATCCAAATTTTACATTGCAATTAAAAAGGAAATGTTAATTTATAACGAACAGATTTTTTGAAAGAAAACTTGTCTAAAACCCCCTACTCTACAACTTATGACAGCACGAAAACGAGAATAAGTTAAAGATAATAATTAACTAAAGAAAACTTTGTGAAAGTTATATACCTTAAACAGTTAGTTGCAATATGTACAAAGTATTTCAGCAGTGCTTTAAGTGCATAATTAATTAGTTATTAAGAACTTTACTACTTTGAAAAAACAGCGCATAGAAAAGGAACAAGCTTAGCCATCTTCTGTTCCTAGGTACCCCAAAAGACGCTCAAAGTTACAAAGAAAAGTAAGAGTTAAAACCCGCATAAATGTTAACAGACAAACCAATGCTTAAAAGCTGAAAAGCTAAAAAACGACAGAGAAAAGGTACATAAAGTACAAACATTGAACTTATAAAACCTAGAACCCAAAAACAAGGAAGAGAGCTTACCTCTTGTGTGACAAAAACTTTTCTCCTCACAAGAGGAGAACATGGCTGACCTCTTCCGCCACTCCCTAGACGCTGGGGGGCAGTGAGGGTGGGGCTGATGGCCTCCTCATACAGCAAGAAACCAACGCGCGGAGATTTTAACCAGAGAAAAAAATATATAAACTTAAGACTGTGGATCTGTATGATCAGAATGAGCAGAATTAACTCTCCAGAATACATGAGAAATATTATAAAATACACGAGCAGTTTATTTTAATAATCTTTGCATGTATTAAATCACCTTAGTGAGCTTCTATAGATTAATCAGAATCTTATTAATTTTAATGTTGGTTTTACTATTTTTGGTATAGCTATCCTAGTGATGAATAACTAGTTTTCTTTTTTATTTGTTTTTATTTTCTTTTATAAACAGATTTTTAAGCTTTTTTTGTGATTTTGTTTATATTATTTAATTTTTTGTTTTAATAGGACCGTCATATCCATAGCACTAAGGTTCCTTTAGGTAGTTAATAGGCATCCTCTAGCCAACTTCCTTACGGCTTTGATTGGTCAGAATCATATTATTAACTGTGTAGAAAATTAAAGCAGATCTGCCAGTTCAATGTTTGTACTTTATGTACCTTTTCTCTGTCGTTTTTTAGCTTTTCAGCTTTTAAGCATTGGTTTGTCTGTTAACATTTATGCGGGTTTTAACTCTTACTTTTCTTTGTAACTTTGAGCGTCTTTTGGGGTACCTAGGAACAGAAGATGGCTAAGCTTGTTCCTTTTCTATGCGCTGTCTATGCGCTGTTTTTTCAAAGTAGTAAAGTTCTTAATAACTAATTAATTATGCACTTAAAGCACTGCTGAAATACTTTGTACATATTGCAACTAACTGTTTAAGGTATATAACTTTCACAAAGTTTTCTTTAGTTAATTATTATCTTTAACTTATTCTCGTTTCGTGCTGTCATAAGTTGTAGAGTAGGGGGTTTTTAGACTCAAGTTTTCTTTCAAAAATCTGTTCGTTATAAATTAACATTTCCTTTTTTAATTGCAATGTAAAATTTGGATTTCTTTTGCATTGTTTTTCAGGTTTAAATTCTCTCTCAAACGAACTTGGAGATTTCGTTAAAGCTGAAAATCATTTCTATTTATTATGTCACTCTCACAGCTTGAGTTCTCTTTAATCTTCTTCTCTCTGTTTAATAGTAACAGATGAAGAGCATGGGTCGGGCCATGAAGGTTAATGGATGCAAGCGAAATTGTTAACTAGTGCTAGGTCATGCTACTCTACGGAGGACATGACTTATATATATATTTTTTAAACTATTTTAGGTGGGAATGTTACTTGCATCTATGGCCTTGCAGAAACCCATTTCCAACTAGGTCTTTGTAGAAGTGAGAAAATGCAGAGTTTTGCTGGTCCTTGATAAAGCCAAGGCTCAGTATTCTCGACACCTTCTACATTCAGTTGTTTTATTTTATTTTTTTATCTTTTCTCCTTTTACTCACACAGGTAGATACATAACCTTTTGTATGTTGTACTAGGTGTGAGTCAAAATTATATATGTATTTTTTTGCTTAGGTATCTTCTTTATAGAATATATATATATATATATATATATATATATACAGTACTCACAAAAAGTTTGGGATATTATGGTTTCAAAAGGGAAACATGGTGATATGCATATTTAGTGACTACAGGAGATAGGTTATCAGCATAAATTAGCATCATGATGACACATCATGTGGTTGGTGTGTGTGTGTGTGTGTGTGTGTGTGTGTGTGTGTGTGTGTGTGCGTGTGTGTGCGTGTGTGTGTGTGTGCGTGTGTGTGCGTGTGTGCGCGCGCGCGCGTGTGTGTGCGCGTGCGTGCGTGTGCAAGCTCCGATAAAAGTAGCTTCCGAGTAAGTAGAAACAGGTCATTTCACTGCTTGGACTACAAGTTTGCTGAATGCATTTCCTTCAGAGTAGGATTAACTTGAAAAGATGTCCAGACGACGTTTAAGTATTGACATCAGAAATAGGGCTGTTGACATGTTACATGCAGGTGTACGGCAGATTGATGCAGTTGCTGCTTTAGGAGTTTTGCAAGCTAGCTACACACAAAATTTCTACCGAATGGAAATGCTGAAGATCAAGCAGGATTTCCCCCCCCCCCAATAAACAGGTGTGTGTGTGTGTGTGTGGGGGGGGTGCAAAAAAACCCCAAAAACAACACCCACTGCAAACGGTTATTTTATTTTTTTCCAAAAAAACACATGATTTCTTTTCTGGTTAATGCTCTTGTACGTTATGTTTTTGCTCCAAGTAATTCCCAAATATATTTTATGACTTCAATAGTTGGGCTGTAGAGATAGAATATTTTAAATAAGCAATGTTTATTCACAATTAAATATTTTATTTTAAGATTTTAAATCTACTGTAGTTTCACTGAGCATTTGGCTTGGCTTCATTAGGACAAATGGAGTGCAAACGTTCAAATCATCGTGACATCATCAGCATTCTGACAGTCACTGCTTTTGGCAAGTTGTTTCCACGTGTTTGAAAGAAATCTAGTAGATGTCATGTCGTTGACAAGCCATGAGCAGTTGCACTAGATGTGGAAAGCTTCTAATATATTAAGCTTGATAGTCAAATCAGGTTTATCAATAAGCATAGCATTTAAAAAAAAAATCTGGTTATTTTCATGACAATGTTGGGCTATAGACGACTTCTTCAGTTCCATACGTAAGTCATGTGTTCCTTCACATGAAAACTTAAAAGCTCTATGGATCTGTCCTATACATGAAAGTCCACATTCACAAGCGATGTGATAAATTCCCCAGTTATGTCTTCAACGTAGTCTTTTGATCCACAAAAATTTGCCTTGTTTATAGATTTCAAAATAACTTTGAAATTTAAACATTTCAAAGTTCCTAAATTTCTGGACAGCTTTGTCTACAACAAAAGGACAATCTATATCAATCTATATCCTGTGTGTGCCACAATTTCTTTAAAAAAAAAAAATCATAACTTTTTTTTATTTTTTGTTTTTGTGTTTACTGACCATGGTGAGCAATTCAATGGGCTATTAGCAGTCGCCTGTCCCTAATTTAGGGTCACTGGTTCCAGAGAAGGAAGAGACCCACTGCCGTAAGACAAACACAACATCCATGCCTCACCGGGATTCGAACCCAACCCACTTGGAAGAACCGAACAGTCATAAGCCAGTGCTTAGACCACTGCAGCGGCAAAAATCTAGCTTTTTCTGCAAAGGAATCCTCTGTAACGCATAGATGTACTGCACGATATACATGGGTAGAAAACACCAATTTGTTTCCATGACTTTTCTTTATGACTTGTCAACAACATGACACCTACTCGATTTCTTTCAATTGCATGGAGACAATTCACCAAAATCCATGATCATCAACTACCTGATGATGTCACATATGAATGTTTATGCTCCCTTTGTCCTGATGAAGCCGAGCTAAAGGCTCAACAAAACTATAGATCTTAAAATAAATTATTTAATTGTGAATAAATGTTGCTTATTTATTCTATAATTTCACACATGGTTTAATCCTTTAATTCCACTAATATTATATTTACCAACTTGGTGAAGTCACCAACTTGGTTTACTTTCACAGGGTGATCCAGTTGTACTCTACAGAGAGATCTACTGGTAGGAGGGGAAATACTGATCTGAGGGATATAAGCTCAAGTTTTAAAGCTACAGGAGGTTGTACTTAATTTACACTCATCTGTGTTTCGCATAACATCCCTAACTTTCCTAACTAGAGCCATGAATAACCATACCTGAGTAAAATTTAAAAAGAAAAAAAAATCATTTATGCAATTTCTTTATATAATTCAACTGTTTTGAATGCCCTATTATTTCTTAATGTAAATCACATTCAAAAGTTTGCCCTCATTAGTGCTGGTAAATTATGTTTATAAAATTTTATTATGAATTATGATATACCCCCAAATTTTAATTTATCTTTATATATATTAAGAATCAAGCAAGAAGAAACAAAAAGGGAAGTAAACACTGAAAAACAAGTTACTAGTAAAGTGAAAAGCCAAAATGAGCACAAGCTGCAGTTACAATTAACTGGAATGAAAATTATTAAAAAAAAAAAAAAGGAAGAGAAAAAAAGCTAAACCACTGAAGAAACCTATTGAAAGTGCTGTCATCATGGCATTCAACTTTTTCTGTTTTTTTTTGACAGCCAGAAAGACTCCTTTGATTCCCCCCCCCTCTTTTTTTTTTTTTTTTTTTTTTTTTTTTTTTTTTTTTTTCAGTATGGACCCAAACACAGCAAATAGCTCTAATCTCAACTTCGCATGCTCAGTAGATATGTCACTAACTCACTATTATATGCTATGCTACAAATAAATAGTCCAATATAATAATGATAATTTTACTCACAAAATGACTGAATCATACATAGTTGTTTGTGTTATTTACATGAAACTTTCATGTCTGGCTTTACTTTGCAAAAACCTCTTTGCTTCAGAAATTTTTTTGGTGCAATATCGTTTTCAATAGAAATGATGGATAAAGCCGATAGCTGTTCCTGCATCGTTGTAGATCTCAAATAAGTCTTTATCAGCTTTAATTTATTAAAACTTCTTTTCCCGCTTTCTACAGACAGGAATTGCAATATTCGGAAGCAAATCCTACTGTTGGGATAACAATGAACCATATCATACTGGAATATGAAGTTTAGAGCTTCTATTGTAGTAGCTGAGCTGCATTTGCTCATAAGTGCTTGCAAATGCCCCAGCTCTTCAAACAGTTGCTCCCCATCGATATCTTTTTCTTCACTGTCAGCATCCTTAAGGAATTTTTCTAACTGAATACACTTTTCTTTTAAAGAATCCCCTGTCAGGCAATTTCTTCAAATTATAAAGGAAACCCGAAGCGCTGAAAAGTTTTTGCAACTGAGTAAATCTTTCCTGAATGGCAAACAATGCGCTATCAATGAGTGGATAGAAAACCATTGATATATATATGGTTCGCAATCTGTAGGAGCTTTGTGTTGCAGTTTTCATAATAAAAAGTGTTTTTTTCCCGCTTTACCCTAGGCTGTGGGAATTTGGGATTTATTTCCAAGATGTACATAACAAAAGGCTTGTCACTCAAGCCTTATTGTTATACACTGAGTTGCCACTTTATTATTACCACCCCTCAGTACTTCGTTGGGCCATCTTTTGCCTTTAATACTACGTCGATGTAGATTCTTCGTGGCATGGACTCCACGAGATGTTGATAGGTGGTTTTTTGAATCTAAGACCATGCTTGATGAATAGCACTTTCCAGGAGTGTGAAATTGCAGGGTTGTGTATCCAGCTGTTTGATGGCTTGTTCAACTTCATCCCACAAATTCTCAATGGGGTTGAGATCTGGAGATTGTGGGGGCCAGCTAAGCAAAGTAAACTAACCGGCATTTTCCTGAAACCAATCCTGTACAATACGAGCACTATGGCAAGACGCATCATCTCGTTGAAAGTAGCCATCGCCATTGGGATAAACCATCCACATGACAGGATGTACTTGGTCTGCAACGATGTTTAGATATGATGTGCCAGTCAGACGTTGATCAACATGAATTAAAGGGCCCAAATCATGCCAGAAAAACATTCCCCAAACCATAACGTTGCCTCCACCAGCTTGAGGGGTTGTAGCAATGCATTTGGGGTCCATGCTTTCGTGCTGTTTCCGCCAAATTTTCACTCGGCCATAGGCATGGTGCAACTGAAAACGTGATTCATCGGACCAAATAATTTTTTTCCAATTATCGACTGTCCAATCCTTATGCTCCTGTGCGAAGTGGAGACATTTTCTCTTGTTAACTGCAGACAGCAAAGGTGTTCGAACAGGCCTCCTTCTGCCATATCCCATCCGTGCCGTGTACGGCGAACAGTGCGTGCACAGATCATTTGAGGGATCCTTGATTAAGATGGTCTGTAATTGCTGCACTGTTACCTATTACCAGTCTGGACACTCCGGTCCGCCCGGAGAGAGCAGTCACTAGACGACCACACGTTGCACGTAGAGACCCAGTTTTTTGGCTGACAGTCCAGTCTTTAAACACTTTAACAACAGTGGCTCTGGAACATTTCATGAATGCGGCGGTTTCAGTGATACTCGCTCCATGGCTCCGAGCTCTTACAGTCGTCCCACGTTGAAAGTCCGTCAAATTGCATTTTTTACCCATCTCGTCACCCAAAAATCACTTCTACTACTGTCGCAAGCACTAAGCTTTCCCTTTTTATACTAGCCTCACCCTCTGGCGGCAACAGCGTGCAGCCATAGCTCATTTGCTTAAAACTGTCAGGTAGTCATAATAAAGTGGCCACTCAGTGTATATAAAAATGTCAACAAACATCAGGAACAAACAAAAAAAAAAAAAAAAAAAAAAAGGTTCATTTTTTTCCCCCTGAAAACCCAAATGCGTAAAAAAGCAGCAGAGAAGAATTCTCAGAAAAAAAACCGCACAAGAATTGAAAATGCTTCTTGTTGTTGGTGGTATATATATAGGAACTCTGCATGTGTCAGAGAAACAACAAAGGAGTATTCAGCTTTCATTTTTGTGGCAAATACAGACTAGCTCATAAAAGAAAAAAAGTTAGCGGATAATTTTACTATGTAAGAAAATTTATGGGCATCCTTTCCATTTGGTGGCTGCCTACCTGGCCGGTAAATATGTATATTAGCGTCCTAAATTATTTCGTCGGAAAAATGTCAGTACCTCGAAAAAGTGTGACGTAAAGATTTTAGAGTACGGAAATTAATGGCAAATGGTGCAGAAATTTCATATTTTAAATGTGTTTTAAAGATTTTCTATCATAATATTGAACTGTGAGTGATGCTGTGAAGAGACGCTGCGGTAGGCCTAATGCATCGCCAGAGGTGCATTCAAATAAAATGTGACTGCATACACAACCATTGAAACAGAAAACTTGCTGCAAACCCGCAAATCACGATAACAATGGAACGAGATAATTTAAAGAAAAATTAATATAACAGTAAATAATTATTAGAACATTACAGATTCCAGAGAGGGCAAAAGGACATTACGACTGAATCCGCAAAAATGTGTGTAAAATGGACCTTAAGGCCAAAACTTAAAAATTTTTGGACTATGAACCTCATAAAAACAAGAGACTAATTTTTATATCAAGAAAAGCAGTTCTGTTAATGAACCTTCAAAAATTATATAGCATCTTTAACAACTTAATTCAAAAATAGTACTTATAAAATATATAAGGAAAATATTTTATTTTAATAACTGGCAACTGCAAGAGTAACCTGGCAATAAAATAAAAAAAATCTTTCTGTGTAAATGAAACTTTTGTTACAGTTCCTATATATTGAGAACAGGCCTTGATAAAATCAAGAGGCCAGAAACTTCTGCAAAAACAAAATAACTATCGGAAGATGTGAAAAATAGTTGAACATTCTCATGTTAAGATAGAATTAAATATATTAATCTTAGTAAAACCTTAAGTGTTTTAATTGCTGTAATAACATTTTTATTTTTTTAATCTACAAGCAAAAACTATCTGCAAAATCTGCTAATAATTTGCAAACTATCCACATATGGCGTACGCGTGTACGTCTATATTGTGCGACTCTGTGCATCGCTACGGCGACGATGTGAAGCTTAGCTTCATTGAAAGGAAGATTCGCTGCAGCGTTTAATTCACGCGCGGACGACTACAAGTCCAAGCGCGTATTTTGTTACCACGAGAGCGAGCCGTGTTATACTCATACGCTACACAATATAGTTCGTTCATGTTTTGTCATTGTTTTTAAAGCGATGTTGAGAAATTTTTCGTTCTTTCGCATACTCGTGGTATGCGAAAGAACGTAGAAAAGCATGTTAGAAAGTACTAACATGCTTTTCTATGTTGTATAGGAAACTGGGGAACTATAACTTTCGGTTCTGGTTTGAACAGCTTCCATTCATAGCTGATTTGCTGTGTCACTGCACCTTTGGTTCTCCTGTGTTAATAGCTTGTTCGCAGGTCAGTTTCTATCTTACTCATACATATCTTTTGCAAATCGAAGAGTTTTTTTCCCAGTTTTTCCTGCCAACAACATACAGGATACAACAAAATAAAGGGTGGATGCTGTGGACCTATTTTCTGTAGCGTATCACTACATTTATCGCTCTCCTGCCAACAACATAACCTCTTTCTCTTGTACTCTTCCGCCCATCATTTTGGTACAGCAAGAAACCTTCCTTTTAAAGGACCAAAGCTTCATATTCTTTGCCGTAGCAATACATTAGGCCTACCGCAGCTTCTCTTCACAGCGTCAGACTCACAGGTCAATATTACGAAAAAAATATATCTTTAAAACACATTTAAAATATGCAATTTTTGCACCATTTGACATTAATTTCCATACACTAAAATCTGTACATCGCACTTTTTCCAGGTACTAAAATTTTTTCAATGAAATAATTTAGGACGCTAATCTACACATTTACCACCTGGCCTACCTACCCCTTGGACCGGCCCTGGCTGGAAAACCACAAGATCGAATCCTTACAGCTACCTCAGGTCTGACCTTAATACTACTAAGAAAATTTGGGAATCTATACAGCAACGTTTAGATAACCGCATTCCATACCCCAGTATACTGGCAGACCTCTGTAATGTGTTGACTAATATGGGACTAACTGCACCAAACACTAATCAATAATGTCACTGCATGTATGCTTCGTAGGTGTCAAGACGTTCTTCGACACATAGGTAGTGTTACTGGATACTGAAATCCAGAGGTTTGGACATTCTCTGAATATACACTTTTGTCTATAATGTGGTACTACTTGTTGTGAGCAGAAATTGCCCATTGAATTGTTTTTGCAAACACACTCTGGCGTTTGTTACGTGGCTTCACTTCATGCAATATCCCTAACTTTTTGTGACCAGTATATATATATATACATACATACATTGCTGAAAAAAAATGTGTACAATCAAACTGTGACAGTTTGTACGGCTTTTCTACACAGCGTAGCTACGTGATCCAGCCTTTAATCTGTTGCCCTTAACGATCTGATAATAGAAGAGATCCATAATTCAGAGAAAGGCTAATTAGGAAGCACTGGCCTAGTCGGAAAAGTATTAATCCGACAGTGAATAGAAATATTGGTTTGTGGCTCTCTAATTTAATTGCTTAGAAAAGATTATTCATTCAGAGAAATCTGAAGATACAGACTCAACTAGCAAATACAAAAATTGGTCTATTACTCTTGCCATTTGGGAACAAACAGCTACAAAATTCAAAGTGAACATTAAATTCAAAACCAGTAGCACCAAAAGTAAACAGCTATCAAGATGGTTTTGAAGCATTACAGAAACAAAGGAGCAATGATATGTGTTCAAAAATAATATTGTCGAGAGAAAATTAATTCAAATTAGAAAAAAATTCTCATAAAACTATACTTCCAACCAAAGTAATAGAATGTAAAAGTATGTGCGCACGCCGATAGTTTTCAAATTATTAGCAGATTTTGCCAATATGGGCACATTTGGACGTTTGTGGCTTCTAGATTTTATCAAGGCCTGTTTCTCAGTACATAGGAACTGTATCAAGTTTCCTTTACGCAGAAGGAATTTAAATTTTATTGCCAGGTTCCTCTTGCAGCAACTAGTTATTAAATTAAAATCTTTTCCTAAAGTAATTTGTAAGTCGACAGTATTTTTTTTTTTTAATGGAGGTTTAACGACCACTGTGAGCAACTCAATGGGCTATAAGCAGTTGCCCGTCCCTAATTTAGGGTCACTGGTTCCAGGGAAGGGAGGGAGCCAGTGCTGTAAGACAAACACAACATCCATGCCTCACCGAGATTCGAACCCGGACCCCGTTCGGACGAATGATCAGAGGCCATCGCTTAGACCACTGCGCCACTGGGGGCAGCACAGTAATTTTTGAACTAAGCTGTTGAAAATACTATTTATAATTTTTAAAGGTTCATTAATGGAACTGTTTTCTGGGTATAAAATGTTTCTTTTAATTCTCTTGTTTTTATGAGGTTCATAATCCAATATTTTGCCATAAAGGTCAATTTCACACACATATTCAATTGTATTTTGCCGTCATCGGAATTTGTAATGTCCTAATAATTATTTTTTAATTGTTTCTTTAAATTATCTTATATTGTCATCGTGATATGCAGGTTTGCAGCAAGTTTTGTTTCAATGGTTGTGTTCACAGATACATTTTATTTTTATACAACTCTGCTTCCAACTTTTCCCACCCCTGCATTCCTGAAATTTGAACAAAAATTTAGTAAACTGTAACTGGAAAAGCAAAGCAACTGGCCACCTTGCCTGTGACAGGTTCAATAGCATTCCTCTGCTTCATTATTTGATAGGCACAACTCTGATATGTGGAAGGGGAGATGGGCACATTTGAATGTAAGTGTGCACTCCCACAGCCTAACAAAATGTTGCATTGGATATTTGTATATATTCCATTTGGATACAGATACATTATGATTTCAGTAAGCTTAATTTACATCTGGTATAAAACGTGCATTTTCAAAAAAAAAAAAAAGTTAAATTTTTGAGTGCCTTACGTAGACTTTGAATTGTGACTGACAATATACTTCTTGGCCACAGGACTCTGTACAGGGTGGGTTTTGAATTTTTTTCAACCTTGAAGCTTTCTGGATTTAATAAGTATCTCTCCAACAGCTTATTCCATTTGTTACTCTATACACAATATATTTCTTGCAAAAAAAACTGGCTGAATGAGCCCTAAGAAATGCTGATCTAATATATGATAACAGTAATATAGAGTATCCTTTATAACGAACATACCAATAAGCTGCGTTTGTAACAATGTTTGCTACAGTACACGGAAGCACATTTGAGTAATTAAGTATAAATTCAATACTCTCTAAACATTTGAAGAATTAGAATTTCTTTTACAACTAGCTGCATTTGTTATTTAAAAATCTAACCAAATATTCAGTAGCTCATAAAAATGAAAAGGTCTAAAATTTCGTTTCCTTGAAATATATTTTTGTTACTCTTTCACGAAAATACAAAATTAAAAACGAATCAGCTGTGTTTAGATCCGAAAATCTAACAAATTCTTTACTACTCCTAGTTTAAAATGCAGTCAATGATATATATACCTGTTAAGAAAATACATGAACGTGTTCACGTGTTAAGCCTACCTCCACGTGTTACGAAACGAATACATGAATGTCTTCACGTGTTACGGGAATCTCCACGAGTTACGAAGCGAATACATGAATTGTTTTCGAAATCGAAGCCTATGAATTGAAACAGGAAAAGAACTTACCTTTTAAGAACGATAAAATCCATCGATTAGGCATGCAGTTCTGGACGATCGAGCTCAGCCTTGCCATAACTCACCGTCCGTAGTACAAGTGACGTAACAGCAGGTTAGCGAACGACGCAGCCGCAGACCAGAAGCTGCTTGAAAACCAATGGAATAAAATCTTCTAGTCGTATAAGCAAAAAAAAAAAAAAGGAAGAATTCAATAATCTTTATCAATTATACACAAGCTTACTGTTTTATCAACAGTATAATTTTGTTCTTTTTTGCCTGAATGTAATGTCACGCCAAAGATTAGCTGTGACCTTGCTAACATGACGAAAATGCAACGTTTAGCAAACGTAATGAATGTGACAAAATCGCAACGGTAACGGATGTAACATTTAACAAACGTTTATCAAACGTAGTCTTTGTACGGAAGACCAAATATAAACTTTTGCAACCGAAATGCGACGTCTTTTAAACGTCACGTGCTACTTGGGTATTAGGCACAATATCTACACTTCCAAAAGTCTGATTAGAATAACTTTTTTTTTCTGGATCTGATATTGGTAATTGTGGCCAAAATCTTTTGTTAAGCATTTTTTGTGATATAAAATTTTATTGCTATGTGGATAAGGTTAATTTTGCCCTTGGCTTCTACAAATCAGGTTGTAAAGCCTGTTTTAATGCCTGCTACTCCTATGGATTGCCAGTACAATCCATGTGTGTTCAGATTTTCCAGAGGTAACTAACTATCTTGCCAATTGGTGGCATAATGATATATCTCTATCTGAAATCATATCTACACTGCTAAAAATATCACTTGAAACCTTTATTTCAAAACAAAATTTTTAGTTTTATAAGGTTTTATTCTAATGTTTTATATTTACAAACAATGTTTTTGAACATGAGCTGTCTTTGTCAAGCTCTCACCGTTACAATGTACTGTCACTGCAGTCTGCTACCTCCAACCAATAGATGTTGTCATTATGTCGTAGATGGAACTGCCTTATTTCACTGAATAGGTCTTTGTAATCTTTTTTTCTCACATCAGTCTCCAAAGAAGTAGCCAAAGTCTGTCACTAAAGTAACTATTCATTTATTGGTGTAAGGAATTAAACACATTTTTCCAAGAATTCACTCATTGACTGATGACTTTTTCAAAGCTGACAGCATAAAACCAACTGAATACAAGACTGTTACGATTTAAATGTGAGTATGATAAATAAATAATTGCTAAATACAGTGCATGTTTTGTATTTGAAGGCACAAAGTGTATTGGCAATGGGGCGGGGGTGAATAATAGAGACATTGGATCCAAATTTCTGTCAACTCCAGGAAGATGCTGTCATTGTATGCATTACAGCTAGTGATGATTTCCTGGATTTCTCAGAATGTTGAATTTGGATTAGAGTAGGGAGCCAATTTGTTACCATTCTACATAAGAACTGCACTTGAAGCTCATTTCTCTGTAGAGAGCTGTAGATTCAGTTACATTTCTTAGTGTCTCTTTTGTGTTTGTCTATCACATTTGTGACTGATCAGAAATTATAGATACCACAAAACTAGTTAAAGAGCTGTTGAGAGGTTGACAGTGATTGATTAAATTAATTGTAGACTCTCAATCCCCTGCTGGATGAAGACCTTTTCAGATCTCTTCCACAACTCTCTGTCTTGAGCAGTTCTCATCCATGCCATTTATGTGATTTCGAATTTCATCCACCCATCTCCCACATGGTAATCTTCTAGGTCTTTTTCCCTGTCCCTTGGTATTCAGGCTAGTTTTTTGGGGTTTTTTTTTTTATTATATTGTAATTTTCTTTGTTTTGACATTTCCTTCATGTCTTTTTTTCTTAGTACAGTAAAACCACTGAATGACAGTCAGTGCTCAGACTGAAAAAAGTTGCCACAGTTCGGAGATTAGGCTCAAATTAATATTGTTTGCCAGTTGTGTTTTGGGTGAGCAAATCCCGGAAGTCAATGTGGAATTACAGGTAGATGTGGTCAGTGATTATAGCAATGCAAAGAACAGACTGCAGACTACATAATGTTAGCCTTTACTAAAAAAAACTAAGCTTAGCTTAAAAGCTAAAATGTCCATATTTAGAGCAGTAAATTCAACTGATCATTTGCAGCTAATTTTTTGGACCAGCAGTAGCAGTTTAAATGTGTGAGTTTTTCTTGTTACCTACACCCATTTTTATTTTATTTTAATCGGATGACCTTACAGCTAAACTTTATCAATTAATCATGGTGTTGGATAGTTTAGAGGTTATTTCTAATATTAATGATTATCACTAATGAAGGCAGTGTCTGACCCCTGGTTTTAACTGCCCTTAGAAATAATAGCAAGCTAGGAGATTAAGGTTAGGGCACCCTGTAGAAAAGGAAAACAGACCAATTTTAAAGACGGTGATGTGTAACTGCATAGGGGAAAGCAGAAACAGAACCTACAGGGACCAAACCAAGAGCCACCACCATGAGTTGGCAATATTCCAGACACTAGCACCCACTCACACCAGCATTGGTGCAGGACTGAGCCATGCGTGGGAGCTGGAGCTCACCTCAGATAATTACCTTTTCATGTCAAACTCAGCATTAACTCCTTTCACTTAAGAACACCATTTTAGTTTCTTTTCATTTAAGCATGCCATTTTAGTTGGGGGGGGTCACTTAAGCACACCAACCTATACTACTGGAGGCATAGTTTCTTTAGAAACCTTTTTTGTCCTCATCTTACTTACTCACCTGCCTAAGCACTGAAAAAGCTCAAGTCAAGTCCTAAGGTACAAGTTGTCCATTAGATCTGCTTGCAGACTTTCTGGGTTGTCCATTGACCACTGTTAAGAGGTTCTGTTGTTCAGAGGTTATTGGTAATGTTAAATCATACTGCAGATGAGATTTGTCATGTCAGTACTTTTTGTTTGTTTTATGAGCTTATATTATTCAAATTTTATAATAAGAAACATCTTTTGTCTCACCATTTTATGGTACATTTCTTATGCAGCTATTTCTTGAAGAAGCTCATACTGCAAAGCCTTTCCATTTCAGCACGAGAGTATTTCCGTGCTTGTTTTTGTTGCCATGACCAAATTCTCATGCTGAAGTTTCATTTTGTTGCTCTGTTTTTGCATTGATGCTTACTCTTGTTATTTGCATGTCAAATTCCCCTAAAATTCTGTGATTCCTTCATCATGATGACTTGATGCGTGTCATAGTCTTGAGTGATCTAAATCTGGTATCTGTCATGATCACACATTGCTTGTTGTATTGTCATGTACTTTCGGCAAAAACTGCTTGAAAAACTGAAGAATACTTTGTCTGCTGCAGCTAGCAGAGTAAACTTCATTGTCAGATGTATTCTAAATCTTCAGTTGTTGTTGTTTTTTACTGTGTGTGCTGTTTATAAAGAAATTTTTGCCGACAACACTGATGTTTTCCATGGCGAAGTCTTACTTGTGTTTTTAGAATGCACAAAAAAATATTATTATTCTTTGTATCCAAGGCAGTAATTTAAATGGTGATGAAATTTAAGAGTTTGTCCGTTCTGTAGTTTGCATGGCATTGTATTCGTGCACCTAAATGAACTCAGCACATAAATGCAAGGATGTGGAATGCAGTGATGTAGAAGGGGCTTAGTGGTGCTAAGGCACTACTTATTTAGGCTTAGTGGCGCTAAGCCACTTTTTGTGGTTAGACGATAAGAGATGTTTTTGTAGATGATCAAGTATGCAAAAATATGGAAATCTGTGTTCTGTATGCAAACATACTTCTTTCTTAATCAAATGTTTGTACTACAGGGATGCTGGTCCCGGTGGTCGAGTGGTCCAAAGCACTGGTCTCTGGCTATTCCCTCTAGCCAGGTACGAGTTCAGTCCAGGAAGAAGCATGGTGATGCGTTTAGTCAATGATGCTGGGTCTGTTGCTTACCCGAACCAGTGGTATGAAATGAGGGACGGGCGATTGCTTATAGCTCTACAAGTTGCTTGTGGTGGTAAAGAAAGAAAATACTGTATGACTGAAATGATACAATCTGATCACACAGCAGGGATCTCACCAATTATAAGGATTCGAGAGTACAAAGACAATGTGAATTCTTTTCTTCTTGACAAGAGTCAAAATAAAGTTATAGGTGGTGGATAACCCATGAGGTTAAGATTGCATTTTCCCAAGAGAACGCAATGGTACTGAAGGGCATTTCTATTAAACTGCTTCATATCGGCTCTAATAAAAGTATCCTCTGAGTTTACTGTTTCCTTGTGGCAACACAAAAGACATATCCTGCATCCACCTCATAACCTTAGGAAAAACTGTGCATTAGTCACACTGAGTCGATGTAACTATGTTAGTTGCATTTGTTTAATGTGATTAATATGTATTATTTATTCACCAAAAATATTTGGAATATGTATTATTCACAACAGGGGCAGCAACTTTGTTTTTTACGGAGTGGTGCACATTCTTTCATAGAATAATTATTATTATTGATTATGTAAAATGTGATATATCATCATCATCATACTCATCGTCAACCATTATCAATCTGCTGCTGAATGAAGGGCTCCCCAAGTCTCTTCCACAAATCTGTCCTAAGCCACTCTTCAATGTCGCTCCTACATCATACCTTTGAATTTTATCCACCCATCTCCCCCGTGGCCTTCTGGGTATTTTCCTTTGTATATCTATATATATACAGTGGACAAAAGGTATTTGCACACATACATTACTTTGCATAAATAAACGTAGAAACCAATTGTGATGAAATATTTTTAACCATTGGATTTCTTTTACAATAAACATACGCACGTTTCTGCTTTTACTAATCAGAAGAAATATATACTAGGGTTGCACCGAAAGTAAGGCAAAAATAGGCATAACTTTTTTATTAACTAACAGAGGTCGTTTCAACTCCCCCCACCTCTACAGTTTTCCTGTGTTTGCACATGCTCGCAGAGAATTTGTTGAGCTGTACTTTATAAACCTTAAAATTCTTTTGTTGAGTTGTAGATTGCACACATTTTCTATAAGGAATTACATTAAATATCCCAATTAAGAAAATATGAAATTACAGAAACTTTATTTGAGTCAGATAACTAATCTCTGGAGACGTGGCCACGTAGCAGCCAAGAATACAATTTTTATACGGCCCCTTAAAATTTTTGTGGCCAGTTCTCTGCTTTGTCTTTGGCTGTCCCAAAAATCTTGGAAATGTCTACACTTATTGAAAATGAAATATTAAGAGAAAAAATGTTTTGTGAACAATAGTTGCTCAAGTAGTGGGAAATATAGCCACACAGTATTTGTTTATTCTGAACAATTTTATGGCACTGAAATTGCAATGTGGCCAGTTCTCTGTATCAGAATTTTTTTTTTATGTCCATAAAAATGATAACATCTGGAAACTGATTTATCAGGGTGTTTTTTATAAACTTTTTCATCGGTAAGTTCTGTAAATTTCAAATAAGCATGTTTTCCGCTAATTGTTCTTCAATTTTAGAAAATAAAATATATGTAAATACGGAATGGCAATAGAAATTGCTGCATACGATTAATTTAACTTTGCTTCATAGGTACTGGAACTCTAATGTATAAAATATTCTGCTTTACAAATAAGAAAATAAAATTGCTTCCCATGAAGCACAATGCAGAAGTTAAAAGAATTGGCAATCTCAGTCGTCTGCCCTACCTCTACGGCGAAATGAAGAATTACTATAGTACGGATAACATTCTTAGCTGTTGTTTGATCTTTGCTTAGGTTCGGTTTGTTTGTTTTGGGGTATTCTTGCATGCAATCTGGAATTGGAGAGTAGTACTGCACAGTTTGTGCGGCCTCCCGTGTTCTGGGAGGCCGCACAAACTGAGCAGTCGGCCAAACGCAGAATGTGAAACGAATCTTACTGCAGAATACGTCCTCCGCTGTAGACCTGTTTGCCAATATTTCACAAGCCATTGGAACAGCTATTTGCACCAGAACAGTCCGTCGGGAACTGCATACCCGTGGCCACCATTCTAGGTCAGCTATGCACAATCTCTGCATAACTTCAGGCAGTGGTGCCAATCACTCATTTACCGTGGCCAAACCAAGCAGAGCTCATTTTTGCTGACTCAGGCCAGACTTAGGGGGTGCATTTGTGCTTAGTTCCTTTCTGCGAGGTTAAGTAACGGAGCTTTCTGCTTACGTACCTCGGCAATACTAGATGAGGACGAGTGAAGTGGGGGACAAAACAGGCTCGCATACTCTTCACGAATCGCACTTAAACAAGCAAAATTAGGAACTGCCAAAATTTTGAAAGTAAGTAAATGTAATAGAAAATAAATAAATTAATACATAAAGATATTTAAGAAATTGTGATATTGTTTCCTAAACCAAACTGGGGATGCATTGTTTAACCTGCGTATCAGTAATGCACGCCAGTGCTACTTTGGCTACAGTCAATTTCAAGTGGGTCGCAGGTGACAATCGGAACAACCAAAAGTGCAGCAGGCTTCAACTGTGATCGGAGTCTGCAACTGTTGTCGTAAGGCGGTCCGAAGTTATTCTTCAATTTGTTACAGTGGCGCACTACGTGGGGATGGCCCAGGGACCCAGTCCCTCCCCATAAGATATTACTTGGTTCTTCGCTCTTTGTTATTGGCTGCGTATTTTTAAACATATTTTTACATGTTTTTAAACATACACTGCAGGCCACCCAAGATGCAACACCAAGGAGGACACGTGATAGCGAAGCCAGATTTACTGGACACATAACAATAGATACAAAGATGAAACGATTGAGCTTACAGGCCCGTGCGACTTGCGGAACACGCAGACATCAATAGTTCCTGTGGCCCGCCCATGGCTGGCAATAACGGCCGCTACACGCCGCGGCATCGAATGAAAGAGGCTTTGAATGTGGGCTTGGGGTATGTCGGTCCAGGCTGCTTCCACACGTTGCCACAGTTCATCAAGCGTAGCCGCGGGTGGTGCTTGCGGGGCCACTCGATTGCCGATCAGTGACCAGACGTGTTCGATGGGCGACATATCGAGAGAACAGGCGGGCCATGGCAGCAGTGACACCTGGTGGGCCGTGAAGAATTGTTGCACGACGCGTGCCACGTGCGGGCGCGCATTGTCCTGTTGAAACGTGGCCGCTGGCAGGTCCTGCAGGTAAGGGACTACAGGCTCCAAAACGTCGGATATGTAGCGGTGGCTGTTGAGTATCCCGGCGATGCGTACCAGATGGGTGCGGGTGTCATATCAAATTGCGCCCCAAACCATAATGCCAGGCGACGGACCGGTATAGCGATGCATAATGCAGGCGTCATATAGTCTCTCGCCGCGGTACCGCGGCACGCTGATCCGACCATCGTGGTGTTGCAAGCAGAAGCGTGATTCGTCGGAGAAGACAATGTCGTGCCATTCCGTAGTCCAGGTGCGGCGTTCAATGACCCACTGCCGCCGCACTCGCCGGTGGTGTAACGTCAATGGTAATCGGAGCAATGGGCGCCGTGCGACAAGCCCCGCTCCTACAGACGACGTCGAGCAGTACGTGCTGACACAGGTTGTTGCGCAACACACCCTAATTCCTGCGCTAACGTTCATGACGTGGCAGTGCGAGCCGTCAATGCCCGCCGCACAACATGCCGGTGAACTCGTTTGGGCCGCCCCGGTGGCGCAGTGGTCTAAGGCGCTGGCTTCTGATAATTCGTCCGTAAGGAGTCCGGGTTCGAATCCCGGTCAGTCATGGATGTTGTGTTTGTCTTACGGCACTGGCTCTCTCCCTTCCCTGGAACCAGTGACCCTAAATTAGGGACGGGCGACTGCTTATAGCCCATTGAGTTGCTCACGGTGGTCGTTAAACCTCCAATAAAAAAAATACTCGTTTGGTGGTGTGCTGCGGCAATCGCTCACGTCGGTCCGTCAGTCCCTCCTGCACCCACCGAATCCATACTCGCCTAACTGTGGCTGGATGTCGTCCCACACGGGTGCCGATGTTTCGGTACGATAAACTGCTGTCGCGATAAGCCACTATTCGACCTCTGTCGAACTCAAACGTGCTGGAATGACTGCCGTATTCTGCGACGAGGCTTCAGGAAGCTTCCCACGCACAGGTCCGGTAGCACAACACACTTCCACTTCTTACACCCCGCCTTCTGTGCACCCTTCTTATAGTTCTTCTCGGTGGCGTGCCGGGCGCACATGATTTGCATATGCCCTGCAATGCTAATCGTTTTCATGTCCTCTCGCGGGCGACGTAGGCTGCGAATTTCAGGCCAATCGGATGCTTCCTTCTTGGTGTTGCATTTTGGGTGGCCAGCGGTGTTTATTTTGCTAATCATTGGAAATGCTCTATAATATGGCGGAGACCGCTTCTTAACATTTTGGGAAATGTCTTGTCCAGGGTATTTTTATTTGCATTTTAAATATTTTATCCACCCCCATAAAAAAATCCTGAGGGCGCCAGTGATTGCCTACCCAGTTGAATACTTTTTATTTTTCTGATAAGCAATCTACATGTATTGCAATAGGCTGCATCTCGTTCTGCATTTCAGAACCTGTTGTCTTCTTTTATGAGTGAGGTTTAGCACCACGGTGTAGACGTAGCGTAAATTAAGCTGAGTAAAAGCACCGTGTCTAATGACAAGGCCATCATTTTGTGAACTACTGTATCAGCGTTATCTGGTACATACATATATATTATAAATTGTACTTCAAGTCTTAAGTTTTTTGTAATCTAGAGATAATTTTGATCGCGAAATTCCCAGGGAAGACTGATTAGCCAAATTGTTACCCTTCTTACTGCTTGTGGTCTGAGTTGATGCTGTTAGAGCTTATTGTTCAGCGAATTACACTGAAGAGCAATTGAATTAGAGATACCTGTCTAGTAACGTATAGCTCCACCTTTCGCCCTGATGACGGCGGCGATTCGTCTCGGCATGGACTCTATAAGACACCGGAAGCGTTGGTAAGACATTCGGATCCACGACCCCTGAACAAGCTCCCACAGTTCACGAAGATTTGATGGAGGGGGTCAGAGCCTCGAACATCTCTCTCGATGGCATCCCAGATGTGCTGGATAGGATTGGGGTCAGGTAACCTAGCCGGCCAAGGAAGCGAAGTCACATCGGTGGAGTGTTCATCCAACCATTCGGATACAATTCGGGAGCGATGGCACGGTGCATTGTCTTTTTGCAGGATGAGGTCCCCAGTGGGATGTTGACGACGCACAAACGGGAGCAAATGGTCGTCTAGGATATCCAGGTAACTTTGACCTGTGAGGGACGATGTCACACGTACCAGGGGTCCCATTTCAGTCCACGTAAACTGTCCCCAGACGAGAATGCCACCCCTACCAGCTTGAAGATTACCCTGCTGGCAAGAAGGAATCATCGATTCATGTGGTATGCGCCGTACTCGTATCCTGCCATCCACATGTACCAACGTGAATCTCGACTCATCAGTCCAGGCAACATTTTCCCACATGTCTAGGGTCCAGTGGCGATGTTCCCGCGCCCATGCTAATCTTTGCACCCTGTGATGTGCGGTCAGCAGCGGTACCCTCGTGGGACGATGTCTTCTGTACCCCATAGCGAGGAGATGGTTCTGAATGGTGTGGCTACTTACACGTTTTTGTGCACCAGCGTTAAATTGCCGAGTGATTTCTTGCACTGTGGCCCGTCTAGCCGCTGTTACAATGCCAGCTAGCCAGCGATGACCCCGCTCATCCACACGCTGTTGTCCACGGCAGTTGCCCCCATGCAGGGATGGTTTTACCGGATTCGATGTACTCACGGTGCACCCGTGACACAGTGGCTCGTGAAAATCCCAGTGCCTGCACGACTTCCGAGATGGAGTGACCCATTCGTCGGGCCTCGACAATTTGCCCACGATCAAAGGCGCTGAGATCCTTCTTCTTACCCATACTGCGTCCGACTCTTACTGATTCCCGTCGGATCACTCCTTATATTGTCGGATCGCTGCATACGTCATGTCGTTTCCGTTTACAGGGCCGCCCGCAGCGCCACATTTGCATAACGCCAGCTGTCTTTCAGTTGCTCTTCAGTGTAGTATGGCTCGGTAGGATCCAATTTCGAATTCGGATTGGGCAAAGGTTACTCCTTCTTCGACATGTTTAAGAAGGGTAGAAAAGAACTCAAAATCTTGGGTCCAAAGTGCCTCTCGTGGGATTTTTATTTCTCCAGATGAAAGAGGCATTATCTTGATTCATTTTATGGCTATATACCTCGATTGATTTTCTGTTGGCCCGGCTAATACACCGTATAAAAGTGGCTATGCATTTTTTTAAATTCGTTGTCCACACACACAAAGAGAGAGAGAGAGAGAGAGAGAGAGAGAGTACACTTTGTGTCAAATTGATGAAAACAGAAGAAGGTAGATTTAAATTCCAATTTACTTGTGAATGGCATGGTGTGCTTGAGTATTCTTGGAACTTGGAATTGGATGGCTAGATTCCTGTCATGGGTTTTCTTCTGTACTGCTTTCATGAATGAGAAGCCTTACTTTAAAGAGCTTCATAGGATCAGCGAATCGCTGCCCTGCGTCAGCGCCCAGTACAACGTAATAATAAAACACGAGAAACCGGGGTCGTTTATAGAATTTCTTTTGGGGGGAGGCACAATAAATAGAAGTTTTTGAAATCCACCAGGACAAAATGAAAGTTAATGAAAAATTTTAAAGAATTTTTCTAATGAAAATTGCAGTGCATTTTTTTTAATTAAAGCAATTTTCCTAATATTAGTCACATTTTAACAAAAACTTGAAAAAATGAAATACTTTCGGGAGAAGATCTCATGGTCCCACCTCTAAAAACGCCCCTGCGAGACACTGAGAGTGGCAGTTTGTGACATGTTGAAAGGCCTGACCTGCGATTTCAGTAGCTGTTCTCCAGCTTTGAGGGGAAACCACAGAGAAATTGTTCTCAAGAGATTTACGAGTTCTATGAGGCACAAGCCAGGATAAACGGGAGCAGTTCCAAGGTCGGAGCTGTCTTAGACTTGCACTTTACTTCCACTACGAAAACATCCTTTGAAGATTGCTGCGTGTCAAGGCGAAACCAAATGCAAAATGAAGCACAATAGAAACATTGGGGTTCCTGTCCAAAAGCTCTTGTTAGCAGCTTAACAATGCGTTTAATTCAAAATATTCATGTGCTGCAGTTAATAATGTATTTATTACATATTTTTCTTTTGTTTTTAGTAATTGGAGAAACTGATAGGTTGTAGATTTCGTGAATCAATTACAGCATGTAGCTGTCATATGAAAAATTTTAATAAGTTTTCGTAACATTCAGTGGTTTAAATTTGTATCATAGGAAATTAGTGCGAGTACAGTTATGAAAAACGGAACATTATTGTATTTGTAACATGAGATGCGCGTGCTATTTATTTGGATTAAACAGTATTATGCTACTGATTCGAAAAGAATATAACTACGGTTTCTTAACATTCAATTTTGTTGAATTCAGCATATTGCATTTTTATCGAATAAAAGAAATACACGAACTGTGTTTCTTTTGAATCGCCGTAATTTTCTTACTGGATGCTATTTCTACATTTTTCGAAATCCAGGGGCGTATGTAATTTTTTTTTTTTTTCGGTGGGAAGAGGGGGGGGGGGGTACAGAAAATAAAAGTTTTTCAAATGCATCAGGACAAAATAAAAGTTAATGAAAAATAGAAGAAAAATTGAAGAACTATTTTCTAATGTAAGTTGAGGCATTTTTATTAAATAAAAGCATTTTTTTCGTATCGAAGTAATCGCATTTTAACAAAAAATGAGATACTTTCGGGGGAAAGGCCCTTGTCCCACCCCCTCTAAATATGTCCCTGACGAAATCCTCATAAGTTGAGCTTTAGTTATATGGTTCAAAAATTTATTTATTTTATTGACTTTGTCTTGTCATCATTCCAGATTTATTTTAATCGTTTGTACAATAAGACAAAGTAGTACTAAAGTCTTGTTCAAAGAAAGGAATGAAAGAAAGATAAGTCTCCAGATAGGTTCTGTGAGCTAAAAATCTTAGTATGGCACCACGAAACACTGCTTCTTTACTGGGTTCGAGTGCAGACGTTGTCACGAAGCAATTTCGTGAACATAATTCCTGGGACGAAATATGACACCAGTCATCAAAGTAATTCACCGTGATCGGAGATTCTTCAGGGAATTAGATAACACGATAAAAGCGTTATGCATTTCCCTCAAGCCCAAATGTCCATGGAACCAATTTTTTTTATTTTTTTCTGTATGGTTGTTAACTCACTTACTTATTGGGATTAAGGGTTCGTCCCCAGCGCTGCTGTATCTACCCTGTTCCAGAACAGAGTAACGCCACGATTGATCACAGAAAATATTAATTGATTCGATGGAGTGACTAAAAAATGCATACGCTTAATTATATTTCGTTTGTTTATTTTTCAAGGTTTAACTGCAACCATGAACAATTTTTAGGGCAATAAGCCGTCGTCCGTTCATAATTTGGGGGCACTTGTTTGAGGGAAGGAATAGAGCCACGCCATCGGACAAACGCACCACCCATGCCTCATCCGTAACTCGACCCCGGACCCATCTCTGACGAATGGTCAGAAATCAGCGCCACAAACCACTCGGGCACCACGGCGGCAATTTTGTATATTTTTGTGATGATGCACAGAGATTCTGCAGGTTTTCATACTGGTGAAGAGGTGATGATAATCGCTCGGTGCACCGTGCGATTATCATGCTATCCACACACTATGCTATCTGGTTGAAACAAAAAGTAAAACTACTTCAATAAATTAAGCGTACAAAACTATTTCAGTAATATATAGCATACGCGCACAAGCGCTGATTGCGCAGTTTGGTTGCGAGGTGTTCGACCACCTTCCGTACAGCCCGGATCTGGCACTGAGCGATTATCACCTCTTCACCCGCATGAAAACCTGATTGGGATCACACCGCGTCAATGACAATGAGAAGTTGAAGAATGGCGTCCAGTCATGACTGAGCTCCCAGGCAGCAACTTTCTTTGATGCAGGGATACAAAAGCTCCTACCCCAATGCGGTAAGTGTCTCAGTTTGGGGCGTAACTGTGTTGAGAAGTAGCCTAGACCTGTAAGTATGTTTCGTATATAATAAAATGCTTTATTCTCATGCTTGTTTTCTTCACAGCCCACCGGAGGTTGGTACCTGAATAGCCTACGTATCATGAAAAAGCGTTACGATTCCGATACGTTGTAGTTTTCGTAGCGCTAAATCGTTTTGTCACGTGGCAATATGGCTTCGTGGCTAAATAGCAGGAGTAATGATTAATCTGCTATCGGCAGCTGGCCGGAATTCGAATATGAATGAATGAATTAGTGATGTTGGAGAAGATTTTCGGAAGGAAGTGTCTAATCCCAAGTCGTAAACAACCCTTAAAAGTAGGAAGCTAGGAGATTTGGGTAGAAGTGACCGATTAGAAAGGGACTAGAGAAAACTAATAACAGATGACTTTGTTTGAAACGCTGGCCAAATATCACGGTACCTCCATTAACGTGCTCTCCGAAACACGGCGGATATGTAGTGGTCAGACAGTCGAGCTGGGATCGAACCCCCAACCGCCTGGTTCTGAGTGTCAGAAGATACGTTGGCGTTGTACTGTGGTTTTGGTTCTTTTCCAGCAAAAACAGTGTTGCTGGGCCAGCACTCAAGCCAGCAGTGGCCCAGCACTATGTTGCCGCCGCGCAACCGTCAATAAAATGTCCCGGCGGCCACCACATGGGCCAGCAGCTGGCCGACAGTTGTCATAAGCCAGAACAGGGCCATCAGTAATCCATCACAGGGTGACTTCCACAAGCGGCCCTGAAAGCACGTGCCATACATGATGGCTAGCCTAATGTAGTCCGCTAGTTTCCCGGAAGTGCCAGGCCGGCAATCACGTGACGTAACTGATGGCTTGCCGAATCTTGTCTGTCAATTTCCCAGTAGTAGCCATAAAAAAAATAATAGAAGATAACTTCAATTTCTCGAAGCCACAACTACTCCCCCCCCTCCTTTTCGAAATTTCTGCATGACGACACCGCGCTGGGGAAATTTTCTCAGCAGGTCCTGAAAAACGCCCATTTGGATCTGGCTGGAAACGAACCACCAGCGTCAGTCCGCGTGCGAAGCGAGCGCTCTGCCCACTGCACTGATTTGCCCCGCACGAGTCGTCGGTTGAAGCTGAGCCACTTTCCAGCGCGATGTGAAACTAAGGGTTCTCTTTTTAATTTTAAAATATTGCGAGGTATATTTTTCATAAATGTCAGTTTCATATAATTCATAAATTTATTTTTTCAACGTAACGATTGTTTTTATTTACCTTAAGAGAACTTCACTCATTTTCAACGAGTGTACCAACTAAAAGGCTCTTTCCAAAGTTTTGTGCTGTCCTTGTGGTCTTGAAAGGCGATTGTTTAATTAATATTATTTACCCGTTCATGTCACATTCTGTTACATTTTTAACGTTGTATCTTCCTTTCCGGTGTCCGAAGCTACATTTGTTTTAAAGAGGAAAGATATTTTATTTTACTTCTATTTTACTTCTCTCCAGTCTTGTGTATTCAACCCATGGATGAGCATATTATATCCATATAGCGTTGCTTTTTTTTCTCTAAAAATACGCGTATAATTCTTTTTTTTTTTCAACATAACGTTGTTTTAATGTGTTTCCAAGACTTCTGTTTGAAGCGGTTTCGTGTATGTTAAAGCGAAAGATTACGTCGAAATTATTTCTTGTTATTCATTGGAATGGAGTGGGTGTATTTCATGGCTGTCTGTATTCTCGATTCTTTGTGTGTTAGTGCAAGAATTTTGCTACGAAATGAGTTTCTATAAATGCATGAGAGTAATTGACTATTTCTTACAGTTCATTAATAATTATTTATATATTTTTGTTCCGACGGTAATCTTCGTCGACGTGGTATTTCATTAGTAAATTAATTTTTCTCTCTACATATGGCTTTTTTTTTCTTAACATCCACTAAAATAATACGATGGTGGTAGCGTCGTCTTCAACTAACTGGTACCACGACAAGACACAGCACATGTTGCTTCTGCGCATGCGCAGTCCCGTTGCTTCCACCTCGTCTTGGGGTTGCATCTGTTGCCAGCTACGGGCCACTAGTGGCACTTGCTTGGAGGTTCACAATTCACGGCGATGCTGCAGGGCCACCAACTGACAGCTACCGTGCAGTGAGCGGCAGATTTCGGCCAGCAGTGACCCATCACTGTGAGCTGAGGACCAGCGGTTTCCCAACACTTGTGTTTTTGCTAGGTTTTCCTTTCGTGTCATCTGTGTGCACATGAGATGTCTCTGTTTTGTTTTGAATATCAGTAATTACACAATTTAGCAAATTTCACATTTCCTCAAGTTTGAAAATCAAGGAGGTTAGAATAAGAGATCTAGAGATACCCTAGTCTCTTAACCATGAAGCCACAAAGGGAGGGAATTTTGATTTGTTTATATGATACCCATGCAGTTTCAGCTGTGTGTATTTTTTAATTGCGTGGTTTTGGGTTACAGAAATCGTGTTAATATCAAACCGGAATGAATTATACTTCATACACGAGTGAAGTTTTCAATTTTAGCGTTGTTTTATTTTGAATTCGAACTAACGCTCATGTAATTCAACTTTAAATAAAATTAGGAAGGACTCTCAAAATAATTAAACATTTTATAAATCCAGCATTTTCTCGCACTTCGGCAGCAAGTTACGAAGCAAAATTAGAAACATTTGCTACGAAAAAATGCGATTCGGCCAACACAAAATGCATTGAAATACCCTTGAAAACCACCAACTTCCCCACACTTTAACGGCCGTCCCTCGCGGTTGTAGGCTTCACGCAAAGTGGTATTGCTCCGTTAACAAGGGCATCTCGAGATATCTTATTCTAACCTTCTTGAAAATGAACTACAACTGTTGCGATGGAAACGAATTTTGCGACAGGGAGTGGAACAATGCCTAAAGCTGTTGCACATAACTGAAGAATGCACTTCAGGTTTTTAAAATTCGCAAAATAATGGTGCCCGTAATATTTATTCCAAAAATTTTATTGGTTGTCTTTCAGTGAACCTAGTTTATTTGACGTGACTCTACACCGATCAGCCAAAACATTAAAACCACCTCTGCATTATGCAAATAAGCGCGTGTGTAGCCAATCAGCGTGCCATGCCAATGTGGCTAATGATATACTGTATATACACTGCTGGCCACCCAAAATGCAACACCAAGAAGGACACGAGATAGCCAAGCCAGATTTACTGGACACATAACAATAGATACAAAGATGAAACGATTGAGCATACAGGCCCGTGCGACTTGCGGAACACGCAGACATCAATAGTTCGCGTGGCCCCCATGGCTGGCAATAACGGCCACTACACGCCGCAGCATCGAACGAAAGAGGCTTTGGATGTGGGCTTGGGGTATGTCGGTCCAGGCTGCTTCCACACGTTGCCACAGTTCATCAGGTGTAGCCGCGGGTGGTGCTTGCGGGGCCACTCGGTTGCCGATCAGTGACCAGACGTGTTCGATGGGCGACATATCGAGAGAACAGGCGGGCCACGGCAGTAGTGACACCTGGTGGGCCATGAGGAATTGTTGCACAATGCGTGCCACAGTGCGGGCGCGCATTGTCCTGTTGAAACCTGCCCGCTGGCAGGTCCTGCAGGTAAGGGAGGACTACAGGCTCCAAAACGTCGGAGATGTACTGGTGGCTGTTGAGTACCTGCGATGCGTACCAGATGGGTGCGGTGTCATACCCAATTGCGCCCCAAACCATAACGCCAGGCAACGGACCGGTATGGCGATGCATAATGCAGGCGTTATAGTCTCTCCTCGCGGTGCCTCCATACGCAGTTCCGACCATCGTGTTGTTGCAAGCAGAAGTGGGATTCGTCGGAGAAGACAATGTCGTGCCATTCCGTAGTCCAGGTGCCGCGTTTTTTTATAGCCCACTGCCGCCGCACTCGCCGGTGGTGTAACGTCAATGGTAATCGGAGCAATGGGCGCCGTGCGACAACTCCCCGCTCCTGCAGACGACGTCGAACGGTACGTGCTGACACGGGTTGTTGCGCAACACACTCTAATTCCTGCGCTAATGTTCGTGATGTGGCGGTGCGAGCCGTCAATGCCCGCCGCACAACATGCCGGTCCTGTTGTTCGGTGGTGTGCCGCGGCCGCGGCAATCACTCACGTAGGTCCGTCTGTCCCTCCTGCACCCACCGAATCCAAACTCTCTTACTGTGGCTGGATGGCGTCCCACACGGGCGCCGATGTCTCGGTACGATAAACCGCTGTCTCGATAAGCCACTATTCGTCCTCTGTCGAACCCCGAAACCTGCTAAAATGACTGCCGTATTCTGTGACGAGGCTTCAGGAAGCTTCCCACGCACAGGTCCGGCAGAACAACACACTTCCACCCCGCCTTCTGTGCACCCTTCTTACAGTGCTTCTCGGTGGCGTGCCAGGCGCACATGATTTGCATATGTCCTGCAATGCTAATCGTTTGCATGTCCTCTCGCGGGCGAAGCATGCTGCGAATTTCAGGGCAATCGGATGCTTCCTTTTTGGTGCTGCATTTTGGGTGACCAGCAGTGTAATAATACGTGGGTTGGAGCTCTCTCCATCAGTATTTCGTCTAAACATGGGAAAAGCAAAGGATGTTTCTGATTTCAACAAAGGCCAGATCGTTAAGGTAAGACATATCCGAAACAGCGACACTGGTAGTCTGCTGACGCCATGCAGTAGTTAGTACCTATAAAAAAAGGTCAGAAATAGGTGACACTTAGAGCCGTCGACAAGACGTGCGCAGGATACGCCATATTAATGCCAGAGGTCAGCGCAGGCTATCTCGTCTTCTCCACAGCAACAGGAAGGCTACCGTGGCTGACATTACCCATAATTTCGACTGTGGTGAAGGGCTCAATGTGTCCAAACACACGGTTCATCGTACGCTCATGGGTATGGGATTCCGCAGACCTATACGTATGTCACAGCCGTTCACCGTCGTCAAAACTTGCAGTGGGCACGTAACCATCGACATTGGACCATAGAAGACTGGAAGAAGGTCTCATGGTCAGACGAATCCCGTTTTCTGTTACACCATGTTGACTCTGTATGATGTACAGTTGAGGATATATACGTATAATCAATGATATAACAAATTGCAGTACAACACCTTCCAGTCTTATCTGTTGTTCCCATCTTTAAGTTGCCATAAAACCTTAAACCTAAAACATTTGAATCGTCAATATGAAACACATGGATGGAAAAATGTTAATTGCATACCCCAGAAAGCATGCGTTAGCTTGTGTCTTGTAACGGTGAGCTATATGCTTTTATACAAGAAAGAAACGTGGTTGTAAACCCCAGAACGCATTTCCTACTGGGAAGTCTGCCTTTACTCGCTTTCCGCGGTCACCACCACGTTGACGACTGATTTTTCTCGAAGAGCATCTAAACTCACAATGGTGGAGGCTGAAAACGTATGAGCCGTCCCGGTGGTACAGTGGTCTAAGGCAATGACCTCTGATCATTCGTCCGAAAGGGGTCCGGGTTCGAATCCCGGTGAGGCATGGATGTTGTGTTTGTCTTACGGCACTCGCTCTCTCCCTTCCCTGGAACCAGTGACCCTAAATTAGGAACGGGCGACTGCTTATAGCCCATTGAGTTGCTCACGGTGGTCGTTAAGCCTCCAATCAAAAAGAAAAAAAAAAAGAAAACGTATGACTTAAATACGCATATATATTGCTCCTGGTTTCAAAATGGGCGACACTTCCACATCTTTTTTCCTGTGCTTTACAATGCATAGGCTATAAATGTTGAATCTGTCTGTAGGGGCGAACGTAAATGCTCCACCTGCATTACGTAATCCAAAGGCCTGTAAGGCACTGTAATCAAAGCTCGTTCACTGGAGCACGCACCCCACAGACAATAGGTCAAGGTTCCTGTTACTCAGATAACCAATAATTTGTAATAATTGGTCAAAAAGGCGCTCTGCTCCCTCAGCTTTGTTATATTAAGATCTGCTGATCAAGGGAGGGAGGTGAATGAATAACGAAGAGACAGGTCTCGAAAGGAATCCATCAAAGTTTCTGCAACGTAACACATTTAATTGTTATTCGAAGAAATACTGTCCGAGCCTAGGCTGTATATCGGAGACTTAGTTCGTGGCAAGACATCACTTGCACATTGTTTCACACGTGCGTTTTCGTTGTCGTGCAGCTTTCCTTGCTAACACTTTATTGTTCTTCTTAAAAACACCTGTGGAGTCTGTCCGCTTTACAGCACAGAATCTCCACACGCTTGCGAGACCCTGTAACGGCCTGTGTCACAAGAACGCTAAATTTCCGTCCATTCACGAGGACATACTAAGTTTTTCGCTTCCTACCGAGCAGCATACGCGTGGTCCTTCTTCAAGCTCTGACCCTCAACTCACTGAATATCGAACCTCGCGCCCACGTACTAACCTCCCCCTATCGCCTGAGGCGCGCTCAACTATATCGCGAGAGGCATACAACGAGCCTCCGCTGTTGCCCCCTATTCTTTTCCGACCCCAACCTCCGCTGCGGAGTCTGAAGGTCACCTAACTGCCCCTATCGCGACCTTGACCTTTTCCAAGAACTAATCTCCAATGGACAGCAAAGGCTTCAGCATTGTATACAGTATTGGGTTCATGCATTTCTAACCGACTTGGCTACAATAAATATGTACATTTTCTCAGACGGTCGGGCGCCATGTTGAAGTCTTACAATACATCGGAAACCCATTAGCCTCAAGGGCTTTTAGTAATCCGGCAAATTTAACTTGCGGAAATGTTCCTTTTCTGGAAATAAACAAAAATAGAAGAGTTATTTTCCTGGAAACTGGGAAAACGCGTGCTGCTTCTTTCTTTTGTCGCTTGATTTCTAATTCCAGTCCTTGTATCGTAATCACATAAAATACGAAAATGATGTCGAATGTCCGACATTACCTTAATAATGTATTTCGCCCTTACACTGCCCTTTCTCTGAATAAGAAATACGTTGGGTCTGGTTGCCATATACCAGATTCCTGTTATTTCCTTGTGTCTTAACATTCAATATTTTCCGATTTTACTTTTACATAATCTCATAAATTTGCCGACTTAAATTTTGAGTGGGGGGTTAGTCACCCCCCCCTCCCTCCCTTCGGACCGGCCCTGCTCCCTTGGCTATCCCTCTGATCACAGCTGAGTATGTCTACATGAAAAAGAAAAAATTTGGTTTGGTGGCATCAGGAAAATCTCTGAAGCATGTTGATGTTCTGTTTGGTGCAACCGTAAGAAACAGAAAACAAAAAGAAATAGAATTCAAACATGATTCTTCGTAAGATCCTACGTGTGCTTTACGGAGCCCGTGGGGGCAATGTGCCCACACAGCCTTAGATCTGTTGGGGATGTGTGCCCCCCCCACACACGTGTTAGGCGCCAGTGTCATTTCATATGAAACAGACTTCAGTTGCCAGAAAACTGTCGGAACGTTCCAGTTTGGATTGGTTTGCAACTAAACACAACGAATGTTAATCTAATGTTTTGTAGTTTCTCCTTTCAGCGGCCGTATGCGCCGGCAAATTCCTGAGCAGCAGTTTTGTTTAAGGTGGTTCCACCTAAAATCTCCGCCTTATGTTTCCGATGGTAAAACTTCTTTACATATTTTCTTCGCAATTAATGTTTTCCCAAGGATGAAAATTTGCATATTGATAAAACTAACTTTAAGTTATAGCATGGAATACTTAAAACTTGATAAAACATAACCATGATTATATTAAAAATCAATCATTTTTCCTTGAGTAATGTTCAGCCCTGTTAATAGATGGCACGATTTCTTTATGAATCATATCGTTACATTGATGACGTTAGTAGACAAACGAATGTTGGATGTCTTAATTATAGTAATGTTTTAGCAAGTATTCAGTAGCCCATGTTATAGTCAGTTTTATTGGTGTGGATATTTTCATCCTTGGGAATACATGAATTGCGAAGAAAATATGTAAAGAAGTTTTACCATAAGGCGGAGATTTTAGGTGGAACCACCATAATTCATGCATAAAGTGCTGATGTGATTGTGGGCGAATTCGTATTTAACCCTAACTTAAAAAATGAAAATAATTACAAAGTTTTTTTGTTTTGTTTTATCTTTCGCAGTCCACAATTAAGAATTTAAAAACTGGTGAGAAAGTGAGTTAAGTGTTTGTTAGAAAGACTGCATTAGTGGCTGTCTTGGGAGCGTATTTGAAGAAAGGTCCAGCCCCCCCACCCGAAAGTTTTTTTTTTTTTTAATGCGACTTACATTAGAAAAAGTGTTTTAATTTAATAAAAATGCATCAACTTACATTAGGAAATAATGCTTTAATTTTTTTTCTTTCTACTTTTCATTAACTTTTATTTTATCGTTATGGATTTTAAAAACTTCCATTTTTTTTGTCGCTTCTCCCCCGAAAAAAAAAATCTGTATACGCCCCTGGGCTATCTTATTCGTGAAGGTATACCTAGTCAAGCAAAGGGCTGTCAGTGGACAAAGATATTTTTTTTTTTTTTTTTTTTTTTTTGAGTTGTACGATTTGCTGATTTCCCGAAATGAGAAACTTGGCGATACTGTATGTCAGCAAATTGGTACAATATTTCTAAGGAATGGACTATATCACTTAATTTCGCGAAAGTAAACATTAACAGCTGTTGTCGTTGAAGGGGGATTGACATGGGCTGTCGTACTTTTCATTCAACAAACTCTTGCGTTCACGTCTGGAATCACATCGGTGATGAAACGAAGAAAAAACTGTGTAGAAATTTTTTATTCCGAATAATAAAATTTCGTCCATAATTGACGAGTCAGCTTAGTTGAGTAAAATATCTATTTGAATCGTGGGCGTTTGACTTTTGTATATTAGACAGTGGTATGAGCTGTGCGGTAAATTATGGAATTTGGTCGTACCCGAGGGGGAATTTTGATTCCTAGCTCTAATGTCTTCACACAGAAGAACGAACAACATGGTAAAAACTTTTTCAGTTCGTGTCGCATGTGATGGTGAAGAGTAATAAAAGTAGGCTTACCAAACTTACGATAATGAAATTTCCTTTTTTTTTTTTAAAAGGTGTGTCACTGCACTATCTAATCAGATATTAGAAGTATCATTTGGTAATTCTGGGAAATCCGTTACAGATATCCAACGATTTAAGGCAAAACTTCATGTGGCGTGTAACTCTACGTCTAAAAATGTCAGAAAACGGAAAGCGTGCGCAAATTTGCTGAACATTAAATTACTGAAAATGGGCCGAATTTTGCACACATGATTGGTGGCATGAAGTTTCCTGTCAGTTTCAGCTGTTTGGAATAAATGTGTGGTTTTAGTTAATTATTTTCAAGAAGGAAACAATGATTTAACATGGAACAGAAAGAGGTAAAGAAATGCGCACATCATCATCATCATCATTGTCAACCATTATCAATCCACTGCTGGACGAAGGTCTCCCCAAGTTTCCTCCACAACGGTCTGTCTTGTGCCAGTCTCCTCCATGTCACTCCCGCATATTTACGAATTTCATCCACCCATCTCCCATGTGGTCTTTTTCTGGGTCTTTTCCTGTCCCTTGGAATCCAATCTAAAATTTCGGCTGTCCATCTATGGTCTGTCCTTCTGGCAGTATGTCCAGCCCATTGCCATTTCAGGGATTTAACTCTGATCATGATGTCTTCCACTCTCGTCATTTTTCGGATCCACGAGTTCCTCTTCTTATCTCTCCTGGTTATACCAAGCATGCACCTCTCCATGCCCCTTTGAGTTGTCTGCAGCCTTTGTATGTCTCTTTTAGTTAAGGTCCACGTCTCTGCACCATACGTAAGCACTGGAAGGATGCATTGATCAAACACTTTTCTTTTAAGACATAATGGCATATTGCTCTTGAAAATTATGCTGTTTCTTCCAAAAGCTCTCCAGGCAAGTTTTGTACGCCGATTAATTTCTTCATCAATGTGACCCTCACTTGATATCTGCTGTCCAAGATAAACGTACGTGTCTGTTATCTCCAGCTTTTCTCCATCAATCGATAAATCTTCATTTCTTGTAAAAGCATTGAACATCACTTTTGTCTTCTGAAAGTTCATTTTTAATCCCACTTCTTTACTCTTGTCAGCAAGTTCCTGGATCATACTCTGCAGCTCTGATGGGGTAGTTGCAAAAATGACTACGTCATCAGCAAAACGAAGGTGGGTTAGATAATCTCCATTAATCTTTATCCCTTTGTTTTCCCAGTTCAGTGATTGAAAGACATTTTCCAATGTGGCGTTAAAGAGCTTCGGAGATATGGTGTCACCTTGTCTCACTCCCTTTCCAATTTTTATGTGTGTTGTATTTTCAAACAGCCGAATCTTTGCACTTTGCATTTTCATAGATGTTATTAATAATATTAATGTATGCATCTTCAATACCGCAGGATTTCAGAGCCGTGGTAACTGCTGATGGTTTCACCGAATCAAAGGCTTTTTCATAATCAATAAAAGCCATGCACAATGGAAGTTCATATTCTCTCGCTCTTTCAATTAGTTCTCTCAGTACGTGGATATGATCTATTGTGCTGTAGCCACTCCTGAATCCAGCTTGTTCTCTCGGTTGAGCCATGTCCAGTGTTACCTTCAAGCGGTGTGAAAGAACTTTAGTGAAGATTTTATAAACCACTGATAGGAGGCTGATAGGTCTGTAGTTCCTGAGATCCTCAATGTCACCTTTTTTATGTAGCAGGATCATTGTAGCATTGTTCCAATCCTCAGGAATCTTCCCTTCATTAAGGCATCGAGTGAAAATTTGGGCGAGTACTGTTTCAATTTCTCCACTTGCTTCTTGTATGATGTCTATAGTAATTCCATCTTCTCCTGGAGCTTTCCCCCGCTTCATGTTCTTGATTGCATGAGCAACTTCTGCTGGGAGGACTGGAAGAACTCTGGTACCTTTCATGATGTCTGGAGTACATGTATCATCCCTTTCATATAGTTTGGAGTAGAAATCTTTCACTCTTGTCAAAATTTCGCCTCTATTTCTTGTTATAGAACCATCTTCTTTTCTCAGAGCCATAATCTGTTTTCTTCCCTTACTGAGATGTCCCTTTGCTATCTTTAGGCTTTGGTTGTTTTCAATTGCTTTCCTCACTAGCTCACAGTTGAATTTCCTTACGTCTTCAGTGATACTTTTTCGTGCTGTCTTGCATAGCTCTATATATTCCACTTTGGAAGTCACATCTTCTTTAGTTGTCCTCATCTCTCTTCTTTTTTGCATCAACATTTTGGTTTTTCCTGATAATTTGTTTACATGCAACTTGTTCTTAGACCCAGCTAATTTTGTGGCTGTTTCCATAAGAGCTTTGGTTACTTTTCTGTTAACTTCAGAAATATCCACTTCTTCCGATGTTAGGCCTTCTAAAGCAGAGAATCTGTTCTTCAGTTCCCACTTGAAAGTATTATGGTGTTTTTTAAGGTTGGTTATGTCAATACATTTTGTTTGTCTTATGAGCTTGCCACGTTCCAGTTTAGTGTTGAGGTGCATCTTACATCTCACCAATCTATGGTCACTACCTGTGTTGAACTTGTTTAGCACACTGCAGTCTTCGATGACGAATTTTTTGTTACACATAATAAAATCAATTTCACTTGTCGTCCCAATTGGATGTCTCCATGTCCATTTCCTGTGTGGCTTTTTCTTGAAAAAGGAATTCAAGATGAAAAATCCTTCTGCCTCTGCAAACTCAACGAGAGTATTTCCACGCTGGTTTCTGTTGCCGTGACCGAATTTACCTACTGAAGTTTCATTCTGTTGCCGTTGCCCTATTTGTGCATTGAAATCTCCCATAATTATCTTCAAGTGCTGCTTACCTTTATTATTTAGATGACGAATTTCCTCATAAAATTCTTCAATTTCTTCTTCAGGATGACTTGTGGTGGGTGCATAAGTTTGAATAATCTGAGCCTGGTATCTTCTCGATAGTTGGATAACGAGTCGTGCAGCTCTGTCAGAGGAACTTTCAACTTCTACCACTTTATCCTTCAGTTTCTTGTTTATTATAAATCCAACACCACTAGTTCTGCCAGTATCTGTCCCACGATAATAGAAGAGATGTCCACTTTTCAGTTCAATGAGATCTTCTCCTTTTCTCCTTACCTCACTCAGCCCGACGATGTCCCACTTGATCCTTTGTAGTTCCTCTTCCAATTCAAGAAGCCTTGAATCAGAAGATAGGGAGCGTCCGTTGTAGGTAGCCAAGGTCAGCATCAAATGGCAGCCTAGTCCGGTCCTCCGGGGATTCTTAGCACCCTCTGCCTTCATGTCGCACTGGCCGCTGCCTTGGCCAGGTACATTCCAGCTGCCGGAGACTGAGGGCCAAGATTTAAGTTGTAGAGTCATTTTGGAGGTGTTTGGCCATAACTCACCACGCTGGCCAAGCGGGTTGGTGAGTGTGGGATAGCATTTCCTCTGATCCCGATGGTATAGTTATACCGCTATTTGCGGTCGTCAGCGCCCCTTTAGTGGGAACAGGATGCACCACGAGAAGGCGGGGTTGACATTTGTCAAGGAGAGGCTGTGATGTTACGCATCACCTGACCTTACATCCCAATGCGCACATACAATTGATTATATAAAAAAAGATGGAACTGCAAACTTTTCATGTTAGTGTGTTGATGCTCATGAAAATTTGCATACATATCTGCAGAGGGTGAATAAAAATGCCCCCCCACCTCCCACCGCCATCTTGTGTTATAGTTTTTTTTTTTTTTCGGTTATCTTCGACCATTTCTCCTTGAACCCACTGCTGCAAATCGTAGGCGTGTGTGTCCAACCGTGCTGTTTGGTGTAGTGTGCTATATTGCACCTCATTAGGCTTCAGCAATTGTATACGTAACGTACGTGTCCATTTCACGCTAATGTTCCCAATGACCAGTAAAATGCTGAGGAATTTAAGGTGGCTTTATAGTAACTCTTAAGAGCTGTGAAGTGTCTTTGAATCCATGCCAGAATCAAGAGCAAATGCGTCGCTTTCAATTAAACATAAGTATTGGTGTCGAGCCTCTTTAAATTCCTTTCCGTTACAGTTTGCTTATCGTGATTTTTGGAGGGGTTTAAGTGCTTTTTCCTCATGGTTGTCGTCCCTTCGTATCAGTGAATGAGCCAAACAAATGTTCTTTTTATTTTTTATTGTTTTCATTTTGGCGAGCATTTTAGATTCCTTCAGCAGCTTTAAAGTAAACTCCCTAAACACCGCTACACTAGCGATCTTCAGTGACGCACTTAAACCTAGATGAAGGAAGAGGATAACTACTTACGGTTAGCAGCTGATGAAGCAGCATTTAAATTCGACTTCAGCCGTGAAACTATAATGTCAAAGATCCGTTTTCGTTGAATGGTATCCACAATGTCAAAGTGCCGTAAATATGTGTGAACGTTCCTTTTCCCCTTCTCCGCACGTCAGTCTTTTTTCGTGCAGGCAAATGAATTTGCGAATTTTTTCGTAATAAGCACTTAATAATAGTCGACTAGATGTTGATAATTTTTAACTACGCACTTGTCAAGTTTTCTTTCTCTCCCTCCCTCTCTCTTGTTGCGGTCACTTCCAAAATTATACTGTCATTTCTATTCATGTTTTAAAAGTTTTTTGTTTTTTTTTTATGGGGAGGGGGAGGAGTGGCGTTGCTAAAAACGGAAATGTGAACTTTAACCGCACTGCCAGAGCGCATTTTGGTCGTAATCAGGCTCTGGAACTGATCGTTTCTAGAAGTGTCAAGGAACGGTTTATTGCTGCGTTGAAAAACAGAGACTGAATGAAACAGTTGATATTTATGGGAAGGTGATTGGTTTAAGTGATTATGAGGGCGGGGGGGGGGGGCGTTTCAAAAGCGCATTGAAGCACAATCTGTCTCCAAAAGGCAGCCTCATGTCGCGCCCTGTTAAAAAGAATTCTGTGTTACTTAAAACTTTTGTGGGTTTCTTGTATTCTGTAAAAAACATTTTGTTGCTTTTAAGCAACCACTTATTCTTTTTTTGGGGGTGGGGTGGGAGAGGTTGCACCAGGAAGCCATAATATAATCGACCAATCAATTTGCCATTCCTTTATCTTGTGGTTTTAGTACAGTTGTTTGTTTTTCTTTCTTTGTAGCTGAGCTACCAATGAAAGATAGGAAATTCTTGGCCGACTGTTGCGCTTCATTGCTTGTACTAGTGTTTTCCCCGTGGATATGTACGGAATTTTGGGATGGTGTTTTCTTACGAAGGCGGCTCCAGAAGTAATTTTTAATCTATCTCTCTTCCCCCACCCCACCCCCTGTCATTCTATCCTTCCTGCTCCGCCGATGATACTGCCCAGCAGATTTACGTGACTTGTAACTACGTATATTGGCCCAAGTATAGGGCACAGTTCGTCATTTGAATTGTAGTTCAACCAAGTGTGCGCCCTTCTGCATAGCATGTATAAGTTTTACGGTTGATTTGAGTGCACTGCGGAAATGTGGGAACAGTATTACTCTTTCTTAGTTGGACGAGCATGTGATTCATAAAGAATTAATTCAACCATGTCTATACCATTCGCTTGGCTTTCTTTCTTCCAGAGTGCCACGATAAGTAGTGATTTTTATGATCAGCCTCGAAGCTACCACGCTAAATCTTCAACTGTTCACTTAATGTTAGGGGAGTACAATATTGCAATTTCTGCTCTCAGGAATGAAATCTTAATCGGAGAAAGTTTAGAATATCCAAATGAATTTAAGAAAGAAAATGAAATGAAGGTCTAACCATTCTTGCCAAAGTGGTGACATATTTTTCCCTCTTTTTCTCCAATATGGAAATGGTTCAAGTCTGCTAGTGACCTCTCTTCAGGAAAATTGCTGGTATTTGAAGAGTTCTCTCTATAAGAACAGAGAATTTCCATTGAAGGAATTTTATAAAACCATGTTAACTTGTCTCATGCTAAATAAAGAAAGATTACGTCCTTTAATAAGAGGAAAGAACCCTTTAAATCCCTTCAAATGTAATAAACTGGAGGTTCCAAATGTACTTTGCTGCCCCCATGGGTGTGGAAGGTAGGGGACGCGGGGGTTCGGACCCCCTCTGGAATTTCATTGTCCCCCTCACTAAGGGGGTCCACCCAAGAAACATCCTTAAAATATGTGGTTCCCATATAATTTATAGTTTTTTTTTTTTTACGATTTCTTGGATACCATCACAATGCTTTGCAGTTTTCTGGAAAACTCTTCAAGTACACTTTTGGAACATTTATTTCGCACAGTATACTGAAAAGTAAATTCAGCGCTCTGTTTTTTGTCCCTGAAAAAAGATGGTTAAGAGTTCTATAAATTCCTTTAAAGCAATAATCAGGGAGGGAGAAAAGGTTGTTCTTCTCCCCCCCAACGTCCGAATGTGTCTTACTCGAGATCATAAAACCCATTAAATACATCTCAAAAATAACACTCATCGACAAAAAAATAGTTGCACCCAGGAGGACGTGTTGGATTGCAATGCTATTCAGGAGGAAGGTAAAGGTTACCAGGAACAATAAATGAGTAATCATTGAGACTGATATGGACACTATTTATTGAGCTACACGCCAATAAGTAGTGTCTCTCAGTATGGCGTCGGGCCGCCATGTTTGCTCACACAGCATACCAGACGTCTCGGCATGGAGTTGTACAGGTTTCTAATGGTGTCCTGCGATAAGCCATCCCATGCAGCTTGAATCTTCTCGCGCAGTTCCTGCATATTGTGCGGTAGGGGTGGAGTGTGGATAGCACGTCCAATAGCATCCCACACGTTTTCTATCGGCGACAGGTCTGGCGATGCGGCTTGCCATAGCAGAATGTCAGTGCCTTGAAGGCAAGCTCTCGAGACAGCAGCAGTATGTGCACGAGGTTTGTCCTGTTTGAAAATCGCACCGGAGTGAGTGTTCAAAAAAGGTAGGGTCACTGGTTGCAGGACCTCATTAACGTAACGTTGGACTGTCAAAGCGCCTGTGATGAACACCATCTTGCATCGTAGACAATTGCACCCCACACCATAACACCAGGCCTTCTGGACGTGTGACGCTCGACAACAAACCGTTCATCTTGGCGCTAACCCGGTGCCACCACACACGGATTTGTGGGTCGTCTTCTCCAAGACAAAAGCGGGACTCGTCGCTGAAGATAACCCGCTGCCATTCTGAGTGGTTCCTTGACAGTCTGGCACGACACCATTGCAGTCTTTGGCGACGATGCAATGATGTTAAGGACAGTCGTAACGGTCTGCGTGCATGTAGCCCTACGTCGTGCATCCGTCTGTCAATGGTACTGGCACTAATCGGACGATGCATGGAGGGCACCACTGCTCGCTGAATATCCGCAATCGTGCTGTTGGGTCACTTCGCGCATGTCGTACAACCCGTCGGTCCTCTCCGTGCCTCGTCTAGGTCTTCCGGACCCTTCCTGTCGCTGCTGCGTGCCATGTTCTATCCACTGTCGCCAACAGCGTGCTGTGGTAATAACTGCACGGCCGGTATGGCGCGCAATACGGGTATAAGACCATATCGCTTCCCGGAGCCCGAAGATGCGGCCCCTCTCGAACTCCTCCAATTGCTCGAATTGCTTCCGATCTTTTCTCCGAGGCATACTTCACTTGCAAAAGATGCAACCAACACAAAACACGAGTCAGAATGGCAAGCACGCGCAACGGGACGACCCTATATAGCCGGTCAGGCACAGTGCTACGATCCCTCCTTGCTGGCGTCAAATGCGCGGCCGAGCGTGATACTTGAATCATTTTCATGTTTCGGGATGTCATACCTGCCCACTTCACTCCTGTCGGTTGCTTCCTTCTGGGTGCAACTATTTTTTTGACGATGAGTGTAAATAACTGAACAAAAGAACTCGAACTCAAATTAAGCGGTGAGTAAACTACTTGTTGTGCACAGAGCACAGATCTTTCTTGGTGTTTTGTCACATAGAAGATAAACGATCCTAGACGAATGTGCATGCTTTTGCTGCGAGAACAACTTTTCGAAATAAGGGTATCAAAATCGCTTGCCTCTCACACTCTGTGGCTTTCTGGATGGTGTTTTTGCCGAGGGTAGGAACAATCTATCGGCGTTTCCTTGATGTTCGTGTTTTCACTTGTCTTCTTTATGCACAATGCCTGTGTGTGCTAGAAAAAAATTCAAGAGATTTGTTCAGGTACTGGGCTTGATATGAATTTCAGAGCGCCCGAGTAAGAACTGGCTCCTGCCATTTCAACAACAGACTTACCCGTTTAAACCAAGAGATAAGTAATTGCAATACTAAATGGCTGTTGTCATCCCAGGTATAATTAGGCGTTCATATACAACTATAGCTTATCAGATCTTGACGTTTGTTAGCTGCAGTAAGCTTCTGAAAATTTCTCTGGATATCATCAGTTGACAGGTGATATCACATTTTCAGTTCAGCTCAACATTTTCTAATATTTGTTTTCAGTCTAGCTGTTTAGGTTGGGTACGAATTTTTGTTAGAAAGTGAAAGATCTGCACAGTGGCACAACAGGAATTTCTTTATAGAGGCTCTCCACAAACAGTAAGTGTTTCCATTATTTTGATAACCCCCTGCACATATATATGAACTCTTCCCCGTTTCATGTTTTTAACTGCATGCGCAACTTCTGCCAGTAGCAACCCCCCCCCCCCTCAGTCCTTTCACTCATGTTGCTCATGCTATTAAGAACATAGAATGGGGAAGGACTCCAAAAGAGGATGATTGGAATTTCCATGGGTATTATACATGAAGCCAATGGAGAAACAAATTACATTCCTCCAAATTTTCACTAAATGCCTCAAAGAGTGAAATATTTCTGATGACTGGAACAATGATTCCTTGATCCTGCCATATAAAAAAGTGGACCTTGATGACCACAGGAACGGCAGACCCATCAGCCTCCTATCAGTTGTTCACTACATTTTCAGGAAGGCACTGTCGCATCACTTGAAGGAAAAATTCGTCTTGGCTGAACTAAGAACAAGCTGAATTCAAAAGTGGCAGTTGCACTATTAATCATATACACTGACGGAAAAAAAAAATCCCAACACCAAGAAGGGGTTGTGTTAGATAAACAACAGTTGGTAGGCGGTGAGAGTACATCTGTAAGATGACGTCTATGCACATTTCGCGCTCGGCGCATACGTGTGGCGCTAGTAGCGCCCCTCAGAACATGCAAAGCAGGTTTGCTATAAATACGCACTGTAACGTTCGTGAGCGTTAGTTATCGTTGAGATTCGACGTAGGGTGTTGATGTCAGTCAAGAATGCCTTTAAGAAGACGACGAAGCCATTATCAACAGCTCACGGAGTTTGAACGAGGTCATGTAATAGGGCTACGAGAAGGTGGATTTTCTTTCCGCAATATTGCAGAACGACTTGGCAGGAATGTAGCCACTGTGCATGATTGTTGGCAGCGGTGGTCAAGGGAAGGTACTGCCGCAAGAAGACCGGGTTCCGTCCTGCCACGTGGCACTACTGAGAGGGAAGACCGCCGTGTACGGCGTAAGGCCGTGACTCATCGTACCGCGTCTGCGGCAGCAATTCGAGCTGCAGTTGCCACCACAGTGACACAACGAACTGTTACAAATCGGTTACTTGAAGGACAGCTCCGAGCCAGACGCCCTGTTGCGTGCATTCCACTTACTCCAAACCACTGCCGTTTGCGACGTCAGTGGTGTCAAGCTAGAGCTCATTGGAGGACGAAGTGAAGATCTGTTGTGTTTTCTGATGACAGCCGGTTCTGCCTGGGTGCCAGTGATGGCCGTGTGTTGGTTAGAAGGAGGCCAGGTGAGCGCCTGCAACCAACCTGTCTGCGGCCGAGACACACTGGACCTAAACCTGGAGTTATGGTCTGGGGAGCAATTTCCTATGACAGCAGGAGCACTCTCGTGGTTATCCCACGCACCCTGACGGCACAGTTGTACGTCGGTCTGGTGATTCAACCTGTTGTGCTGCCATTCATGAACAGCATTCCAGGGGGTGTTTTCCAACAGGATAACGCTCGCCCGCGTACCGCTGTTGTAACCCAACATGCTCTACAGAGTGTCGACATGTTGCCGTGGCCTGCTAGATCACCAGATCTGTCACCAATCGAGCACGTATGGGACATCATTGGACGACAACTCCATCGTCACCCCTAACCAGCATTAACCGTCCCTGTATTGACCGACCAAGTGCAACACGCATCGAACTCCATCCCACAAACTGGCATCCAGCACCTGTACGACACAATGCATGAGCGTTTGCGTGCTTACATTCAACATTCTGGCGGTTACACCGGTTATTAATGTACCAGCATTTCACATTTAAAATGACTCTTCTCGCGCTTACAATAAGCTGTGATCTTGAAACCTTAATCGATTAAATATGTTGCCTATACAAATGTATTGCCGCCATTTCATTCCTCTACAACTATTTTTTCGTGGTGTTGGGATTTTTTTTTTCCGTCAGTGTAGTTCACGTACTGAGAGAACTAACTGAAAGGAAGAATGAATATGAAATCCTGGCTTTTACTGATTATGAAAAGGTTTTTGATTCTGTGAAATCATCAGTAGTTTCGATGTCTTTGAAATCCTGCGGTATTGAAGATGAATACATAACCATCAACAATAGCATCTATGAAAATACAAGCGCAAAGGAGGACATGACACTTATTAAAATTTGAAAGGGAGTTAGAAAGGTGACAGCATATCTCCCAAACTCTTCAATGCCATATTTACAGAATATGTTCCAATCATTGAACTGGGAAGACAAGAGAAAAATAATTAATGTAGATTATTTAACCCACCCTCTGCTGATGTCATAGTCATTTTTGGGAGTACCCCTCAGAGCTAGAGTGCATTATAAAGGAACTTTCTGACAAGAGCAAAGAAGGGGGTTTACAAATGAACTTACATTTGACAAATGCTTTACAAAAGCTGAAGATTTGGAAGTTGATGGGCAAATCTGGATGTGATCGATACCTACATTTACCTTGAACAAATCAAGCAAGTTCTACATAGAGAAATGCGAAGGTGAGTCAAAAGTTTGTCCCGTTTACACCTAAAAAGTTGAATGATGCAGGATAGCCATACATGCTCACCTCATTCTGCAAAGTACAGGCCGTTGTTTCCTACAGTTCTTTGCCAATGTTCCACCAGAGCCACATTCTCACAGCAGTACCACTTGGCATGTTTCGAGGACAAACTATCTGATGTCAGATTCCACATGCATCAATGAAGCAAAGTGCCTTCCTCGTAGGAAATAGTCGACGGAGTGAAACAGGTGGCATTCGGATGGGGCCAAGTCAGAGCTGTATGAAAAATCGGGTAGTATCACAATCCCTTCCAATTCCTATAGTTTTAGGCAGAAGTAGGTGTGCCTTGGAGCTATTATCCACGGACGCGTTGTATTGATGAGTGCTGGGTAGCGGCGGTTGTTTCTTATAGAGATTACATCCGGAGCCTGAATATCTGGCACAAGTTCCCAGTGTAGAGGACCCTCACAATTCCACCAAATGCGCAGCATGATTTTCCACTCGAGGTTCCCTCTTTGTGCCACTGACTGTGCTTCCTTGTGTATCTTTAGCCACTGGTAGGATAACGTAGGAGTATACACTTTTCATCGTCTGTGGCGATACGACGCCAAAACCTATCGTCCTGTGGATTTAACAGCAATCTTGACAGAGGGCAATACCTTGTTTCGCCTTCTGGGGTGTCGATGCATGGGGAACCATTCCGTGGCACCTGGAGGAGAAAACAAGCTTGTGCAGGTGACGAACAAGAGTGGATTGGGAAGACACCATTTCAGCTGCCATTTGCGATGTGTTATACCGGGGTGCGCTGTCACTGCTTCTGCCATGGTGTTAGTAATCCATGAACTTCCTGACCTCGACTTGTGTTCGAAACTGATGTCTGCAGCATTGAAACGCTGGCGCCATTTTCGTGCAGTGCTGCTGTCCACTGTTTTCTCGCCTTCAAGTGCAGAAATTTGTCTCGCTGCCAAGTCGTTGAACCCTTTTTTTTAATAATGGCGTTGGCGCACTCAAACGGTGCGTTTATTGACCTCCATCCTCTGTTCACCTGATAACGCAATGTAGCTCCGTGTCAAACGCAGGTCATTAGTATTTTGTGTTCCACGTCATCTCTGTACGCAGTCGACGATGGAGCGAGTTTCGCACAGGAATGAAGGCCCAACATTATATGGAGCTCAAAATGGAACAAACTGTTGACTCGCCAGGTAAATCGGCGTACAAAAATTTGTTGGAGAGCTTTTGGAAGAAACAGTACATTTTTCAACAGCAGTTTACCATTATGTCTTAAAAGAAAAGTGTTTAATCAGTGCATCCTTGCAGTTCTTAAATATGGAGCAGAGACATTAACCTTAACTGAAAAAGACATACAGGGGATGAAGACAACTCAGAAAAATATGGAAAGGTGCATGCTTGGTGTAATCAAGAAAGACAGGAAGAGGAACACATGAATTAGGGAAAGGAAAACAATTGATTACGTCATTATCAAGGTGAAGACGCTCAAGTGACAATCGACTAGGCATATTGCTAGAAAAACTGGCCGTGCTTGAGCAACTGCAATATTAGATATAATACCAAGGGGCAGGAAAAGACCCAGAGCAAGACCACGTGGAAGATTTGTGGATGAAATATGAAAGCTTGCTAGAGTGACTTGGAAGAGACAGGTTCAAGACAGAAAGTTGTGGAAAGTACTTGGGGAGACCTTCACCCAGTAGTGGATTGATAATGGTTGATAATGATATATACGAGTGTATGCTCATCTACCCTACGTTGTTTTATCTTTCTCTTCTTATCTTTTTCGAAATTGTTTTCGCTCTCGGAGAAGTTGGACCCCTCTGAAAATATTATGTTCCGCTGCTCATGGCTGGGCCAGTGGCTGAGTTATGGAACTCTTGTCTTTGTCTCTGATCATCCGAGTTGGGCTCAAGTTCCAATCCCGGATGAGATGTGAGAGTTTACGTATTTGTCCTATGGCACTGATTCTGTTCCCTTCCTGGAACAAATGGCTCTAAAATAGGGATGAGCAAATAGGTGTTTAATGCAGGCATGAAAGACCCGCGAAAATCCGCTTTTTTCTGTTCCGTTTTTAGTGTCACCGATATTCTTCCAAAAATGCAATAAAAAAATTGGGGGGGGGGGGCCTCGCTCTTGCGGAAAGCAAAATCGTAAAATCGTAATGACTTCGAACGACGGGATGATTACGGCTGGGAATGGCGTTACATCTTCCAGGGATGGAAATTCTGCGCCAAAGTGTGCCAAAACAAAAGCCATCTTGCTACAAAAGGCAGGTTTTGTGCCATTGGGCGCCAGAACCTCTGTGCCCCGTCGTCATCGTCGGGACTTCTGTACAGTAAATTCTCCGTGCACACTCTTCCGCTTGACGCTGAGTAAGTCCATGCGGTGGGAAGAATGATTCAGCGACTCCAAGTACTAGGAATTTTACTTAATTACTATGGAAATCATCGACGGAAAACATCGAGTATGCTATGGAAATCGTCGGTCCGCTACCGACGACGGAAGGCATAAAGTATGTTATGAAAATCGTCGGTCCGCTACGAACGACGGAAAACGTCGAGTATGTATCGAAAATCTCAGTGAAATCGAAAATCTCAGTGAAATAACGTTATTAAACATCTGTGTAAAGTTTATTTTTGTGTTTTCAAGATTCTAACACTTGTTAAATATTTTCGGGAATGTTTCTTGGGTGTTGAGAATGTCACGTCGTTTTCCGTTTCCTCATATTAAATTTTTTCGGCTAAGTCCCCCCCCCCCCCCCCCCCTCTCTCTCTCTCTCTCTCTCTCTCTCTCTCTCTCTCTCTCTCTCTGCCTGATTATATTTTTATGTTTGATGTTTTCTTGTCATATTCCTTGTTTTTAATATCTTCGGTAATAGTAAAAAAGAGCGACTTCGTTTTTGTTTTTTTTTAAGAATTTTTTCTAAAGTAATGCATGTTACCCTATTTCTAATACATACTTCTTCAAAACTAATCAATAGCAAGCAATCGTTTTCTCCCTTTTATTAAACGAAATTAGATTTCCAGATCGGTATTTAATCCGCCCGTGGTGGAAACCGCGCCGTTTCCGTGTCCCGTAAAATTGTTTCACGGCAGAGTGAGCAACGCAGTATCGATTTTTCACTTTCATTTTCCATAAAATTCGTGTTTTTCCATTTCTTAGTTACTTTTTACTCATACATGATATTATTTCGTGGATTCGCGGAATTCCGCTTTTTCTGTCATCATTTGGGTCATTCTCGAGATCGATGTAAAACTGAAAAGAAGCTGTTTTTTTTTTGGGGGGGGGGGGGGAGTTTCGGAAGAAAACTCTAGCCGGCTGGTTCAACAGAAAGAAAACTCTAGCCGCTTTCCGTCTGCGGACGGTATTTCATCTTTCAAAACTTTCGAAAACGGAAGTTAAACGGAGTGAAGATTTCCCCCATAATTCTAATTTATATTTCTCGCGATGTTTCTTCTACCCAGTATTGTTATTAAATTTCATTTTAATGCATAAATATTTGTATTTTAGCTTGAAAAACGGAGAGAAAATGTCCGGAAACGGAAGTCTGACGGAGCGAAGAATTCGCCGGCAATCGTAATCCCCGCTCGCGCGACGTTCCCTTTACCCTGTGTTGTTGTTGAATGTCAGTAATTTTATACTTTGGATGCAGTGATGTGCTCCAGTTTAATATTTACATAAATAAATTTCAGTGAATCCCACAACATGCACGTTTTAAGTTAACCAAATTCAGTGCCCTCTCAGAAATAATGAAGGCATTATTGAGTTGTTTTCCTGGCTCTGAAGTGGAAAATTCCTTTAGTATGATGGGTGATGTAGTTGATAAAGAATCTAGCAACATGAAAATTGAAACATTTTCACCTGTTCAAACCATGAAATATAAGCTACTGAATCGGGATAAGTCAGCCTTGAGAAATTTTTTAAGAAAAACTATTATTTGCATGATCCTGTAAATAGAGATTTATGCCAAAATATGAAATCATCATATTCAGAATATAAGAAAGAATTACAAGATAAGGAAGAAGATGTGAAAAGAAGATGAAAGGAGTTAAATATCTCTAATAACTTATGCAGCAAATTAAAATCAAATGAATTGGTTCAAGAGTAAGAAAACTGTAGCTGGCTAATTCATAAAAGAAGGTTAGAACAAATTGTTAGACAGAAACAACTTAAGAAAATTAAATTTAATTAGTTCTGAATTACTTTTATTATTTATCTACAAAATGTCTGTTTTCACGAGCATTTATAATATTTCTTCATTAATAATTTTGTGTCAAATCAAGAATGAACATTTATTCTTCATCAAACTTTGATTACGTATCAACAAATATGTCTGAAGTTTTTCAAACCTTCAAGATTTCATTTCCATACAACATTGTTATCTTATAAAGACGTTTGATTAATTTCCTCATTTGATTAAAGACATCGTTCTGTACTAAGGTGAGTGATTTTCTGTGCATATGACCTCATCAGCAATTTTCCCCTATACATTATATTGTACTATATATTTAATTTTCTTGAAACAAAATACATACATTAAATCTATTTAGTTGGCAGGCATGTGGCCAATACCTAAATGTCATGGTAGTATACATTAGAGAGTGAAATGCAAGATTCAACACTTTATCTCCCCCCCCCCCCACTCACCCAACCACACACACGCCAGCCGCGCGCACGCGTGGGAGTTCAGCTTTTTCTATCACTGCTCACTTTCATGCCTGTTAATGGGGAGTTGTGTTATGTACGGGAACTGGTAGATAGATATACCTTGAAGTCCATATGCAGTTCTGGCGATATGCTTTTATTTCGGGGAGAGAATAAAAATATTTTTAGAGAGCATAGTGCCCCTAATAAGCGTCTGTCAGCATTAGCTATAATGAATGCAGGAAAGAAAATGAAGTCTTCAAGTAACTTCTTTCAAAACGTGACTGAGACATTTGTTTTTCCCATGGAAAAAATAATGGATTCATAATAGACTGTGGGTGTAAATTCCGTGTTGCGAATTTATTTAATATTCACTTATTTAAATTGTATATTGTAAACCATTATTACAAGGGGCCTTGACTGCATAAGCGGCGGAACCCGATAATTTCGGGGGAGGGTTTTTTTCTGAGAGTTAAAACTATAAAAGCTAGAGAGAGAGAGAGAGAGAGAGAGAGAGAGAGAGAGAGAGAGAGAGAGAAACCCTAGGTTAGGTATGCATTATGCAAGTACTCTAACAAATCATCGTCCACCATTATCAATCCACTGCTGGATGAAGGTCCCTTCCATAACTTCTTATCTTGAGAATATCTCTTCCAAGTCACTCCGGCATTCTTTCGAATTTCATCAGCCCATCTCCTAGGTGGGCCTTTTCTGGCTTCTGGGTCATTTTTTTTTTTTTTTTTTTCAGGCTTCTGGCTCTTTTCCTACTCCTGGTCAAAATCCAATCTGATATCTCAGTTGTTTAATGCTGGTTAGTCAGTTCATATATCAATATATCCAGCCCATTGCCATTTGAGAATTCTTTAACGATCTTCTTTAAGGTGAAAAATACAAAGGTGAGCTAATTTTTTAACAGTATTTTTAATTTTCAAAGTTGTACGTAAAGCGTTTTCTAGAAAATTGCTAGATGGTGATGGTCTCCAGGAAATCTTCATTAAAAAAAGTTATATCATATGTGAACCAGAAAGTTTTAAGATGTTTCGTACGGAGACCCTACTCTAGTGAGGAGACTGGTGAAATTCTAGGGAGGGTCTGAATCTCTGTGCCTCCTACCTTCGGCCGCCCATGCTTGGCTGTCCTAATTATTACGTATGTGACATGGGGACAAAAGTTCGCAGGCTCGTTTTCCTTTCCTCTACGGGCAAGCAGCCAGCAGGTTGTTCCGGCGTTCAGATTTTTATCGTCAACTACAGCCTCATTGTCATAGTGAACATTCCTTGGGGGAAGGGAGGGGGTGGGTAAGTAGAAGAGGCTTAGCGATGCTAAGGCACTTTTTTGTGGTTAGTTGGGAAGAAAATTGGGGCAAAGAAATTTTTTATATTATCATGTAAAAAAAAAAAAAAAAAGAAACCCTAATTTACATGAAACCGTACTCGTAGCTTAACGGAACGTTCGTATTGCAAGGACGGGACTAAACTGGGATCACGCAGTAAGGCGGGATCCTAGTGTAAGGAGGAAAAGCAACACAGAAGAGTTAAATATGCATGTAGACAGATTGACAAGTGGCGGATGGGGCCGCCTGTGGCCTAGTGGGCAACGCTCGTGACTGCCACGGAAAGGACCTCAGGTTCGATCCCAGGCAGGTACGAACGCTCGATCCACTAAATATCCGACGTGCGTCGGATGGGCACGTTAAGCCGTCGGACCCCGGGTACTGGCCCCCCGGTAATAAATAAGGGCGTCTTCCTCCCCCATTCTACTTCGCTTCTGTGTCACTTTCCTATCGGGTACTCTAGCCCAAATCTCCTAGCTTCCTATTTCTAAGGGTTGTTTAAGACCTGGGGTCAGACACTCCCTTCCTAAAATCCTCTACATATGATCATGATAAGTGGCGGCTACTGTGGCGTAGGCTTCTCACCGTTAGTCTGGGTGGGCCTGGATTTAAGTCGAGGCATGGGTACTGTGCTTGTCTTTCCCGTTCCTTGGAGCCAGTGACCCTTAATTAGTATCGAACGGCTGCTTATAGCCCTTAGAGTTCCCCATTGTGGTCGCTAAATACCTTCCCTCGCCCCCTTCCGAAAAGGATGACAAGTATTATGGTTGAGAAGCGCATTTCATCTAAATTCGCGACCGGCTCCAACAAAGCAACCCCATGAGCCCCTTTTGTGATTCCTTATAAGTAACTCAGAAAGACGCTCCTGGTTCCGAGTGGTCAGATTCACTGGCTTCTAGCCAGTCACTCGAGATAGGTTTGAGGCATGGGCGAGTCCACCCGGAGCCAATGGCTCCAAATCAGGGAGCAGAGACTCTGTGACCTTAGATGATGGCAGTATTCCTTATGCTCGGGGAAAAAAAAAAGACAAACGCAAAAGGTATCCGTCATCCCCACGCCATAATCTTAAGAAGAACGACAAATAAGGTACATGTATTCAGTGTGACTGATTTATATTATTCACAATGAATATTTGGAAGCTTACAGAATGACAGAACAGTATTTAAAGGAAAACTTAATATTCTTATCATCTGACTCCCACGTAACTTTTATGGTTTATTTAAAATTGCTCCAATTAAGCAGTTTTAATAAAAGTAGATACAAAATAATTAGTAATAAAACTTGAATAAAATTATATACTCATGAAAACAAGAAATCATATTCTAAATGGCATTTAAAAATTAAGGGTCTTTTTCTGAGTTTGTTTCACTTAACCCGTTCACCGCGAAGGCATTTTTTTCGTAGAACTACATCACTGCTTCCACATCTTCATCGGATCATTGCCTCCTGCAGAAAAAGACCCTCTCACTCCCCAAATAAAACAATGAGGTTGTGCCGTGTTACTCCCTCTTTCCTCGCACAATCACGAGTTTCTGCTGAATGAATCTCTCTATTCTAAAAAAAAGTAGCTGCCGTTTTAGAAATTTCGTGACACTCGCGCTTTCCTAGCTCGCAGCGCAAAAGGTATTGAACAAAAAAATATGAAATTTACATCGTTTGGAGAGAATTGTTCTGTGAACACGCTGAAATAAACCGTTTTTCGATTCTGTCGATACTTCAAGAGCCATTGTATTTCAAAGTTAAGGTAAGCAAAAAAGTGCTATCAGTTCGCGTTCCGGATAACAGCAACAGACCCACAAAACTTTGTAGGCATGTAGAGCCATAGCCGAATTTTTGCACCTCGTCGCTCTTTTTTTAAATTTCGATTTAGTTTACGAGAAATTAAAATTTTTAAATTTCACAAAATTCTCTATCTCGCGATGGGATCCATTTTAAAAAACGGGTATATAACAAACTATAAAATCATAACGCATTGCAATTTTTACGGCATAAACTCACAACTATCATCCCTCTTTTAGAAAGAAAAAAAAAATTAAGAAAAAGTCATTTTCTGATTCTTAAGCATTTTTTAAGGACGGAAAGGAACGAACGGCGTACTCTGTCTACAGACAATGCTTCAGAGTTAACCACACATGCAAGTTCTGGTCCCGTGACCTGCTGCCATAGTGACGCAGGTATTTTTAGCATTCTCTTCTCATTGGGTGAAAGGTCAGGCTACATTCAAACTGGTAACGACGCAATGCTTAATGACGTAGCGACGCTTTTAAAGTTCGTATGCCGGTGGGAAACGCCGGCATACGTGAATAGTTATGTAAATATAGGCTTTCGCCTCGTATATGCAGTAAAAAGCAAAGAGGGAAAAATGCGAGTTTGCGCGTCCTTGAATTGTTCGACCACTTCTAAATGACCTAGAGATCTGAAAATTGACATGTGATCTTTGAGTAAATGTCATCCGTACACCTAGTAGAATAGTCCGGGGGAAAAAAAAATGGCGGCTTTGCAACATTGTCTGCTTGAACTTTTCGCGAATTGTTAGACCACTTCTAAATAACCTAGAAATCGAAAAATTGTCATGCTGGTAGATCTTGAAGTCCGGATACCTGCAAATGCACGAAAACAGCAACCCCCCCCCCCAAAAAAAAAAAAAAAAAAAAATAACACAGCGCTTTGGAACATTGCTTGAATTTTTCTACCACTTCGAAGTGGTAGATCAGACTTTTTACTAGGTATGGATCCATACCTAGTAAAAAGTCTGACAACCAAAAAATTCAAAAGGGTGGCTTAGCTTTACAGTTTTAAAATGCTGATAGGTTTAAAGATAATTTTGGCAGAATCATTGAAATGCTTTGAAATTTCAAATTTTGATTTAAAATTAAGGGACGCCAAAGCCTGCTCCATTTTACGCCAAACCGTATGCATAGACGGCGTCACGACGCTTTTCTAAATCGTAAAATAGTTATGGATTTTAAATTACTTTTCTTTTCCTTAATTACTCTTCCCATTCTTTAATTTTATGTTAAAAAAATGATTTTATAGGTTCACCGTTCGGAGACCGGGAATGATTGCTAGTATTTGTATAAAAAAACTTCCGGGTACATGTGGTAGAACATTTTTCTAGTATCATTTAAATAGCATTGATAGCGGAATGGGGTGCAGTGGCGTAGGAAGGCTTTTGGCTTACTGGGGGGGGGGGGGGGGATACAAATCCTTAATCCTTGAGGTGTAACCCCTTGAGCCTTACACCTTAAGGATTAAGCCATCTATGGGTGACCCTCCTCCGAATTTATTTTTGGGAGGGGGTATGTTATACTTTCTTTTCTTTTTTTTTTTTTTATCAGAATTTCATTCAAACGAATGAAAATTGTTTTCATATTATTATTAATAAAGTAAAACTGCAGTGAGATAAAAACTGCTCTCCATCCTCAAAGATAGTTCTGTTGAAGTATTATGAAGTTTATATTAAAAACTTTGAACGATACATAGGTTGATAATTTATATCAAAAACATATTGGTCTGGTACAAAGCTAAATGATGGTGGGGATATCGAGGGATTGGAGTTCAATGAGCGGCATATGAAATCCGCAATGCTCTCGTTGTATTGCTGTAGATCTTAAAACAGAAAATAATTAGTGCCGGAGCTCAGCGGGCGGCTCGACTAGACCCCTTGATTTTTTTTTTTTTTTAAGCGCAAAAAGTATTACATAATCAAATAGATCAAGTATGTTATCAAGCCATACCATATATTGTTTCAAGTTATTAACAGGAACTTTACACTTTAGTTGGTAGTTAAGGAATTTTGTTTTACGCGATTACTGGCGTGCTGTAAAATGAAAATCTGTTTGTGATTGCGAGCAAGGGCACAATAATTTACCATACACATTTTTTATCTTTTTAAGCGATGAAAAGGCGATGTCTCACTCATCGAATAATTGTTCGCATCGCTAATTCTCCGATCTCAATGCAAAACCTTTGATTTCTCCAAATTAAGAAAGATCACTTCGACTCGGCGCAATGAGTCATGAAACGTTTAATATTTAATATTTTTTCTGTGTCATCCATATTATTAATCAAGTTTATAAAAATCTTGACTTCGTAAACCATGTTCCACGAAATAAATTAAGCGTTTAGCCAACACAAGATGTGATACGAAAAAAACAAAAACAAAAAAAACAACGTTAGTACAGATCTAATAACAATAGACCGGCTTTATCTAATGCTCCAGAAAAAGAGAAAAACAAAATATTATACTTAATTACTGAATAATAAGTATATGTTAAAATATGTAGTTTCATTGTGTAAAAGCGCAAAGCTTCTGAAAGAAAGAATGTGGAGCGGGTTCATCACTGAGAGACAGTGGCGGCTCGTAGTAAGCTGAGATGGGGGGAGGGGGGCTGCATCTCAATTTTGTAGATATCACGATACCACTTCGAAAGTTAAGTTACTGCGCCTGTGCTGACGCTGTCCGTTTAATAATAATAACAATAATATATATATACTGATCGAAAGTGCGTTTTTTTACAAGAAATTAATATTTAGATTTTATATTTAGTGGTTGATGGGGAAAATGTAAAGGTACCGATACCTAAATTAGGCAACAGATATTAAGCGATGGCCACATTGTCACATTTATGAAGAAAATAATCGACCTATAAAACTTCGTCGGATACATTATTTCTTAAAAAGAAACTGATTAATCAGTGCACCCTTCCAGTTCTTACGCATGGAGCACAGACATGGACCTCAACTAAAATAGACAGACAGACGTTGCAGACAACTGAAAGAAGCATGTAGGGATGCATGTTTGATGTTACCTGGAATGATACAAATAGGAACTCGTGGATCGGGAAAATGACAAGAGTGGAAAACATGGTCAAAATTCATGAAATTGCAATGGGATGGACATATTGCTAGAAGAAAGAACCACCGACAGAGAGTTGAAATATTGAACTGGATAGCTAGGGAAAAAACATATCCAGAAGATGACAAGAGGGAGATGGGTACATGAAATTCGAAAGCATGAAAGAAACTGACTCAAGGCAGACTGTTGTGGAAGAAGAAACTTGGAGACTTTCATCCAGCAGTGGATTGATGGTGGTTGCAAATTATATATACATGCATATACTGTACGTTTATTTTTTATCTTTTCTCCTTTTACTCACACCGGTAGATACATAACCTTTTCTATGTTGTACTTGGTATGAGTCAAAAATATATATATTTTTTTTTGCTTAGGTCTCTTCTTAATAGACTGTACGTATATATATATATATAAGGACAAAAAAAATAATGTGTGTGCCAGTGGTAGCGGAGACACACTCAAGGTCATGTACGTGTTACGCGTTCTCAAGTGTCTCATTGTGACCCCTAGAAATATGACAATATATATTTTTTCTTCTGATACACTCCCTTTGAAACTTCGACTTGATACCGACCACTGCAACTTGGACGGCGATGAAAAACATTTTGTGGAATTTTGAAGGGTTTTCCAGAATTTCGCGACGAGTTGTTATTGCGATACTCACACACCGGCATTCTCTTTAATAAAAATGGATTGCAAACATATTCAGTCCAGTTTTAATTCTGAAGCCATCATGATAACAATTTAGTGTAGAAAAATTTGTTTTCCAAAATTTACCAACTTCGTAAATTTTCTAAACAATGATATCTGATTAAATGTTCTTTTCAAAGTAATTAAGTACACTACCTCAATTGAAATGCGCAGCTGATTTTTGGGAGGGAGGGGGATGCAGCAGAAAAATAAAATGTATCCAGTGGAGTGACTTCAATGATTTTTGGTGAATAAAAATTTACGTGAGTTTAAAAGCGAAAATTTCGCTGTGCTTGGTAAGTGAAGAAATCAATTTTGTGCAAGTATTCAGCTGCAGAAATTAGTATCTCTCTCTCTCCTTTTTTTTTTTTTTTTTTTCAATTTATCCAATACTGAACTCTATTTTTAATCGCAATTTGTTCACATGCCCATTTTGACCAGAAGAGAAAATATAAGTAAAACTTTTTTTGCAAAAGTCCCGGCATTCCGGCAACTGAGTATTTGTTATTAGATGGGAGCAACATTGTTGCTAGAATTATTACGTTGAATAAAAGCAGGAACAAACCAAAAATTGGAAGAGAAAAAAAAACCAGGTTGAGTAATACATTCAAACGTACTTTATTTAATACTTTATTTCAACATTCGTCATTATTTTTAATTCATTCCCCTATTTTATGTCTTATTCGGAAGCACAAGAACCGTATTAATCAAACAAAGCACACAGGCCCGGCGATGCATTCCCACCCAACGAAAGACTGCCTTCGCGAGCAACCCTGCTAGCGAGAGCTGCCATGAATGCAGTCCCCGCGGAGGTTTTATTCAAAGGAAACGAACTGATGTGGGAATAGGCAGAGTTTTCCACATGAGTTGGTTTCAATAGCCGTCAGGGCTGCAAGAAGCACAGTCCGTGACGTTCTTTCCGCTCCCAGTGGTGTTATGCAGGGAAAACTTCCAATTGAGTTCAGAAAACTGCAGTCGTGGCATTATGCTGGGAAAACTTACAGCGGTGTTCACAAAACTTCTCTTTCTTGGTACGGCATGAAAAAAAAACTGCTTTGGGTAGGGGGCTGCAGCCCCACAGCCCCATAGCAGGAGCCGCCCCTGCTGAGAGATGAAGTTAAAGCTTCTTTCACATGACAGAATTCTCCGTTTAGCAACTTATCCCCTCCCCCACACCTCCTCATATTCATAACATGAGAGTGTGTGTGTGTGTGTGTGTGAGAGAGAGAGAGAGAGAGAGAGAGAGAGAATAAACTTAACGTTAGCCTTGAGCACAAGCAAATATTTTCCTAAATTTTGATCTTCCTGTTCTTGGACAGATAGATATTTTACCTCCAGAAAAACCAACATTACTTTCAGTCACATTAGCATAATTAAAACATGCTTTCCTTTGGTTATTAAAAGTGAAAAAAATCCACAGCAGCTCTTTTCGCCATTATTAGGTAACGTCGAAGCGAACTCAAAACTCTCTTACGCCAACGTCGAAGCGAACTCAAAACTCAACAAGGGTTAGTCCACACTAGACGGAGGTCTTCTAAAAAGGTTGGTTAGTTAAGCTACGAACAAGACTGTATATACTTCTCTATATACTTCTTTCATTTATGACTTAGGTTTTCTTCTATACTGTAGGTATAGAAGAAAACCTAAGTCATAAATGAAAGAACGTTGAAGACAATGGGGCAATGACCAATCACCAATGAGTAGAGAAAGTTGCGTGAGTTCCCGAGGGACTTGGACACTGAAATGCAAAGGAGCTACGGCTCTTCTGTCGAAGTTGAGCCAAAGGTGAAGAAGAGTACCGATGAAAGAAATCGCAGTCCGGTCCGATTCCACCCGTCGTAATGTCAACGTTTTTCTTGTGCTCAAGCCGGCCTTCGTTTTCCTGCCGGAATATTTTTCTGGAGTTGCCCAGATGGTTGGCCAGTTTTTGGTGGACGAAAAGGCCTACGAGCTTTGGATTAAAAAAAAAAAAAAAAGAAGATAACCCGTGATATTTCTTAAAAAAAAAAAAAAAAAATCTGAGAAAAAGAAATAAGTATCATATATTTTAAAGTTCGCTCTTTGTGAAAAATTCGTTTGCGTTTGCTCTTATCTGGGGGTACAGTAGATATGAATGCACCTCTCCCAATAAAGGTACATTGTACCCCTGTATACCTCCCCCCCGTTCCTTCGCCACTGATAGTGTGTTTAGATGAGTGGGTGTATATGTGAATTGTTTCTTCTCCATAGCAAAGTTTTCTTTAAAAAAGACGCGCTTCCTAGAGCATTTCTGTTTAGTAAGTGCACACAGTAATGACAATTTTTAGACCAATGACGTCTGGGACTGACATTTAGAGTGGAGATGTTAGACTTCTGTGTGACCTAAAAATCAGTATTAGCTAACTGTATATAAAAGTCATTATTAGCTATGTATGTTGGACCCCCAATTCGGTTTGAGCATTGCCCAAAGAAAATATATTTTAAATCTCTTTCCACTTGAAAGGGATTTAAATACCCATTTATCATATGTTCAGAAATAAGTGTTACATTAGTATCAATAGATAGAAGAAATGATATTTCTCACGCAGCTGCAGGACCTTAAAATCGTGCAGAAATGAAAATATGTTAGTCCGAAAAAAGTGAAGGGGCGTTTAAAAGCTGCATTGTATGTACCAAATATGTAATTTTTTTATTTCTGAGAATGACCTGATATATCTTTAGTATATCTCTAGATAACAGTCAGAGGCTAAATCAAAACGTTTAAATACCTTTCAAATGTGTTTGCTTTAATTTGTAGTGGAAAAGCTAAGATTAATACGCATCGGTTTGAGCAAAAAATTTTGATATAGGAGTAAATATATAGATCTGAAAGAATCCCATAATAAACGTGGAAAATGCTGTAAACAAATCGGGTGATAAAAATCTCGTCTTTTTCACGGTCCGCACGTGAAAAGAATCCCATAATAAACGTGGAAAATGCTGTAAACAAATCAGGTGATAAAAATCTCTTCTTTTTCACGGCCCGCACGTGTTCCTTTCAGAAGGCGGGGGGGGGGGGGTGAATAATAGTTGGTTCGTTGCCAGTTTAGTGTTACCCCCCCCTCACACACACACCCATTCGTAGTTAACTGTTTTCTTTCGGAGTTACCTCTCTGTAAATATGCGTTGAACTGCTGCTATCGTGTGGAGTAAATTCAAGTAATTTTTGCACGCGCTATTGCAGGGTAACAATTGTGCCATCGTCTTGATTGTGTAGAAGTTGAGTTGCTGTTTGTATTTTTAGAATCGGCTATTCGTATTAGCGCTTTTGTTTAGCCTTCTGCATCTCGCTCACCTGACCTTGCTTACTTTACCTTCCCCTTTTCATTCCCCTTCTTTTCCGTTCTCGCTTCTTTTGTTCATTGGCAACACTGATGGAAATCGGATATGTCTAATTCCTGAAAACCAGTCAATGTGAAAAGTTAAACTGCCTGAGTTTTATTATTGTATCTGCCTGAATTTTATTATTGCTATTGCAGTTCTGATTCCATCTAATTTCCAAGGCAGAAGCTGGCGCGAAGGCAAGTGTTCCGTCGCACGCGCGCGCCCACAGGCAAATTGGATACTTAATACGACGTTTCCACACTTAGCGTATTTTTTTTTTCGGGGTGAGGGGGAGGGTGCCATATGTTAAATTTCATAAGAAGTGCAGTGTGCATTCCCCTGGGTAATGCACATTACTGAATTTATTTTAATATTGTAACACCATTAACAACTAATGATAAATTTGAATGCTGTAGACAGATTTCAGAAGCTTTGGTAGTCGGAGGCGCAGACTGCGGGCCACTCTTTCGAGTTGGGCCCAGATTCGGGTTTCAGTTTCAGATGAGGCATGAGCTTTGTTTGTATCCATCGTGAATGTTTTTCTTGCAGATTCGATGCCTCTGGAATGCCTCCAAAGTATTTGGATAATAAATGCAGTAGGAATGGGAGTTTCATTGCAAATCTATGTTGTTCTTCTCCAATGATCCCTTGCACTTCCATTTCAGAAACATCATCGCTGAACTCGTGTGAATGGAATACCCACAGTTCAACGATGTCGTCTAGAGAAACTTCTGGGTTAGATTGATTTGTGATGTTAATCACGGCATCTGTCACGTTTGCTACTGGATTCAGTAAAGGCCTTCAAATTCCTAAACAAATGGATAGCAGAATTTCTTGCAGCTTTGCTCGAGGTTGGATTCAGTGGTTTCATTGCAAACTTCTCTGATTATTTTCTGCTGTCCAGGACATGAAATTTTTCCAGAATTATGTGATTATTAGTCCTTATGCCAACTGCATCGGTCAGCCGTTTAGAAGTTTATTAGTGCGTAGTTTCAAAAGTTTTTCACATTCTTATTCATTCAAAGTTAATGAGCTTTGGCTTATTTGAAAACTTGCCATTATATCAATGAAGGAAGAAATATTCTTCATAATACATGGAAAATGGATAGAATATTTAAAGCAAACAGAATATAAATTCTGAATTTGCATGTACCACTTACTGGTCATTCATGTAACACCACTCAGAAAACTTGAATATTTCATCGCCCTGGAGCGAGAATCGAACCCAGCACCTCCCAATTTCCGTTCGAGTATGCTAATTAACCGTTACACCACCCAGGGCAGTGAAGTTCCAAGCAGCTAAGATTAAAAGCAAACTTAGCTTAGGAATCTGAACATCTTCAGATTTTCGCTAGTCGAAGCATCGTTGCTTCCTCATAGCTTTTTTGACCCAACTCCCATCCGGAAACGGATGTAGGTCGGAAATCACCACCGACTTACATCCGTAATTTTGTTAATTAAAAACATAATTTAAACTACAATGCAAAACAATTTCAATGTTGAAAAAAATTAATGTTTTCAGAGAATCTGTTTCATCAGCGGATGAAACAGATTCTTAGAAATTAATATTGCTTAGAAATTAAAATTATTAAGAAAACCATATAAGTTGTTGATTAAAATAATTATTTTCGGAATTAATTATAATTTGCGCTGGGGTTTCCATTCCATTAAAATATTTAAAAAAATACATTATTTTGTCAGTCAATTTTTTAAGAGATACAAGGGTTTATATGAATTATGAACTGACTTCTTCATTGATTAATTTAACGTCATAAGGTTTTTGAAATCTTAGTTTAGTAGACGAGTTTTGATATGCTTTTTCACTATTTTTTTTTTTTTTTTTTTTTTTTTGCAGAAAGAAAGATTTTAACCTAAGTAACATTGTCAGGACTTGAAATTCAAGATTTTGTATGGAGGGGAGTAGCGCTGGGTGATACATGATACATCGAAAAAAAACCGATATACTTCTAGCATCGATGTTAAGCTCTGAGAACATCGCAACCACGATGTTCCGTGAAGAATCGTACAAACACCGGGAATCGCCGATGCCGCCAGCGATGTGAGGTACGCAGGTGACAGTTTGTAACTTTGATTTTACATCGGCCAACCCGGTCGGCGTTAACCACATGCGGCGGCGAAATATCGGATGAACTCGTGATGTTTCGTTCAATACGTTACGTCACGAGGTTTCGGGGAGCTACGTTGAACACAAGGTTAATAGACAGTAAGGTTTGCTCATCCTGCCTCCCTCGCAGCGGAAGTGCCGGTCCCTCACTTGCCCCTTACGTAGTGACGTCAGTGTACCACACGACGCAGCCAGCAGGACCGATAGACTGTTAATACAATTGAAGCACTCGCGGGAGAAATGTCAACAACTTTTTGCTCATATACGCTCTGAATCTGAAAGCTTGCAACCAAGATGCAATGCAAAAGCCCATCTGTAATATAATCAGGAAAAACGGACATCCATGTGAATATTTTATTTAGAGTAAACCGAGAATGTGGAGAAACTTATTATGCATTTCTTTCATTTTTTTTTGTAAATCTGTTTAATGTAAATATCTAAATAGGATATTGACATGACACTAAGGAAAAGTGCAGGGACAGTGATTATACCTTCTAATTTATTTATATGCAACTCTAATACTGGCTTTAAATAAATTCAAAAGAAGAAAAAAAAACTTAAAAGATTATGCTGTCAGAACCTCCTGAAGAAATCCTTTTATGCAGAACAAGTAAAAGCTTGAGTAGCATTCCACTAACTTGCTTAATTAAAAAGTTGGAAATTAATTTCACTAAATGCTCTGTTATTATTTGTAACTAATCGCTGAACAGAAAAGTTAAAATCATGGATCTTTGCAATTTTTGTTTGTTTGTTTCTTTAGTCATATTTTATTCGCTAAATTTTGAGAACTTTAAGAATCGGGACATTATTTAACATAAAAAAATTCTTTCTTCACTTACCTTTGTCATGTTCCTTAGGTAACTGTTTTAACCAGTTTTCTCTTCTTGGGTTGGCAATATATTTTTTGCTGAGCGTTAATATGGCGCATACGGATCATAATTCGGGTTTTCATGAATAGTTTGATGGCAGGGTGCACATTTGGAGGGAACTGATGGGCAGAAGCTTCCACTGCGGTGTGAACAATTCTTTTAACTTTCCTTAAATTATTTTTCCCATGTAGTTTTAAAATTTTTTCTTCTAGTTGGATAACCATGCTCATCCACTCATTTGTTGGATGTTGCAAGCAGCCTCTGCTTATAACGCTAATCCAGTCACAAAGAATTCCTTTTTCTTGCACTAGGTCCAGAGGTGCATTTTTGTCCCCCAGCCCAGGACACGTTGTTTGGCATTTAAATGCAACATATCCAGCAAGGTATCGTAAAGCTTGGTACAATATGCTGTCACTAGAAGACTTATTTTCTAGGACATCTTGATTAACTCTGTGAGTTAAAAAATATTTTAGCTCATATTTTTCGCTTAGAATCTTGTGGACAGCCATTACGGATGTAATACTGACCAGAAGACCTTGCTGAAATGGTAGAGCGTTTTTTCTTCCAACAGCGCGCATCTGCGAAAAAGTGTTGTAAGCCTCATTCAGAAGTTGAAATTGCTGTTGATTGTTACCTAAAGCACATCGGAATGGTTTGTCTGAGAATGGTTGCCTTGAATTCATTGTATCAAAAAATCTGTCGACAAGAAGAATAAAATTTGCTGCTTCATCATCTTTGGGAAATAAATATTTGATGGCATTTCCAACACGCTCTGAAAGCAACTGTACAGCATAACGTACAATCTGCCTATTTGCTCCTTTAACACGTATGTGTGTTTCACTCATATTATACACTATTTTTAATTCCTTACTGTCCTTCTTTAATAGCTTTTCAAATAGGGAGCAATTTACACTATATTTCTTATTTTTATGCCACTGTCCAAAATATGGTTTCGCAATAACTTTACCATATGCGGAATGTCAGCAAATACATTTATATGTCTGTTTTTGTCAAAAGGATTTTCAAAGAACGGACTCTCAGGCGATATAGCCAATTCTTTCCATAATTCCTGGTTTAAAGCTCCCAGATCTGAAGTAAGAGCAAATACAGGAAACATGATATTTTCTACGGCACAAATTACTTTCATTAATATTTCTCTGAGACTGGAATCACTAACGTCAAAATAGTAAAATACTGGTTGTTTCCATGGATTAACAAGTCCTCTTGCCATGAATACCAGTACGTACCTACACGGTCCCATAACTTCATCTGTTTCAATATTATAGCACATTTTGCTGGAAACTTTAATTTCATCTATAGAAATTACACATGTTCTTTCGGCTTCAGTCATTTGCATTCCTTGGCTCTGCATCAGTTTTAAAGTTGTATCTTGAATTCCAGGTGAACATTTAATTGTAGCTACCCATCGGCGCAACGTTGACAAAGCAGGAAGCGGAATATTAACTTTATTTCTCAAGTAGTGATATGCTCTCCTGGAAACAGTTCTTAATGCTATTGCAGCTGCAATATCAGTAGAATTCTAAACAATCCGTTTTTGGCCTAACAAAACCCTTATCTGTCCTGGAGTAAACCCTGTAGAAAGCAAATTTTTTATGCACATTTCTCTGTCTTTTTTCTCATCTTTCCGTAACCTTCGCAATTCTAATAATTCTTTTTGCGTTTGATTCTGTTTTACTTTGAAAACTTTTACACGTAAAGTTAGACTATGGTTTGAAGAGCTCAAAGATAATATTTGTTTTTTCAGCTTTTCATTTTCCTTCATCAAAATATAATTTTCCTTCAATAGAATTTCATTTTCTGTTTTCAGGTCTTTCATACATTCAATTTCAGTATTTTCATCATCGGCACTCCACATGTCTTCCAAAATTTCCTTTGCATTATCAGAGTTTATCAAATCGCCAACAAGATCAGTTCGTTTCCTTTTCTCCTGTCTGTTCTTTCTCTCTGAATTAGAATTTACATTAAAGTTTCCCGGGAGGTTTAAACTTGGTACAGCTGTGTCCTTTAGCATTTTGCGGATAGGCAAACCTATAAGTTCATTCCTTAAATCATGTTCGTAGTCTTCCTCAGGAAAATGTTCCGAACAAATAGCTGAATTCATTTCGTTGAAACTGTCAGCTCATTTGCATCTCAATTTCCATGTTTTACGCAAAACTTCATTTTTTGGAAACCTATGGTAATGAATGCCATTCCTTCTGGTTTTCGAATAATAATTTTGGCACGTTGCTATTGCGCACGAACCAGGCATGTTCAGTGTTTAACGTATAACCAAGGAAAAGAAAACTTGTTTGCTACAAATACCTAGCTTCAAATTCTCGGAAATGAGACAATGTAGCTTTCAGACCCTGAACCAGAAAAACGGGAGCAAGCATCTTTAGGCGGTTGGAGTGTGGAGATCTCCGGGACTGTGACGTCACGAAGGCAACCCCTGAGACAGTGCTCAGCGGAAGTGTCGGATAAGCATAACCTTGGAGTCTACTAACCTTGCGTTGAACACAGGGCTATAGAAGAGAAGGGCTGGTCCTTAGAGCCGGCTGCCCTGAAGACGCGAGCTGGAGATGATGACATAGTCCTGCTGTAGCAGCGATTTGGTAGTGGGGTTCTCAGAAGCCACTGCTCCACGGGAAATCCGAAATAATCAGTTTAAAAGTCAAGGAAAAGCTACATACTGTAAAGCACTACAGTAAAGGGAATGAAAATGAACTAAACTATCATCACTGTAGTTAAAAAAAAAAACATTATTTAAACTTTAAACATATGTTTTTAACATTACAGTATTGGGCATATAAACACATCATTGTGTATTACACAAAAGGCTCAGCGACTAATTAACAGTTGATTATTTATAAAACACAGCATTGGAAATTTTTTCCGAACACTGTTTTTGCCGGTAACAAAAATCAAAATGCAGTTGTACAAATGATAATACTTGTTTTCCTCTTGTGCCTTGTTTTCTGTGTGTCACCTATTAAATACATATATATCTAGGGAAAATTTATGCCATTCTAAAGCGCTGATCATAGAATTTAAGTTTTATGTTTTTATATTTTCTTCAATTCTGTAATCCCATTGTAGAAGATATATCTTATTACTCCAAAAATGTTTCTAATTGTATTCTGTAATATTTTTTTCGTTCTAAGACCACAATTTTTGAATTAAGTTTATATATTAGGAGCTTTGAACTAACAAAAATCAGCTTGCATTTCATTTCACTTCATTTATTTCGTTATGGAGTTACATTTGACTATGTTACATTTCAAAATTAATTTTATAACATATAGTATTAAGAAAAACAACATATATAATGTGCATACTTATGAGCAACAAGTATTGAAGACTCGTGCGACATTAATCACTGAAGCGATGAAAGATTTCCGTCTTTAGCATCATTTAATTTAATTTAACTAAATCGTGCTAAAGACAGAAATATTTCATCGCTTCAGTGCATACTTATGTACAGGATAACCACAGAACAGGAAATTGAGTAAAAGGCTATATACAGTATATATAATGCCTGAGTGAATCACACTTCCCCTAAAGTACGTAGTCAAGTCAAACGTCCTGCACATATAATATTTAGTCATATCTGGTCTGATTAATAAATTTTACCGTAGAATTTATACTTTAATTTGTTAGCAAATATTTTTTTAGTTGCTTTCGAAAATAATTATAATTATTAATATGTGTTAATTGACAAGGTAGGTTATTCCATAACATCAATCCCTGGTAATCAATAAATCTTTTTGGATTAAAGTGTTAGGCATTGGTAACAAAGATGCATTTCTATCTCTTGTTTACTAGTCGTGACCTACAGTGTTCAGTTGAATTAAATGTTGATACCTATTCTCTTTGAATAAAGCTCATGTTGAGAAATGGCTTCCTAGTTTAATTGAATTAATAATCTAAAGCAACTTTTATGGGAATTTTACTAGGACATTTTTTCATTAATAGCAAATTTTCGGAGAAAACTCTTCTCCTTCTTCAGGCTGTCTTGTTGTTGTCACTTTTTACTTGTCACTATCACGGTTAAGGTTTACCTTGACGGTTACGGTTAACCTTGACGGTTTAGGTTATTTTTCAACAAATCCTGCCAGATGTTAGGCAGGGAAAATCCTTTGCAGTCATTGATGATGGAATTTTGATTTTTCTCAATCTCTATTCCTTCTTTCAGTTTTCTTTTTTGGAAATTGCTTTGGAAACTGATTACTTTAAGGGAATTCCAATCCATGCTGTGCCCAGTTTCTCTAACATGCCTATCTAATCCTGTCTTGTTGGAGCAATTTTTTATAGCTGCTTTATGCTCAGCTATACGAGTTTCTAGTTTGCCTCCTGTTTCACCTATGTAAGATAGTCCACAACTACAATTTACTTCATAAACTACTCCTTGCATTTTTAAAATATCTTCTTCTCTTTGAACTATTTTAGGGAAAAAATTTTTAACTTTGTTCTCTAAACTTGGAGCTAGCCTAATATTGTATTTCTTACTAATTCTCTTTAAAGACTCAAATAAACCTTTGTGATAAGAAATTTTTCTAGTGAATTTTACTTGTTGCTTTTGTGGGTTCTTCCTACCATTAAAATTCAGAAGCTTCTCAATTTCTTCTTTAGGATAGTTATTCTCTGCAAGTATGACTTTAAGCTCTTCTTTATGGGCTTCTTTTTTATCTGCAGTAGAAACTATTTTATTAATTTTTCTAAAAACTGACTTGCTACATTTTTCTTAATAGAAACTGGATGATAGGAATTGAAATCCAGTAGTCTTTTAGTATTCATTGGTTTTTTATACCAACTAGTGAGGAATTTTTCATCTTCATAATAGATAGTAATATCTAAGAGGTTTATTCTTCTTTCTTTTTGAAGTTCAATAGTGAACTTAAGGGAATCATCTAATTCATTGAATGGGTCTAGAATTCTTTCTGGAACAATTTCTGAGCTATCTATAATAAATAAGATGTCATCCATGTATCTGCTACATAAGCAGAAGTATGTGGGTTGTACTAGTATCTTTTTTTTCTAGTTTTCCCACATAATAGTTAGCTAAGAGTGGGGAGAGTGGGGAGCTCATAGCTAGCCCCGATTTTTGAATGAAAAAAGTTTTCCCAAATTGAAAGTAGTTGTTCTGCAAAGAGAAAGTAAGCATTTCAAAAATTCCTACTAATATGTTTTTTTCCTTGTTGTGAAAAACTATTAGGTCTGCCAAGTCTTCCGCTATAAAGTATATAAGTTGATCTATATTAATGTGAGTATACATAGACACTATATCTAAACTACCCATAATAGGAGAATCTAATTTAGGAAGAAGTTCTAGTTTTTCTTTTAGCTGCATTGAGTTTTTAATCAAGTTAGGTGGCTCTTTTAAAAGCTTCTGAAGGTGTGACTTTAAAAAATAGTTTAGATTTGAAAGAATAGAGTTTTTTGAGTCTATTATTGGTCTAATTGGTTGGTGCTCTTTATGCAGTTTGACTATTCCATATATTTGAGGTAATCTGAACTGTAATTTTGAGAATTGTTTATAGTTTTCTGGAAGCTGGTTTTTCTTTTTTGAAGTGAAATAAGCTTAGAGACTTTTTAATCAAATCTGGTAGTGGGTTTTCTTTTACTTCTTCATACATAGGTTTTTTTGTTCTTCTTCCATCTTTTCTAGATAATCTTTCTTATCCATAATAGTAATCAACTTACTTTTGTCTGTTTTCACAGCAACTACACTTTCAATTTTTCTGAAATCTTTAAGAGCTTTTAATTGACTATTATCAAATTTTTTGAGGTTTCCTTACTTGCTTCTGGAATTTTGTAAGGCTATTGTAGTAATCTTTTCTGAGGAGGTCTGCTTTAATTTGGTCCTCTTTTTCTAAAGTGCTGCAGATGCTTTCCAATTCAATTACCAATTTTTCTGGATTTATTTTTTCTTTGGACAGATTGAAATTACTTCCTTTATTTATCACTTGTAATAATTCTTGGCTAACTCCAGTAGCAGTGTTGTCCAGTGTAACCGTCAAGGTAAACCGTAACCGTGATAGTGAGAAGTAAAAAGTGACAACAACAACAAGACAGCCTGAAGAAGGAGAAGAGTTTTCTCCGAAAATTTGCTATTAATGAAAAAATTTCCTAGTAAAATTCCCATAAAAGTTGCTTTAGATTATTAATTCAATTAAACTAGGAAGCCATTTCTCAACATGAGCTTTATTCAAAGAATTAGAACAGAGTATGGGTCAGATACTTGGCAAACAATCAAGAAAGTTCAACATGCTACATTGAAGATGGAAAGATCCATAGCTCAAATCAAGTTCCTGAAAAATTGCAAGGTAATTAACTTTATTCCAAATTCATTTAGACTTAAAAAACCATTTAAAGATTTACTTTCAGCCAACTTCGTAAGAAAAATAGAGCAAAAAACGTTAAAAAGAAGTATTGAAGCAAAATATAAAAATGTTGCTTATTATAAAAAAGTAAAAGTAGAAAATGAAAAGAAAATTTCTGGAATCTTAAGGGATACAGTAAAAGCAGAATTGGATGACTGACTAAAAATTGGAGTAGGAAACAAAAATAAGAAATTTGTTAAAAAGCTGAACCTTAAAAAGAAGAGAAATTTTTGAAGAAAAACTATTCCAGTGTAAAAGCAAAAAAAACTGCAGTTCTTAGTCATGTAAAGGACAACACTGCTACTTGAGTTAGCCAAGAATTATTACAAGTGATAAATAAAGGAAGTAATTTCAATCTGTCCAAAGAAAAAATAAATCCAGAAAAATTGGTAATTGAATTGGAAAGCATCTGCAGCACTTTAGAAAAAGAGGACCAAATTAAAGCAGACCTCCTCAGAAAAGATTACTACAATAGCCTTACAAAATTCCAGAAGCAAGTAAGGAAACCTCAAAAAAAATTTGATAATAGTCAATTAAAAGCTCTTAAAGCTTTCAGAAAAAATGAAAGTGTAGTTGCTGTGAAAACAGACAAAAGTAAGTTGATTACTATTATGGATAAGAAAGATTATCTAGAAAAGATGGAAGAAGAACTAAAAAAACCTATGTATGAAGAAGTAAAAGAAAACCCACTACCAGATTTGATTAAAAAAGTCTCTAAGCTTATTTCACTTCAAAAAAAGAAAAACCAGCTTCCAGAAAACTATAAACAATTCTCAAAATTACAGTTCAGATTACCTCAAATATATGGAATAGTCAAACTGCATAAAGAACACCAACCAATTAGACCAATAATAGACTCAAAAAACTCTATTCTTTCAAATCTAAACTATTTTTTAAAGTCACACCTTCAGAATCTTTTAAAAGAGCCACCTAACTTGATTAAAAACTCAATGCAGCTAAAAGAAAAACTAGAACTTCTTCCTAAATTAGATTCTCCTATTATGGGTAGTTTAGATATAGTGTCTATGTATACTCACATTAATATAGATCAACTTATAGACTTTATAGCGGAAGACTTGGCAGACCTAATAGTTTTTCACAACAAGGAAAAAAACATATTAGTAGGAATTTTTGAAATGCTTACTTTCTCTTTGCAGAACAACTACTTTCAATTTGGGAAAACTTTTTTCATTCAAAAATCGGGGCTAGCTATGGGCTCCCCACTCTCCCCACTCTTAGCTAACTATTATGTGGGAAAACTAGAAAAAAAGATACTAGTACAACCCACGTACTTCTGCTTATATAGCAGATACATGGATGACATCTTATTTATTATAGATAGCTCAGAAATTGTTCCAGAAAGAATTTTAGACTCATTCAATGAATTAGATGATTCCCTTAAGTTCACTATTGAACTTCAAAAAGAAAGAAGAATAAACCTCTTAGATATTACTATCTATTATGAAGATGAAAAATTCCTCACTAGTTGGTATAAAAAACCAATGAATACTAAAAGACTACTGGATTTCAATTCCTATCATCCAGTTTCTATTAAGAAAAATGTAGCAAGTCAGTTTTTAGAAAAAATTAATAAAATAGTTTCTACTGCAGATAAAAAAGAAGCCCATAAAGAAGAGCTTAAAGTCATACTTGCAGAGAATAATATCCTAAAGAAGAAATTGAGAAGCTTCTGAATTTTAATGGTAGGAAGAACCCACAAAAGCAACAAGTAAAATTCACTAGAAAAATTTCTTATCACAAAGGTTTATTTGAGTCTTTAAAGAGAATTAGTAAGAAATACAATATTAGGCTAGCTCCAAGTTTAGAGAACAAAGTTAAAAATTTTTTCCCTAAAATAGTTCAAAGAGAAGAAGATATTTTAAAAGTGCAAGGAGTAGTTTATGAAGTAAATTGTAGTTTTGGACTATCTTACATAGGTGAAACAGGTCGCAGACTAGAAACTCGTATAGCTGAGCATAAAGCAGCTATAAAAAATTGCTCCAACAAGACTGGATTAGATAGGCATGTTAGAGAAACTGGGCACAGCATGGATTGGAATTCCCTTAAAGTAATCAGTTTCCAAAGCAATTTCCAAAAAGAAAACTGAAAGAAGGAATAGAGATTGAGAAAAATCAAAATTCCATCATCAATGACTGCAAAGGATTTTCCCTGCCTAACATCTGGCAGGATTTGTTGAAAAATAACCTAAACCGTCAAGGTTAACCGTAACCGTCAAGGTAAACCGTAACCGTGATAGTGACAAGTAAAAAGTGACAACAACAAGACAGCCTGAAGAAGGAGAAGAGTTTTCTCCGAAAATTTGCTATTAATGAAAAAATTTCCTAGTAAAATTCCCATAAAAGTTGCTTTAGATTATTAACCTATTCTCTTTTATTCTTTTATGCATGAATCCTAATAATCGAAATTTCCATAATTTCTCAATATCTAAAAATCCATACGAATTTATCCGTAGCCACATATTCAAGTTAATTCCCCCTAAAATTATTTAAAATTCTGACCATCATGTTTTGTAATGATTGTAATTTATATAAATTAGTCTTAGTTGTTTGCCCCCATACTAATAAACAATAAGTCAAACATAAATAAATCAGACTGTAGTACAACATTTTTTATGTTTTAATTGTTAAATTATTTGAAATTCTCGTAATTAAACCCAATACCCCAGAAATTTTGTTTGTAATATTTTGAACAGTAAGTTAAAATATCTGGTCATTTGTATTTTTTTTTGGAGCTAACCTCTTAATCTCAGAGAACAGCTTAGTGATATGTATGTATGTATGAATATCTTTGTTTACTTGATGGTTAATTATGCAGATCAGGACACATTGTGCCATTTTACAAATATCGTAAAAATTTTACATGTAAATTCCTTCTGAACCAAAAGTGAAAAACTTTTAGTTACATTTACAGCTTGATTTGGGAAGCATCCTTTGTTCGCTAAAAATCAGGTATAGGTTTTCTACCCAGTATTTGAACGTATCCATTTTTGTGTTTTCTGCTGGGCCTTTCTTTGTGATACTAGTACTGCATTTCTGTTTAAAGAGCAAATTCTGATAAACGTTCGCAATCTACAAAATAAGCGAATTGCGTCTTTGTTTACTTAAGGGTTTTCCAGTTCGCGGACTACACCTTTTCCTTTTGGAAAAGTGATGCCATGAAATGAATAAAAATGTTTTTCAAATTTTTGTACCGTATTCATCCATGAGCAGGACCGTAGGGCAAGTCCACCTGAAGACAGTCATTTATTCCAATCGGATTGAATAGGTAAACTATTACGGTAAGTCCATCTGAAGACAGTAATTTAATCCAATCGGATTGACTAGGTAAACTATTTATGTACATGCATACAATAGATACATACACTCTTAAACATTCACGCGATCTATTTGTATCTCACTCTCTCTCTCTCTCTCTGTATTACAGTATATACACAAAAAATACTTGTATATTGCAAACGATAAAATAATCTAGTACGATGAAACATAACACGTTAGAAAACTGCTCGCAACGACAGCCCCAAGCACGGGAGGGAGAGCTCCAAGCAGCACGGTGACATCACAAATGGTCCCCCAACCTCTTCCCCGAGGACCGTGTCGGCATTCGCTTTCTCAAAGCGATGAACCAGTCCTTCTCTCTTTTAAAGCCCTGCGTTGAACAGATCGGCAAAACGGCAGAACATTGAATGATCTCATGATGTTTCGTTCAAGACAGTAAATCTCGAGGTTTCTCACTCGAACGAAACGGAAATTAGTCCGAATTACCGATTGCTTGAGTACACTGTCCGGCATATGAGGGAGGGCAACATGGGGTATCTCGCAATTTTTGCTTTACGGAGCGAGCGCACGTGAATAACTGATGTCACATGTCAGCGATTTACAGCCAATTTCGTTCATCGTCGCGAAAAGAGAATAGTGTTATTGCTGAAATATTGCGACATCATTGTTAATTATTTTGGCAACCTCTAAATTATTGTAAAAGTTACCACAAACATAAGTACCAATTCTGCATTTTATTATAAAAAAATACCTGTAATATATAAAAATTAATCATCATAAGCAACCTGGAAAACAACTTCAGCAATTTTATTTTATCAAGGACTTCTCAACTTAATTGAAAAGAAAGAAAAAAAAAACATTTTTAAGCAAATAATGTGCGAAGGAGGCAGGACAAAAGACCCTATTTGGGAACCTTTTGATGAAGTATCTATCAGTGGAAAAACTGTTGCAAAGTGCAAAAGATGTGGACATGTACTTTCATCCTGGCTGCTTTATTACTCTATACATGTTTCTAAGAACTGTGTGAAAAAGGCTTTAAGTGAATGTGTGGAAGTACTTTCTTTATCCATACCAAGGACAAGGGTTACCTTAATAATACAGAGACAGAGTGTGGGGAAGAAGTTGATGAGCCAAGTCCAAAGAAACTACGTTGAGGAGGCAGTATCAACAAGTTTGTCTCAAAAACATTAGTTTGTGATAAAATAAAAATCGATTTGATGGTTGCTAAACTAATCTTTGCCTGCAATATTCCATTTTCTGTCATGGAAAGTCAAGCATTTAAAAACTTAATTAATATCTTGAGGCCAGGCTATAAATTACATTCACGTAAAGAACTGGCAGATGGCCTTTTAAATGCTGTTTATAATGAAATGAAACAATCACTTAAAGAAAATTTGAAAGGAAAAGAAGGAACTCTTGTGATTGATGGATGGTGTAACATTCATAATGAACCGATAAAAGCTTCATGTATTCAGGTTTGTGGAACATCATATATTATGGATGTAGAAGCTACAGCTGCAACAAAAAAGACAGCAGAATTCATGATTGAGAAATGCAATAAGGTCATTTTGACTGTTAAAACCAAGTATGACTATGAAATTAAAAGCATCATTACCAATAATGCTGACAACATGGAAAAAATTAGATGTGAACTTCAAAAGAAGGTGAAAATTCTACATTGATATCATATGGATGTGGAGCTCACTAGTTGAACCTTCTAGGTGAAGACATAACACCTAGTAATGTGCTCAACCATGTAGTGGAGGTGCATAAGTATTACTGAAATCATCATGCTCCTGGATCATGGCTCCAAGAATGTAGTGGTCAAGTTTCTTCTCGGTTACCGGGAAAAACTAGGCGGAACAGCCAGTTGACTTGTCTAGAAACTTTTGTGTGAAACCACAGCTCATACATAAATATAGTGAACAAACATTCTGAAAAAATGGATAAAAACATTGTAACTCGTATACATGATTTTAATCTTTATCAGCAAGTAAAGGCTCTGATTAAACAATTGAAACCTGTATCAAGTGCCTTTGATATTCTTCTTTTGTGTGATTCAACATTAGCAGATGCTTGTCATACATGGTGTAATCTATTGAAAAATGATAATTCGAAGCCATATTTTTCTACAGTAAAAAACGGTTTGCTCAAGCAATTCTGCCATATCATTTTATTGCATATTTGCTGCACCTTAAATATAGAGGTGGACACCTAAATTTTGCACAAAAGGAAGATGCAAAAGCATGGTTGTGAAAAACTAATCCTGACTATATATTATGCACCATTAACTTTGAGCTTAGGTAAAGCCTTTTCCCCTAGTACATATTTTACAGAACAAGTGATAATAGCAGTCAATGCTCATAAATGGTGGAGAAGCGTGATAAGATCATGCAAAATTTCTAAAGACTTTTGTATGTTAATCGCTCACCTTCAAACATGTCCATCAAGTAGCACTGCAGTAGAAAGAATATTTTCAAATTTTTCATTTGTGCACTAGCCTATTCCGGAGTTTGCACTCCAAAATCCAGAATAGACTTTCAACAGAAAATGTTTCAAAACTTGTTTTTTCTTATGCAATGCTGGAACAACAAAAATTTTGCTTTAATATAGGAGATATTGCTGGATTAAATGATGAAAATGATTACTGAAGTATGAAATGTGCCTTTGTATCTTTGAAATGAAATTTTAATTTAAAAAATATGTTTCATTTATTTCAATTGTATAATTTTTTAGATTTATATTTCTTATTTGTGCATGGTCTTGTAAGATTTGTTAGTTCGTCTTCATCAAATTGGATATAAATTTTTTATGTTTTGAAATATTGTTAATAATTAATTTCTCAGCATAAACGTGAGCAGTTTGTGAATAGCTTCTGATTTTGATTATTGTTTTGAATGAGGGAACGATTTTCATCCCTATGAATTGGGTAAACAAAATTATACCTTTATAAGCACATAATTTGCATTTTGTACTCATATTTCCTTAAACCAGTTTCAAAGTGATAAAAATGTATTTTATGTGGAATTAACTTTTTTATGGGTCTTAAGAGGTTATCATTCAAAAAAATTTGGTGGTTAAATTTTCAAACTAGAAGAAGGGATCAAAATAGCAAGAAGAAAAAGTACCACAATTAACGATAATTGCGGTTGGACTCTTCCAACTGAGTGGCAGCAACTACTCCAGTGACATAGTCCTGATGATGAACTAGGCTTTAAATTCGAAATTTTGACTATCAAATTTTTTGAGTAATAACCTCTATAAGACCCGTAAAAAAGTTAATTCCACAGTACACTATGAATAGAGATGCCATAAATTCATTTACAACTAGGATGTATTTTATGTCAAAAAGTAATACTTAACCCTTAAATCAAAGTTTAAAAATTCAAAACGATTTCTTTTTTCTTTAAAATCATTTGTAGAAAACAAAAATAATTATATAAAAATTCAAAACTATTTTTTTCCTTTAAAATCATTTGTAGAAAACAAAAATAAATTATATGTCCCGTAAATAAACACAGTAAATCCCTATTTTTGCCACTTTGGCAAAAACCTATTTTTGCTGGGATGGTTTTTTCTCATTTTTACCGTGGTTTTTTCCACCTTTGGCAAAAACTTGCCAACCCTGTTTGCAACAATGCCAATGCTCCCCAAATCCTGGCAAGTTATGTCTTATGTGGCGCGTAAAAATTCAAATGGAAAACCCAACTTGCACCTTGTGATTTGGTTGTCCAAAAATATAAAGAAAAATGGTGGTCCAAATATTGAAAAAGAATTTGCTGGGAAGCCTTTTTTAAGTATGTAATGCATTCATTCACACTTCAGAGTATTCTCCAACAGGAGTATCTCCAAGAGGTTCATAATTAGCATAGACATCTACAACATTTTATACATGTTGAAGAGGAGTACTATGAAAGACAGTAAAAAATTTGTTGAGGTTAGTGCAATAGTTTTTGTTGTGCAGATGCATGTCAAGAACTTTGTGCATGTCCCTGATATTGAAGGATTTTCTGGTCTGTTTACTCATTGGCTGAAGTTATGAAACAATTGCATTTTCTTTGAGTGCATGATTCTACTTTGGGAAACGAACCAAAACAAAATTATGTGACTGCTCTCACTGGATTGCAGCTATGTTGAGAAAGAGCTAAAAAGGATTGAGGGTCATTACCTATACAAACAATAACCGAGATATATAAGCTGTACTAGTATACAATGATGTGCTAAAATAAATGAATACAGTTGAATCATTTTTTAATAGGAGCACCTAGGAAATCACTATATCCTAATGAAAATGGTGTTCTTTCTTCTTTGGAGGAATGATGCACTTTCATTACTGAGTGTGGTATATAACAGCAGCATGTGTAAATAGACAAATGACCCTTTTGTTTGTTTGTTTGTTTTGGAGTTGAACAACCCTGAGGGCTTAATAGCCCTTAGTGTTGGCAAGAAGTTGCCCTTAATTTGGAGCCACTGGTTCCAGGAAGGGGTGCGAGCCAATGCTGTAAGACAAACACACCACGAATGCCTCATCTGGAGCTCAAACTCTGTCTCATTCAGACAAATGATCAGAAGTAAGTACTAAGACTGCTGAGGTGGCCAAATGTGACCTTGTGAGGATAGGAAAACAATTGCACATGGACGTTTGGTTTGCCTTTCTTGGATAGCGTGTTATAGAGTGAACACAATAAGTTTCATTACTGTGCTGAACATAGAACAAAGTTGGGTCTTCTCTCTGAGCTAAGACATAGTAACTATAAAACAGTTCAAACACACAGTTATAAAACAATTTCATATAAAAAAATATATATATATGCCTAATAAAAATGACATAAGCTGAAATCAAGAATGTTACACCAGACAATGCATTAACTATTCAAGGAATAGGAGACATTCTTTGGAATGATGTTAAACAAAGTTTTATGTTCATCAATTATTTCATGCTTTGTTATAATGAAAGTTCAGAAAAGTTTCTCTCATCCAATGACTGCAACTCTCGATTCTTAATTGCATTAATCTAGAAAATAAATTTAGTGTATCAAATTAATATGGTGAAACAGGTTTGGCAACCTCCTGTAAACTGAGTTTCAAACCAAACTTGAAAAGGATTAGAGTAATCAGTCAAAAGCTTTCTTGATTTTCACATAACATAAGCATGTTTGTTATTGTTGTTTTTGACTCGATGATAAAGTCAAAGACACCTGAACCATTTTTAGGGCAAATTTAACGCGCTTAAAGAATTTTAAATTTGTAAGTAAAAGAACATGTGAATACACATATACTCACCCTACATTCATTGTAGGCAGGGCTTGAAATGAAAATTTTGAAGTGCTGGTATGCCCATATTTAGTTGAAAATCACCCCCAAGAAAATACCTTCCCCAGAAAATGTAAAAAACTGAATAAGTAAAAAAAAATCCCTGAGGAAAAGCTCCTTTGTGTGAAAATGTAATTGACAATTCTGTAGAATACTATTGCACCATAAGTCAGAAATGATGGTAGTCGATTTCAGTTGGTTGGTTTGTGGATCCAGTGGGCTCTAGTTATGCTGCACCGAGGACTGATGTTAGACTTGTTTATAATGAGGAGTCTATACCCTGGAACCAACGGATTAATGAGACTTCCAACCCTCAACTAATCATTAGTGATTCAGTTGGACTTGGTTCCAGAATTTTTATGGTCCTGAGCCAAGAGGACAGCATCCTTCCAATAGGGTTTTTTCATGAAGTAGAAAGTCAGGCAGTTAGAATCTTTGCAATCAGAATTAATATTCAGTTTTAAATTAATAGCAATCTCACCAAAAGTCCAAAGTGGAAAAAGTTTATACTTATTGCTGAACTAAAATTTGCATTTAATGTTTAAACACAAATAGTTTAAACTTTAATCAATTACTTCCAATTCTTCATTCTATGATGAAGTTTTTCAAATTGAATATATTGAATTAATTGTATAATAAAAATTACAGACACCTTTAGTGGGATGATCTAGGGTTTGGGAAAGATGTGATCATGCACTAAAGGTAGCTTCATTTCCATCCTTTGAAAGACTCAACTTATAACTCATGTGTACACCACTCCCCTACCCTTTATGGTTCCCACACAACTATTTCTCAAGGGCACGAGGCACATAAAGTCTCTGTGTTTAAGAATGTGCTCTAGTAAGTCCCGGGAAAAAAATCGTTTCTGCAATTCCCACTACTAAAATTGGTGCAGATATGTAAATTTCATGTAAAAAAAAGTGCTGGTATGCCATACCAGCATATACCAACCCATTTCAAACACTGATTGTAGGAACAGCATTATTTTTATTGTTATTCCTACAATGAATGTAAAGTGAGTATATGTATTCAAACGTTCTTTTACTTACAAATTTAAAATAAAAGCATGTTGTTCATTTTAATGTATGATACAACACTATTTCATTTGGCCTATAATTGTTTCCTAAACATTCCTGTTTGAAACCACAACACAGTTTTACTGTTCAGTTGTCAATAATTGTTTTGCAATGTGATGAACTGCCCTTTTGCTGTAATATTCACATACGTGTGATTTACTTTTATGCACCAGGCCTATTTACTACCAAACTCCAAGCACTGTGACTTTTATTCCAGTATTGTTTACTGCCAAGTGTAGTTAGAGAAAGCCTGCTCTTGGTGAACAGTACTGTGCTGTAAAGAACTGGAATGTATCTTTCCTTACATAATATTTTTGAATCAAAATGAAGAACTTCATGTAGACTGCTTGAATTTTATATTTATCATACAGTACATTGCAGTTCAAGTGCTGCTTGCCCTTTTTAGCACGTCTTTGTAAAAAGAGATCTTGCTTCTGTTATCGGTTTGTCCGTCCATTCGTCCGTACCCACGATATCTCTGCAACTATTAGTCCGGTCCGATTTGAAAAATTCTTTTTGCATTGGGAAACTTGAAATATGCAAATGATGATCCTTCATTTCGTTTTTTTTTTACGATGTACAATTTTGCCGGTAGAGGGCGTAAATGTAGATGATGTCGAATTCAAAAATACGTTTTATTCCAATATTTGCTTCTAAACATCCGATTGAAAACAAAAAAAATTATCTTTCGATTCCATTTATGTCGAAGAGTATTTCAGATATAGTTACTTTTTCAAATTACGCATAGATTTTTCGTTTGGGGGCGTAAAAGTAAATTACATTTTTCCCGATAACTCTTCTCTAAAACTCCGATTTGAATAAAAATTTTCTTCAGCGGATACATCTCCTGATGGAAAATCTTTTGCATATAATTTCAAATTTTTGGTAAAGAATACTTTGGCCACCAGGGGCGTAAGTGTTAATTTTTGCTTCTGATGTATTTGCCATAAAATCTGAGCTTCTAAAATATCGATTGAAAAAATTCTTTCGTGGACTGATGCCACTCACATTGATAAACCTTTTCGGAATATATTCTTCTTAAAATATTCCACAGTTTCTCTGCCAGGGGGCGTAGATGTACATCTTATTTTTGTCAATATCTCTACTTCTAGGAGTCCAATTTGAAAAATTCTTTCTTTGTTGGATAGTGTTTTCCGTGAGACATGTTTTTCAAATAATTTCAAAATTTTCAAGTAATTCATAGACTTTCTGCTAGGTGGCGTATCTGTAAATTGTGTTTTCCCTTATATCTCTGCTTCTTAATCTCCGATTTGAAAAATTCTTTCTGCACCGGATACAGCTCCTGATGGGAAATCGTTTGCACATAATTTCTAATTTTTGTAAAAAAATAGTTTGGCCACCAAGGGGCGTACATCTTAATTTCCGCTTCTGTTGTATTTGCAGCAAAATATGAGCTTCTAAATTTTCGATTGAAAAAAAACCTCATTTGTTGACCGAAGCTACTCATGTCGACAAACCTTTTAGAAAAATTTTCATCTTAAAATAGATAGTGCATGGTTTCTACGCCAGGTGGCGTAGATGTATATCTTATTTTTGTCAATATCTCTACTTCTAGGAGTCCGATTTGTAAAATTCATTCTTTGTTGGATAGTGTTTCTAGTGTGACATGTGGTTCATATAATTTCAAAATTTTCAAGTAATTCATAGACTTTCCGCTAGGTGGCGTAAATGTAAATTGCATTTCCCTCTATATCTCTGCTTCTAAATCTCCGATTTGAAAAATTCTTTCTGCACCGCATACAGCTCCTGATGGGAAATCGTTTGCACATAATTTCTAATTTTTGTACGAAATGGTTTGGCCGCCAGGTGGCGTAAGTCTTAATTCCGCTTCTGATGTATTTGCAGCAAATTATGAGCTTCTAAAATCTCGATTGGAAAAAAAGTCGTTTGTTGACCGATACTACTCATGTCGACAAACCTTTTAGGAAAATTTTCTTCTTGAAAAAATGCATCGTTTCTACGCCAGGGGGCGTAGATGTATATCTTATTTTTGTCAATATCTCTATTTCTAAGAGTACGATTTAAAAAATTCCTTCTTTATTGGATAGTGTTTCCGATGCGAAATGTTTTTCCTATAAATTCAAAATTTTCAAGTTAATCATAGACTTTTCGCTAGGGGGCACAAAGGTAAATTACATTTTCTGCGTTATTTCTGCTCCTAAAGCTCTGATTTGAAAAATAATTCCTTTATTGCATACAAGACCTGATGGAAAATATTTTTCACATAATTTTTAATGTTTGGTAAAGAATGGTTTAGCCACCAGGGGTCATAAGTATTAATTTCTGCTTCTGAAGTATTTGTTGCACAATCTGGACTCCTGAAAACTCGACTAATTTTTTTTTTCTTGGACTGATACCGCTTATACGGATAAACCTTTTGAGAATACTTTCTTCCAAAAATAATGCATAGTTTTCCCACCAGGGGACATAAAGTCACATCTTATTTTTGTCGATATCTCTGTTTCTAAGAGTTCGTAAGCTCATGATTCCGTTTACAGCAATATCTGAGCGATTAAAAACCCGATTGAAAATCTTTCTTTTGTCAGATCTATTGTTTTCCATACCGGTTCCATTGACTTTGAATAGCTTTGATAAATTTAATTTGTGTCAGAACGGATTCAAAAGACTTGCTTATTACACCTGAAAATTCAGTGTCATATTTCTTGTTTATTTTGATGCCAAATTTATTCATGAAATTTTTCAATTTCTTCTTCCGGATGACTTGTGGTGGGTGCATAATCTTGAATAATCTGAATTTGGTATAACAAGGGCAAGTAGCACCTGAAGAACATTATGGGTGATTTAAATGTGAAAATAGGGCAACAGCAACAGAATAAAACTTTGGTAAGTAAATTCGGTCACATCAACAGAAACCAATGTGGAAATACTCTCTCAAAGTTTGCAGAGGCAGAAAGGTTTTTCATCATGAACTCCTTTTTCAAGAGAAAGCCACATAGGAAATGGGCATGGGAGCATTCCAATGGGATGACAAGTGAAATTGATTTTATGTGTAACAAGAAATTCATCATTGAAGACTTCAGTGTGTTAAAGAGGTTCAACACAGGTAGTGACCATAGAATAGTGAGATGTAAGATGCACCTCAACACTAAACTTGAACATGGCAAGCTTATAAAATAAACAAAATGTATTGACATGACAAACCTTTAAAAGCATCATAATTCCTTCAAGTTGGAACTGAGGAACCAGTTCTCTGCTCTAGGAGATCTAACATTGAAAGAAGTAGACATCTCTGAAGTTAAAAGAAAACTAACCAAGGCTCTTCTGGGAACAGCAACAAACATAGTGGTACTAAGAACAAGTTGCATATGAAGAAAATTTAACTTCCAAGGTGGAATATATAGAGCTATGCAAGACTGTATGAAAAAGTATCACTGAAGGCATAAGGAAATTCAATTGTGAACTACTGAGAACAGCAATTGAAAATGGCCAAAACCTGAAGAAAGGAAAGAGACGTTTCAGTAAAGGAAGAAAACAAATTATGGCACTGAGAAAAGAAGATGGTTCTGTAACAAGAAACAGAGGTGAAATTTTGACAAGAGAGCAAGATTTCTCCTCAAAACTATGAAAGAGATGATACGTCAATTCCCCATTCATTAAGAAAGATACCAGTACCAAAGTTCCTCCAGTACTCCCAGCAGAATTTACACATGCAATTAAGAACATGAAACAGGGGAATACTCCTGAAGAAGATAGAATTACCATGAACATTGTACAAGAAAAGCAAGTGGAGAAATAGAAAATACACTAGCCCAAGTTTTCACTAGATGTCTCAATGAAGGAAAGATTTCTGGGGATTGGAACAATGCTGCAATGAAACTGCTACATAAAATGGGTGACATTGAAGATCTGAAATACTACAAGCCCATTAGCCTCCTTTCAGTGGCTTATAAAATCTTAACTAAGGTTCTTTCACATCGCTTGAAGATAACACTGAACATGGCACAATCGAGGGAACAAGCTGGATTCAGGAGTGGCTACAGCACCATAGATCATATCCATGTACTGAGAGAACTAATGAAAGAATGAGGGAATATGAACTCCCATTGTGCATGGCTTTTGTTGATTATGAAATGGCCTTTGATTTTGTGAAACCATCAGCAGTTACAATGGCTTTGAAATCCTGCTAATTGAAGATGCGTTTTTAATAACATCTATGAAAACACAAGTGAAAAGGTTCAGCTATTTGAGGATACAGCACCAATAAAATTTGGGAAAGGAGTGAGACAAGGTGACACCATATCTCCCAAAGTCTTAAATGCCACATTGCAAAGTGTCTTTCAATCATTGAACTGGGAAAACAAGTGAATAAAGGTTAATGGAGATTATTTAACTCACCTTTATACAGATGATGTAATTATTTTTGCAACTATCCCTTCAGAGCTTCAGAGTATGATCAAGAGTAAAGTAGTAGGATTAAAAATGAACTCTCAGAAGACAACTCATGTACAATGCTTTTACAAGAAATGAAGATTTTGCGATTGATGAGGAAAGTAACCGATACCTACGTTTACCTTAAACAACAGATATTAAGTAAGGGTCACAATGATGAGAAAATTAATCAGCATATAAAATTTGGTTGGAGAGCTTATGGAAGGAACAGTATAATTTTCAAGAACAATGTGCCATTATGTCTTAAAGTGTTTAATCAATGCATTCTTCCAGTTCTTACATATGGGGCAGAGACATGGACCTTAACTAAACAAGACATGCAAAGGCTGCAGACAACTGAAAAAGCATGGAGAGATGCATACTTGGTGTAATCAGGAAAGATACAAAGACAAACTCATGGATAAGGAAAATGACAACAATGGAAGTCATCATGATCAGAGTAAAATCCATGAAATGGCAATGGGCTGGACATGTTATATTGCTAGGAGAATGGACCACCAATTGACAACCAAAATTTTAGACAGGATTCCATGGGACAGGAAAAGACATGGAAGAAGATCTCATGGGAGATTGACGGATGAAATTCAAAAGCATGCCGGAGTAACATGGAGGAGACTGATTCAAGACAGACAATTGTAGGAGAAACTTGGGGAGACCTTCGTCCAGCAGTGAATTGATGATGGTTGACAATTATGATGATATTGCAGTTACTAACTTGTGACTTTTTGCAGATTGCTGTGGCAATGTGAATTTCCAGTTATGCCACAGCTGCTCTGGTGTCAAAAGCATAAGAAACATCATGGTTTTGCATGGCTACTTCCCCGGAAAAAGAGAATTACTCTAAAAATAGTTATATGTCAATGCAGCTACTTTATAATAAAAGAGAGACTACTCTCATGTATCAAATCAAGGTATGAAATGAGGTAAATTAACATTCAGCCACCGTATTACAGAAATTAAAATAAGATCAAAAACATGGATCTATTGATAGCTTTAGGTAATAAGTTGTTAGCACCCAATAGTTATGTAAAGATATTAAAGAAACACAGAAGCACTTTCGATCTGACATAGGTTTTGATCACCTGTAAGCAATTGGAGTGAGACTGGTGGCCAGATTTTGATTCCCAAGTTCTTCATTTCAATTGTTACCAAACAATAGAAGAGATTTTCAAATGATTGGGTTTAAATGAGAATCATCAGTATTGCAATTTGAAGAGGTAGATATTTCAATGCTCTTGCGGAAATGTAAAACAATTGAGTGAAGAAAACTTGTGGGTATCAAAAGTGTGCAAAGTGAAGGGTATTATATTGGTAGCCACAGTAGGTTTACAAAAAAACAGAACATTCAATCTTGTTCCCATTTCTTAAAAGGCAAACATCCAGAAAATTAATGGCATTGTTGACCTCTTCATGAATAGTAAACTTGATGGAAGGGAAAAGTTCAGTGACTCTTGAGGTAAGCTCTAGTAAATCCTGAGAATAGTGAGGCCATTCAACAAATATATCATCGACCTATTGAAGCCTGACTGTGGGCTGAAGCATGGAAAAAAGTGATTGGACACCAAGCTGCCACAGCAGACACGTGGCCGATAAGGTATAAAAACTGCAACAGGAGTACACTCAGATCAATTGCTGATAAAATGGTTAGCAGGAGAGAGCTCACTGAGTTTCAAAAGGGCATTACAATAGGCTGCTCAATTGGAGGTATGAGCATAAGAAGCATTGCTGATGTCAGACAGGTCGCTAAATCGGTTGTGGCCTTTGTCATCATCAAGTGGAAGAAGATGGGACATTGCAGGAATTCACCTTGCTCTGGAAGACCCATGAAACTGCAACCCAGGAGCCGTAGGGTACTGCAGAGAGAGATCCAGAAAATCCAGTTCTGGCCAATGCACGCCATAGCACATGAGTTCCAGATGGCCACAGATATTATGGTCACCACCAAGACACTTCAAAGAGAGGCCCATACACTCGGATATAATGGCCAAGCAGCTGCCCATAAATCTCTCATCACAAAGACCAATAAAGCCACGTGGCTACGATGGTGTCAGCGCAGCACAAAAATTTGACATTGGAGCAATGGTGGCAGGTGTTATGGAGCGACAAATCCCGTTTCACTATATTCTGATCAGATGGACATGTCTGCGTGGTTCGTGCATGTTCTGAAAATCCTTGAAATCTTGGAAAAGTCCTGGAATTCCATGTTGTCCTGGAAATGACCTGAAATTGTCATAAAATTCTGTTACATGTCCTGGAATTTTTTCCATTTGTGCCTTTTTGTCCCTGTGCGATGTTTTGTAGTTGAGGATTTTTCTACTGATATAACTTGTGTCTGACAAATTTTCATCCTCACCCCCAGAAAAATGTGGGTTACTATTGGTTTTCTTGTCTGTTAGCTGTACTTAAACTGCATTTTTAGCAAGTCTTTTGTAAAAAATGATCGTTTTTAAGTTATCACTTTATCCATCTGTCCGTCTGGTCTCTGCAACTATTAGTCCGATTTGAAAAATTCTTTTTGCATTGGGAAGCTTGAAATGTGAGAATGATGATCCTTGCATTCCGCTCTCTTTCTGATGCACAACTTTACTGCTAGAGGGCGTAAATGTAGATCCTATCAAATTCAAAATATATTTTATTTCATATATTTGCTTCTAAATATCTGATTGAAAAAATTCTTTTTCCTTTCGATGCCATTTATATGGAAGACTATCTTAGGTACAGTCTCTTTTTCAAATAATGCGTACATTTTCTGCTAGGGGGCATAAAGGTAAATTGTGTTTTCTCCGATATTTCTGCTTCTGAAAGTCTGACTTGGAAAATTCTTCCTGCATCGGATACAGCTCCTGTTGGGAAGTATTTTACATATAATTTGTAATTTTTGTTAAAGAATGGTTTTGGCCACTAGGGAGCGTAAATGTTAATTTCTACTTCTGATGTATTTGCAGCAAAATCTGAGTTTCTACAAACTCGATTGAAAAAATTATTTTACAAACTGATACCACACACTTTGGAAAACTTTTGAGTATATGTCCTGCTTAAAATAGTGTACAGTTTTTCCTCCAGGGGGTGTAGATGTATATCTTATTTTTGTTGATATCTCTGCTTCTAACAGTCCGATTTGAAAAATTCTTCCTTTGTTGGAGAGCATTTTTGGTGGAATGTTACTCGTATACACTGACGGGAAAAATAAAATACCAACACCACGAAAAAATAGTTGTAGAGGAATGAAATGACGGCAATACATTTGTATAGGTAACATATTTAATCGATTAAGGTTTCAAGATCACAGCTTATTGTAAGAGCGAGAAGAGCCATTTTAAATGTGAAATGCTGGTACATTAATAACCGGTGTAACCACCAGAATGTTGAATGTAAGCACGCAAACGTTCATGCATTGTGTCGTACAGGTGCTGGATGTCAGTTTGTGGGATGGTGTTCCATGCCTATTGCACTTGGTTGGTTAATGCTGGTTGGGGGTGACGCTGGAGTTGTCATCCAATGATGTCCCATACGTGCTCGATTGGTGAAAGATCTGGTGATCTAGCAGGCCACAGCAACATGTCAACACTCTGTAGAGCATGTTGGGTTACAACAGCGGTATGCGGGCGAGCGTTATCCTGTTGGAAAACACCCTCTGGAATGCTGTTCATGAATGACAGCACAACAGGTTGAATCACCAGACCGACATACAACTGTGCCGTCAGGGTGCGTGGGATAACCATGAGAGTGCTCCTGCTATCATAGGAAATTGCTCCCCAGACCATAACTCCAGGTGTAGGTCCAGTGTGTCTTGGCCTCAGACAGGTTGGTTGCAGGCGCTCACCTGGCCTCCTTCTAACCAACACACGGTCATCACTGGCACCCAGGCAGAACCGGCTGTCATCAGAAAATACAACAGATCTTCACTTCGTCCTCCAATGAGCTCTAGCTTGACACCACTGACTTCGCAAACGGCAGTGGTTTGGAGTAAGTGGAATGCACGCTACAGGGCGTCTGGCTCGGAACTGTCCTTCAAGTAACCAATTTGTAACGGTTCGTTGTGTCGCTGTGGTGGCAACTGCAGCTCGAATTGCTGCCGCAGACGCGGTACGATGCGCCACAGCGGTCTTCCTTCTCAGTAGTGCCACGTGGCCGGCCGGAACCCAGTCTTCTTGAGGCAGTACCTTCCCTTGACCACTGCTGCCAACAATCATGCACAGTGGCTACATTCTTGCCAAGTCGTAGCCCTATTACACGACCTCGTTCAAACTCCGTGAGCTGTTGATAATGGCTTCTTCGTCTTCTTAAAGTCATTCTTGACTAACATCAACACCCTACGTCGAATCTCAACGATAACTAACGCTCACGAACGTTACAGCGTGTATTTACAGCAAACCTGCTTTGCATGTTCCAAGGGGCACTACTAGCGCCACAGGTATGCGCCGAGCGTGAAATTTGCATAGACGTCATCTTACAGATGTACTCTCACCGCCTACCAACTGTCGTTTATCTAACATAACCCCTTCTTGGTGTTGGGATTTTTTTTTTCCGTCAGTGTAATTTAAAATTTTTCTTAATGCATAATTGTGCCACTAGAAGGCATAAGTTCACGTTTTCATTTACAGCAAAAGCTGCACAACTAATAATCGTATTGAAAAAATTCTTTTTCTGTCAGATACTAACTATGAAAACTCCTTGTGTATTTTCTTTCCAAAATAATGCCCAATTTTGCCGCTAGGGGTGCAAATGCCTAATATGTTTTTCTCAATATCTTTATTTCCAAATGTGCTATTTGAAAAATTCAACTCCTGATAGCATTTACCTTGTAGAACACTTAAGGTGTGTGGTTGGCGAGCGAGCTTTGTAGTTCACAGTGCTGTCACTAGGTAGTGTTTGTGTACTTGCGTTTTCAGCCGTATCTCCACTTCTGAAAACCTTATTGAGAATTTTGTTTTTCACTGTATGCCATTTGGTACAATAAAGATGGAGAACATTATCCTGTTTAAATAATATACAGCTTTCCTGTTAAATGGTGTAAAAGTCAAACAAAACCTTTTTCTCTCTATCTCTGCTTCCGGGACAAGTATTTAAAAAGTCCTTTTTCCTTAACATGGCTTTTGCTATGAAGAATACTTTTTGCTTATTTTTAAATTTTCTATTATGCAAAATTCATCCACTTAAAAGCGTAGAGTTATGTTATGTATCCTTGTATATTTCTCTTTTAAGTGTTTGATTTGAAAATCTCTTTGTCTCTGATACCTTCCTTCTGCTATGAGAAAATCTTTGTGTGCCATTTGTTAATTTTCGCATGGCATACCGATAGCCCCAGCAACTCCCGCATGTGGAGAAGGGGCCTCACTGCTAGAAGGGCCCCTAACCTCAGGAAAAATATTTTACCAAATTTTTGGAAAAACTGAAGTTGGTTAAAGAAATAGCCACAATTTTTTTTAGTACAGCTTTGAATGAAGTATTAAAAATAAAATGGATTTTTGGTATTGTTTTCAGTAAATAAATAAAAGATTTGAAAATAATTTTTTTTCGCAGTTTTAGTTTATAAAAACTGGGTGACGGGAAAACCGCTATTCTAGATGACTTGGGCCCCTTTTCACAGCCATAGCAATAGAAGTCCGTATACATGTGTATTAACAAGAGAATATGAAAGAAATATCAGTTCAATGAAAAAAATTGTATGCCAATGAGGATAAGTTATGTATTAGAGTTGTTTGCATATAACTATGAATTATTCAGAATATAATGAACTGAAAGGTGTTCTTCAGGTGGCAAAGAAATGGAGATCAGTGTTGTTTTTCTATAAGAGAGTCAAGAGTAGAAAAAATATTCTGTGCAGAACATTGTGGCATTATGTTAAAGGTGTTTTAATTCATTGAAGTGTAAATGATTTAATGTATTTTTTAGATATTCAAGAGAACATAATTCTTAATCGTCACTTCTTTATTACTTATTTATTAGGTGCTTGAATTAATTCCCGCTGTTGCCCAATAGAGTGCAGCAGTGGTGCGTTGTGACCCGGGCCACACGTGACCTCCCTTGTGCATGCATGTACTATCCGTAGTCTGGACGAAGCAGTGTGTGACACGCGATCGGAGGGCACAGAACACGAGTTTGTATGACGTGAAGGACTAAGAGCGCCCTGTGCAGCTGAAAAAGTTTGAAGATGGCGTGTTGGAGGCTTTATTGGACGAGGATTCATGCCAGATGCTCCACAATTAGTCTGAAACACTACGGGTTGATAAGTCAATGATTAGCAAACATTTAAAGGCAATGGGAATGATCCAGAAGCTCGGAAACTGGATCCCACATGCATTGCGAGAAAGCGACATCACCAAACGTGAAACCATGTGTGAATTGCTGCTGCAACGACACAAACGGAAGTCCTTTTTGCATTGAATAGTTACTGGTGATGAAAAATGAATTTGTTACGACAATCCTAAGCGCAAAAAAATCATGGGTTCGTCCCGGCAAACCATAAACTTTCACGCCTAAACCGGACATCCGTGGCGGGAAAGTGATGCTATGCATTTGGCGGGATCAAGTCGGTGTTGTGCATTCTGAGCTGCTGCAACCTGGTAAAACCATCAGTGCTGAAGGGTACCGACGTCAATTGCTCGATGTGAAACGTGCACTCACGGAGAAACGACCACGATACGCCAAAAGGCATGACAAGGTTATTCTTCTCCACGACAACGCTTGACCTCATGTCGCCAAATCCGTTAAGGAACTCTTGGAGGCACTTGGCTCGGACGTCTTACCCCACCCGCCTTATTCCCCGGACATTGCTCCCTCGGAATTCCATTTGTTTCGGTGGCTATAACATGGCCTAACAAAGCAGCACTTCCTTTCTGTCGCGGATATCCAAAAATGGTTCGATGAATGCTTCGCTTGGAAAGAACCTGCATTTTTCTACCGCAGAATCCATTTGTTACCCCAACGGTGGGAAAGGGTCGTAACTGCCAACAGAAACTACTTTGAATAGACTGTCCTGTACCATTCTGTGGCAACACACAGGTGTTTGTGTGGCAAAAAACAGCAGGAATTAATTCAAGCAACTAATACTTGCTTGCTTATGTTCCGTATTTTCGTATAAATTGGTAAAATCATTAGACACTCTCACACAGTAGTTAGGTGATTTATGTGTGTGATCATGAGACATTTCAAAAAGGCTGGCCTCAGTTCTCATACATGATTCTTCTGCGGATTCGCGGAATTCCGCTTTTTTGTCATCATTTGGGTTATACTTGAGATCGATGTAAAACTGAAGATAAATTTTGGAGGATTAGTTAGGTGGGAGGGCGTTTCTTGATCTGGGGATGGTATTTTGTGTTTCAAAACTTTCGAAAACGGAAGTTAAATATAGTGAAATTTTTTCCCGTACTCGAGATTCCTCTTTCTCACAATGTTTCTTCTGCACAGTATTATTGTTAAATATAATTTTATTCCAGAAATATTTGCATTTCAGCTTGAAAAATGGAAGGAAATTTCCAAAAAGGGAAGTCATTAAAATTTTCCCCTTATCTTCAGGCACGAGATTCTTCAGTGGATTCGAAGAATTCCGCCATTTCCATCGTCATTTCGATGAAGCTCGAGATCGATGAAGAACTGAACAGAAATTTGAAAGGGATTGGTGGTGAGGTAGTTTTCCATCGATGGGCGGAATTCCAACTTTCAAAACTTCCGGAAACAGAAGTTAGACGGAATGAAGGTTTCTCCTGCAACCGCAATCCTTTTTTCTCAGTGTTTCTTCTACCAATAGTGTTGTTAGATATACTTTTATTTCGTAAATATTTGTTTTGAAGCTTTAAAATGGAGGGAAACGTTCCTAAAATGGAAGTCTGACAGAGCGTAGATCTCGCCAGTCATCGTAATATTTTTCTCCGCAATGTTACATTTATCTTGTGTTGCTGTTAAATGTAAAAAAAAAAAATATGTATATATTTATATTTTGAATACAGTGATGTACTCCAGCTTAATATTTACATAATAAATTTCAGTGAACAATTTTGTCTTGCTCGTTATATTCACACTGATTCATAGCACATTCTTATTTTTCACACGTGCGGTTCAAAAGTTCATCTTTTTTCCTTCGTCAGTGTCATGTATGAGTTCTCTAAAAAAATAAAATTTGCATGCTATGCTAAACTTTGGCGTAAGTGTTTTGTACATAATACTTTGTAATGGTGTAAAACTAGGACAATAATTTTAATTACAATGTGCACCTTCACATTGGTGTTTTACAAAATAAAGTGCAATAATTTAGGTTTTACGAAAAATGCCTGTAAGTTCCACATAATTGAATTATTAAAACATCTATAAAACCTGGTTAATAATATGGAATTTAAAATTTTCAGTAATTGAAAGCTTATAGATTATTGCAAAAGGGCCTCAAAGTTGTTTTAAGGGGGGGGGGGGGGGGGGCAATATTTTCCAGTACGCCACTGAATTTGCGTAACATACTTTTTAGCCCCAGGTGGAAGTGAGTAGTTGCTTCTATTTCTGGATGTTTTATCAATTGTAAAAAACCAATTGATTTTCTTTTTAACCGGTGTCATTGAGTTAGAGTAACTTTGCTAAATTTCATGTGTGTTGGAAAGGATTAAAAAGACGTGCTCGTTACAACTGAAAATTCGGTGTCATATTTCTTCAAATATTTCACATTCGTTATCCTTAAATTTCCAATGTAAACATTATTTGATATATTGATTGTGTGATATATGAAAGCATTTCAAGAGTACTGACACATTTGTTTTAACTAAAGATTTTAGAGCTGTATATTTTTGAGTTTTATGTTTTTTTTTATCCTATAATTTTCTTCAATAATTAAAGTAAAGCCAAAGTCAAAATACATTTTTCTTAAAATCAGCATAGTGTAATGTACATAAAAGATTTGTAGAATTAAACTTGGTTACATTTTTAGTATTTATCTGTGATTCTTAGTTTTCTTATTAGCTGCTGCAGACATCATTTTCAACATTCTGCATTCTGTATTAAGTTTGCTCAAGCCTGTAAGGAGTTGTTTGTTATAGGTTACAGGTTGAACAGACCTATGGTTTCACTATATTTTAAGTAGGAGCATTTGGATCGTATGTCCTGGAAAAAAATCCTGAAGTCTTGGAAAAGTCCTAGAATTCTGTGATTGAAAAGTGTATGAACCATGTGTCTGAGTTTTAGCGGTTACCTGGAGAACATCTGCTTTCAAAGTGTACATTGCCAACTGTGAAACATGGAAGCTGGGGAATTATGGTATGGGGCTGTTTCAGCTGGTACAGTGTGGGTCTATTCATGACAGCCTGAACTAGATATCCTGTATAACTCAATGCTTCCAACATTGTGGCTGTTCAATGGACATGGCGATTGTTTCTTCCAAGATGACAATGCCACTTGTTTTATTTCCAAGGCATTACAATGGGGTGGTATGAGGAAAATCAGGTCTCGCAGATGGGCTGGCCTGCTCAGAGCCTGGACCTCAATCCCATTGAATACCTATGGAATGAACTTGAACAATGGGTGAGGTCTAGACCAACACTGCATTCTTCACTGAGAGCGTTGGTCAATGTACTCAAGGTGGAATAGAGGAGCATCACCCTGGCCAGCCCAATCATCCAACCTCTTACTAATCAAACGTGTTTGGGACATGATGGGACTCCATCATGTCCCACCCATTCCCAAATGTCTGCAATTTGCACACCATCTGGCATGTCGTACCTTAGAACAGTATCTATGAATCGTATGCATCTATGCCAAGCCAGGCAACCGCTTGTATCTGAGTCAGAGGTGGCACTGCAAGGTGCTGACTTTTTCCACTCGTGTAACTGTTTTATCTGAATAAATAGCCTAACTGCTCTGGAATTGCAATCATTTCCTTTGCTATATATGTACATTGCACATATCAATTTTATCTCAATTGGGTGAGAATACTTCTGGGTGCTTTTTTTTTTTTTTTTTTTTTTTTTTTGGCAAAATTGTATATATGCCCAGTGTTAGGTTTTTCCTCATCTGCAAAGTATAAATAATATTGTGACATTTAAGTGTGTATTTAGAAAGCTATGAATTTCAGTGGAGAGTAATTGTAAAAGACAATATGATAGAGAGCAAAAAATATCAAGGTATGAATAGAACTTTTCAACTTGAGTGTGTGTGTATATATATAGCAATTGTATCTTTTGTTCTTCATGTGCTGCATCCAACTCATTTTGATGTTGTACCTCTTAATTTCTTCTTTATTCTCTCTTTTATTGCAGCAAAAAGTGATGTTAAACATTACAATATTTAATCATTAAATGTAAATATTTTAAAGTTGAAAACCTTTTATTTCTTTTCCCCCACAGAGTATATCAGAAAAAGCAAAGCAAAAATATGGGTCATCAACGTCCCTCCCTGACACCTCATCAGAAGTGTCCTCTAGAGGAGAAACACCTTCACGCTATAGTTCTGTTAGTTCCAGTAGGAGTAGTTTGATTGAAGACAGCAGTAAAGACTTTAAAAAGGTTTTTATTTTGTGATGTTTATATATTCTTCCTTAATTATTTCTGTTTTCTGATTGGTGCCATATATGGTGTGTTAAAAGATTTACAGTCAGAAACACTAGAAAGCTATGCAGATAACAAATCTTGAAAACTCAATTTATTTCAGTAAGTTGGTAAAAACAGGGTTTCATTTCATTGTGCTGTGTTTTTGGTGTTTGTTGTCACAGTATTTTTACAGAGAGCAGTCTACAAAAACATAGCTTTTGTGCTACTACAAAAATTTGATTATATAAGTGAAAAATTATAAAAGTTTTTTCAGCATCAAATGGAACTTTTAAGTAGCCTTGTATATCAGTGTTTCAGTAATGGCATCAGGAACACTGTAGGCCTAACGTAAAAAAAAAAAAAAAAAAGAGCCTTTCTCTTTTTCACTCAGATGCACACAAATTCCTTGGTTTCAGGTGAAATTTGCCTGTGTGATTACATGGTTGTTCAAATTTTAGTGAAATTTATGTATTTCTGTGGTAAAGCAAAAGTACAGTAGCAATTTATTTGATAGGGAAGATTTCACCTAATTTGGAAACCTTGTGAGAGAAAATTCCTCCTTGCACTTTTCATTTTATTTTTTTAACTGCTGAATAAACATAGTTTAACTAACTGTGGAGTTAGTTAAACTATTTTCTCTGTACATGTATGCAACTGTTCTGTGACGCTCAGAATTTAAATCAATTCTGAGTGTCACAGAACAGTTGCATGCAGAATACAGGAGTTTTCTGTCCTTCAAGGACAGAAACTCCTGTTCTCTGATCAGCAACAGTGTAGCAAATGCTATAAAACTGTTTCCTGCTTCAAATATTGGTTGAGCTTAATATAAATAATTTATCTATTCTTCAGGATCTTCTCTTTCAGATACTCTTAGCTGTAGTCTTCTTGTCCTTGGTAATCATTGTAATCCTTAGAAAATTTGCCTGTAAAAAATGTGGACCCATTTTTATTTATCTGTGTTGTTTCATGATAAGATAAATATTTTGATAAATAGCTGTGATTTTATGTTTGTTTTACTTTTTGTGTGTGATTTTTTTTCCATATCTAACCAAGTTCTCATTAATGGCATACCTTATCAGGCAAGTAGCAGGAGGATTAGTCATTATAACCATAAAACAAGTTATTCTAACTATTTATTCTTTTTTTTTCTGATAGTACTCACAATCTCATCATAAGTGCTTTTAATTACTGAAAAATGATTTGCCTGTGCCTTTCAGTAGATCAGTATATTTTTCAGATTTTGACTTTTTCATTGACTTACATTAAAAGAAAAGAAAAAGAAATTACATCCATTGTACTGGATATTAAGCCAGTAATTCTTGAGCTACATATGATATTTGTGAGTGCACACACATACAGCATTTTCATACTACATAACAAGTCACTGAACTTTATTATGTACACTAATTCCTTATGTACTTGCATAATAAATTAAACATGCCACCATTAGAAGAAATTGCTGCATCAGTTATTATTATTATTTTTTTTATTGGAGTTTTAACGACCACAGTGAGGAACTCAGTGGGCTATAAGCAGTCCCCCATCCCTAATTTAGGGCCACTGGTTCCAGGGAAGGGAGAGAGTCGGCGCCATAAGACAAACACAATATACATGCCTTACCGGGATTCAAACCCGGACCCATCTCGGACGAATGATCAGAAGCCATCGCTTAGACCACTGCTCCATTTTGGCGGCGCTGTGTTGTTTTGTTAGTATTTGAAAAGACTCTCCCTCCTTCTCTGGGGTAATAGCATACATTCCCGTATATATTTATCTCAAGTAGGCAAAAGTGTTGCAGTTATGCCACATGAATTCAAAAAAATTTCTGTTGCCTTGCTGGGGTGGAGGCTTGTGTTTCAACATCCATTCTTCTGTCTTTTTGTGTGATGTAATTTTTATTTTTATTCACCTGTATCAGAAGCCATTTTTCTCCTGTAATTGAGGAGTCATCCATATGCATTTTTTAATCAGATGTGATGTTTATTTACGTAGCAATAAAGAGATAAAAGTACTGGTGCGTAAATAGCTTCAAGAACTGAAAGGAACTTATTAATGGAACTTATGTCATCTATAACTTCTAAATTCTCAAACTTAAAATTGTCTCCTGAAGAACAGGTTAACAATAATATTAACTTTCTTAATGTTAACATTAACATGAATTCACACTATTCACTTGGCCTTGCCATTTACAGGAAACCTACTGCCACCCACAATATCATTCCTTACCATTCTTGTACCTTTGAAAAATATAAATTTGCTGCTGGTAAGTCTTACATACACAGAACTAACCTTATATGCAATAGCCTTCCTGCTTTACAAAAATAATATCAGAACATCATTAACATAAAAACTTTGCATAGCTTTCCACCCTCCTTAGTACACAGACTGATTAAAAAATTTGAGTCACAGAATAGGAATACTAGTTTACTTCCTGAACCTTCCACCACCTATCAGTTTGTTGGCAGCCTGTCCTTCACTCATAAAGCGTGCTCAGTTTTCAAGTTTTCAAATCTTTTGGCTACAGGATTGCAGTTAAACTACCTCCACATCTTCTCAATCTCATTCTTAAACACAGGGATCCCAATAAATCCCTGGATTTACAAGGTGTTTACTCTATTCCTGTCAGCACTTCCACAGGTTTACCCACTACGTTGGTAGTACATACCACAGCATCAACTGGCAATTGGTGGACTATATCACTGATATTAAGAAAGGCAACTCTTCCACCTCCATTTCAATTTTAATTATCAGCGATACACGATACATCTGTGATTCCTGATTGGCAAAAGGTAACATGTATTGCTTTGTTCTGTTATGAAAAATCCCTTAGGTCCTGTGAAAGCATTGAAACGTACCTTTTCCCTATCACTTGCAACACAGACACACCTTTTCAAATGCCTATGATCTGAAAAACTATTTTGAATTCTGGCAACAACTGATGCTAATACCTTATATTTCATTCCATGGCTGAGGAAGATAGAAGTCAACTACTGAAATTCCACCATTTGCTTTTCCATAATGTAACCAATGCATGATATGAGATTTTTTGTGCTTCTCTCAATTTTTATCATGTTATGTGTTTTGCTGCCAATCCTTCTCATTATGTTTCCTTGGAATTTTAAGAAGGTTCTGCTTGACTTTTAAATACTATGGAACTCTTAATTTCAGTCCTTTTGGCAAAGGTGTGCTTATTATATAAAATACTTGTGTTGCATATCTCTTGTTATTTTTTGCAAGTTTATTCAACCAGATGTTAGCTTTTGTTCTTCTATAGATGTTTTCTGTGTTATGTATTTATTTATACAAAACATGTTTATATTATGAACATTAGAAATTTAGCAATTTATGGGTTATTTATAGACAGGAAGCTGAGGTTTGAAGCATGGTGGTATTCCATTAAATTCTATATGATACGAAGTTATTATTGCTGGTTTTCATGTAAAATTTTAAAATAGCATGATCTACTTAGATAAAGAAATAAAATTCAAAATTCATGCTTATGTTATGTAAAATTAAAAATACAATTCATGGGATCTTTCAATTCATGCTTATGTTACGTAAAATTAAAAACTGAACATGAGATGTTTCTTCCATATTGTATTTTTAATTTTATGTAATTTAAGCATGGATTTTGATTTACTGCTTTGTATTTACTTTGTATTTTACTGCCTAATTCATTGGCAAACCAGAAAGTAAGGGTAATTTTATTGTGTTTACCAAAAACAAAGTGAAACTTAAATAACTATGCATTATTTTTCAATGTAGTCTCCCTGAAGTTCCACACTCTTTTTGTAAAGGTCCACAAGCTTCTTGATTCCATTGGAAAAAGGTTTCCGACAGTTCTTGAAGCCACATATGCACCACTACTTTTACCTCTTCATCACTACCAAGTTGCTGATCATATAATGCATTGAGTTTTTTCCAAGAAATAAAAATCACATGTTTTGTAAGTTGGATGTGGAAGATCCTCAAACTTGAAGTTGTGAACTGTCACCATGGTTGCAGTTGCTGTATGGAGACAATCATTATTGTGGTACGAAAGAATTGTTTTCGACAACAATTCTCTTATTTTGTTGCAAATTGCAGGTTTCAGCTTGCCTTTAGTAATTGCTTAATATGTTGCCCTGTTAGTAGTTTGTCCATGTTCCTGGTAATGTTCCAAAATAGACCAATTAATATCCCAAAGCAAGGTTAGCGAGATCGTTTTGACAGAAGGGACACTTTTGGACTCCTTTTATGCTGGTAATGAAGGATGTTTCCTCTCCATATTTTTTCTATTGCTTTGAGGTTCAAAATGGTGCACCCAGGTCTCATCTCTCAGCAACAATCCTTTCCATTAAACCTGGATCTTCTTCATAACACTACAAAACTTGGATGGAATAACTGGATCTTCTATCTATTGCTGTTGTTTATGTTGATCAGTCAGCTGTTTCGGAACTCAGCACGCACAGGTATTGTAACTCATCGAGCACTGTTTGATAGGCAGTAACTATGTAACATACACGTATGAACTGTACCTTATGTCTAACATATCAGCCACAGTAGACACAGTAATCCATTGCTTTTGTAGAGTGAAAGAGTTCACACAGTGGGCATTGTTTGAGTTCATGATTTTGACGAGTTCCCTGACTGCGCTTCATCAGTCACACCTGTTCTTTTTGCCAGTTTAAAATTTTTGTACCCATTTGTGTAAATTTTTCTCTGGCCCATACATGTGTTATACTGTGCTACCATTCTTACGTAAATTTCAGTGGACTTGACCCCTTGTTTCCCAAAAAATTGTATTCCATTAATCCCAATTTGCTGTAACCTAGCAAGACAATAAAGGGGATTCCTCCCTCTCCCCCCATTATCAGCTGCTTTGATGCAGGAGAGTCCAGTTCTCAGGCTTCATTGTGTGATCTTCTACTGTTGTCATTTCTTTTCTAATGAACAGCTTTTACATATTTGCACATTGGATTTTTGTAATGTTCATCAGAGAGTCAATTTTTATCTTAAGGCCACCATTTTTTAAAGACATCAAATAAAAGGAACCATGCACTATCTGTTGAAGATAAAATAAAGTTATTAAGAAAAAAAAATACTGTGAAGAAAATTTGCAAAAAATATAAATGTGGAAGACATGTGTGAATGACACTTTTAAAAAGAAAGCAAAGATGCAGACAGAAAAAGTAGAAAAAGAAAAGGAAATACAGAAAACAAAGACATTGAGTATATATAACTGAATGGCTTTTAGATGCAGGTTCAAGAAATTTCTCCTATCTGGAGCTTTAGTGAGGGAAAATGCAAAAAAAATTGTTGACCAACTTCAAAAAAGTGATTTCAAACTGTCTAATAGATGGCTGGTTAGTTTTTAAACCCATTATGGGATAACTGTGAAACAAATTTGTGGTGAACCAAAAGATATTGGTGACAAAAATTTAGTTTCTTCTAAATTATGTGGAGACAAAAGCTTTCTACACTAACTAAAGGCTATTTTCAACTATGATGAAAGTGGTTTATTACATAAAGCTCTGCCTACAAGAACATTGATGAAAAAAGGTGAAGCAAAAATGGGCTTTAAACATTCCAAGGAAAGACTGACTATGTGTTTGTGCTGTAACATGGATGGGGAAAATCAAAAAGCCTATAGTTATTGATAAAATTTCTAACAACAATCCTTATGATATTGAGATAGATAAAACCAACATTTATTCACAACTATGTGTTTTATTTTAAACTCTACTGTATATAGTTTTGCAGTCTTTGGCTTGTCTTTATCAAGGCAAATGGAACTTAAATGCTTTAATCATCAGCTTTCTCTGACAGCAGAAACAACTCACCAAACTCTGTGGTTTATCAGAAAACTGATGACATCACAAAGATTAAATATTTACACTCCATTTGTCCTCATGAAGCTGATCCAAAACCCTAAGAGAAATTCTAGTAGATCTTAAAAACATAATTGTAAATCAATATTGTTGATTGTATCTATTACTAGTGATTGGTCATAAACCAATGTTGCTTGAAGAATACTATTGGCAACTCAAGTTTTCCTGTAACGTGGAAATTTCACAGAAAGTCTTGGATGGCATCGATTATAATGGATAATCGTTTTAAAGATTTATTTCGAAAATGTGAGGTTAAACCAGGAACATAATTTTATTCTTAGATTGTGCGGAATGCTATTTGAAAACTTAACTGCCTAGTATAAAACTGTTTTTCTTGCATAGCAACAAGACTACTAAAAGTCAATCATTAAGTCAAGGGGTTATCTAAACACAGTTAAATTGCACTATAGGAAATTTCTTCAATCACTTTTATCAGTAATGAATAATAATACTTTTGGGGGAATAGTTAAAAACATAACTGTCTTGGTCCCCGTGAAATGTATAAATAAAGCATGCAAAAAAGTTTCATTGGAAACTGTTTGAAACTGGTTTTCCATTAGAAGAAAGCATTGAAAATGAATTGACAAATTTTGCAGATGATGAGTTTGATGCTTTAATGAATGATGAGAATTATCTTTTTTGGTTGTACAAATATAAATATAAAATTGGGGTACAGTAGTACTGTGTGGAGGCAGACAATAAAATTAGCAAAAATATTTATTCTGCTTTTTCCATTGATAAACTTTTTACTGCCTTCATAGATTTAAAAAAAAACTTATGATTGAATTAATAGGACTCTTCTGTGGAAGGTTTTGAATAAATATGGTATCACTGGGAATCTACTCAGTAGTGTGAAAACCATATATGCTGGCAGTAGAGCATGTATGTATGAGTACATGGTGTTGTATCAAAATGGTTTCTATTGGTGCAGGAGTCAGGCAAGGTTGTGTAATGTCACCGTGGCTGTTTAATATATTTATGGATTCATGCATGCATGATGCCAAAATGAACAATATACTGGTTTATGTCTTGGTAATATCTGTGTTTGCAGATTGTTGTATGGTGATGACACAGTCAAGTTGGCAGAGAGCAAAAGTGAGTTGCAGAGTATGTTGGCTCAGATGTACGAAGTTTGTATGAAATTTAAACAGAGTATAAATAAGGGAAAAACCAAAGTTATGGTTTTTGAGTGAGGAACTATTAGTACTGAATGCAGGATAAGTCTAAATGGCACAGTTATTGACTTGATGAACGAGTTTGTATATTTGGGAAGCATGTTTGACAGAGAGAACTAATTAGATGGCAAAATTAGTAGACGAGTGAATTCTTTATTGAAAGTCATAGCTGCTTTAGGAGGATTTCACAGGAATGATGGGTGATTTTAAATCTGAACTGTAATTTTGAGAATTGTTTATAATTTTCTAAAATCTGGTTTTTCTTTTATTGAACTGAAATAAGTTTTGAAACTTTTTTAATCAAAGCTGGGTAAGCACTTTAAAAAAAGAAGACCAAATTAAAGCTGACCTCCTCAGAAATGATTACCACAATAGCCTTACAAAATTCCTGAAACAAGAAAAGAAGCCTCAAAAAATTTTGAAAACAGCCAATTAAGAGCACTTAAAGATTTCAGAAAAATGAAAGTGCAGTTGCTTTGAAAACAAATGAAAGTAAATTGATAACTATTATGGATAAGATAGATTATAGAGAAAGAATGGAAGAACTAAAAGAAAAACAATATATGACGTAAAAGAGAACCCATTATGAGCTTTGATTAAAAAGTCTCAAAACTTATTTCAATTCAGAAAAAGAAAACCCAGTTTCCAGAAAATTATGAATAGTTCTCAAAATTATTGTTCAGATTACCTCAAATCTATGGAATAGTAATATTACATAAGGAACACCAACTAATTAGACCGATAATTGACTCGGAAAGTTCAATTCTTTTCAAATCTAAACTATTTTCTAAAGTCACATCTTCAGAAACTGTTAACTAAAGTCACACCTTCAGAAACTGTTAAGAGCCTCCTTCCTTGATTTAAAATTCAATGGAATTAAAAGAAAAATTAAACTTCTCTTCCTACATTAGATTCTCCTATAATGGGTGGTTTAGATGTAGTTTCTATGTATACTCACATCAATAGCTCAACTTATACAGTTCATAACTGAAGACCTGACAGACCTAGTAGTTTTTTTTATAACAAAGATAGAAACATATTAGTTGGAATTTTTGAAATGCTTATCTTCTCTTTTCAACACAACTATAAATTCGAAAAGAAGTTTTCCTTACAAAATTGTATAAAAAAACATTGAATACAAATAAATTATTGGATTTCAATTCTTATCATCCATATTGTATTAAGAAAAATGTGGCAAGTCAGTTTTTGGAAAAAATAAAGTACACTGGTTTCCACAAGTTAAGCAACAAACCGAAAAATCGCGATGATTGGGTGAACTATAGTTCAAATTGCATGAAATTTGCCTATGTTATGGGCGAAGGCATACAGCATCGATGTACAGAAGGCAAATGAGTGGTGCTGGCAGGGCTTTATGCAAATGCACGAGAGCTTAAAACCAGCTGTTTCGGAGGGATTTGCCAATTCATATTGATGTGTCGCCATTTTACGGCTTCTGAAAAGGAGACTGGCCATCTCATTTTCAGAAAGGAAAATAGGCTCTCATCACGCATCTTGATTCCTTTCGGGACAAGATGGAAAAAAAAAAAAGGGAAAAGAACGATGCGCAGTTCTTTTGGTTTTTTTTTACCATCGATCCCGAAAAGTTTAATAAGGAACTTGAATCGATTTTCTATATCTTCTGAAGTTTTCAGTTCATTTTACCTGGAAAGTCAAGAAAAAAGTTATGAAATTCTTTAATTTCCATTCAATCTTCAAAACCTTTTTTTTTCTCCTATTCTTTCCTTACTTCCTCTTTGAGTGCTAGAATATCTTTGCCATGTGCGTGTATGTTGAGTGAAGTGTGGGAATGACATGTACGTGTATGCTCTTTGGTTTATTGTTCTGGGATAAGAATGCTATTTTGGATGTGCCGAGATTAAAGCTTTAGAGGAGATTGTTTTAAATGTTGTCAATCCTAGTGAGGAGTAATGTTTGTTCATTTGTTTCATTCGGGGAAGAATTGTTCCGATAAAGGTTTCAGTGTTGCGGTTCTGATAAAAAAAAAATCATTTTTTGTCTTTGCATTTGTTATTAGTCTTGCTTCGTGGTAGTGTTTTATGCATATCTTTGTATATTTTTCTTTTCCTTTTTGTACACCACGCAAAGTGAGCTCAGCGTATGAAATAAGGATAGGAGATTTTCATTTGTAAATATGAGGGCATAAAATTAAAGCTAAAAGTGAAACGTGCAATAAAATTTTTCAGCAGTAAAGCAACTTCAAAAAAAAAAAAAAAAAGGAGCAAATAATTTTATAATTTTTTTTTGTCTCTGTTCCAATCCATTTCTACTTGAAATGCTGGTTTTGTAAGATGATATTTTCTTCTATCTTCCTGTGTGTATATATATATCCAAAAACCTGTAAAGTTTATAAGACAAGCCAGGCTAAGGGTTCTTTGTAAGTAACTCACCATTTTATTTTATTTTTACTTCCTTCACTGGGGAAAAAAAAAAAAAAATTCTGATGAGAAAGCTTTGGTTCCAGGAATCCTAATTTGAGAACAATCTCGACTAGCGGATGTTCCTTTGAAGAAAGGTCACGCCAACTTATTTTGCTGACCTTGTGGATTCCGAGAAAGTTTGGTTGGAGTGGAGGAGGAGTCACGTGCCAGTTGCATGATCCCCTGTTAATCTTCGTCCAATCATAAGCCTTAGAGCCCGTGGGTCATGAAATGAGCATGTGACCCCCACGGAGCGTTGAAGTCGGGTCACTAAGGCAGTCAGACACTCTCTCGTGAAACTTGTTGCTATTGAGATTTCTTTTTTTCCCTCTGCTGCTTGGTGCAATCTGAGCCGGAAGCCAGTCCCTCCGACCGCCTAGACAAGAAAAAAAAAGGGGGCTCAGGTCTGCCGTTATGTGTCCTGGAAAGAGCTGACTGCACTTCCACCGATGATTCCTCCAGATGAAGCTCTCCAGAATATTTCTCTCTAAAAGGAAGGAATGCCTTGCCTTTCTGGTGAGGACTGGCTTCTCGGCACACATGAACTGGTGCCCCAAAGAAATGGTGGCCATCCACCTCAGGCGCAGCTCACCCCGATGAATAAACCGGCGGCATAGAAAAAATTTTTCCCCTCCTCCTTGACGACTTCAAAAAAAAAAAAAAAAAGAAAGGGATGTCTGACCAGGAACTAGGACCTGTGTATATCCTTCTTCAGCCCACTGCAGCCACTCTTGGGAGGTGAGAAAGCCTTCAAAACACATTTTAACTCCTTCAATCACTGCAACCACTCTCGGGAGGTGAGAAAGCCTTCAAAACACATTTTAACTCCTTCAATCAATACAGCCACTCTCGGGAGGTTAGAAAGCCTTCAAAACTACCAAGAAGACCAGGTAACTCCTTTCTCTTTTTTTTCTGTTTGTTTGGGCAAACGTGTGAGCAGCTGTCTACAAGGACATGTTCAAATTCAACCCAGTCGAGGTAGTTAGCCTAGAAGTTGTGAGAGGAATTTTTTTTTTCCCTTAACTGAACGTAATTTTGTGTTTTACCATTCGGCACTCAAAAATTTTTTTTTTCACTGTGAAGTAAACAAGGAAAGAGAACAAGTCTGTAGTGAGAAGTTTACGGGGAGAGTCAAAGGAGGAAGTAATATTTTTTTTTTATCAGCTATGTTAGGTATCAGCCATATAATACATTTTTTTTTAAAGCTTTAATTGACCATTTTGAACCACAATACTTGCATCTTTTGGGTTGTGTAGGAAAGGGAGGAATCCATAAATTCAAATTTTGGGAGTTAAAGAAAAAAGGAGAGTGGGGGAAGCCCTGAAACTCCTTCCTTTCTCCTCTTTTTTTCCTAAATAATTGTGCAAGCCAGCTGGGCTAAAGTCGTATATAGTGTGTAATATAAATGATGTATATCTAAGTGTTGAACCGTGATGTATATATAAAAGTAATTTTTTTTGCACAAATTAACCAAAAAGTAAGTAGTGATAGGATAGTGCTACCAGGTATTAATGAAACGTACCGTGTGCTTTGAATCTCTGTACCTTTTGAAATGGTTAGTTCAGCCAAATGGATACCTAGAATTTTTTTTTACTGGCTTGGCCTTATATTCTAATTTTGCCAAAGATGTTGAAGTAGAGAAATAAGTGTTCTTGATATCCTGATATTTTTTTTTTTTTTTTTTTTTTGCTTTTGCTAGTGTTGAAAACAAATTGTTCTGCTAGATTGTGATTTCCGTGACACCTAAAAATTTTTGTTGATATGATTTTGGCAGCTTGTGCATTTGTGGGATGTTTACATACCACCCACTGGTAGTCATAGTGCTTTTGAATAAAAACAAAAATATTAATGTTCGAAACAAAATATATGTTGTACATAATTGTTGCAATAAGTTGTATTCGAAGTAGTCTAAAAATATAAAACCCTATGTGAATTACCAGTAGGGCTGATATTTTTCTATTTCCATTTGTAAATAAAGGTGAACCCAATGGGGTTCTTCAAAAATGAAAAATTTGAGTGGCAGTAAATTTGTTGAGTAAAAAGGGTTTTTCTAAACAGTTTTCTTCAGAACTTGTATCCACCTCAGCCTAGCCTGAGGGTGGAAACAAACTAGGTTCTTAGTGTGGCATAATTGCTGTGTTCTTCAATCACTGCCATGAGTACAAGGCCACTTTAATTTTTGGTGATACAAATTTCTTATACATGTGACAATAACACCTTTTAACACTTTCAGGTTGTAAATTCTACAATCACAAACAACACACGCAATAAATAAACTTTGTTAAAGAAATTTTCTTTTTTTGTGTGTGTGTCTATCCATATACTATTCTTATTGTTACCGATTTCATCTACTCATATCCCAAATTTGAAATTAGCCCACAATTGATTAACATCTGTTATTTTCTCAATTTATAGTGTTAGAAAAACACCTACAAATCATGTGGAGCCTCTGTGCCCAGAAAATTTATGATTAATATTTGTTTATAAGTCATTGATTGATTGATTGGTGAAAAACCAAACAATACAATATGCTGTGGTGAATGGCAAGATTTCGAGATAGTGATTTTGTTAACATGACAAGATGTCCTTTACCAGCAGAGCTATGCTACAGAGCGATAGGCCGACTCGAAGCAGGACTACGGCAAGCGGACGCCACAAGATGGCTCAACATAAATCGTTCTGTGGTCAGCAGGATGTGGCAGCAGTTCCAAGCTGCAGGTGCAGCTTCCCAAAGGCACAGAAAAGGTAGGCCAAGGGTAAAGACCTCCATGGATGACCAATATTTGTGGCTTTTGGCACAGAAAACAGGATGGCTACACCGACTCATCTCAAATCTGTGCTTGTGGCAGCCACCAGACGGACAGTATCAGCTTTGACGGTACGCAAAAGGTTACGTGCAAGAGGATTGTATGCTCGGAAACCGGTATTATGCATGCCCCTCACACCCCACCACCAGAGGAAACATTTCAGTTGAGCACAAATTCATGTGATCTGGACTCAAAATCAGTGGAGGTCTGTTCTGTTTACTGATGAGTTACAATACTGTTTACAGAGTGATTCTCGGTAAGTTTACATCTGGAGAGAGGCCGGTACTCACTATCTTCCCTCTAATATCCAGGAAAAGGACACCTATAGTGGTGGTAGTGTTCTGGTGTGGGCAGGCATATCATTAGGTGGCCGTACCAACCTCTATGTGTGGTCACATAGAAACCTCAATGCTCAGAGGTATAGAGACTACATCCTGTACCCTATTTTTCATCCTTATACGGCCGTAATTGGCGATACATTTGTACTGCAGGCAGATAACGCCCACCCTCATCACACAGCTTGCCTCATGCAACAGTACCTGGAACAGGAGACTATAGTCCGTATGGAGTGGCTAGCACATTCTCCCGATCTGAATCCTATTGAGCATGTCTGCGATGCTCTCGGGAGGTGGCCGTGTTGCTGACCTCTAGCCCCCTCCCTGAACCCTGCAGGTGCTCCGCACTGCTTTGCTGAAGCAATGAATTCAGCTACCCACGGAACTGCTCGTCACCATAATTAACAGCGTGGAACATCGCTATCAGGCCAGTATTGCTTTTTGGGGTAACCACACTCCATATTGAAGTACCTTTTCCTATTTCATCTTGATACCTATGTTTCTGTATTTTCATATTTGTATCACTCATACAAAATGCAAATGCTTTGTATCACATGTTATTATGTTTTTTTGTTGCATTTGGTTTGATAAAGCTTGCCAACAAATTTCATCCCAATCGGTTGCATACTCTTTGAGTTATCACAATTTTTTGATTTGTTGCTTAATTTATGGAAACCAGTGTAATATCTACAGCAGAGATGAAAAAAATCCCACAAAAAAGAACTTGAAGACGGCCTTACAGAAAATAACCATCCTAAAAATGTAATTGAAAAACTAAATTTTTCAGTTAAGAACACACAACAGCAACAAATAAAATTCACTGGAAAAATTACTTATCACAAAGGTGTTTATTCAAATCTTTAATGGAAATTAGTAAGAAATATAATATAAGACTAGCTCCAAGTTTAGAGAACCAAATTTAAAAAAATTTCCCAAAGATAGTTGAAAGAGAAGATGATATTTTAAAAATACAGGAAGTGGTCTATGAAGTAAAATGTAGTTGTGGACTTACTGGACTATCTTACATAGGTGAGACAGGTCGCAGACTAGAAACTCAAATAGCAGAACATAAAGCAGCTATAAAAACGTGGTCCAACAAGACAGGTTTAGATAGGCATGTTAAGAAACTGATCACAACATGGAATGGAATTCCCTTAAAATCGTCAGATTCCAAAGCAACTTTCAGAAAAGAAAATTAAAAGAAGGGATAGAACTTGAGAAAAATTAGAATTCTGTCATCAATGGCTGCAGAGGTTTGTCCCTGCCTACCATCTGGCAAGATTTGGTGAAAAATAACCATTACTGCCAATGTTAGCTGTAACCATGATAGTGATGAAGAAAGAGCAACAACAAAAGACGGCCTAATGAAGAAGAAAAGTTTTCTCCGAAAAATTTATGATTTAAAATAAATATTTCCTAGAAGAAAACACCATATTAGAAGTTTCAGAAAGTTCTTTCTTTGAGGAGCTAATCTCTGAATATCAGAGAACAAGCAGCTTAGTGTTATGTATGTATGTATGTATAAACTGATTAAACATAGAACCATATCACTAAAAATGAAGAAAGTTCAAGTGATGATGAAAGTGTGAGAGATAAGGAAAATCAAAGTTAAATTACTTCATAATTGCATGCACTAAGCACAATGAAAAGCTTGCAAAATTGTTTTATGCAGGAGGAGGGGAACATGTGCTATGCTATGAAGCCCACCCAAACTTTTTTGAGCCCACCCTTTAGCTCCCCCCCCCCTCCCTACCCCAAAATAAAAATAATAAAATGTTTAGTACCATAAATTCTTAACAGCAATTATAGAGGATAGCTTTATTAATTTGAGAGGTAATGTACCTTAATAAAGTTATCCTCTATAATTCCCATTAAGTATTTATGGTACTGAAAGTAATTAAAGGAAGCCATGAAGTCATTAATTATTAAAATGTTTAAGCATTTAGAACATATGGCAGGTGCAACCATCTAAGATTTTAGGGAACTTTGATGGACGTACACGAGTTTCTCGAATTCACGGAAAATTGTTTTATGCAAATTTAACAAAAAAATCTTTTTATATAATGATTTTTTTGTTAAATTTAGTGTTTGTGTTTCTAGGTCCTCTGAGCAAATGTCTAAGAGAGTAGTAGAAACACACTATTTTTGTAATTATAATTTAAAAAGGTGAGATAGAGAGAGAGAGAGAGAGAGAGAGAGAGAGAGAGAGAGAGAGAGAGAGAGAAAAAAAAGAAAGAGGTATTCCTTCTCAGGTTACAAACTAAAATTCATAAATAGCCTTATGACAGGAAATAAAAAAAAGCAAAAAAAAAAAAAATGTTGGTAATCTAAAATTGTGAATTTTAAAGAAATAGTAACCTCTTAAAGGATATATAGATTCGTATTCATGGTTTCCATACTACATACAGTATGCGCCTGAAAACGTTTTTTTTTTTTCTTTTTTTCTTGACTCTTGATGACATTATCAGCTACAAAAAATCAGCAATGTTTATTCACAGTTAAATATTTTATTTTAAGATCCGCTATAGTTTTGCTAAGCGTTTTACTCGGCTTCATCAGGACGAATTCCATTGAAGCCAAGCCAAACGCTCAGTGAAACTGTAGTTGATCTTAAAATAAAACATTTAATTGTGAATAAATGTTGCTGATTTATTCTATCTCTGCATCACAAGTAATATTGTCATAAAATATATTAATGTTATCAGCGTCAGGTAAAATGTACACTAATGGAATTTTTTTACCAAAATTTCTGCCAAGCACTTTAAAATTTGTGCCCCCAATCATGCTTAGCCCCCTAATAGCCCACCCAGTTCTGAGCAACAGGCGTCGCTCTGAACTGGGAGTGCTAGGGGAGGGGGGCATTCGGTTTCCATAGCAAATGATCTACAGAGTGCAATTAAGGAAGTCATTGTTCTTCAAAAACAATGCAAGCAGGCAGGAAATCTGTTGTGGATTACTGTAAACTCTGTAAACTGCATACTTAAAAATTGGCATAAAACATTGAGTTCATTGTGCATTTCTGAAATCAAAAAGAAGAAATCAGTAATTGCTACGTGATGTGAGAATTTTTATGGATACTATTATGTAAAACAAAATTTTCTGCTCATTATAAGAATGCAAAAAATATGTTACTTGTTTTCCTAACACAAAGCTTTTTTGTCACTATTTGCACAGTGAAGAAGTACCAATAATTAATTACAGTGGAACCATATTTATATAATGATCAAGTAAAATTTATGTGTAATTGAAAAAACTTATAAACAAAACAGGGAAAGTCTAATATTAATGGCAATTCAGAATTTTGGGGCAGGCAATATTTTATTTATAAATAAGAAAAACGTTTAAGTGAGAAACATATAAACATGCTTCTGCTATGAAAGCAAAACACTGTGCAAACATAAAGATTGCTTTCCCAATGGCCAAGTAATCATAGGTGTTGGTTCCTGGCTAGTTGTCTGAGATGGGTTGGACTTCAAGTTCTGAATGAGGCATAGGTGATGTGTTTGTCTTATGGTGCTGGCCCTCTCTCTGTTTCTGGAAGCCAGTGGCCCTAAATTAAGGAAGGACAACTGCTTATAGCTCCTAATGCTCATGGGTGTCTTTACTTCCCCCCCCTCAGTAAAGACTGAAGTTTTGTATTCTGAGCAATTTTGATTTGCATTCAATGAGTTTTAAAGTAATGGACAAAACAGAAATATTTTTATCACAGCAATATTTTTCACAGCAATAGTTTTCTTTTAGGTTTTCAAGTATGTTGCTTTAGGATATTAAATAAATATATGTAATTAAGTATTCTAAGAGAATTTCTCTACAAAAGGTCTAAAATTTACATTTTGAGGTTTTTCTCACTGGTTCATACTATGCTGTATGAACCAGTGAGAAAAGCCTCAAAAGCTCTAAAGAATCTGTATAAGCTGCCCCGGTGGTGCAGTGGTCTAAGCGATGGCCTCTGATCATTCGTCCGAACGGGGTCCGGGTTCGAATCCCGGTGAGGCATGGATGTTGTGTTTGTCTTACGGCACTGGTTTTCTCCCTTCCCTGGAACCAGTGACCCTAAATTAGGGACGGGCGACTGCTTATAGCCCATTGAGTTGCTCACGGTGGTCGTTAAACCTCCAATCAAAAAAAAAAAAAAAAAAAGAATCTGTATAAAATAGGAATCTCTGTAAGGCTGACTCCCCCCCCCATCCTGTGCAATTCAATGTTAGGCAGATTTCACTGTGTGTGGAGTGATCAGCAAAATATTTGGTTTTGAATCCTAAAGAGCATATCTAAATTGCTTTAGGTTGCACACACACATACACACACTAAATCTCTGAGGGAGTTTTAAAGTCTTCATTGCAGTTGCCCTCCATGAACTCCTGCATAGCATCATTGTTTGCATTAAGGTGTGTCCATTTGAATCCATTTTTCTACAACTATTAAATAGTGATTTATTGTCATTTTTGCATTTCATCTTTAACGTTAAGCACCACTGTATCTAGTAAAAAATTGTTTAGGCAATATTTTATGAGTAACTTATTTGTTTTTCCTATAATTTGTATTTTCTGTAAGTTAGAAAACTCAGGTTATTTTTATATGATATGCATATATTTGTATGTTTCAATATGAAATTATCACATATGTTGTGTGTGTAGTGGGCATTTGGCACTTACTGATGACACAGGCACGGCCAGATTGTGCCATGCTGGGGCCCAGAGCTGGCACTGAATTGCACCACTTTCAGAATACATTCTGTACTTCCAAGTTATTTTGCTATCAGTTATCTTTAAAGAAACATTATGAGGTTATCTTTGTTGGGAGAGGAGAGGATGGTGTTATCAAAGAGAAATCATTGTGTTACTACTGTTATTGCTATAAAATCATAGTTATGTTTTATATTTGAATAGCTAGGTTATTTACACTCAATCCAGGGGGATTTTTTTTTTCCAGTTTGTTTATTTGCAAAAGTTATTTTAAATCCACGTGAAAATTTAGCATTAACAAGGCAAGTACAAGGTACAATATTTATTTTTAAGGATATCAGTGGAGGCCCCTAATGAGGTAGCCACCCAGAGCTTTAACTCCCAAACCCTCCCACCTCACTCTAATCCAGCCCTAGTCACAGGTCACATATGATTAAATTGTTTTTATAGACAAAATAATTTGTTTTGTAACTAATGCTGCTTCTTATTCATTTATTTATTAGTATTCATGGGTAAATGTTAATCATGCCATGTGGAAAATTTGTGGATCTGTGCTTTTTCTATGGACAACTTATTAACACAATGTACAGCACTATGCCATAACTTCATTATTAACCATTATGCAGTTTCCTTTTTCTCTGCCACATTGATTGTACTGATAGTTTTTTTTTTTGGTTATGAATAAGTATTTGTTGGCTTTTAAGAAAATTCACTTATGATTGCACAGGACATTATGATGATTTAAAAAAACAGGTATAATTCAGAAGTATTCGATCTGCTTTTTCAGTTATACGAAGACACAAAAAAGGAAAATGAGAGGCTACGAGAAAAACTTAAAAAGACAGAAGATGAGTTGGAAAGGGTAAATCAACAATTACAGAAAACGACACAGGTATGCATTTTCTTTTCAAGATGCAGTACACCTTACAGGTGTTTTTTGTGCTTATGATGAGATTAGAAATTTCCCATTGTACCCATCTCATTTGTGCCCCTCTTCTCACTGCTTAAAAATAATTTTATTTAAAACATTACTTAGTTATTAATTGCGATAAACACTGTACATTTTATGTATAAGTGGCTTGTTTTTGTCATATTAATGTAGCTGTTATAGTTGCAGTATTAACCAGAGACTGCAGGTACTACGATTCTCCATAATCATTGCAAAAATTATCAATCCGTTACAGAGTGCAGGAAACGTTGACTATACTATGGAAATTGGAAAATCTCAGTGAAATAATTTTATTAAACATATGTGTAAAGTTTAATTTAATATTTTCAAGATTAACATTTATTAAATGTTTTGGGGATTGTTTCTTAGGTACTTTTAACACATTGTGACATTGCTTCGATATTCTTTTGATAATTTGTAGATGTTGTAAGTGTCTGATCACAGTGACATGGTTCCCACAGTCCCTGAAATTCTGCAAAAGCCTTGATATTTAGTTTCCCTTTATCCAGGCTTTGGAATGTCCTTTATTTTTCCTATTTTTGTGAAAAGTCCTTGAATAGCACTGGAATTCTTTCTTTCAAAGAAAATTTTCAAGATAAAGGTCGAAAAATTAGGATAGGGTAGCCAACGACTGGAAAGCAAAACAAAACTGAAAAATGCCAGCAAATCTCATAGGATGCCCTCCCCAAAAATGTTCAGAACTGCTGAAAATGACTGCTCTAGTTGCAATGAGGATGTTCCATGGTTTTCTGTTTCCGTGTTTAAGATATTTCTTGAAATTGGTGACTTTTTAACTGCTAGGTGGTGCAGCTAGCATAACTTCTTTTGAGGAACTTCAAGTTAGGTGTTGTGGGTGTTGGATAAGCAAGGCATTCTCTTTCCTTCCCTGAGGTAAGTTTATTATTATTTTTTAATTACTTTAGGTTATGAGGTTTCCCTTTATCCTATAGAAGTTTAGGGTCTTTGCAGCAGAATTACCCTCTTTTTTGGGATTTTCAGTCTGTCTCTGAGTGAACTCTGTTGTTTGGGAGACCACGTTTTTAGTTTAGTTTAGGGCACGTGCAGCCTAAGCTTGCTCTTGCTTTTCAAATTTAGGACTCATTTCTGCAATAATTGGTAAATAGGTAAACTAATTCAAGCAACTTTTTCCATTTATTGATTTTGTAAAAGGATGTTTGCCTGTAGATAATTATTTTGATGTAATGCATGATTATATTTGAGTCTTTCATTGGTATTTAGTCGTTGATATAATATATATATATATTCATTGGTATTTACTTCTTTGATATAAGAATTTAGGTTCTCGCAGTGCTCATTGTGAGTTGGGCTACGATTATTCAGATTGCAATTGGGATGGTTTTATTTACGCTTTCCAACCGTAGGTTGAAGAAGCGTATATGCTCCAGCCTTGTCCATCTGTACAATAACTCGCGTAAAAATGGTTTCGATTTCTATGAAATTTTAATATGTGGTAGGGGACCACCTCGAGACGAACCCTATTGAAAATGGGCGAAATGGGGTCAAAGGTCATGACATAGGAGCGGGATCCATTCCATTGACTTTATGAGTCATAACTTGCGTAAAAATGGTTCGATTTCGATGGAATTTTAGTATGTGGTAGGGAACCACCTGGGGCCAAACCCTATTGAAAATGGGGTCAAAGGTCAGGACACAGGAGCAAGATCCATTCCATTGCCCTTGTACGTCATAACTTGCATAAAAATAGTTCGATTTCGATAAAATTTTAGTATGTGGTAGGGAACCACCTGGGGACGAACTCTATTGAAAATGGGCGAAATGGGGTCAAAGGTCAGGAGATAGGAGAGGGATCCATTCCATTGCCTTTATGCATAATAACATACATAAAAATGCTTCGATTGTGACAAAACTTTACCATGTTGTTCCTGAGGTACAATGAGCTGGTTCTGTTGAATTTCAAAGAAATGGGGTCAAAGGTCATGGCACAGAAGCAAAAAATTTTTCACACAGCCCTTATGCATCATAACTTACGTAAAAATGCTTCTATTATGACAAAACTTTCGTATGTTATTTCTGGTGTATGCTGAACCGGTTCTGTTGAACATCATCGAAATGGGGTCAAAGGTCAGGACACAGGAGCGAGATTTATTCCACAGCCATTATCCTCATAACTTAAGTAATGATTTCTGGTATGTTGGAAAGCATATCATAATCAATGCATTGCATGATTTTACTAAGTTTTTATTAGGTTTTTTTTGTTTTTTTTTTAGTTGTCTTTAGTCTCCTTCAATTTTCCTTTTTACTTTGATGGAGAGCTGCTTACTTTTCGTTTTTGAAAGTAAAAGTTGCTGTGGGAGGTTTTTTTGTAATTGGGAAGGGTTTGTAAGTGTCTTGTTTAGTTATTATATTTTTTTCTTGCAAACTGGATAATGCAGAAATCCACACTTTGTGGTCTATATATAGAGGTGAGAGGTATTATCTGTGCTAGCTCTTGATGAAGCCATTAATGGCAGCTGCCATATGTTCTATATAATTCTTCCTTTTTCTCCAGGTTCATTCATTTTTTTTATCCCCTTTTGCTTTTCTGAATGGAGTTTTCTTATATTTTCAGAAATTTGCTATGATTGTTATGTTATATTTTTTTATTTTTCTTATACGCAGCCTCTGGCGCTTTGGATTCAAATGCTGGATAGTAAATTAATGAGTATCTTTTTATTTTGCCTTATCATCATCATCATCATCATCATTGTCAACCATTATCAATCCACTGCTGGACGAAGGTCTCCCCAAGTTTCCTCCACAACGGTCTGTCTTGTGCCAGTCTCCTCCATGTCACCCCTGCATACTTTCGAATTTCATCCACCCATCTCCCATGTGGTCTTCTTCTGATTCTTTTCCTGTCCCTTGGAATCCAATCTAAAACTTCGGCTGTCCATCGATGATCTGTCCTTCTGGCAGTATGTCCAGCCCATTGCCATTTCAGGGATTTAACTCTGATCATGATGTCTTCCACTCTTGTCATTTTTCGGATCCACGAGTTCCTCTTCTTATCTCTCCTGGTTACATGAAGCATACACCTCTCCATGCTTCTTTGAGTTGTCTGCAGTCTTTGTATATCTCTTTTAGTTAAGGTCCACGTCTCTGCACCATACGTAAGCACTGGAAGGATGCATTGATCAAACACTTTTCTTTTAAGACATAATGGCATATTGCTCTTGAAAATTATGCTGTTTATTCCAAAAGCTCTCCAGGCAAGTTTTGTACACCGATTAATTTCTTCATCAATGTGACCCTCACTTGATATCTGCTGTCCAAGATAAACGTACGTGTCTGTTATCTCCAGCTTTTCTCCATCAATCAATAAATCTTCATTTCTTGTAAAAGCATTGAACATCACTTTTGTCTTCTGAAAGTTCATTTTTAATCCCACTTCTTTACTCTTGTCAGCAAGTTCCTGGATCATACTCAGTTCCTGGATAGCTCTGATGGGGTAGTTGCAAAAATGACTACGTCATCAGCAAAACGAAGGTGGGTTAGATAATCTCCATTAATCTTTATCCCTTTGTTTTCCCAGCTCAGCGACTGAAAAACACCCTCCAATGTGGCATTAAAGAGCTTCGGAGATATGGTGTCACCTTGTCTCACTCCCTTTCCAATTTTCATGTGTGTTATATTTTCAAACAGCCGAATCTTTGCATTTTCATAGATGTTATTAATAATATTAATGTATGCATCTTCAATACCGCAGGTTTTCAGAGCCATTGTAACTGCTGATGGTTTCACCGAATCAAAGGCTTTTTCATAATCGATAAAAGCCATGCACAATGGAAGTTCATATTCCCTCGCTCTTTCAATTAGTTCTCTCAGTACGTGGATATGATCTATTGTGCTGTAGCCACTCCTGAATCCAGCTTGTTCTCTCGGTTGAGCCATGTCCAGTGTTACCTTCAAGCGGTGTGAAAGAACTTTAGTGAAGATTTTATAAACTACTGATAGGAGGCTGATAGGTTCTGTAGTTTCCGAGATCCTCAATGTCACCTTTCTTATGTAGCAGGATCATTGTAGCGGTGTTCCAATCCTCAGGAATCTTTCCTTCAGTAAGGCATCGAGTGAAAATTTGGGCGAGTACTGTTTCAATTTCTCCACTTGCTTCTTGTATGATGTCTACAGTAATTCCATCTTCTCCTGGAGCTTTTCCCCGCTTCATGTTCTTGATTGCATGTGCAACTTCTGCTGGAAGGACTGGAGGAACTCTGGTACTGGTATCTTTCATCATGTCTGGAGTGCATGTATCATCCCTTTCATATAATTTGGAGTAGAAATCTTTCACTCTTGTCAAAATTTCGCCTCTATTTCTTGTTACAGAACCATCTTCTTTTCTCAGTGCCATAATCTGTTTTCTTCCCTTACTGAGATGTCCCTTTGCTATCTTTAGGCTTTGGTTGTTTTCAATTGCTTTCCTCACTAGTTCACAGTTGAATTTCCTTACGTCTTCAGTGATACTTTTTCGTGCTGTCTTGCATAGCTCTATATATTCCACTTTGGAAGTCACATCTTCTTTAGTTGTCCTCATCTCTCTTCTTTTTTGCATCAACATTTTCGTTTTTCCTGATAATTTGTTTACATGCAACTTGTTCTTAGACCCAGCTAATTTTGTTGCTGTTTCCATAAGAGCTTTGGTTACTTTTCTGTTAACTTCAGAGATGTCCACTTCTTCCGATGTTAGGCCTTCTAAAGCAGATAACCTGTTCTTCAGTTCCAACTTGAAGGTATTATGGTGTTTTTTAAGGTTGGTTATGTCAATAGATTTTTTTGTCTTATGAGCTTGCCACGTTCAAGTTTGGTGTTGAGGTGCATCTTACATCTCACCAATCTATGGTCACTACCTGTGTTGAACTTGTTTAGCACACTGCAGTCTTCTATGACGAATTTTTTTGTTACACATAATAAAATCAATTTCACTGGTCGTCCCATTTGGATGTCTCCATGTCCATTTCCTGTGTGGCTTTTTCTTGAAGAAGGAGTTCAAGATGAAAAACCCTTCTGCCTCTGCAAACTCAACGAGAGTATTTCCACGCTGGTTTCTGTTGCCGTGACCGAATTTACCTACTGAAGTTTCATTCTGTTGCCGTTGCCCTATTTTTGCATTGAAATCTTCCATAATTATTTTCAAGTGCTGCTTACCTTTATTATTTAGATGACAAATTTCCTCATAAAATTCTTCAATTTCTTCTTCAGGATGACTTGTGGTGGGTGCATAAGTTTGAATAATCTGAGCCTGGTATCTTTTCGAGAGTTGGATAACAAGTCGTGCAGCTCTGTCAGAGGAACTTTCAACTTCTACAACTTTATCCTTCAGTTTCTTGTTTATTATAAATCCAACACCACTAGTTCTGCCAGTATCTGTCCCACGATAGTAGAAGAGATGTCCACTTTTCAGTTCGATGAGATCTTCTCCTTTTCTCCTTACCTCACTTAGCCTCACGATGTCCCACTTGATCCTTTGTAGTTCCTCTTCCAATTCAAGAAGCCTTGAATCAGAAGATAGGGAGTGTCCGTTGTACGTAGCCAAGGTCAGCATCAGATGGCAGCCTAGTCCGGTCCTCTGGGGATTCTTAGCACCCTCTGCCTTCATGTCGCACTGGCCGCTGCCTTGGCCAGGTACATTCCAGCTGCCGGAGACTGAGGGCCAAGATTTAAGTTGTGGAATCATTTTGGAGGGGTTTGGCCATAACTCACCACGCTGGCCAAGCGGGTTGGTGAGTGTGGGATAGAATTTCCTCTAATCCCGATGGTATAGTTATACCGCTATGGGCGGTCGTCAGAGCCCCTTTAGTGGGAACAGGATGCACCACGAGAAGGCGGGGTTGACATTTGTCAATTAGAGGCTGTGATGTTACGCATCACCTGACCTTACATCCCTTGCCTTATATATATATATATATATATATATATATACATACATACATACAGGGGTTGTCCAAAATTATGGAAACACCTCACTGAAAACAGTGATTTTTGCATGTGTTGCTTTTTGAGTAAAACGAACATGTAACTACATTTTTTTTTTTTAAAGTGTTGCTTATAGTCTCAAGGGTCTGTGTAATTGCATTGTAAATCGGTGTTTGCATAATTTCCTTCCTGGTGAAGGCACAATGAGTGACCTGTCATAGAGTTCTAAAGAGGGCAGATTGTAGGAGTCAGTCTGGTAGGTGGTGCATCAGTAACCACAGGGGCACAGGTATTGGGGGTATCGAGAGGTACTGTGTCGAAGGTCATGACAGCATACAATGTTCACGGCACAACATCATCTGCGAGACACAACTGTGGAAGGAAAGCCAAACTCACTGCGAGAGACAGGAGGACATTAAAGATGATTGCGACCGCAAGGAGGAAGACCACGGCAACGAAAGTGACTGCTGTGCTTAATGCACATCTCCAAAACCGAGTGTCGACCTATACCGTGTGAAGGGAATTGTACACTGGCGTTCAAAAATTAAGGACAAACAGTCATGCAGAAGTGCTCCACATAGACTCAAATCATACCATAAGATCCCCAAAATGTAAGAATATGGGACAAGTGAACAAAACCGCCCAAACAAGGATTCCAAAGGATACAAAGGCACTTTATTGAAAAGGTAGCTTCGAGCACAACTGGACAGAAGACAAACGTCCATGTGATAGGCGGCTGCCAAGAAAAATCCAATCTTTAGTAGGGGATATGTTCACCCCTGACTGCGTTGCAGGATTTACAACGTCTGTCCATGCTGAGGACGAGGTTGTCAAGGAGCTGTTGAGGCATCGCAGCCCATTCCTCTTGTAGCGCCAATTGCAGCTGCGGAATCGTTGCTGGCAACTGGTGAGGTGCTGCCCGAGAAGGTCCCACACATGTTTGATTGGATTTAGGTCCGGGGACCTTGCAGGCCAATGTATGCGTTGAATATCTTCATTCTCCAACAGCTCTGCGACAGCCACTGTACGATGAGGTGTAGCGTTGTCGTCCATGAAGAGGAACTCAAGACTCACAGCACCTCTAAACAGATGAACGTGAGGCAGGAGAACCTCGGTACAATAGCGGACACCAGTCACTGAACCTCCGTGGAAGATGTGGAGGTCAGTACGGCTACCAAGCATGATACCGCCCCAAACGAGAACTTCGCCACCTCCAAACCGGTCCCTTTTGATGATGTTGGAGGTGTGATTGTGTGTTCCCTGCTCTCTCCAGATATGTACATGTCCAGAATTGCTCGTCAGACTAAATCGGCTCTCATCTGTAAAGAGAACTCGACCCCATTGCTGATGTATCCAGTTCTTGTGTTCCTGGCACCACAGAAACCGCTGTCTCCAATGAGCAGGCATTAATGGCACACACCGTACTGGTCGTCATGCAAATAGACCACCTTTGTGCAGCCTCCTGGCCACGGTAAAACGCGATAATGGACGTCCAGTTGTCTGTTGCATGTGCGTTGCGATTTCTCCCGCTGTCCGCCATCTGTCTCTTCTCGCCTGTAGGTCAATATACTGGTCGTCCGCCGCCGTGGTTGCTCGTGGACGACCACTGCTAAACTCTCGGACAGCTGTTCCTGTCATTTGAAATGCTCTCCAAGCTCGTGAAACGATGCTGTGAGCGATCCCGAACTCCTCGGCCACACTAGTCACACTTCAACCTTCTTCCAACTTCCCAATGACGCGACCTCGGGTAAAGTCATCCAGATGTCGTCTACTGGATTGCCTGTTGTCCATATCACATCGTGGCAGCAACTCAACATCGTTCAAACTGATGTACATTGTGCAATAGCTTTCACCGAATTGCTGAGCATACACCACCCGTGTGCTTTATATCCCCCCCCCCCCACACACACACATGTCATGCTACATATATGCGCATGCCCTACCGTACCGGACCCTTTTCTATCTCCTGAGTGGTCTTTCGGTCCGTTCTGCCTGCTCGTTCCGCTGTTATGCTAATTTCTCTTCTTCATCCTTAATTTTTGCACACCAGTGTATAAGCACAATATTTATGGCAGAGCTGTGATTTCAAAACTCCTGGTGTCACAGGTGAATATGAAACGGAGACTACAGTGGTGTCAGGAACGTAAAACATGGACTGTAGATCAATGGAAACATGTCTTGTTTTCCAATGAATCACGTTTCTCACTATTCCCCACCACAGGACGAGTTTACGTGTGGTGAACCCCCGCAGAAGCCTACAACCCAGACTGTCTCCTTCCTACAGTGAAGCATGGGGGTGTGGTTCCTTAATGGTTTGGGCCATGATCTTGTGGTTTGCAGCAAGTCCCATTATCACCTTACACAGACGGATCACTAGCGGTGGCGATGTCACTCTTTTGACCGACCATGTGTGTTCAATGGCGGAGACATTGTTTCCGTCAGGGGATTGCACCTTTCAAGATGATAATGCCCCGATTCACAGAAGTCAAACTGTTCAATCATGGTTTGAGGAACATGAGGATGAAGTTGCACACCTTCCCTGGCCTGCACAATCGCCGGACTTAAACATCATTGAGCCCCTGTGGTTTGTGTTGGAAAACAGAGTGTGATCACATTGTCCCCATCTAGCATCTCTCAAGGAATTGGAGCAGTTTCTGCAGGAAGAATGGTACAATATACCACTTTCCACCATCCAGGACTTTTATGCATCCATTCCAAGGAGGATTCAAGCAGTTTTAAATACCAAGGGGCTCTCACACCATATTAGGTGCATAACACCTATTGTTTCAAGGTGTTTCCATTATTTTGGACAACCCCTGTATATATACACTCATGGACAATGAAATTTGCACACCTAGAAGAAAACATGCTACAACCGCAAAACTTTTCAAATATCTAGAATGCGTGCTGGTATGCAAAATGACCCATGTTTGGCGAGAGTGCACATGACCGCACACCTTGTGGTGGCGTCGCAAGCACAAACCGGCAGCCTTATAAACCGGCATGTAGTTGATGCCCCATGAAAGCAAAAAGCACCAGCCGATGCAAGCAAGAATACAGAGTGATAAAAATGCCGGGTAAATGCCAGAGACGACAATTTATGCAACTTAGGACTTTGAGAGAGGCCTGATCGTTGTGCTCAAAACTGCAGGGTGGTCCGCACGCCAATAGCCACCACGAGGATCGTTCTGACCATACCATCCGACTATATTGGGAGCAGTGAACACGTGATGGCACTGCCACACGGCGGAGCGGCTCCGGATGGATGAGGAGGACCACCGGTAGAGAGGATCGACGGATAGTGCGCCAGCACGAACGGATCCCACGGGGACCCAGTCCACTATACAGGCAGATGTAGAGGCTCCTGTGTGCTCACGAACCATTACCCAACGCCTCGCGGAAGCGAATCTGCGATCCCAGCACCCCTTACGTGTGCTGTCATTAAACCCGGAACATTGCCACCGCCGTGTGCAGTGGTGCCAGGCCAGAGTGACGTGGAACACCAGAGACTGGTGACGTGTGGTGTTTAGCGATGAGTGCCGCTTCATTTTCGGGACAGATGATCATCGTGTCCGGGTGTGGAGGTTCTCAGGTCAACGGCACAATCCCGGCTCTGCTATCGAGCTCCTCACCTCCCCCACTGCAGGCATTATGGTCTGGGGAGCCATTGCCCATGATAGCCGATCAGCTCTAGTAGTGGTACATAGATCATTGATGGGCCAGCGGTATGTGGATGAGATCCTATGGCCCCACATGCTCCCATTCCTGGCCGGGATTCCAGGTGCGCTATACCAGCAAGATAAAGCACACCCACACATGACTCGGGTTGCCCAGGACTGCCTACATCATGTCCAGACACTTCCATGGCCTACCCGTTCCCCGGACATGTCCCCTATTGAACATGTATGTGTGGGACCAGTTGAAACACCGGCTGCTGCTGTGCCACATTATCCGGGATCTGGAGCACTCCGTCCAACATGTGTAGACCAGTCTGCTACAGGACAACATCAGGCATCTGTTCACCTCCATGCTGGACTGTATTGCAACATGTATCACTGCATGAGGTGGTGTGACGTGCTGTTGAAGATGACCGTACTGTGTGCCACAGATCCCTCTGTAATTGTCCTGCAGCTCTGTTTTTGCCATCATCTGCATCATTATGTCCGTAAAATTTCAGTACAATCCGATGCTTCCATCTTGGTGCACAAATTTCATTGACTGTGAATGTATGTACATGTATCTCATGCGCGCACTCGCACACACACACACACACACACACACACACACACACACACACACACACACACACACACACACACACACACACACACACACACACAAAACCTTCGTATAACAAGCCCCTATTTAGTGAGATCTTAGATATAACGAGAAAATCAGAAAGTTTTGTTTATTGTAATGTTAATTCAAAGTTAATGTGGTCATTTTTAACAAACAAAATATAATGAGGTCCCCAGATTAAATGAGGGAAAGAAAAGTTAGCACGGTCACTTATAGCTAGCAAAAAAGCAATAACATAAAATGAAATTCATATTTAACAAGGCAGGGAAAATCTGCTGTGCACTGTCCTAGAATAGGAATGGTGGCATATGAAAAGAAACTGCAGCCACGCAGGAGAATCCTTTTGTGCTAGTGGGAGTATGTTGATAGTAAAGCAATGGGGATCGTGTACATCAGATGCTCAATACATTAGGCAGGCAAGATGCTCTTTCCACTACTCACTCCAAGGGGCTATGCATTGGGTATATCAAGTTTATAGAGTTGAAAACAGGCCACTTACTGCCAGCCAAAAGAAGGATGAGTTGGGTTCACACACATAAAATTGGACATCTGGCCAATAAATGCAGAGAGAGATAGGGAAGTAATGGAATAGCAATGTTACTGGAGCAGGAACAAGAGATAATCATTCTCTCTGTAGAACTGTGTCCATAGCCCCTTTATTTTTTCAAGTGAGAATTGTATTGGAGCTTCTGTTGCTTCATGTGTGTGTTGTGTAGTTAGATAGCAGTCAGTCTCACATGCCCATCAAATTGAATATACTTGGAATATTTAATTAACTATAGTTCTAGTGGAGTTAATTAAATCTTGCAAGTATATGTATCCAATTGACATTGTTATATAGTATAAATGTTATACATATTTTTACATGGTGCGAATTTTCACTTAAACATGGATTTAGTGAACTCCCAGGATTAACAAGGGTTTCTGTTGGTCGAAACTCCTAATTATAAGTGGGTTCTACTATATTTTTCTGATCATGATCTTTATTTCTGATATTCTTGCTAATAGTGGAAAAGAGCAACTTTATACGTAATTTTTTTTAAAGAATTTTTAGAGCAAGCAGTTTTTGTCTTCTTCCCTTTTTTTTAAGTGAAATTAAATTTCAAATCAGTACTTAATCTGTCCATGATGGAATCTGTGATCCATAAAATTATTTTCATGGCAGAGTGAGCAATGCAGTACCAATTTTTGACATTTAATTTCGTTTAGCATGCATGTTTTCTTATTCCTTAGTAACTTCTTGTTATACTAAAGGACAAAGCAAGTAACTTTTTGTTTTAGTTTAAAGCAAAATTAGAGTTCAAAAACAGTACTACTTGGTCTTTGTGCAGAGAGAAAGACTTTACAGGGAACAAAAGATGGCAATAGAGAGTTGAAGTTATGATTTTGAACTTAAATTTCTTTTTAAATAAAAAAAAATGCTTGCTTGTTTTACTTCTTGTTATAGCAACAAGTGAAGGGAAACCATGCATTTTCAGTTAAATTAAAGTTGAAAAAGTTATGGTACTTATCCTCACTCTGTTGTGTAAATGGTGCAGTTTGTAGTAAAAGCAAGGTAAGTTACAATTGTCAGATTGCATTTTGCTTTAAAAAAATACTTGCTTCATTGGCTGATGTAAAAAGAAGGGGCTGCTAGAATAAGAAAATGTGTATTTCATTAGGATAATTTTCTGGAAAATGTAAAATTACTTTTCTGCACTACTAGAATTTTTTTACAATAATGTTTCTCATTTTTTTCCCTTTTGTTTCATTTTTTTTATTTATATCAATATTTAAGGACAATGATGATGAATTTTTAACCTGTGAAGGCATTTACAATGTTTACCACAGGATTTCTATTGGAACGTACTTAGGTTTTGGGGAGGGGGAGATGTTAATAGCACTTAGTGTTTCCCACAAGTCTGTCTAAAGGTGACCAGACTGACTGCAAGAGCTATCGTGGTATTAGCTTACTAAGTGTGCCAGGGAAAGTGTTTGGTAAAGTCATTATTGAAAAAGTACAGAGTTTTACCTCAGAGAAAGTGTGGGTTGTTCAGAGTGGTTTTATGCCTAGTAAAGGCTGCACTAACCAAATTTTTGTGTTACGTATGATGATTGAAAAGTATCTGGCTGTTGGTAAGAAAGTTTTTGCTGCCTTCGTAGATTTAGAAAAAGCTTACGACCGAATAAATAGGACACTTTTGGGGAAGGTATTGAATGAATATGGTGTTACTGGGAATCTACTTAATAGTGTAAAAGCCATGTATGCTGGCAGTAGAGATTGTGTATGAGTGAATGGTGTTTTATCAAAATGGTTTTCTATTGGTGCAGGAGTCAGACAAGGTTGTGTAATGTCACCATGGCTATTTGATATATTTATAGATGTGGGCATGCGTGATGGCAAAATAAATAATACTGATTTATGTCTTGGTGATATCCGTGTGTGCAGATTGCTCTATGCTGATGACACTGTCGTGTTGGCACAGAGCAAAATTGAGTAGCAGCATATGTTGTCCCAGATGTACAAAGTTTGCATGAAATTCAAACTGAGTATAAATAAGGGAAAAACCAAAGTTATGGTTTTCGAGAGAGGAACTGATAGCACTGTATGTAATGTAAGTCTAAATGGCACAGTGATTGACCAGGTGAGTGAGTTTGTGTATTTAGGAAGCATGTTTGACAGAGAGAACAAATTGAATAGTGAAATTAGTGAGTGAATTCTTCATTGAAAGTCGTGGCTGCCCTGGGAGGTTTTCACAGGAATGATGGGTTCTCAAGAGAGTCCTTTATGGCGGTATATGAAAGTGTAATTGCTCCTACTCTGATGTATGGCAGTGAAACCTGCATACTACAGAAGAAACATAGCAGTCATAACTTAATAAACATTAAATGTCATACGCTACTGTTTCACACGTTATGTAAGTTCTGCAATCAGGAGATTACTGAATAATGTTAAATGCAAATGGGGCACAGTATCAGTAATTAAAAGCAAGAAATATTGAACATTATATCTACTTACAATATCGCTAGTGGCTGTCTGGGATTCATACGTATGCCTGTAATGCATCCACTCACAAGACGTTGCCATAAGTATTTTATTCACTCAACGAATGTGAGCTTTTGCAATTGTGAAGTTTAAAAATAAAATTCATGATATTGTAAAATCTGCACCAGATAAAATTGAACAAGTTGAATTTTTACAATGAAAGCAAATAAATCCTCGGTAACAACAAAACACGAAAACAAATTCAAAACTTGTTGAAACTTTAAAATGAAATAAAATCCTGGAGAAGAAAATAATCATCTTGACTGCGAAACACTGAGAAATAAATCTCCTGATTGCAAAGCACCAAACTAGTTTCTGCTAATATTCATAGCTATCACCAGTGGTAGGTGCACGGTCGTTGTAACTACCACGCTCACACACTCAGGTATGCTGCTCCACCCGAATGCACGTTCAGCCCTGTCGCGCAGACATTTGTGCATCATGGTTTGGGTTTTGCTGTGGACCTATATGGTGTTGCCATCTGTAGTTAACCAAAACAATTAAGTGGCATTTACGGAGTAGAAATATGAACTTGTATTTTAAGTATTATTTGATGTAAGCTGTTTTTTATTATTGTCTTTCTTCTTGAAACATTTTTTCTCCTGTTCAATAAGGTATCTCTATGCAAACTGAAGTTCTACTGGGCTATTCAAGTTATAGTGGTATCTTTTGGTTTTCTCAATGACCATGGCCTCCGAGGTCAGAATCTGGGCATGTGATCTGGTATAATTTTTGCATTAGCCCAATACGGAGTTACATAATTTCTGATACAATGTTGTATTAATGAAGTTTTTTCATCTCTTCTTGTGCAATTCGTAATATGTTCATTTAATCTAGTCAAAAATCTTCTACGTGTACTTTCGATATATACTTTGTCTTTTTGGTTATCATTGTTAACTGTTGGAATGACATAAATGCAAGATTTATTAAGAACTGATCTATTATTAGTAGTAGTAAGTATACTTCCATTATCAATGACTGTTTCAGTTATGTTGATATTGTGGTTGTAATGTAACATCCCTTTTTTAAAATAGTACTAATAGGAGGTAAGTATGGAAATTTTCCATAATATTGCTTTTTTCTTTTTCAATATTATTTTGGGAACAATGCATACCGGCTGTAATGTTGTTATATAAAGATTTGATTAATTTTTTATTATATCCAAACTCTTCAGCAAACTTCTCAATCCATTTGAGCTCTTTGATCTCTGATTTTTTATTAGATGAGTGTGTAATGGATCTTTTAATGTAAAAATGGAACACTGCAGTCTTGTATTTCCAAGAGTGTGTAGAATCCTTTGGGATAATTGCCTGTACAGATGATGGCTTCCGGTAAACTGAATATTCAATATTTCTGTTATCATTGCATATAGAGATATCCAAGAAGTTTAGCTGGCTATTAACTTCAATTTCTTTACTAACCTATATTGATGGATAATAACTGTTAAATTTATTAATGAAGTTATCCAGTTCAAGATTGGAGTGCTGCCAGAACAGCAAAATATCATCAACGTATCAGAGATATACATATAGTAAGTATATATTAAAATGATCTAATATTCTGTTTCCGATGTCTTGCAGAACAACTTTGGCCAGTAGTCCTGAAATTGGGACCCCATTGGGGTACCATATTGCTGTTTATAAATTGTCCCATTAAATGTGAAAAAATATTTTTCGTAATAAACAATAGAGCAGATATACAGTAATACTGTTTCTGATATTATCTGTCATATTTTCTTCTTCTAATCTGGAGTTAATTAAATCGATAGCGATATCGGTTGGGGTATTGGGATAAAGGGAAATGACATCTAAACTGGCCTTTGTGAAATTAGAGGTTTAATTGTTTTTAACTTTTTAATAACTTCAGTGGCATTAGTAATACTGACTTCATGGCTATTGTAAAATGGTTTAAGATAGTTAAATAGTGCTCTCTCCAAGTTAATCGTTGGAGATAAATTCTTATTAACAATAGGCCTAATAGTTCTGTCTGTCTTATGCGTTTTTATTTTACCAAAAATATTTGGTATACTGGCTCCTACTGGTGGGTTACATCTACATTTAATAATTGCAGGCAAGTCACTGTGATTTTTTATATTAGCCAAGTTCTTAATTATACTGCCAACAAGGGTCATTTTTGACAATGATGGCATCCAACTTGTTGATTGCTTCTGTCATCTTGTTATTAAATTCATTTGTATTTAAGATGACTATCTGCTTAGATTTGTCCACCATAATACATTTATTTTTGACGAAAAGCATGTCTTTTATAAAAAAAGGTTATTTAAAAAAATTCTCATTTATTTAAAATTCTCTGTTTGTGATAAAACTTTCTGCATGTTGTCTCCAGGTCTCTGTGTATGGCATAAGGAGGAAACTCAGTGATAACTTCAAAATCTTAATATGTAAAAATTTTACTCTAAAATCCTTTCAAATATTGTAGTTCCTACAAGAATGAAATATAATACAGCAAAAACGAATTAGGTGAACATACAACCAAATTGATACAAATTGAAAAAAAAAAAAAAAAAAAAAAATGACGAATTGAAACGAATTGGGATAAAATAAAAACTAATACATCAAAAACGAATTGGGAGAACATACCTTTCACCGTAGCTTCATTCTTTGAATGATTACATTGTTCCAATGACGTCTTCAATATGTCGGGATTCCCTCAAGGCATACACCACACTGAAATTTTATTCTCAACCTGGTATGTCATCAGACTTCACAAAAAAAAGGAATATGAAATAACCCACATAAGCACTAACTTAAAACACTAGTGGTTTTAAATACAAATAAATACATATACAGTACCAACTTAAAACACTAGTGTTTTAAGTTGGTCTTTCTGCATGTTGTCTCCAGGTCTCTGTGTATAGTGTTTTAAGTAGTTTTTTCAAGTTCGTATCAGTTTGGTTGTATGTTCACCTAATTCGTTTTTGCTGTATCATATTTCATTTTTGTAGGAACTGCTGTATTTTTAAGGATTTTAGAGTAAAGTTTTCATATATTGAGATTTTAAAGTTATCAATGAGTTTCCTCCTTATGCCATACACAGAGACCTGGAGACAATATGCAGAAAGTTTTATCACAAACAGAGAACCTGTTTTTATAAAGGACATGTTTTTTGTCAAAAGTGGCATTTAAGCATGTTATTGGAAACTTAGAATATCATATAGGCAGAAGCTCACATACTTGGGTTATCACTAAGAATATCTAAAAAGCTTTTCTGTGTATAATACGTTTAACTGTAGGCAGCGGCGGATTTACCACTAGGCCGCAGCCTAAGGGCCCCAGGTGTAGAATCCAGAAAAGCGGAGAGCATGGGACAGAAGAACTTAGAAAAGGGAGGTACCATTATTTTAATTTACTTGAATAAAATAAAGTAGTGGTCATTTTTTACTGTATCTCGAATTATAACTAAAGAAATAAGAATGTAATAATACCTTTATTGCTAGCACGCCCGTGTTCGTACGAGTGCAATAGAGAGTGCATGCGATGTAAAGTGTTGTTCCTGGATAAACATGAACCTCTTTGACTATGTTTATAAACATTTTTTTATAACCTTTAATTTAATAACAAGTTAAATCAAAATAATTATTATTTAAATAATACTTATATAGCAATAAAATTATACTGCCAATTATTATATTCTTAACTTAAAGATAAGTTCATTAGAAAATCTTATAGGAGCAAATTCAAATATGGGTGATTGGGGGAGGGGCATAGAAAATTTTGCCTAGGGCCCCAAAAGCCTTAAATCCGGCACTGACTGTAGGGTTGTTTCTCAACTTCATTAGGGTTTCACGCTCACATGATTCTAGGATTTTCCCTGGTGTTGTACATGCTGTTGATGACATGGACCATTTTAAATCTTGTAGGATCTCTATTTGCATTAGGCAATCTTTGGATGACGTTCTCAATTTGCGGAATGAGGTATTCAGTTTTTGGCACTTTTTGCTGATACGCAAATCCCATACCTCTTTCAAGTGCTTTCTTTTGCAGACTTGACAGTTCCAAACAGGATTCATTAATATAAAGATTTCTGAAGAGGTATGAGATTTGCATATCGGCAAAAAGTGCCAAAAACTGAATACCTCATTCTTCAAATTGAGAACGTCATCCAAAAATTGCCTGATGCAAATAAATATCCTAAAAGATCTAAAAGGGCCCCTGCCATCAACAGGCATGTACAACACCAGTGAAAATCCTAGAATCACGTATGAGCGCGAAGCCCTAATGAAGTTGAGAAACAACACTACAGTTAAATGTATTATGGCAGACAAATCTAAGCAGACAGTCATCTTAAATACAAATGAATATAATAACAAGATGACAGAAGCAATCAACAAGTTGGATGCCATCCATCATTGTCAAAAAAGACCCTGTTGGCAGTATAATTAAGAACTTGGCTAATATAAAAAATCACAGAGACTTGCCTGCAATTATTAAAAGTAGATGTAACCCACCAGTAGGAGCCTGTATACCAAATGTTTTTGGTAAAATAAAAAGGCATAAGATGGACAGAGCTATTAGGCCTATTGTTAATAAGAATTTATCTCCAACCATTAACTTGGAGAAAGCACTATTTAATTATCTTAAACCATTTTATAATAGCCATGAAGTCAGTATTACTAATGCCACTGAAGTTATCAATAGGTTAAAAACAATTAAAACCTCTAATTTCACAAAGGCCAGTTTAGATGTCATTTCTCTATATCCCAATACCCCAAGCGATATCGCTACCGATTTAATTAACTCCAGATTAGAAGAAGAAAATATGACAGATAATATCAGAAACAGTATTACTGCATATCTGCTCTATTGTTTATTACGAATAATATTTTTTTCACATTTAATTGGACAATTTATAAACAGCAATATGGTACCCCAATGGGGTCCCCAATTTCAGGGCTACTGGCCAAAGTTGTTTTGCAAGACATCGAAAACAGAATATTAAACGTTCTAATATATACTTACCCAATGTATATCTCTGATGCATTGATGATATTTTGCTGTTCTGGCAGCACTCCAATCTTGAACTGGATAACTTCATTAATAAATTTAACAGTTATTATAAATGAATGGTAGGCAGTGCACGTGACTAACAAACTAATTAAGAAGAAGGTAGTGTAGAGAACACGCTAAGTTATGTATAAAAGTTTAATGCAAATATATTTCAGCCATTACTATGGCCTTCATCAGTGTGACTACAATTGGTTTACGTTGCCAGATTGGAAAGATAAGTTTTGTAATCGTAACTCCAGGTGATGTAACGCAATGAGGGATTTCCAGATGTCAAGTTATCCCTTCTGCTTTTAAACTTCAAAAACCAGCTCTAAAAGGTTGATGTCAGAAGCTTACTTATACCGCTAGCAAGAATCTTCTCTCTGCTGCAACTCATGATACTATGGCCCAGATTGCTAATTTGAAATTACCTGTTTCAACCACTACCAAACTCTCTCATTTTCGACCAACCCGTTACTAGTGGATAAGTTCATGATTATGATTCATCAATCCATCTCTTCTGTCAAATTCCGTGAAGACAAAAAACGTGCTAAGAAATTACGTTTCTTACGCTCACAGTCAGATTTTGTCGACCCCTCTCAACGGGAGTCAACCATGGACTCTCCCATCTTGGATGCCGCTAAATTCGTCAACTTGTCTACGTTTGTTCTGCCTTCCGTCTTCAATGACTGTCTTAACCAAGGCCCAAAATTTGCTCCTCCTTCAACTGAGAATCTCATGGAAACCATCCCTTTGCTTGAATCTGCTATTCATAACACCACTTCCGATGCTCAGCATAAAATACGTACTCAGGCTGCTGCCATCTTTATTAAACAAGCACACTCAAGTACTGTCACTAATACTAAGTTTGCCTCAAAGCTCTTGAAAATTAAACAATTCCTAAAAGCTAATAATTTAGCTGTATGTAGTATGGCTGATAAAGTCGGCCTTCCAATCATTATCAAAAAATATACCCTTAATCAAAAAGTCAATTATTTCCTCCTTTCCACCAATTGCAAACTTCTTCCTAAAAATCCTGTGGAAACCTTGAAATCATCTGTGGATCACCTCAATAAGTTACAGTCGTTAAAGGTTTTCTTGAGAGATTTTTCCGTTTCTTCTTTCTACAATTCTCCTAGATTATTTGCTCAAATTAAATTACACAAAGCTAATGCTCCAATTAGACCTCTTGTGGAAAATACTCACTCTCCTGCTTGTAACCTGGAAAAATGTCTTGCCAAAAAATTCAAGATTATCACTAATAACCACCCCTTCAATATCTCATCCACTGCTGAATTCATCTCTAGACTTCCAAACTCCATTGATGGTCATGCAATTATGTTTACCCTGGACGTTGAATCACTTTTTCCTTCTGTGCCTCAATTTGAAGCACACATGCTTCTCATTCACAAATTCAAAGAACAATTCCCCATGGACGGCACTTTAACCAAGGATTTGTATGATTGCCTGTATTCTCTTCCTCAACACAGTTTCTTCGTTTTTAATAATCAATGCTATAAACAAAACCAAGGTATACCGATGGGGTCACCTCTTTCCCCACTTTTGGCTGAAGTATACATATATAAAATTCCGATCAAGACTAACGTTGGATTAACCGCGTACATAGGAAGTTCATTCCGTAAAATTCTCTCAAGACTTCAGGAACACAAATCTGATGTGAAATTTGGAAAACCTTCATCTGCCTTATCTCTTCTTACCATGGCTGACACTTATGCTATTCCACTTTTGGTTCGTTTCTTAAAAAGTTGGCTCCCTTCCAAAATCGATATGCTCTAAGGTTTAGAGAAAGTTTGGAAATTTTATTTTCCAAAAATTGCAACTCTGAGCTCCTTATTTTCGTTCCTTACATCTGGAAATCCCTCATTGCATTACGTCACCCGGAGTTACCATTACAAAACTTACCTTTCCAATCTGGCAGCGTAAACCAATCGTAGTCACACTGATGAAAGCCATAATAATGGCTGAAATATATTTGCATTAAACTTTTATACGTAACTTAGCATGTTCTACACTACCTTCTTCTTAATTAACAGTTATTACCCATCAATACAGGTTAGTAAAGAAATTGAAGTTAATGGTCAGCTAAACTTCTTGGATATCTCTATACGCAATGATAACAGAAATATTGAATATTCAGTTTACCGGAAGCCATCATCTGTACAGGCAATTATCCCAAAGGATTCCACACACTCTTGGAAATACAAGACTGCAGTGTTCCGTTTTTACATTAAAAGAGCCATTACACACTCGTCCAATAAATTATCAGAGATCAAAGAGCTCAAATGGATTGAGAAGTTCGCCGAAGAGTTTGGATATAATAAAAAAATTAATCAAATCTTTATATAGCAACATTACAGCCAATATGCATCGTTCCCAAAATAATATTGAAAAAGAAAAAAGCAATATTATGGAAAATTTCCATACTTACCTCCTATTAGTACCATTTTAAAAAAGGAATGTTACAACCACAATATCAACATAACTGAAACAGTCATTGATAATGGAAGTATACTTACTACTACTAATAATAGATCAGTTCTTAATAAATCTCGCATTTATGTCATTCCAACAGTTAACAATGATAACCAAAAAGACAAAGTATATATCGAAAGTACACGTAGAAGATTTTTGACTAGATTAAATGAACATATTACGAATTGCACAAGAAGAGATGAAAAAACTTCATTAATACAACATTGTATCAGAAACTATGTAACTCCATATTGAACTAATGCTAAAATTATAACATCGCATAGATCACATGCCCAGATTCTGACCTCGGAGGCCGTGGTCATTGAGAAAACCAAAAGATACAACTGTAACTTGAATAGCTCAGTAGATCTTCAGTATGCATGGAGATACCTTATTGAACAGGAGAAAAAACATTTCAAGAAGAAAAACAATAATAAAAAACAGCTTACATCAAATAATACTTAAAATACAAGTGTATATTTCTACTCCGTAAATGCCACTTGATTGTTTTGGTTAACTACAGATGGCGACACCATATAGGTCCACAGTAAAACCCAAACCATGATGCGCAAATGTCTGCGTGACAGGGCTGAGCGTGCATTCAGGTGGAGCAGCATACCTGAGTGTGTGAGCGTGGTAGTTACAACGACCGTGCACCTACCGCTGATGATAGCTATGAATATTAGCAGAAACTAGTTTGTTGCTTTGCAATCTGGAGATTTAGTTCTTTGTGCTTCGCAGTCAAGATGATTATTTTCTTCTTCAGGATTTTATTTCGTTTTAAAGTTTCAACAAGTTTTGAATTCATTTAATGCTGTTTTGTTGCCGAGGATTTATTTGCTTTCATTGTAAAAATTCAACTTGTTCAATTTTATCTGGTGCAGATTTTATAAAAAGCTAATTATAGAAGCTCACATTCGTTGAGTGAATCGAATACTTATGGCAACGTCTTGTGAGTGGATTCATTACGGCATACATATGAAGCCCCGACAGCCACTGCCAATGTTGTAAGTAGATATAATGTTCAAAATTTTTTATTTTAATTACTGATACTGTGCCCTATTTGCATTTAACATCATTTAGCAATCTCCTGATTGCTGAACTTATATAACGTGTGAAACAGTAGTATGTGGCATTTAATGTCGATTAAGTTACATTATCTTGGCCACGTAAAAATATGTTCATCGCAAATTGGCAAAATTTGAACAATGATATACGTAGAAGTCGTTTGTGTGCTGGAAAAATGCATTACTTATGAGGGGTTGTGGCAAGACATGGTCTGATTGTGTGAGGAATGAAGATATGTTGCAGTTGTGTGATGTGAAGCAAAATGTTGTTAGCAAGGTGGAAACTAATATGCTTCGGTGGTTTGGCCATGTTGAAAGAATGAGTGATAAGATGCTTACTACGAAAATCTTTTTAGCCCAAGTGGCAGGAAGGAAAGACAGAGGAAGGCCAATTAAGCCATGTGAGGATCAGATCCAGGAGTGTCTGCATGAGAAAAAGATTATGAGTATGAAGTATAGAAGATGTTGTGTACAGCATGTGATGGATGTCAGTGAAGCTCGAGTTGTATGTCAAGATCGCCGTAAATGGAAAAGTTTGATACGGCAACAGTAAGTAAAAATTATCTGGTAGTTTGTATTTCTTTTTGGAGCTAACCTCTGAATCACAGAGAACAGCTTAGTGATATGTATGTATGTATGTGTTTCCCACAAGAAGTCTTCAATTTATGGGCAGTTTTTTTTGTGCAAAGATTCATTTTTTTAAGAATGTGCACTATTATTTTGGTGTCTTCGAAATTTGTTTGTTAAATAGTAAGTAATAGAGTTTTATTGAGTACTATTGAAGAAAGCTAAAAACTTCTGAGTTTTGTAGCGTTTACTACTAAAAATTTCCGTTGTGCTGCAGGGTTTATATTAATATAACATATTTTGAAATTCTGCATTCTAGCATTTGGAAGATTTAGAAATTGTTGGCAGAAAGGGCATTTCACATATTATAATGAATACCGTAATGAAGAAAACATTTTCACGATTTATTATGTATTTAACATTAAAGATTAGTAAAATATTTTGAATTAAACATCAGCCTTGTTCACACTAGTAGCAAGTACTTACAATGTGGACATTGTTTCTGTAACTGTTGCCAGTAGATATTTCCAAATAATCACAATGATAAAGGGTGCATTTGAATTACAAAATTTTTTGCCAAAGAGAAATTAACGGAGTTTTTGTAATTCAAAAACTCTGTTAATTTAATTAAAAGCTCAGTAATTTAAATTAAAAATTCTTGTAATTCAGATGCACCCTTAACCATTCTGATTATTTGGAAATCTCTACTGGAAATGATTTTCACCACATGAGTACTTGCTACTAGTGTGAACAACGATGATATTTCAGCCGAAAGATCTTACTATTACTAATCTTTATTGTAGTTCTGAGCAGTTTGATTTAATACATAGGGTGCAGTGATCTTTGTATTTGAGAGCTCGCATATATGTAACATAAAGGTGTACTAAAGAAAATAGGAAATGCAGGAATTCAATGCCAGAGCCAAAGGAAGAGGGAGCAAAAGTTTGCACACAAATGCATTTAATTACAATAAAAGCACTTTGCCAGGAGACGAATATGCATGTGCTACAAGCATCGGGAGCGATTTCCCCTCTTAGCCAGTTCTTGTTTGCACTGTAAGTTTGAAAGTTAGACCTGCACAGTTTGGCGTACCTGTACCTGGAAAGTTCAGTGTCAGCAGGTATTTCGTTGGCTCAATAAGGTTACAGTCTCTCATTGGAGCACTTTTTGAAAGTCCCCTTTCAAAACAAATTATGTGATAAATAATTGTAAAAGTACTTACAAATGGCTTGTTGATGGCTGTGTAATCCAAGGAAAACTTTTGCTCACTTGGGCTGGCAAACAGCTGGCCCTAATGCATTTAGGCGAGCAGATAAACAAGTGTTTGCACTCGCACACCCACACTTGAGGAGGAAGATAGCCGGATCCATAGTTGGCGCAAGGGGTCCCCTTCCCCTGCTCTCTCTCTCTCTCTCTCTCTCTCTCTCTCTCTCTCTCTCTCTCTCTCTCTACTTCCTCCACTGTTGCTGTAGATGCAGCTTTGTGATGACCAGGGTCAGTGGCCTCTGTACCTCATCAGTAGTGGAATGCTCCTTCATTGCGGGACTCTGCTGTTGAGTTATGAAAGTATCCTTTCCTTGGCACATGCAATTTCCATTACTAATTCTAATTATTGCATCATGCTATGGGCCTTTCCGTACCCACCACCTTGTCCAGTCCCTTGTTATGGGCCTTTCCATAACCTCAGCCTTGTTCATGTGTACAACAAGTAGAATTTCAGGTAAGCTAAGAGAACTGACAGTGGCATATCGTCCCACAAGAATAATATTGCCACTCCTCTAAATTGGTAGGCAACTCAAACTACTTGGGTTGGCCTGACCCCTCTTTCGCAGACGACCATAATTACAAACTCAGGTAGACTTACATCAGTCGGTCCTGGGTTCTACCAGGCAGCATCCCTTGTGTTGGAAATCCGCTCTATCCTAGTCTGACAACTGCCGGCAAGACCTTTCCTTCTTTTTTCTTCGAGGATCATAATTAGACTGCCTGTTTTTCTCACCTGTGCTCTTCAGTGTGTCTCCTAGGCACTTTTGGGGCCTTCTGGCTCTTGTCAGTTCTCTTAGGATTGCTCTTCCTCTGTGCAGGGTGCTTTTGCTGGTATGTGTCAGTCACCACCACTTTGCTTCTGACTAACCCCAGTAGCAATAAGTTAAATGCAGTTTAATGCCTTTCTGGCATTAATGCCTATTGGGGACTTATTTATGAGGGGCCCAACAATCTTGCTGTCAAAACACTGGGTGGTCCCTCTCTCTGTTTTGTGGTCTACTTCACATGACCCTTATCATCCTTTGTTTTCTGCTAGCCTAAGTACATTAACCTTCCCAATTAAGCATTCTAATTTCCTAATTAATTTTGTAATTGGCCAAATATTTAATTAAATCATTAACATTATTTAGTCACACCTTTTGAACTCATCTCCCCTGTTAATTAATTATCCTAGACCCCTGATTTCGGATCAATATGTAATAAATTATAGCATGACAATTTTTTTTTCATTATTGTATTTAGAATCTGGTAACATCCTTTTGTATTTTATTAGCAGGGTGATAATTGCAGCCTTTGCTTGCTTTGAGTTGCCACTCGATGATGTGATCAGTGCTTTACTATTGAACAGGATCACATATGGCAGTAAATGTTTTGTAGAAGGAACATCTTAACAACAAATTTACATGGATCATGAACAAGGAAAGTCTGAATTGTAAAAGAATTGTAATTTATATGATGTTTTTTTAAATTAAGAGCCATTGCCAAGAAATGTTATCTGTCAGCTCTTTATTTTAAATTTATTCATGTTCATTACTCACCCACCATCCAACTTGGAAGAGTTAAAAGTATTTTTCATGAAAAATAATTATTTTATTTTTTAAATAAATATTCCTCTGCAGTTTTATTTCAAGAAAATTTGCATTATAGATAACATAAGGAGAATATGCCCGTTTAATACCACTGTCACATAAATCCAATTCACTTAATTTATTTCAATGATATATTTCCTTGAATTCATTCTTGGTAAAATTCCTGTGTGGTAAAAGATTTTAACTGTCAAACTACAAGTTAGTATGAACTTTTCTGGTTTTATTTCATTTGCCCAAGTTAACCAGCATCAGTCTAAAATACAAGGTGCATTTTTAAGACAAATAAGCAAAGGACAAATCTAATTAATAATTGGCAATTCAGGTAATAAAGCAGAAAAGGCATTGATGAAACACATGTAAAACTTGTATTGCAATTGATTTTAGCAAAACCCCAACTGTTGCATATTCACAAAAATGTTACTGCTGTCAAAGTAAAATTATGAAACAACTTTAAAACATTGTGAATTTTTAATGTTTAAATTTTTCCTCAACAATTGCTGAAACTTCTGTTTGTGAATTTGATTTCTTCTGGTAGAATGGATATGAATGAATTTTTTGAGTGTTTCAATTATTTATTTTGAAGTTTGTGTTTTGTGACCACTCTTCTGTGTTCCTCTGAGCATCTTACTGTCTTATCACACTGTAACTGATATGGAAATGTCTCTCAAAAGTAATCTTATCAGCTGATGTTTGAACCAATTTCCTCACATGGAGTATTCTTCCAATGGTACTATATGACTTTCCTTGAATCTGATATGGTGCCATCCATTAGATATTAGATGTTGGGGAATAGTTTTTGTGTTTGTTTTGTTTCCATGTGAGCCTTCATTCCTCTGAACATTACTGTCTTATCTGTATTACATGTTTTGATTAGTGTTACTTATCATTAGCATGGAGGAGTTTGATGCTTTTTTTTTTTTTTTTACATTTGTAAATCATTTTTACTTATTTTATTTTGGATAATTGATTTTTGAGCGTGAATATTCTTCAATGAATTCAGTGTGAGAATGGGTGACGTGAAAGATTTCAGCAGCTATGAGTGTAGCATGGTAGTTGGTGTTGGGCACATTAATATAATTTTTTCAGAAGTAGCGACACCCCTGTTGAAGTGTTCACACATGACAATGTCTCAGACATACTGAAAATTGTTTAGTGTGTAAAAAAACATCCAGCCAATAATTATTTGGTCAGAAATAGATCTTTGTGAAGAAAGTTGGCAGATTCTGATGTGACTTGGGCAAAGTAACAGGCCAGACAAGGGTAATGCTGGTAGTGAAGAAACTAATTCTGAATGTACAACTTATATTGTTTCATGTGGAATGTGGTAGCCAACATCTTAACCAGATTCAGTTCCCATCGGTAAAATAAACTGTAGTTGCAGTGTGCTAAGAAATGCATAAGCATTATACAGTGGAGGGTCTTAAACATGTCATCTAGTCTGATCAGTCCTTGTTCCAGGTATGGCAGGACTTTTGATATTGTGAGTTCTTGGATCTGTCCTTCCATGCAATGCAAACTACTGGTAGTGGAGCTGTTTTAGAATAATTGCTATGGATATTTCAAGGAGTGTAGTTGAACAGCGATTTTGTGGTCTACAGAATGTTCCGTCTGTGTTACCACACACATACATACATTGTGGTGCAACAAAGTAAATTAAATTTGTTATATGTTCATCATTGAAATCTTTCTCTGCATTTGGTATAATTTATTTGTCATAGGAACTTTTGTTACCTTGTTTTCTGCTTTACAGATAGAAAACAGTTGCAAGTTTTACACATTTTAGTTTCCTAAAGAAATGTTTTATATGATTTTTTCTTGGAGATTTACAGTGCTGTGAATGGTGGTTTGAAATACAGTTATGACCAATATAAAGATATGTTTTTAATACAATGTAAAATCAGATATGCACAAGTTTTATGGCAGTTTTCTAAGGTAGGCAGTCAACGGTCTTGCCATTCTACCGATTTTTCTGTTTTAAGGTCATCTCCAAAATTTTTGAGTTTTTGACAGATGTTTTTTTTTCCCCTATAAACTTTAAAATAATTTATATCATGCACCTTTGATACTAATGTATAATTTGTCAAACACTTAATTATGGTTGATTTTAATAAATGCTTTAGAAAAATTGAAACGTTGTACAATTAGTTTCGTGGAATTATATTTTTTGTGAAAGTTGCTTAAATATGAATGTATGTTGTTAGTGAGGATTTTAGGAGGGGAGTCTCTGACTCCCCCTAAGTCTTAAACAACACTTAGAAGTAGGAAGCTGGGATATTTGAGCTAGGGTGCCCTATACTTCACTTCCATGCATGGAAGTGAGGTTCAGAAATATTAGTGATTGTCAGGCAGTTCTTTCTTCTACTCAGATACCACAAGGTGTTAGTAAATAATTGCTAGATGGCCAGGCAATGAAGCTGACAAACAAGGTGCATCTGCATATATGGTTTGCCTAACACTAATGAAGGACAGGCTGTGCCTAATCATGTCTGCATCCTTTTAATGTTCACTGATTCAATCAATAATATTCTGCTCAGAGCTTAACTGAGGAGCAAGGGTTGACAGGAATTCAAATTTTACATTTGTTTTCCAAAATTCATACTGGTTATCTTGATTTTTTCAGTCTAGATATGTAATTTGTGTGTTATACATAAATTCTCCCCAGTATATTTGCTAAAACACTAAATATTAGGGAAATGCTGGTTATTAGATATTTGTGTTTTATTTCACCTAATTGGAGATTATCTGGGTATCATGTAGTGAGAAGTGTAAATGTAAAAATTATTTTTTTATGGAGATAGCAAATAAGACTGATACAACTGTGACTATTTTAGGGACAATGTCATTATCTACCCCAACATTAGTTTTAATGGTGTGCATTAGTTTGAAAAGCTAATCATCAGTAATATCTTGTAAAAAGGTTACACAGCATAGCATTAGTTTGAATTTGTATTTAGGTATTTAGTAGTAGTGTATGAAGTACTAATATTAGAAATATCAGTAGATTTGAATGTTCCTTCACATTTAGATTACATCCCATGCTACATTAAATTTATGAGGTGGTGCATGTTTTGAGCAAAAAATAAATAAAAAATAAAAACTGATCTGCTGATTTCTACCAATTTTTTTGCTGCTCTGGTCTGCTGATTATATTCAGTCACTGGAGTCCCCCCCCCCCATAATATATATTTCTGCATGGTTGTTGATGTTGCTGATCACTTGCAAATATTACACAGTGGTTTCTGTAAGCATTTTCTGTGGAAAACAACAAATTATGCTCCTGATTCATTTGAAACTGGATTTTGTTGCAGAACAATAATTATGTTTTCATGTAAAAGTTATTTTAATAGACAATGCAGGTGTAAGTAAACACCAATCTGTATGCCAGTAACTTTAAAAATAGGTGGCCGAGCTGTCTGAAGCATTGGCTTTAGATCACTTGTTTGAGTTCTGGATAAGGCATGGATGGTGTATTATGGCACTGGCTCTCTCCCTTACGTGGAACCAGTGACCCTACATGAGTTACTGAGTTGCTCATTGTGGTTGTTAACCCCCCCCCCCCCAAAAAAAAAAGAAAACACTTCTAAAGTAGATGATGCATCAATGAATGCCTTCATGGCATTTCCTTATTGCTATTTCCTACAGTACAGACTAGTTTTGAACAAATAATCAGAAACTGAAAGATTGTTCATGCTACCTATTTTATCTTTTTACATTTAAAAGGTAATATGTTGTGTGGCCTGTTTTTTTTTGGGGGGGGGGGCGTTGTTGTCATACACAGAATAGTCAGTGAGAATTTTTCTCTACCGTCTAAAAGTTAAGGTACTGCATTTTGTGTGTATGGTGAGACAAGTATGTAACATACTACAAATTTGAACATATGCACGGTTATCATGGTAAATGTGAAACACTTATGTATATGTATAATAAAACAATTCATTTAAACATGAATATACATTTTATTGATGTAAAATCTTGTACAATAGTTGATGCATAAACACACTTTGTAATTATTCAATGATCCTGCCATTGGCAGTGATGACAGCTTTGATCCTTGAGTGGAATGAGTTGCAGGCTTTAGCGACCTGGGCCTTGTTCACGTGGGTTGTGACATTGATAATGGCATGCTTGATATAGTCAAGAGTGTTATGAGGATGCCTATTGGTCTCTCTTTTTGCTATGCCCCACATATAGTAATCCAAGGGATTTAAGTCAGGAGAGCTGGGGGCCAAACATCTGGAGACCAGTGTTAGGGCACATTTTCTTCAAGCCATTTCTGAGTCTCTTTGGCCTTGTGGGCTGGGGCAGAGTCCTGTTGGAAGATGTAAAACCTTCTGTCAGCAATGACGTCCATCCAGAATTTCACTACATCTCTTAGCACCTTAATGTACCCATTAGCATTGACCTTTAAACCCTTCTCAAAGAAGTCAGGAAGCAGGACATCTCACTCCCTGGAGATGACCCCTAAGACCATGACAATGGCAAGAAATTTTGCCTGGAATGACTCTGGGCATGTCATCAGGGTTCTTTCACAACCACCAGTCAATCTGCCTAATGACCTTCTGGTCCTGGTCAAAATTCTTCTCATCTGAAAATAATTTCAGTATGTTCTTGTTCTCAGGGTGCTTGACTTTGTTGAGCAGTTTCTTTGCCTTCATCAGATGTCTTTCCTGCATGGCCTGGTCCATGAATTGACCTCTCTTAAGAACACAGGAGCTGTAGTGGAGGTCCTCATTAATGTTAAGGTGGATGGTATCATAAACAACACCTAACTCCTTGGATAAGACATTCATTGATTTCCTGGAGTCATTGTCCATCATCCCTTTCACCTTGGTGACAGACTTGGAGATCCTGATGGGGTCAGAGTGATGGTCATACTTCTTACACTTGGTAGGGATGTCATCAGGGTCTTCTGCATTGTCAACCTTGCTCTTGAACTTCTGGACAAAAGATAAATAGAATTTGTGGAACTCTGCAATCTCCTGCGGAGTTCACCTGGTGCTGAGAGCTGACAGCATGGGTACTCATTTCATTTCTGCTGTGACAGTGATGTTCATGACAATGTTATAAATGATTTACCTGGACAAATAATATACCAAGCTTTCAAATGGCAATTTCTTAACTTTTCTAGGTTTAATGGTCTTTAAGATATAAGTATCTAAAATCATTCTACATTTACCATGATAACCCTGTACTTACATTACTCACTGTCTTAGTAATAGTTTGTATACCTTTTCTTTTTCTGTCTTTCGTTCTTTTCCTTTTATTTCAAAAGTGTGAAATTTTTGGAAACATATTTGAAAATATGCATACATATCCCAATACCATTCATAAAATGTTTTAACAATACAGTACTGCCGGGAAGAGTTAAGTATATAATGGCAATATATAATACCAAATAATATAATGCCAATAATACACTCCTGGAAAGTGAAAAAAGAACACCCAGAAGAAATGCCAGTAGAAACGTCATATTATAATATGTTAAAAGCAGCAGAAACTGTGATCCAAGTTAGAATGTCATTGGATGAAATAATGATATCACCGCCCCAGTGATGCAGTGGTCTAAGTGATGGCTTCTGATCACTCGTCCGAGATGGGTCCGGGTTCGAATCCCGGTGAGGCATGGATGTTGTATTTGTCTTGCAGCACTGGCTCTCTCTCCTCCCTGGAACCAGTGGCCTTAAATAAGGGACAGATGACTGCTTATAGCCCACTGAGTTGCTCACGATAGTCGTTAAACCTCCAATAAAAAATAAATAATAATAATAATAATGACATCACTGAGGAAAACAACATGCAAATGTACGCAGCGCATATTTAAGGACTAGGGAATGCAGAACGAAGACATTCGTCTGGTGTTGTGTTGTTCAGTGCTTGTTGAAGGAGCTACCATGCCTGGATGATGCAGGTGCACAACTTTTGTTCAGTTATCGGAATTCGAGAGAGGCTGTATAATGGGTCTGTGGGAAGGAAGTTGGTTCTTCTGTCAAATTGTGGACCGAATGGGATGAGAGGTATCAGCCATGGTAAGATGGTGATGCTGATGGTCAGAGGATCATTCGCACACTCGCAGACATAGTTCCGGGCAACACAGAGTTACAAACGCTCGAGAGGATCGGCATATCATGAGGGCAGCGTTGGCAGAGTGGACGTCTACGGCGTCATAAATTCAATCCTCTGTCACACCAAGGGTGTCTACCAGAATGATACAGAATTGTTTGTTGGAAGGAAGACTACCAGCACACATGCCGCTGGCACTATTACCACTGACCTCTGGTCACCGTTGAGCACGTTTGCGGTGATGTCAAGAACGAGTTCATTGGAGGGAAGAAAGACGGTCAGTGGTCTTAAGTGATGATAGCCAATTCTGCCTGGGAGTGTCTGATGGTCATGTACACGTCTGAAGGTGACATGGTGAGCGACTGCTGCCATCGTGCGTCCACCAATGACACACAGGCCCCACGCTGGGCATAATGGTGTGGGAGTGATTAGCTATCATTCTCGTACCAGTCTGATGTTTGTACGGGGTACACTAAAAAGCAGTACTTGCATCGGCGACATTTTGCAGCCGGTCGTCCTGCCATTTTCGAGAGCAATCCCACGTATGATATTCCAGCAGGATAACGCCAGCCGACACTCCACCCGGGCAAGTCACATGCTCTTCAGGATGTGCATCAACTCCTTTAGCCAGCACGCTCTCCAAACTTGTCTCCAATCTTATCATGTCTGGGACTGGATTGGACAAAGACTCTTCTGCGGACCCAGGCAGGCAGCGACCATCTCTGAATTACACGTCCAAGTTGAAAGCACATGGAATGCTACCCATCAGTGTGATATCCAGCATTTGTACTACTGATTGCATGCCAGATTGAAAGCCTGTATTACTGCTGGAGGAGGTGCAACACCTTATTAAAATGTGCCTTCTGTACACTGTAATACGCATTAAAACATAAAAGAAACATTGAATCACTTCACACGTATGATCACTTTCCTTTCTTTATAAATCGTTGCTACAACATAAATTTCATAGATGCAGCTGCAATTTTTAATGGTGGTCTTTTTTCACTTTCTGGCAGTGTATAATACCAAATTGACTGCTGAGGCAAATGCGTGCTAGAGCAGAATTATCTGTACTAAAACCATTTGCAGATCTACATGCTTCATTTTCTCAAAGTCCAATAATAATTAAAAAAAAAAAGATGCAAACCTGACATCTAACATCTAGTTCATAATAAAAAAAATGCTTTCATCCATTTGTTTTTCTTTTTTGCTGGCTGATCATCAATACTGTTCTTTTAGACCTTCTTTGTTTTTATTCATTCTTTTGTCTTTTATAGAATAACAATAATAGGAATTCTGTTAGTGAAACCGAGAGAAAAGTGAGTATATTTTTCTTTTTCTTTTTTACATATGTATTAAATTTGGTTTCTGATTTAAAACTCATTTTTCTGGTCTTGAATAAATGAAAGCTTTATTGGAAAACTAAGCAAGATGTGCAAACCTTTGCATGTCTAATAGAGTGGAAGAAATATCCTCATAATATGTGGAAATATGTTAAAATTATTAACACAGCAATCAGACATATCTGAATTGCCTGTATTTACTGTTCATCACAAAACATCAATCACATAAGAAAACTTGAAAATTACACTTTCAGATGTTTGGGACTTCATTGTCCTGGATTGTGTAACAGATAGCATGCGAACAAAAATGGGGAGAGGCGAATTCGTTTACCGCTCCAGGGTGATGTAATTTTCAAGTTTTCTGATGTGATTGATGTTACATGATGAACAGTAAATACAGGCAATTCAGAGATATCTGATTGCTGTGTTAATAATGTTTTGCTTTTTGTTTTTCCATAAAGCCTTGAGATTTTTTAAAAAGAATAAAGCATATCGATGTTTGTTTAAAAATGGAGTAATTATGTAAGTAAAATTATAATATTAACTGCATGCATGAATTTTTTAGGTTGTGAGGAGCCAGCAACTGTTTTGTAGCACAGTGTAAATAGCCAAATGATCTGTTAATGCTTTGACTCATCAAAGCTCATTTTGAAAATACTGGCTTCCTAGTTCATTAAATTAGAAACGAAATTGATATTTAATGGGATTTTTCTAGGGAAATCCTGGTTCATTAAATTAAAAATTAAATTAATATCAAAGCTGCCATTTGTTGTACTTCATTTTTCTGGGAAACTGAGTATACATGTTGCACTCACATAAAACATACTCAACCAAAAAGTCATGATCCTCCAATGACAAAACCATGATTAATGCATTCAACAACTTGTACAGCTGAACTGTACACTCACACACACATGCACACATTACTCAGAGATGCCAACAACTACGGAATCTCCGTTGTTCCTACGGAAAAAGCTCTTGTACTACGGAATACGGAAAACCGTGATTTTTCTACGGAAAATTAACAGAAGTTATTAATTTTAATTTTGCTTGTTCCGTTTCCCAACGCAACGGCGGCCACTTGACGATCCTTCAATCTTGCGGTGCTGCCTGCACTTCCTGTTCTGCCTCTCGAAGCTGCTCGGATCTTAGCGCGAGCGGCCGGCACTCGATGGGACCCTCCCTCACCAGCATGCAACATTCTGGGGACGTTGAGCGTAGCTCACTTTGGTGGTGGACGTCGGTGGAGTTTGGCCTGAAGCTCTTTCGCAGTGCAGTGGCAAGCTGTTAAAAATCATTTGGTGCAGAACGTGAGTGTCATTGCCTGGCATCAGAGTTTTTTTTTTTAATCGTGCGTCGTCCATTTATGTCAGTAATTAATATTTTGAAGTGTTTTCTTGCATTGCAGAAAAGTACGCTTGGATTTCATTGCAGAGTTCGCCAAAATGCGTAATTACGCGTCTGGTACGCATCAAAATTTTACCAACGCGTAAAAATATACATCGGGAATTTTTCGCGACGCATAGAAATACACGTCATGAAGCGCGTAAAGTATGCATCAACACGTAAAAATATGCATCGAGGAACGCGTAAAATACACATCAATGCGTTAAAACACACATCGAAAAACGCGTAAAACTACAAATTGAAGAATTTTACCAACGCGCACAAATACGCATTGGGACAGCATTTCGCCTTTCAAAAACGGAAGTGAACGAAATAAAGATTTCTTCCGTAATCTTAATTTCGTTTTCCTGCGATGTTGTCTCTGTCCAGTATTGTTGTTATACATAATTGTATTCCATAAATCTTTGTATTCCGAAAACGGAAATTTGACGGCGCAAAAATTCCCGTGTAATCTTCGGCTTCGAGGAATTTCTGCTTTTTCGTCGTAATTTGGGTCATCCTCGAGATCGAGGCATAATTGAACAGAAATTTTGGGGCAATTGGTAGTGGTGAAGGATGCTTTCCGCCTGAAACTTTCGAAAATGGTACTTTCGTCTTTCAAAACTTTTGGAAATAGTGAAGATTTCTCCCGCAATCGTAATTTTATTTTTTACGCGATGTTTCCTCTGCCTAGTATTGTTGTTAAATTTTATTTTATTTTGTAAATATTTGTATTTCACCTTGAATATGGAAGGGAAATGTCCGAAAACGGAAATCGGACGTAGCAAAGGTTTCTCCCATAACTGTAATTTTTTCCCCCAACGATGTTCCGAACGTGTATCCTGTGTTCTTGCATATTCCCCCAAAAAAGGTTTGCATTTCAGCTTGATAAAGGGGGAGAGTCAGAAAACGAAAGTGACAAAGCTGAAAAATTTGTAAGAATTGATGCATGGTATTCAAAAGCATTCATATTCTCCAAGTTACACTACCTTTTATCTAAAATAGTGAAAGCTATCATGCATTCATGGTCCTCAAACTGCAAGTTCTTTCAGCATGATGGATAAAATTGTCATGGCATCCAAGGGGTTTGTGAAGCCTACTGTCGTAGCTGATGGTGATGTTGTTCTTAATTTTTCAAATAACAGTTTTTCAAAAAAGAAAAATGAGAAAGGACACATCTGGTAATTGGAGTAAAAACAAGAATGTATTAAATCGAAATCATTTTAAACGAAAATGAACTTTCTAAGTTCTATACATCTGTCGGAAAATTTCACATTGAAGAATGTTCTTATATTCAAGAAAAGATACTGATCTATGATGTTCTTAAAACATGCAGAAGTAGTAGATCCTTCACTTAGAGCCATAACACCATTTACTTCTGTATTACACAAAGTCAAACACTTTCCATTTGTAATAACTGAAAATGAACTTGATATACTGGAAGCGGAATTCCTTGTAATCAAGCTGACAAATTAGAGACCATAGCAGTAACAGGTAGAATAGATGTCATTTGGTCAGAAATCTCAAAATTAAGAGGCTGTAATGGAGCGGTTAAATATACTATTTTCTTGAAAGTAATGTTTGCAATACTTGTAGTTCCGCACTCGAATGCTGTAAGAGATATTTTAGTTTAGTGCGAAAAAATCAAGCCCATTTTCAACCTAATTTAGGTTTAGAAACTGTAGAAGTACTTCTTATTGCAAAAATGAATATGTTCTCCTCTGGGCAAGTGTGTTATCAAAAAAGATTTTCTGCTGAGGAACTCAAATCTGCAAAACACTGTACAGCTAAATCACTAAAGAACGCTGTTTTATCAATTGTTTGTTGTGTAAAAAAAATGTATCAGTCATAGTGTATATTATTTTCCATGTGAAAAATTTGGAATATTTTGATACAGATTTTCATGTATATAAATGAATAAGTAAGTAAAAAAATGCTAATTAAATTAAATGAGTTGTTTTCCTCGGTTAAAATTATTCTTTTTGGTATGACTACTGAAAAATGGCCAAAACTACTGAAAATTTGTACGAGTACTACTGAAAATATCTGAAACAGGTTGGCATCTCTGCATTACTGATTGACCTCCAGTCTTCCGTACATTCCTTCCTCTTCCCACTCCTCCCTGCACTCCCTTGTCCTCCTGTTAGCCCCAAAGATTTTGCATTTTACTGTCATACAGTCTTGTTTGTGTAGGCCACTTTCAACATCTGTTGTAATGGATTAATTATGTAAGCAAAATGGTCAATAACAAACAAATTGTAATATTAAGATAATACATTTCTTTGTTTTGAAGTAGATGTATAGTTACTTTCCAAACAAATGAGGTGTTCATCATTGCAAGGGGATCAAACCACAGCTGATGGTTCCAGTTTGTTATTCTACCCAAGAATTCTGGGACAAAACCCATTTTGCTGAAGTTTTTTCACTGGTATTACAAAAGACTAGCTAGTACTGCAATTATACAAATAGCAATTGTTTTTTCAGTATCAAAAGAATGTTTACAGTCAAAAGAGTGAATGGAAGCCTTACTTGTATGGGTTCACCACTTACTGGATTACTGGCAGTAAGTGACAGACTTGTAAACATACCTTTCTTTATTCTTATGTGAATGCATTGAGTGCATGTAAGAACTCTGTGGTATTAATCACTTCTGCACATAGTCATCACATGTATGGAAACATTTTTCCACCATGGTAACAAGGCTTCTCTTTTGGCGCAGAAAAACCCAGCATCAGTTGCGGCCCGTGACCAAAATTGCTGGGGAGGCAAACTACTTTTCGGTCGGGATTCAAATAAATTTATTCAATTTAATGCCATTTTTTTCACATTATAATTTTTTTTTATTTACTTTCTCATGTGTGAAGTATAAAATAAGTAACGTGACCCGTGAAAAGATTTATAAAGATTTTACCGGAGACACATTTCACATGACTTTGAGACCAACACAAAACTTGTTTATGTAAGATTCCAGCCCTTTGCCTAAATATATTTTTTCTCAGTCTGAATTGCCCTCCTGGACTATTTGGAAACTGTTAAGCCAGTTTGAATATGAAATATATTACATCGAAATAGTTTTTTTTATCAAAGAGATCAACAGAAGATAAACAGCAAGACTGAACTTATACCAGGGCTAGAGAATAAGGAAGAGCTGGCCCACCAGGCAGTCCAAAGCAAGTCGCTTTGCTGGGGAGGACGTGACATCACTGCGAGTACACTGACAATTTGGGATGCTGTCTCCGAGGGCAGAAGTCATAGCTGTCAGAGTAAGCTGAACACCTTTGCACGTATTATATATTTTTTTACACAACTCTGAACGTTATGTATATATATATATATATCGTAGCAACAAGTAACGTTTTTGATTATTTTATCGGAAGGCGTAAATAACAGAAAGAGAAGTTTATTAACATACCTGTATAGCTAAAATGGAGGAAGATATTCACCAGGTTTAGATATTGACAGCGTCGTGCTACGTTTTTTAACGACAGAATTTATCCATTTGGTTTTCTTTTGATCTGATTTTTTTTCAGGCAATAAATCTTTCTTGTGATTAATATACCGAATTATGATTAAATGTTCGTACGCGGCGATAAATTTTCACAGCTTCTTTGCGGGTGTCTGGAAATCTCTCTTCTCTTCCAGTTTTTAATTTTTACATTATGCCTTTCTCTCGGGAAACCTCTGTCCCGTGAATTAGCTTACAAATTATTTCAAATTGATCAACCATTCTCATCCACTTTGGAGAAGGCACCGTGATAAAGTTTTAATCCATTGAGCAGATGGAAAATCTTCGACATTTCTAGAAATTGTTCCGAGGGAGGGATCTTTATCACGTAAGCGATAGGCAATATAGCCTGCGACATAACTCAGAGCTTGTTTCTCAGCATTACATTGCTCATCTTGAACTGTTTTAAGTATGTCGTCGTCCGAATCTTGCGGCCATGGCTCATTGCAAATTTTTTCTAAAGCTTCTAAGACATCTGCGTTTATTTCTCCAGATACTTCATCAAGAATTTCTTGGTTATCAGCTGTAGTGAAAGCTTCTTTTAGTAGCTCTGCTGTCAAATATGTTTGGAGCATTTTACCTTCTTGAAATTCTGTATTAACTTTTTTGGAAAAATTAGGCAATTTATTTGCCAGAAATATGTGTTTTAAACGACTAATAAATTCCGTAGTGAGGAGGGCCAGCAAAAACTCAAATCTTAGATCTATCGTCCAGCCGATGGTTAAAAAATACTTTTTTCAGGAGAAATTAATAGTTCCCTCCACAAGGTCATACAACCACCTAAATCTTAAACAATCGCTTTTACTATCATCCCTGTTTTTTCAAGGTTTACAGTTATTTCAAACAGAGAAGCCTTTTATTCATTGTACGTTGAAAATCCAAATACACGGGTTGTTTCCAGGAAGGCAATATTCCTCTAGCCAAAACAACTAGCACCTTTGAGTACGGACCTAAAATCTGGTCCATTCCTATATTGTAACACATTTTACTATCAACATGTACTTCATCAAAGCTTAAGACTCAAACTTTGTCATTTTCGGAAAAGGTTTCGCTATTTTTCCGCATGCAACATTACGCAGAATTCCCGGACAACTAAATTTAGAACACCATCGCTTTTTAATGTGCTAGCACTTGGCACAGGAATGCCAATTTTACACTTCCAAAATTCGTAAGCTTTTTTTTAAATAGCTCTAGTTACTATTCCTCTAGATATATCTTCTTCTGTCCATTTGTTAATAATTTTTTGTGTTGCAAAGAACTTTATCTGTGTTGGTGTAAAATTTTTCCTGAGGTTCATTTCCATCTGTTAAATTTTTTTATTTTTCATATTAGCTTTTGACAGGGCTTTTCATATTAGCACAATTTCTGCTCTCTTATTTCGTATGCTGATACTTTTTTTTATGCAAAACTCGAACAGTATTTTTGTGTTTGCTTTTCAAGCTACGTATTTCTCGTTCCAGTTTGTCAAACTTCTCGGTGAGAATTTTGTTCTGACTTCAAACCTCTGAGCAAGACATGTACTGAACTGATGCACACTTTTCTTCTGAATATCCATTGTCAGAATTGCAAGCAACCTCATCGATGTGTAACTTTTCAGGACTCTGCTCCGGAGTTCGATTCAATGCCCTTATACGGATATCTCTCTTAATTCTATGTTCTCAGCTTGTATGTAGTGTTGATTTTTCATTCGTTAAATTCAAACTGGGAACAGGTTTCAGAATTTTTTTTTTTTTTTTTCGGGAAGCCCAAGCAGGCGATTTCGCATGTCATCTTTGTAGTCTGGATTTTGGAAATGATCACTACATATTCTTGCACTTCCAACTTTAAACTTGTCAGCACGCTTACACTTAACAATCCATTTTTTTATCACATTAACATTTGAAGGGAAAACATGGTAAATAACACCACGTTCTTTTGTTTTCTTAAGCGTATTTGTGCAATTAGCGACAGCACAGGATGAAGGCATATTGCGTATTATTTTGAATGAAAAAAAACAGACGCTGAATTTTAGTTAAAATAAAACTTACATCAGTAAAAAACAGACGTTAATAAACAACTACATAAACCACTACCAGTATGGAGAGCAACAGAAATAGAATGCACAGAATGACTGGAAGGTCACCATACTCCGGCTTGGGTTGGAACGGGAGTCACCGAGTGTCCTCGCAGTGACGTCACAGCGCCATCCAATTGCCCCTCGGTCGGAGCACGAAACTGAGACTGCAAGACAAAAGGATGAGCCAGCCATTTCTTATTCTTTAGCCCTGGAACTATACATCTTTTTCATCTCAAATGAAATTCTATATACACCTCTGCGTTCACTGATGCCAAAAGAAAAAAAGTCTTGAAAACTTCTGCACATAGCGTTTACCTATGCAACAAGAGAGAAAGCTTACCTTATGCTTATATTGTCTTGTATATGAGGTCTATCTTTCGTTCTTTCTGTTTGTCAAAGTAATTTATCATATGGTCATACCATGTCTGTTCTGCTTCCATCCTCTTCACAAGTGCTTTCTCGATGGACAGAACTGATAAACTTGACAACCTTTCTTGCCCAATGGAGTTTCTCTTGTAGTTTTTTATCCTCTTCAGGCATGAGAAACTGCGTTTCACAGAGGCCGATGTTGCAGGAATTGTTACTACGAGGGAAATAAGTCTAAACAACTCTGGCAGTGCCTGTGGTAGATTATTATTGTATATGGCAGATAGAAGTTCTGTTGTACTTTTGGCATTGTTCCACAGATCTCTGTCTGAATACAGAACCTGCAGCTCACTATGGAGTTTGGTGCTGTCAAAGTATTTTTCATAAGTTTGAAGCAGAGCTTTAAAACAATGTTCAGGGAAAATTCTAGAATGAGCTTCAAAGCAGTGTACATCGACCAGCTGAAAAAATTTTAATTTCTCAATGTCAGAAAACCGGCTCTTTAACTGAGTTGTAACATTGTCTATTACCTCATAACATAGTCTTCTGTATTTCACGGTGGGTGGAATATCATTGCTTCCTTTAAATCTTTTATATGAAGAACCAACCTCACTGCACACGTTATGATAGAGATCATCAAACTGTCTCTGATCTCTAAAGTACAACAATTTTTCACCTAAGCCAGTAATTCAGTTGTTACATAATGTAACATTGGAACTATTTGATTGCAGTACAGAGAAAGTAACCTCAGTTAAATCAAATATTTTTTTATATGAGAAGAAAAGAAAAACGAAATTGAAATCTTGAAGCCACTGTTTTAGTACTGTTGCTTTGTGAATTGTCTCATCATCATAGTTGAAATCATCCTCAATTTTTTCAAATACTTCAATTAGCAGCAATCTGTGGTCAACTATGGTAGACACTGAATGAGATTTGAAGTTCCACCTGGTCTGTGATACACGAGGTGGTCTGGGTCTACCAACAGATTCTAGTAAATGAACACGCTTTGTCGATTTGGAAAAGAATGCACAAATTGCATTTGATTTTGCAAAAAAAATAATAAAAAAATATGTGATTTCTTCAACACTGACGCTGCTCTGCTGAAAACTAAGTTCAGCCTGTGTGCATAGCAATGAACAAATAATGCTTGAGGGGCATCACACTTCACTTTTGCTTGCAATCCATTTAGCTCTGATGCCATCACTGCTGCACCATCATATGTCTGTGCAACTAGTTTTTCTTTGTAGCTAAATCTTTCCAGCTCACGATCCAGTAATTCTTTAAGCGAAGTAGCACACCGATCAGAACTTACGTCAAAAAATCCCAAAAATATTTCTACTGGTACTCCATCTTTCACGAATCGAACTATAATTGATACTTGTGCATGGGAGCTAATGTCTGTCGCTTCATCAATCTGCCAAGAAAAAAATGGGCATTTTCAATATCTGCATTGATTTCATTCTTAACTATATGAGCAACCAGTGGTGCACCCAGGAATTCCTGTTGGAGGGGGCTATATATATATATCATCATCATCGTCAACCATTATCAGTCCACTGCTGGATGAAGGTCTCCCCAAGTTCTTCCACAATGGTTTGTCTTGTGCCAGTCTCCTCCATGTTACCCCCGCATACTTTCGAATTTCATCCACCCATCTTTCATGTGGTCTTCTTCTGGGTCCTTTCCTGTCCCTTGGAATCCAATCTAAAATTTCGGCTGTCCATCGATGGTCTGTCCTTCTGGCAGTATATCCAGCCCATTGCCATTTCAGGGATTTAACTCTGATCATGATGTCTTCCACTCTTGTCATCTTTCGGATCCACGAGTTCCTCTTCTTATCTCTCCTGGTCACACCAAGCATGCACCTCTCCATGCTTTTTTGAGTTGTCTGCAGCCTTTGTATGTCTCTTTTAGTTAAGGTCCACGACTCTGCACCATACGTAAGCACTGGAAGGATGCATTGATCAAACACTTTTCTTTTACGACATAATGGCATACTGCTCTTGAAAATTATGCTGTTTCTTCCAAAAGCTCTCCAGGCAAGTTTTATACGCCGATTAATTTCTTCATGAATGTGACCCTCATTTGATATCTGCTGTCCGAGAAAAACATATATATCTGTTATCTCCAGCTTTTCTCCATCAATCAATAAATCTTCATTTCTTGTAAAAGCATTGTACATCACTTTTGTCTTCTGAAAGTTCATTTTGAATTCCACTTCTTTACTCTTGTCAGAAAGTTCCTGGATCATGCACTGCAGCTCTGATGGGGTAGTTGCAAAAATGATTACATCATCAGCAAAACGAAGGTGAGTTAGATAATCTCCATTAATCTTTATCTCTTTGTTTTCCCAGTTCAGTGATTGAAAGACATTTTCCAAAGTGGCATTAAAAAGTTTGGGAGATATAGTGCCTCCTTGTCTCACTCCCTTTCCAATTTTTATGGGTGCTGTATTCTCAAATAGCCGAATCTTTGCACTTGCATTTTCATAGATGTTATAAATAATAGTATTGTATGCATCTGCAATACCGCAGAATTTCAAAGCCATTGCAACTGCTGATGGTTTTACCAAATCACAAAGGCCTTTTCATAATCGATAAAAGCCATGCATAATGGAAGTTCATATTCCCTCGCTGTCATACATATATATAGAGTATACATACACAATGTGTGTACATATATGTATGTTATCGTTAAAGTATGAAATCCGTTATTTCATAAAATACCTAATTATTTCATGAAATAACTGATCAAGTCAGTTAAAGCGTAAAACTCACTTGTATTCTATGGTTTAATTAGTTATTTCATAGAATAATGATCTACACCCCGTTAAAGTGTAAAATAACTGAGTAAATAAATCCCAAATTCAAAAGGCTGTAAAGTGAGAACCACTGGTCAGAAATAGCACACCATTTTCAACCCACTATAAAGTGTTATATAATAATAATGATATTAACTTTTATGATTCGTTTTTGTTCGAAATGTAATGAGCCTGTCGACACGTCATGTTTAGAAAATTATGTTTTGGAAGACAAAGTTGTACAGAAGATCTGCAAATTGTATTTTAATGAACTGAATGTTGAGGGAAAGAGAAAACTCTAAAGAATGTTTGGAAATTCAAGCTAAGGAGATGAAATTAATGTCAGATAAATCTCATTCTGAAACTTCTGTGGGGCTTACAGTCTGTATCCCAGTACCTGAAGTTGACAGAGGAAGGGGTGATGCCAAATCTATTTTAGCTGTTATCATGAAAATAACCGAAGAAGGATTTTTTCTATTGGGGAACAAGAAACAGCCGCATTAAACAGCTATATTCCCGATCCCAGTTCAGCGTTTGTGAACAAAAACTAATTCACATCGAAGAAGTGCCGGATATAGAGAAATCGCTCCAGTCGATTGCTACAACTCAAAGTTTAGGTACCGGTCAGGGATTTAAAAAATGTTCATGTACTATACTGTGCAAATTAATTGGGACAAAGTAAAAAATCACTCTTTTTTCCGAAACTATGCCTTTATATCATTCTATGCCTTGATATACACTGATAAATACCTGTATTAGTATGAAGTATGTCCTCCTTTAGCAGAAATGACCTCTTGAATTCGTTTTGGCATTGACTCCACTAATTCAGTGCACATATTTTTGACTTCATAATCGTGGAACCACACTTTTATAGCATTCGTTATCATGCGTTCTTTGGTTGTACAGTCCATTTTACCTAAACGTCTTTTCAAAATATTCCACAAGTTTTCTATGGGATTTAAATCTGGTGAATTTCCAGGCCAATCAAGCAAATGAATTTGATTTTCCAGCATGAAATTCTTGACCAATTTCAAATTGTGACATGAGGCCAAGTCATGTTGAAATGTCCCGTCAAAAGTTTGCAAGAATGGAACAATCCTACGTTGTAATGTTTCTACGTACTTGGCTGAATTCATCATACCTTGAACAGGAACTAAGCTTCCAGTGCCATTTGATGTGAAAAAACCCCAAAACATCTGTTTCAGAGGGTGTTTTACAGTTTGTTTGTATGCTCAGGTCTTAAGGGTTCACAGTTGCTTCATCTAACAACATTTTCTTGTTAACCCTGCACAAATAAATGAGTTTCATCACTGAAAATTAACTTTTTCCAATCGTCAGCAGTCCATGATTTATATTTTTTGGCCCATGCTAAACGTTTTATCTTCATTTTTGCATTCAAATATTGTTTTTTCGTTGGTCTTCTTGCCTTCTGGCCAACTTCCAGAAGCCTACGGCATACAGCTGAATCCCTAACATCACAGCCACTAGCCAATAAATCTCTTTGAAGGTCGGTGCTTGTTTTTTTTTGTTTTTTTTTTATTCATTTTGCTATTTCTGATTAGATATTTATCGGTTCGTGGAGTTGTTTTTCGTTTTCTTCCACATTTACCTCTCCTTTTTGGAGAAGATGATCCAGATGCATTGTATCGCATAAGCAGTCTTGATACACTTGATTTTCCTACACCTACTGCAGAAGCGATATCTCTCACTGTCATAGAAGTGTGATCCTTCAGAGCAATTATTTTTGCACGCTTCCTTGGGGAAATATCCATTTTTCAATACACAAAAGCAACACGTACTCACAGAGAGCAAAAACTAACATCCACCTATCACACACGAAAGCTCACAACTGAAGCTGAAGTGCCTATTTCCTGTTTAAAACTGGCCAAACCACATTCTTACTATCAAGTTCTAACAGTCACACCACCTCACAGCTGATAAAACCAGTTTATGTGGGTTTCTGACATCAACTGGCGATCACATTACAATTCTGGGAATAAAATAGCTTGTCCCAATTAATTTGCATTATATAGTAAAACGCAGTGTGTCACAAAAAATGTGTTTGCTTTAGAAATAATGTTCTATGCAATTCCAAATGCCATTTTAGTAATCCCTGTTGTAACAAATGATTTTACTGTGTCTTTATATAAATAACATTTTGTATGCTGTATAATTCAGTCAAATTGTTTATTTTACACTTTAACTGTCTATCATTAGTTAATTTATAGAATACCTAGTTATTTCATAGAATAACTAGTTAAAGTGTGGAATTATTCATTTATTACACGCTTTAACTAACTTGATCAGTTATTTCATGAAATAACTAGGTATTCTATGAAATAACTGAATTGTATACTTTAACGGTAACATATATACATGTATAGTGTACGCCTATAGTTTATGTACGGTTGTGACGTAAGTAGCTCTTAATCTCTTTTGGGGCTTTGGGAAGAAGACACTATATCAGCCACTATGTAATTTTTTGAACATGTAAAATAATATTTTTGAATGTTTAATTTGCGATGTACGTCGCCTTTAATCTCTTTGGAGGGGGCTTAAGCCCCCTCCGTGGGTGTGCCAATGTGAGCAACTGATTCGATTAAATCATTCTGTATTGTTTTTGAAGTTCCTGAAAATGTTGTTCTATTCTCCATAAACACTCTCAATGTTTCGTCGCTCTTGGAGAGTAAATCAATCATCTTGAGGTAATTTCCCTTATTTTCAGAGACTTCCCTCTCATCGTGTCCGCGAAATGGGAGCTCTTGCCGGGCCAGTAGTGTTGTAATATCAATCAAATTCTTCATTGCATCACGATTCTTTCTTACTTTCTCATTATGACGTAAGTCACTTGTTCTCCTCACTTCGTTGAGAGAGTAGTTATCCTTGTTTTGCCTAGCAACTCTAATTAAACAACTGCAAGAATGTGATCTTGACACTTTTTGTGCCTGTCCAAAGCATGTGGTAAGTTTTTCAAATCATTGAAGCCTTTCTCTTGCCAGACTTCATTGCCACTCACAGGAAACAGCAAACATGGCCAACAATATGGTTTGTTCGTTGATTCACTACCAGTTAGCCTATGTTCTTTTTTGTACCAGTCAATATTAAAACCTCTGTTTGAAGTTTTGCCCTTTGAAGTCATCTTTTTCATTTCAGGTGTAGGCCTACCATCATTTTTAATTTGATTCTTTTCTTCAAAATCTCTCCTACTGAAAGGCTTTTTCCAATAAGCTTTCCACCATATTAGATATGTTTGAAGCAGAGGCCATGTCTGACAAACAACTCTTCATAAAACAAATGAAATTAGTTACACAAACATTTGTGTGGGGGAAAAAGCAACTGGAAAGAAGGCAGTGCTATGTAATGCCGCTCGAAGCTGTCAGAATGAGGAGTTACAGTGGAGCTGCCTACAGGGAAACAGCTGTTCCTGTGAGGCAAGATAACATATGCCTCACAGGAAGTCCACGGTGCACATGTGCTCTTTGTGTTCGCCATTCCACTTCCTACCCTTCGGATCTACTGATTTAGTGGAAGTAAACAGGTTTGGCGCAAAATCTGCGAGAGGCATTTCGCTTCCTGCCTCACGGACAGAGATCGCAAGCTGAGGACATTTCATAACTACACGCTACCGATTGTTTTCCAAAAGCGTCAATTTAAAAAAACTGAATGAGCGCATGGACAACATTTAATTCAAAAGAGTTAACTAGCATAAACTTTTGCTCTGCTATACCCAAAAGTACTGAATGAACAAAATGAATAATTCTAACTAAGAGTCTTAAAATTCTGAGGAGGCACTGCCTCCCTTGCCTCCTCCCAAAAGCTGCCACTGCCCAGCATGATGATTCACTAATCACAATCATAATTTTAGTTAGTATTGGTAGTCATTACACAGGAGGTACTTCCGGAAACTGAAGAGATGAAAATAATTGGGAATGAAATCTTGGCTGCATGGTGAGTAGACCAAAATCAATGATTATTCTTGGATGAATTTTCTTATGATTCTAACATAGAAATTCCACCAGAAAACACCTCAATGGATCCAAAGTGTTGTTGCTATGATTATTGTGGTGAGTTGAGTTGCTTTAGATTTCATTTCAGGGATGATGATTGTATCTATGCAACGGATACTTTTTTGTTTTCTGATATGTGATTCATCCATGTTTTATTCCATGTAACAGTTTGTTTCATGGAACTGATGCCTTATGTCAAATGCTTGAGAAAGTCCCATTTGAGCATCTTCATGATTTTCAGTCCGTTGTTTTAGCACCCAGCATGCTCACGCTTTTTAGCACGTCTTTTGTAAAAAGATCGTGCTTATATTACCGGTTTGTCCGCCCATTCGTCCGTCTGTACCCACGATATCTCTGCAACTATTAGTCTGATTTGAAAAATTCTTTTTGCATTGGAAAGCTTGAAATATACGAATGATGATCCTTTATATCGTTTTTTTTTTTTTTTTTTTTTTTTTGCCATGTACAGTTTCACCGCTAGGGGGGCATAAATGCAGATGATGTGGAATTCAAAAATATGTTTTATTCCACATATTTGCTTCTAAACATTTGATTGAAAAAATTCTTTTATCTTTCGATTCCATTTATGTCTAAGAGTATTTCAGATATAGTTCCTTTTTCAAATTACGCATAGATTTTCCGCTAGGGGGCGTAAAAGTAAATTACATTTTTCCTGATAACTCTTCTTCTAAAACTCCAATTTGAAAAAAAAAAATTCAGCAGATACACCTCCTAATGGAAAATCTTTTGCATATAATTTCAATTTTTTTTTTGCAACAAATACTTTAGCCACCAGGGGGCGTAAGTGTTCATTTTTGCTTCTGATGTATTTGCCATAAAATCTGAGCTTCTAAAATATCGATTGAAAAAATTCTTTCCTAGACTGATGCCACTCACATCGATAAACATTTTCGGAATATTTTCTTAAAATATTCCACAGTTTCTCCGCCAGGTGGCGTAGTCGTATATCTTATTTTTGTCAATATCTCTGCTTCTACGAGTCCGATTTGAAAAATTATTTCTTTGTTGGATAGTGTTTCCAGTGTGACATGTTTTTCATATAATTTCAAAGTTTTCAAGCAATTCATAGAGTTTCTGCTAGGGGGCGTAGAGGTAAATTGCTTTCCCCTATACCTCTGCTTCTAAACCTCCGATTTGAAAAATTCTTTTTGCACCGGATACAGCTCCTGATGGAAATTGTTTGCACATAATTTCTAATTTTTGTAAAAAAAAATTGTTTGGCCACCAGGGGGCGTAAATCTTAATTTCTGCTTCTGATGTATTTGCTGCAAAATATGAGCTTCTAAATTCTCGATTGAAAAAAATTTGTCGTTTGTAGACGGATAGTGCTCATGTCGACAAACCTTTTAGAAACATTTTCTTCTTAAAATAATGCATGGTTTCTACGCCAGGGGCGTAGATGTATATCTTATTTTTGTCAATATCTCTACTTCTAGGAGTCCAATTTGAAAAATTCCTTCTTTGTTGGATAGTGTTTCCAGTGTGACATGTTTTTCATATAATTTCAAAATTTTCAATTAATTCATAGACTTTCCGCTAGGGGGCGAAAAGGTAAATGGCTTTCCTCCCTATATCTCTGCTTCTAAATCTCCGATTTGAAAAATTCTTTCTGCACCGGATACAGCTCCTGGTGGTAAATTCTTTGCACATAATTTCAAATTTTTGTAAAAAATGGTTTGGCCACCAGGTGGCGTAAGTCTTAATTTCCGCTTCTGATGTATTTGCAGCAAAATATGAGCTAAAATCTCGATTGAAAAAAAGTGGTGTGTTAACCGATATTCATGTCAACAAACCTTTTCGAAACATTTTCTTCTTGAAAATAATGCATAGCTTCTGTGCCAGGGGGCATAGACGTATATCTTATTTTTGTCAATATCTCTACTTCTACCCAACAAAACCAGTCTTGCTAGGCCATTGCTGGCCCAGCACTATGTTGCCGCTGCCGAACCATCAATAAAATGTCCGGGCAGCCAACAGAAGGGCCAGCAGTTCAGGCCAACAGCTGGACAACAGTTGGCACCCCATCAGTTGTCATAGGCCTGTGTTGTCGATCACAGGCAGTAGCTGCCATAAGTGGCCCCTTCAGCGGCCCTGCAAGCACGTGCTAGAAATCATGGCTAACCTAATGTGGTCCGCTAGTTTGCCGTTAGTGGCAGCCAGCAACCACGTGTCGTAACTGGTGGCTTGCCGAATCTTGTCCGCCAATTTCCCAGTAATAGCCATAAAAAAAAAAAAAAAAAAGTCAAGGATCCACCGTTTCCCAAAGCTACAATTTTTTTTTTTCTACCCTTACGAAACTTGTGTGTTATAGCACTGCGCTGGGGAAATTTTCTCAACAGACCGGAAAAATGCCCATTTGGATCTGAGTGAATACGAACCTGGGCCGTTTGAGTGGGAGCTGAGCTCTCTACCGACCGGACTAATTTGTCACGCGTGAGCGTGTGCTTGAAGCTTTCTGTTTCATGCGGAATGTGTAATCGAATAGTTCCCGCTTTCATTTTACAACATTGCGAGGTATTTTTCATAAAAGTCAGTTTCATATAATTCATAAATTTATTTTTTCAACGTAACGATAGTTTTTTTTTTTTTTACCTTAAAGGAACTTCACTCATTTTCAAGGAGTGTACATACTTAGAGTCGCTTTCCAGAGTTTTGTACTGTCCTTGTCATCTTGAAAGGAGATTGATGAATTAATATATATTTACCCGGGTTCATATCAGATTCTGTTACATTTTAAAATTTGTATCCTTCTTTTCCGTTGTCTGAAGCTACATTTGTTTTAAAGAGGAAAGATATTTTATTTTACTTCTCGTTATTTTTAGAAGCAAATTCCTCCCAGTCTTGTGTATTCAACCCATGGATGAGTACATTATATCCACGTAGCATTGCTTTTTTTTTTCTTTCAAATAATTAATAAATTTTTTACGTGTATAATTCTTTTTTTTTCCAACAAATGTTTTTTTAATGGTTTTCCAGGACATTTGTTTCAAGCGGTTTCAAATTTTTTCTTGTTATTCAACCACTCCATTCCGTGAATTGTTATTCATAGGAATGGAGTGGGTGTATTTCATGGCTATAATCTAGTATTTCATGGCTTAATCTGATATCTTCGTCGACGTGGAATTTCATTAGGAAATTAATTCGCCTCTCTACATATGGATTTTTTTCTTAACATCCACTAAAATAACACGGTGGCGATAGCGTCGTCTTCAACTAACTGGTACCATGCATGAGTTGCTTCTGCGCATGCGCAGTCCCGTTGCTTCCACCTGCTGTTGGGTTGCATTGGTTGCCAGCAACGGGCCACTAGCGGCACTTGCTTGGAGGCCCACAATTCACGGCGGTGCTGCAGGGCCATCAATGGCTCGCCAACTGATAGCTCTGCCACCAACAGACCGCTACCGGGCTGTGAGCGGCAGATTTCAGCCAGCAGTGACCCATCACTGCCAGCTGGTGGCCAGCAGTTTCCCAGCACTTGTGTTTTTGCTGGGTAGGAGTCCGATTAGAAAAATTCCTTCTGTGTTGGATAGTGTTTCTGATGCGAAATGTTTTTCCTATAAATTCAAAATTTTCAAGTAAATCATAGACTTTCCGCTAGGGGGCACAAAGGTAAATTGCGTTTTCTGCGTTATTTCTGCTTCTAAAACTTTGATTTGAAAAATTCTTCCTGTATCGCATACAAGACCTGATGAAAAATATTTTTCACATAATTTCTAATGTTTGGTAAAGAATGGTTTGGCCACCAGGGGGCATACGTGTTAATTTCTGCTTCTGATGTATTTGTAGCAAAATCTGGGCTCCTGAAAACTCGACTAAATTTTTTTTTCTTGGATTGATAGTTGGTCATATGGAAAAACCTTTTGAGAATCCTTTCTTCCTACAATAATGTATGGTTTTGACACCAGGGGACGTTAAGTCTTAATTTTGTCGATATCTCTGTTTCTAAGAGTCCGATTTGAAAAATTCTTTCTGTGTTGGAGAGCGTTTCCGGTGCAAAATGTTTCTCACATAAATTCATGTTTTTCTTAATGCACAAGTCTGCAACCAGAAGGCGTAAGCTCACAATTCCGTTTACAGCAATATCTTAGGGATTAAAAACCCAATTGAAAAACTTCTTTCTTCCGTCAGATACTGTTGTTTTCCATACCGGTTCCATTGACTTTGAATAGCTTTGATAAATTTAATTTGCGTCAAAACGGATTCAAAAGACGTGCTTATTACACCCGAAAATTTGGCGTCGTCTTTCTTGGGGGGTTTTTCATACAGATTGAATACATATAGTGTGATGGCAGTGAATTCTGAAATTCTTCAGTAGTTGTACATGTTTGAATGCATCTGTCCTTTTGGAACTTTGAACTTTTTTTCAGCACATCTTCTTGTGCATTCAAATAATTGCTCATCATGAATATCTGTCTGACCATGCATGAAAGCATTGAATCAAATTCCAGACTGTTTATGTGACATAAATATTAGATCAATATACACTGCTTGGCACCCAAAATGCAACACCAAGAAGGACACGAGATAGCAAAGCCAGATTTATTGGACACATAACAACAGATACAAAGATGAAATGATTGAGCTTACAGGCCAGTGCGACTTGCGGAACACACAGACATCAATAGTTCGTGTGGCCCCCATGGCTGGCAATAACGGCCGCTGCATCGAACGAAAGAGGCTTTGAATGTGGACTTGGGGTATGTTGGTCCAGGCTACTTCCACACGTTGCCACAGTTCATCAGGCGTAGCCGCAGGTGGTGCTTGTCGGGCCACTCGGTTGCCGATCAGCGACCAGACTTGTTCGATGGGTGACATATTGGGAGAACAGGCGGACCACGGCAGCAGTGACACCTGGTGGGCCATGAAGAATTGTTGCACGATGCGTGCCATGTGCGGGGGCGCATTGTCCTGTTGAAACGTGGCCGCTGGCAGGTCCTGTAGGTAAGGGAGGACTACAGGCTCCAAAACGTCGGATATGTAGTGGTGGCTGTTGAGTGTACCGGCGATGCATACCAGAGGGGTGTGGGTGTCATATCCAATTGCGCCCCAAACCATAACGCCAGGCGACGGACTGGTATAACGATGCATAATGCAGGCGTCATACAGTCTCTCGCCGCGGTGCCGCCACACGCGGATCCGACCATCGTGATGTTCCAGGCAGAAGCGAGATTCGTCGGAGAAGACAATGTCGTGCTATTCCATAGTCCAGGTGTGGCGTTCAATGGCCAAATGCCCCCGCACTCGCCACTGGTGTAACGTCAATGCTAATCGGAGCAATGGGTGCCGTGCGACAAGTCCCCGCTCCTGCAGATGATGTCGAACGGTATGTGCTGACACAGGTTGTTGCACAACACACCCTAGTTCCTGCGCTAACGTTCATTATGTGGCGGTGCGAGCCGTCAATGCCCGCCGCACAACATGCCAGTGCTCTCGTTTGGTGGAGTGCCGCAGCTGCGGCAATCACTCATGTCAGTCTGTCTGTCCCTCCTGCACCCACTGAATCCATACTCGCCTCACTGTGGCCGGATGTCGTCCCACATGGGCGCTGATATCTCAGTACGATAAACCGCTGTCGCGATAAGCCACTATTCGTCCTCTGTCGAACTCCGAAACGTGCTGGAATGACTGCCGTATTCTGCGACGAGGCATCAGGAAGCTTCCCACGCACAGGTCCGGCAGCACAACACACTTCCATTACTTACACCCTGCCTTCTGTTCATTCTTCTTATTGTGCTTCTCGGTGGCATGCCGGGCGCACATTATTTGCATATGCCCTGCAATGTTAATCGTTTGCATGTCCTCTCGCGGGCAACACATGCTGCGAATTTCAGGCCAATCGGATGCTTCCTTCTTGGTGTTGCATTTTGGGTGGCCAGCAGTGTATATCCACCACTTTTTTATGAATTTGTAATGGGGCAGTACGATTTATTTTGTTGTTGTTGAAGAAATTGGATTATTGTCTTCATTTTTTGATTTGCAGATATTTTCAATCAATCATCCTGTTATGTTCAGTTGCTGTAAGTGCTGTGCACAATGGTAGTTCTACAATATAAAAATGGTGTAGTATGTAACCTCATTCCTTCATTCAGCATGCCTGTAGTCTCATGCATTTCAATGTGGCATCTTATTACTGTATTTTTTGAAATTTTGATGTTTGTATGTATAAACTCAATCTCTGGAAGTGGAAATCACCAGGAAAATAGTGAAACAGTGCAATTGTAATGTGAGAATAAATCACAAATAAAAATCTGTTCAAATGGGGAAAAAAATATGAAAAAAGTGCAATAATAGTGTGAGAAGAGAATACATCACAAATTAAAAAGCTGTTCAACTGAAGATAAATTACAAAACAGTGCTGTATTAATGGGGGGATAAAACACAAAGGAAGATGCCCCCAAACTTTGTTATGGCTTACACTACTGTCTCTTTGTCAGCAAAAAACGTAATTTTTTTTTTATTCAATGTGATTTAAATGTCAAAAATATTCCTTATGGTTAGATGCAAAAACGTGTTCTAAAAATATTTCTGAAGTTTTGCATTTGTATATCTGTGAAAAATACAAAGTCATACATGTAAAGTCATACTGAAAAACCAGTAAAAAAATTATTTTCTCAGTTTTCTTTAATGTCCTGTTTTGTGCACTCTTTTGAAAATTGTATTTTCTTCTTTACTGGGTATATCTGTATTTCTTTCCATGTTTATGTATGTGGTGAGATATTTTCTCATTGTTATTCATTACTGTTGTTTTTTTTCTTTGCACAATTTTTATGGAGATTTTCTTTTCATTAAATGTGAGAATTCTTACATCAGTATTATTTTGTTTCCTGTATTCATCATATTTGTGTATTTGCTTCCTGTATGAAAAATTATGTATTTGTTTTCTATATGAAAAATAATTTTAATTAAATTTAATAATGAATTTAAATAAGTTTAATTAAATATTTTAAATGTTATGATTTTAGGAAAGACGAGCTTTGGAGAGAAAAGTGTCTGAAATGGAAGAGGAAGTGAAGGTAACTTTTCTTACTATTAACATGTCTTTCTAAAACTTGTATATATGTGCTTCTTCTCTTTTCATGGTTACTTTGCCCTCCTCTTCTCTTTTCATTACTGCTTGTTTCACCTCTTATCTTTTCACCATTACTTGATTACAACAGTTTTTAGCTTGAACACAAGAATTCTTCGTGATTGAAGTAGTACATTCTGTAGTTTTCTGTTATTCTTGTTTTAATTATGGAGTTCATTGTTTTTAGATATATATCATATCTGTTTATTGAAATTGTATATTTTGGCATTAATGGGGGGATATTGATGCCCATCGATATACTGTTTTTCCTGGTTATTCTAGTTTGGGGTTTCCTCTTCATGAATAACCACTGAATGTGCCTTCCTTTCCATATTTGCTTTCCTTGTTTTATTCTAAGTTTTATATATATAATTTTCTCAAGGATTTCTTTTGAGTCCTATCATGTGTTGTAACTTCTTTGCGTGTTTGCAATGACATATTTTCCTTACTCTGCGAATGTATATTGAAGAAGACGACATTCATAAATTACTAGCATCAGATCAAATGATGGACAAGGAGTTAAATGTTGTTTCCATGTGGCACATTCTGATGATATAAAGTACATTAGCTAACACAACTGGAATTTTACTTTGTGATGTTTAATTTTATTTACATATGGAATGCTTCTTTTCTTCTGCATCATAGTGCATACTGACTGAATCAATTTAAACTTATGTGTTTAACTCTTTAAATTACAGTTTACATGTTGCTGTTTGCCTATTGTGCTGCACACATTTGCTCTAACAATTAAGCCCAGTACAGTAATGCATATTGCCATGTTTTAATTTATTTAACAAGAAGAGCTTCAAATGTTCCCTTGTGGTGAGCTTTTTAACTTCTGACAATTATATTTCCAATTTGGACTAAAATTAGTTTTTAAATTATTTGTAATTACATTGGAACTTAAAAGTCTAAGGTATAAATGCAACACAATCAATAGAGTTTTGGGTTATTTAACACATGGTGTCTTACAGTGAAAATTAAGCATGTAATAAGGGGTAGTGAGTGCTCTATTGTCCCACATGGCATTTTGTACCATTAAATCACACCAATATTCATTTTGACTGGTGAATAACCAGAATATTCACATTTTTCTATGTAATTTTTTTTTTAATTCTAATAGAAAATCATCAAACTATAATTGTTATCAGTTAAGTGTACACCAACTATGCAAGTACCAAAGACTTAAAGTGTAATATAAATCCATTTATTCAGTGGTGTAATACAATATTATATAAGTTGCCAAGTTTTTGCTCTCTAGTGGGAAGCATTTTCACTGCAGCGGTCAGACAAAAAAATGTACTGTAGTCATAGGCGTAACCACTGGATGGGGGGCAGGACCCCCCAGATTTTCAGAATCGGGGATCCTTATTTATTTATATATATATATATATATATATATATATATATATATATATATATATATGTGTGTGTGTGTGTGTGTGTGTGTGTGTGTGATTGGACCCCCACCCACACACAGATTTTCAAACATTATTATGCCACTGGCTGTAGTGCATTCTGAGTGAATCAGTTGAAATATCTGTGTTTAACTGTTCAATTCATAACTGACTGCTACATTGAAAAAGCCTCCCAGCAGAGAGCAAATGCTTAATGACTTAAATATACTGCATTATCGTACTGAATAAACAGATATGTTCTACTTTAGAAGCATTTCATACTTTAATTATTAGTGTAATTGTTTTTGTGGTGTCAATTTTGCATATTAATTTTCTAGTAATGTTGGTACATGTTGCAACAGAATATATTATATATGTAAAGATATGAAATTAAGTTTTGCTTAATGTTTTATATAAAATAAAACCTAAATGATCTGTTGCTTTGGGTAAACAGAACTATATAACTCAGAACTTTACTTTCCAGAATTATTGTCATTGCTGATGTTTCATAGTCAACTGTACTTTTTGTGAATCATCATGGATAACACTGGACAACAAATGTTTACAAAAGTCTTGCCCCCAAGATTAAATTAATAATTTCTTATAGATTTTGAGGTGCTAAACACAATTTCAAGTACCATGAAAATGCAAAATTTGCCGTGGTTTGTAAGAGATCTGCAATAGTTTCTTGTACGTACTTACCACATGTACCAGTAAATGTCTGCTTTTACGTCTCATGTCGCTTTGCTTGTCACTTGTATAGCAGGATCATCTCTAGCGAGCGTCCAGCAGTAGTCAGCCAACATAGAAATGGACCACTTTCCTTTGTATCTTTTCTCCATCGTTGCTATATCCTTGTGGAAAAGTTCACCGTGCTCATCACTAACCATGCCACAGTTGTAGGGAAAGAAATTCGAATGGGAATGGAACGAGAGTACATATGTCTTTAAGAACATACTGCAGCCAAGTTTGTGATACAGAGACTTTCCTCAACCAGTTCCCTGTAGTTTTCTGCCCTGACATTTCTGAGGAAGTTAGTTGACACCAGACAAAATGCGTCCCAAACTTTTTCACTACCCTGCAACAGGGTTCGAACATCTCATGAATGAAGAGCTCTCAGATCTGCGGACCTACAAAAACTCCCTCTTTAATTCTCGCTTTCCTGAGTCAAGGGAATTTGTCACCCAGAAACTTGAAGGTAGTCCGGTCAATGACTTTTACAAAGTTTTTTTTGCCAGACCGAGTTTGATGTATAGGTGTGGTAGCAGAATTTTGTGCATTTCTGCTAATGATGGGTGTTGCACATTCTTCTCTCCAGCCATCAGAGAATTCCTTGATGGCTAATCTCTCTTCACATAGTGCAAATTCCATACTCAGCTGTCCCATTCACACACAAACACACAAAACAGCAGAAGAATATCTCAGTTGCAGACCCATCAACAGACCCTTCAAATCGCCACAGAGATACCAGTCATACTTGCTGTATTATTGACAATCCAACAGCTGTTTTAGGTTTTCGTAGGTTTCTTGCATGTGGACAGTATGTTTGACTCAAAAAGATGCAAGCTGGTTTCCATTACGCAGCAACACCACCTTGACACTTAATTTTGACAAGCCTATAAATAGTCGCCATTCGTGCAGGTCATGTTCGATTTGAAGGATAGTCATCTGGTCATCTACATCATAGCAGAACCCAAGGTCATCTTCCTTTTGGAAGTAAGGCACAAACTGCTCATGATGAGTGCAAAATGAAGTCTCTCAGACATTTTTCTTGAGAAGATTCCATTGTAGAAGTCTTGATCCCAGTAACTCTGCTTTGCCTTGGACATCTTCAGGTCACAAACAAGATCGTTCAGTTCTTGTGTGAGAATGTGAGGTGCTGGTGACGAACCGTGGCTGACATACAGATCATCATTAGATACCAAATGTTCAGAGAACCTAACATCAGTTCGCCTCTGTCCTCATCATCCTCTGAATCGATGGAAAATTCTTTCAAAGGTTCAGAAACTGGAAGTCCTTTGCCGTGTGTAACTGGTCAGATAGCAGATGGTATATTTTGGTACATTATTGTCCACTTCTTTTTCCTTGTGATGTCTTCCAAAACAGGTGGTACCATGCAGAAGTAGCAGTCATTTGCATGATTGCTTGGCTCCCTCCAAACCATAGGAACCGCAAACAGCATTGACACTTTACCGCCTGTGAATTTGCAATTTTTGGTGCCAATTGAAGATTTATTTTTGATATTGGCCACTTTGGAAGATTTATAGCACATGCACCACAGTATATGTGTGGGCCCGTGCATTGTCCTGGTTCCCGATCTTGCATCCAGAATGTAGCTGATATGCCTTTTTCACTATCAGAGCGACAGTCTTTTTCTGGCTTGCAAACGTTACTGCCTTGCAAATATAACAAAAGTTATTTGGACTATTAACACAGTTATGATGCATCACTGCTGCTGAATTTACACTGCAGGGATCGCTTGTGTATATGACACTAGAGTAAGTGAAAATGTAGCACAGGAAGTCGCACAAGCACTTCTCACCCTACAAGTGATGCAATATGTTGCGGACTGAGTCTCTCCTAAACAAAAGCCAATCGACAGATGTCATTTTTGTGTTCATCACATGAGATTAGTAAAGATTCCCCATTTTCATTTCAGAGTCAAGTTATGTATTGTCCAGTGTGATTAACATATTGTCCAAAAAAATATATTTGCACTCTGTCGATTCTAAATTTTCTTTTTAAATATCAGTATTTTCATACTAAATGTTTCAGTGAAAATATCATTTTCATGTTTAGACATGAAATGTTGCATTAGTAATTCTGTTCTATCATTGAATACCTGTTTTTCTGTGATGTTCCATTTACAATTCTCATGTCAGTGACTTTTAATCTCCTAAAGCAAACTTTGATTCACACACAGTTCTGAACTTTTTTTTTTCCTTGGTGTAAATGGTTTTATACAGCTGGTAAGAGGCTTTCCCTAGTGTGTTGATTGTTTTGTGTAATTCCTTACAAGGGTTTCCTGTCATGCCCACAATCTTGCTCACATAATTAAAATCAGTTCACGATCGTGCTCACATAATTAAAATCAGTCTACAATCGTGCTCACATAATTTAAATCAGTTATCTGTTCTGTCCTCTTCCCCTGTAATACACAACATATTTTGGGATTCAACTTTAAACCAATGATTCAGATTTTCGAGTGTTTATCTTCATTTCAAAATTTTCACTTGTGATGTTGAGTTGACTGACTACCTGCAATTGTCACAACCTGAGAAAACATATCAGTGTACAGCTACTTCAGCATCTCCTACTATATTAGATGTCAGTAAACATCATGTGAATATCATGATTCACCTCTTGATGAAGCTTTTCAAATAGCTACCTGAGTACAGATATACTCACATTGCATTCTTACTTCTGCTGAACCACACTGCTTTTCACTAAGTAGATTTCCCATCACCTTTCTAAGCTCCTTTCTTAACATGTTTCAGTGAACTTTGCAATAATACAGTACTAATGAAGGAGATGTCATGGTAATTGCTACAGTACTTTTGTGTTTCCTCTCTTGTAAATTGGCACACTGACTTTTGCCAACTCCCAAAGAACCAGATCAGTTTTCTACTCCATCTTAATGACTTTGTGTAACCAATGGCTACCTCTCATCTGCTAAACTTAACCAATTCCTGATTGGTTAAGTTTAGATTTTTTAATTTAATGTATTGCTTTTTTGTAGTTCAGAGGCAAAACATCTCTTTATGCCTTAGCACCTATAATCTTCATGATCATCAGCAGTAACATATATGTCTTTTAAAAGTTATCTGCCAACTGTTCCACAGATATTCTTTCAATGAACATCGAAAACATAAACTCAATCTGTCCAGTATATCCTCTTCAATATCAGAAACTGCCCATCTTCATCAAGTAAACCTTGGGTTACAGATTTTTCAGCCTTCCTCATATTTTTAGTTTGACTCCAAAACACTTTTCCATTGTTTTAGTTATTTTCCACATAATTTCCTAAATTTACTGGTGAATGGAATGAAAGCAATAAGTTTTAATCCATGAAATGAATAGGCGAAATGAAGATTTTATACCATTTGTAAAACAATTTTTTTTTTCAAAATTATTTGACAGTATATCTTCCACTTCTTTTCTCAAGAAGAAATATCTTGTGTTAGTAGCTTTAAGCCCATGGGTCTTCCTGTAATATAAAATGAGGTCACATGGAAGGTTTCTAACCTTTTTGGATCTGCTACATTGTGCATAGTTAACAGTTTTATAAACTTAGGATTACTGCTGCCTTTGGGCAGCCTATTTGTATTTTGTGTAAGGTTCATCAGACAATCAATGTGTCATTTTTATTCTTTTTCTTTTCTTTATAGTAGAAAGTTTTTTTGTTTTTTTTTCACATTTAAAATTGTTCGATAAATTTTCAAAATTAGCATAAATGTGTAATAATGCAGTTATAGATATGCAGAATTTTCTGGGAAATTCATTAGCATATTTTGTAACACTTAGGTCTGAACTATACTGACAAATGTCTTATGCATAATTTGATGGCATGCTCAGATGGTATTTAAATGAAACTGATTCAGTTTCAGGCCAAATGGAGATATTCTGCTGTTATGTTTGTAAAAACTGTGTGCCTTATTTTTTTCTTAACTGCCTTAAACTTGATTAGGATACATGTACCCAAAAATTGGTAATCATTCCTCCTTAATTGAGATGCATAAAAGATAAACTAGGAGTTTCTTTTTGATGCTACCTAATTTTGTGTTCCTTAAGTTGGCAATATTCAAAAGTGTTGTTTTAGCATTTGAGCTTGTGTTTAGATTTCAGTATTAAACCTTCATAATTTTATTCAGGAAGAAGCATTGTGCTTAACAGTTGGGTTGTCCTTAATTCATTTCAAACTCATTTTCTGTGTTAAAAGTTATGTTTTCATACCTTTTAACGATATTGCCAGATATGTTTCTTTACCAAGCTTACATCATTTACTCATTCCCTAATACAGCAAACTCTCGATTATCCGTGCCCTGCTTTTTTTTATTTTTCTTTCTTTCGCTGCAGGATTTTTAATATGTGTGAACCGAGCGTTGAGTTTGACTGCAGGCGTTATGCTGCATCATCAATTACCTGTGACCAACTTATCTTTGCTGAGTGCAGCTTTATCATACTGTAGTCTGTAGAGATGGGTTTGATGAAGACTTTTTAAGTATCAGTGACAACGGTGACGATTCCAGAGAAGTATCAGTGAAAACTATCAGTGACAAAATCACTGTTGGTGACAGCAGTGCCTCCAGACAGTGTAACGCTTGTCGGTCAGTGACTCAGTGTATCAGTGACAGGAACCATCAAGCCACGCAGCACTGGCCACCATAAGTCACTGCCCGCGCTGCAGGTGACTTCACATCCAGGCAAGGAGCTGCTTTGAAACTACGGAAACCAATGGAACTACAGCTCTACGAGGCGTATAGACAGATAAAATGAGGGATTTCATGATAGTCAATTATACAAGCTTACTCTTTTATCAACTATGTATAATAATAAAAAAAAGTTTGTTTTTTTCTTGCGGAAATCACTGTCACAGCTCATTGGCGTCAAACCCGTTTCCAAAGAGCAGGAACTGTGGAGCTGGAAGTTTCGGTACCAATATTTTATAATTTTATGTACTCTATTGTTAACAGTTCATACGTCAAATGTATTTTATATATATACTTACTTTATAGAGATAGTACGCATGAAGGTAATTTTTTTTTTAGTTAAAAAGCAAAAATCGTATTATCTGTATTTTTCACTTATCCGTGCACATTTATCCAGTGATTAGCATGGATAATCTAGAGTTTGCTGTACTACAGCCGACACAGGAATGTAACATTCATGTTAGCTCCTGTTGAACCGCATTGGTAATTTTGCTAACCCATTTACACCACACTGAAATTTATTTCCCTTTACTAAAATCATAATTTAATGGACTACTTTTTATTTGGTAATCATTTGTATTAAAAATAAATGAACTGCTTTTCAGCTGTCCCTGCTTATAATAGGCAGGGAGATGGAGTCAGGCACTGTGAGTTGGAAGCTTCGTGCCTGCAGGTATATTTTTTTTTTCAAAAAATTTTTTCTTTAATTATTGTTTCATCTGGAGGATGGTACACAATACCATGTCTCATTCTGTTGTGTGTCATCTTCACTTAAAGAGGCTAAAATTGATTGTTCTCATTAACAAGCATCTTATTTTTTGTGGAAAACATTTGCAGTGTTGTAATGGTTATCTTATGTACCACAAAGAGATAGACACTATGAGACTTTAAACATTTCTTGTATGAACCACGATCACAGAATTGTTAATGTAGCCCGCATTACTTCATAGAGATAGGTTTTTCTACTACAGAAAGACAGCCGTCATCACACTGTAACTGTTCCTCCCTTCAACCGTTAATGAAAAAAAAAAAAAAGTTCTTGGCATCTTTTTGTCATTTGAAGAGAAATCTGTTAGGCGAAAGGTACACATATTATGATTTTTTTCTTTGTTTTTAAATAAAAATTTACTGAAAATTATTTCTACTGATGTGAACACATTTTTTATCAGCATTCTTGGCATCTTTTTGTCATTTGAAGAGAAATCTGTTAGGCGAAAGGTACACATATTATGATTTTTTCTTTGTTTTTAAGTAAAAATTTACTGAAAATTATTTCTACTGATGTGAACACATTTTTTATCAGCATTCTTAGTTTTTTTTTTTTTTTTCAATTTTTAAATAAAAAACGTTATACTGCTCATGTGTTAACAATGAGGAAATCATTTAGTGTTCCTACCAAAACCACACATTTATCTATGATAATATATCATTATTTTCATGTTGGTTTCTGTGTGAGGGAAATAATTTTTTTCCAGAAAACCTGTGGGCTTTTTTTATTTACATTTTATACTAGTAAAAACTTAGGCAGCATAGGGTTATGATTTCATTTCTGTGTTAACATTTGGATATTCAATAATTTTATAAGCTGTGTACTTTGTGTAATGCATTTACACCCCCACCCCCCTTTGTAATTTCACAGAAGAATCAGCCTAATGTATATACCCCTACCACCCATAATAAGCATTTCAGTGTTTTTTGCCTCAAACTCCAAAGATCTGAATGACGTGTCTGTGCAGCTCACTGTTGTACAGAAGAGCTTGTTTTTGCCATTTAATCTACTGTCAACAGGCAGGCTCAAACGCTGCTTTGGATTTCTTCATGTGTGTTTGAATACTTTACATGAAATACATTATCATATTTCCATTTTGTGGAGATCAAAATTGTTTTGACACCTAATTTGAATGGAGTTTTAAATTCACACAGTTAAGTAATAATAGTGACTTGTGAACATTGACAGATATAAGTTCTTTGAAAATATGAAGTAAACTAAGTTATCTCAAAGATATGCAATATCATATAAAATAGGCAGAAATTCATTGTAATTTTACGTCATACTTAAGATTATAAAACCTCTCAGTCATATTGTAGTCTTTTTTTTTTTTCTGTGCCTAATACAACACTCTCCTTTTTATCATTTTGCTATATTAACTAGTATGTTATAGTACAATGGTTTGAAACAAGCTTCTGATGATTTTTTAATATGTTCACTGATATTCATGTAAAGTGAAAAATGTTTATTTGTTGTGATGTTTATTATGTGCATGAGTGTCTCTTGAATGTGTACTGTTTAATATAGATTAAGATAAAGCAAATGCTGTGAGCTGCAATTTGATTTCCACATTAACCAAAGATGCTGCATGAATAATTTTCCTAAATGCTTAAACCCATAGGACAAATGCAAGTGTGTACATGTGCCTAAGCCTTTCCCTTGTAGTTTTATTTTTCAAAGGGTAAATTTTTTGCTCACTCTTTCCAATTTTTTTCTCTTTTTGCTCCAAGGCTGGCAATTTTTTTTTTTTTTGGCACAATAATGGTAAAAATATGGCTCTTCAAAATTTCCTGATGGACATTTTTTCTGTCCAACTTTGGCTGCAAAACCTTTTTGACATAACTTGTGAAGCCATTGTGCCACGCTAGAAGAAAGAGTCTGTGTCTTGTGCAGATGTCGAATAAAAAGAATAAAAAGGTTGTGTTTTTTACAATGACAGCGTCAATCATACTGATTTTACTTGCAGACACTTTCGAAATTAAAGACAGAAAATGAAAAACTTAAGGCAGAAAATCGAGCTCTGTCACGAGTGGTGTGCAAATTGTCCAAATAGGTAAAATATCTTTTATTGAAAATGTGCATGCATTATCTCCCCCACTGTATATTACAGGCAGGTAACTAAACTTCACATTAGAACTAAATTTCTTTTGTGAACTAAACTCGTGGTAATTTGTTCCAACTAAAAGTCATAGTAGCTATCTCCTGTTTTAACGTACCATCCTTTGTCTTAGTTTTCATTCCCTGGATTAGTGTGTCTGTGTGCGTGTGTTGTATGTAAAAATTTTATTCTCAGTTTTTCAGAATTATTGTTCTGCTTATTTACATGAATAATAAACATTTATTTCATTTCAGTGGTGTTATATAGAAACCATATCTTGCAATTGGGTTGTATTAGTTCAATGAGATTGCATATACTGGGGTGTTCAGAGAAAAATTGAGTTAATAATAAGTATGCAATAAGCACATAACAAATAAATAATGGTAGTTGGATATCCACACTAGTTGCATTTAGAAAAAATTGCAAACACAGAAAATTTTCAATCCAGCTTGGGTCTAGTACATCATTATGGTTGTTGCCAAATGGTAGGAGGGGTTTCAAAATGATGCGGATATAATTCAGACTGCCAGAATTGCAGTTTCAAAAGGTACAGATTTCAATCCTCTCATGAAAATTTGGAGCCCTTTTGTTGACTAAAGGAGCAATTTTCACAGTGTACTTCCAGAGAGGAACTGCTGATGCATATCAAAGGATCAGTAATGCCGAGGAAAAATTAGGTCTTCTTTGAGTAATGTCCATTTTATGCTCGACCAGCAGTTGAGTTGGTGGATAAACTCATAAAGAAGTTTAAAGTCAAGAATTTCACTACTCTCCATTCTTCAGAGGTCAGCAGACAATTACTTTTTGCTAGATGTATTCCATTTCTTGAACACTCTTATCTACCAACTCTACCAAATTTCCAAATCCTAAAGTTTATGTGATTGATATCAAATCTAATTCTGCCATCATAAAATTTATCTCCTGGACAGAGATAAAATCAAAAACCTTAAATTTCCTAGTGTGTACAAGATTCCTGTTTCCACTTCTGTTGATACCACAGTTTTCATTGGTAGCACATTTTGTAGTATTATTAAATGCCTGGCTGAGCTTATATAAAAAGGATGTTATTTATAGAAAATCTAATTCCTCCTTGACATTACCGACTCTCTTGGATGCACCAGCGGTTCATCTGTGGAAGTATACTGCAAAAATTGCTCCTTTCATCAACAAAGTGCTTTACATTTTTGTGAGAGCATTGAAATCTACCTCTTCGAACTGTAATACTGATAGTCCTAATTATATCCCCATCATTTTAAAATCCCTCCTATTGTTTTGGCAACAACCATAATGAAGTACTCAAAAATCCACATCTGGCCATAATGAAGTACTCAAAAATCCACATCTGGCAACCAGTCTTGCTTCAGTTGTTTACTGGTAATCAAGACCCCAAGCCTGGTTGAAAGTCTTCTGCATTTGCAATTTTTTCTTAACATGACTCGCGTGCATATTCAACTACCTTCAAAAGTTGTGTTTCTGGTAGAGAAATGCATTTATTCAAAACCATGTTATAACAATGCTTATATTTCAAAGTGTGACTATCGTGTTCTAGAGGTTGTACTCATCTTTCTGCAAGGTGTTCGATCCCGGCGTTGTACCATGTTCTAAGCCAGTTAGAGGTGAAGAACTCTTGACAAACATGTTCAGTGTCATCTGAATCAGCAAAGTACCTACCACAGTGAAAATACGCCATCACCAAAGACAAGTGATAATCAGAAGGCGTGCGGTTGAGGCTGTGCACTAGGTGTGGCAGGAGCTTGATTCCATCAAATTTGTGAAACTTTCATGAGTTTAATTGTCTGTATGAGGCTTTGCATTGTCCTGTTGAAGGAGTGCCCAATGTTGATTAACTATATCAGGGTACCATTGCTGCAGTTTATCATACATCCAATTCAGCTGTTCATAATACAGTTCTGCTTTGATAACTCCAACCATCCAGAATACAGTTCTGCTTTGATAACTCCAGCCATCCAGAATGAGCTCAAAGTGAATCCCTTCCTCATAATTTCACCAGACACACATGACCGTTTTTTTAACATCTGCAGGTAAGGTGGGTTTACCTGGGTACAATCACTGACAAGGAGGTCTGGATTATGCAGGTATGTCCACTTCTCATCTCTTTTACCTATATGCTTCATGAACAAAGTGTCACATAAGTTCTTGAGTGCTTTCTTGCAGACCTGAACTCCTGGTTGAACTGGGGCTAGGATTAATTCATACAGCACCTCATGACATGTCCCTAAACTTTTATGAGCATGTGCAGGTGGTCAGTGATATTGTATTTGGAAACCCCCAGTTTGGCCAACAATTTATGGGTTGGATTGTTTCAATAGCCATGAGCAGTGTGTCCAAACCAACTACAGAAGAGCTTACAAAATCTTTCTGCCTATCCTAAACTTCTCAGACTATTTGTGCTGTCCATCATTTTTGATTTTTGTTTATTTTTGGTCTCCTTTAGCCACTTTAAGCCCTTGTTTCCAGTAGCAGTTCAGCAGAACCAGGATTTTAAATTTCGTACCCATTTTGTACAATGTGACATGTTTTAAAGCACATGTACCATACATGAACTGATTTCAAATGTAACATGCCTCTATACAAATTGCAACATCAGAAACCTAGCCTGTTGAAACCATGCAGTTTAGCAACACTCAAGAATGCAATGAAAAAAAACAAGAAAAACAAAGAAAAAAGCAATTTTTTTCTGGACACTCCAATATACCAAACTGATGTATATTGTTCAAATTTCCTCAAAGATACAGGTACTGTTTTGAGTTTGTCACCATATTAATATGCACGTCAAAAATGGGGTAATTGAATAGTGATATGTAACATTATGATGGAAAGGGTAATTAAATCACTGTGAGGCTTTTTTTTTCTTTCTTTTTCTCTTTTTTTTTTTTACTTGTACCATTCATTGTAAACTAAGTTTTCACTGAAATTTGGAATTAACAAAACAGGGTTTTTTTTTTTTTCATAATGGTGATTCAATAGCCATGATAGAAATCTAAAGATTTTGAGAATCTTTAGATTTCTATCATGGAGAAAGTTTAGTTGCATAAGAGGTAAGCTCTCTTTATTGTCTTTGGGTTTTAGGTTTTATAAGTTCAATGTTTGTACTTCTTGTACTTTTTTCTCTGCTGTTTTTTGCTTTTTAGCATTTAGGCACTGGCTAGTCTGTTAACTTTTTTGCGGGTTTTAACTCTTTCTTTTCTTGGTAACTTTGCGCGTTTTTTAGGAAACTTTGGCCCAGCAGCTGGCTAAGCATAGTTCCTTTACATTGCGCTGTATTTTCAAAGTAGTTAAGTTCTTAATAACTACTTAATTATGCACTTAAAGCACTGCTGAAATACTTTGTACATATTGCAACTAATTGTTTATGTCATATAACTTTCACAAAGCATTTCTTTAGTTAATTGTTGTCTTTGATTTGTTCTCGTTTTTGTGTTGTCAGAAGTTGTGGAGTGGGGGGTATTAGAATCAGGTTTTCTTTCAAAAATCTGAGTTTTAAATAATTAATATTTCCTTTTTTTAATTGCAATGTAAAAATTTGGAATACTTTTGCATTGCTATTCAGGTTTAAATTCTCTTTCAGGCGAACTTGGCATTTCGTTATAGCTGAACATTATTTCTAATTATTATGTCACTCTCACAACTTGAGTTCTCTTTAATCTTCTTCTTTCTGTTTAGTAGTAGCAGATGAAGAGCATGGGTCGGGCCATGAAAGTTATAGATGCAAGCTAAATTGTTAACTAAAGCTAGGTCATACAACTCTGCGGAGGTCATTACATATATATATTTTTTAAAACAATTTTTGGTGGGCTTATTACTTGCATCTATGGCTTTGCAGAAACCCATTTCCAACTAGGTCTTTGTGGAAGTGAGAAAATGCAGAGTTTTTGCTGGTCCTTGATAAAGCCAAGGCTCAATATTCTCGACACTTTCTACATTCAGTTGTTTTATTTTATTTTTTATCTTTTCTCCTTTTACTCACACCGGTAGATACATAACCTTTTCTATGTTGTACTTGGTATGAGGCAAAAATATATACATTTTTTTTTGCTTAGGTCTCCTCTTAATAGAATATATATATATATATATATAAGCTGTTCTCTAATATTCAGAGGTTAGCTTCACAAAGAAATACAAACTACCAGAAAATTTTTACTTACTGTTGCCATATTAAACCTCCATTTACAGCGATCTTGACATACAGCTCGGGCTTCACTGACATCCATCACACGCCGTACACAAGATCTTTTATACTTCATACTCATAATCTTTTTCTCATGCAGACACTCCTGAATGATCCTCCCATGACTTCCTTGGCCTTCCTCTACCTTTCCTTCCTGCCACTGGTGCTAAAAAGATTTTCTTAGTAAGCATCTCATCACTCATTCTTTCAACATAGCCAAACCACTGAAGCATATTAGTTTCTACCTTGCTAACAACATTTTGCTCCACATTACACAACTGAAACACATCTTCATTCCTCACACAATCACAATGTGTCTTCCCACAAACCCCTCATAAGTATCGCATTTCTCCAGCACACAAACGACTTCTGTTTCTTCCGTAGTACCCAGGTTTTGCTGCTATACATTAAAGTAGGAACAATTACACTTTCATATACAGCCATATGGGACTCTCTTTAGACCCCATCATTCCTGTGAAACCCTCCGAAAGCAGCCATGTCTTTCAATGAAGAATTCACTCGCCTACTAATTTCACCATCCAATTTGTTCTCTCTGTCAAACATGCTCCCTAAATATACATACTCATTCACCAATATATATATATATATATCATCATCATCATCGTCAACCATCATCAATCCACTGCTGGACGAAGATTTCCCCAAGTTTCCTCCACAACGGTCTGTCTTGTGCCAGTCTCCTCCATGTCACTCCTGCATACTTTCGAATTTCATCCACCCATCTTCCCATGTGGTCTTATTCTGGGTCTTTTCCTGTCCCTTGGAATCCAATCTAAAATTTCGGCTGTCCATCGATGGTCTGTCCTTCTGGCAGTATGTCCAGCCCATTGCCATTTCAGGGATTTAACTCTGATCATGATGTCTTCCACTCTTGTCATTTTTCGGATCCACGAGTTCCTCTTCTTATCTCTCCTGGTTACACCAAGCATGCACCTCTCCATGCTACTTTGAGTTGTCTGCAGCCTTTGTATGTCTCTTTTAGTTAAGGTCTACATCTCTGCACCATACGTAAGCACTGGAAGGATGCATTGATCAAACACTTTTCTTTTAAGACACAATGGTATATTGCTCTTGAAAATTATGCTGTTTCTTCCAAAAGCTCTCCAGGCAAGTTTTGTACGCCGATTAATTTCTTCATCAATGTGACCCTCACTTGATATCTGCTGTCCAAGATAAACGTACGTGTCTGTCATCTCCAGCTTTTCTCCATCAATCGATAAATCTTCATTTCTTGAAAAAGCATTGAACATCACTTTTGTCTTCTGAAAGTTCATTTTGAATCCCACTTCTTTACTCTTGTCAGCAAGTTCCTGGATCATACTCTGCAGCTTTGATGGCGTAGTTGCAAAAATGACTATGTCATCAGCAAAGCGAAGGTGAGTTAGATAATCTCCATTAATCTTTATCCCCTTGTTTTCCCAGTTCAGTGATTGAAAGACATTTTCCAATGTGGCATTAAACAGCTTTGGAGATATTGTGTCATCTTGTCTCACTCCCTTTCCAATTTTTATGTGTGTTGTATTTTCAAACAGCCGAATCTTTGCACTTGCATTTTCATAGATGTTATTAATAATATTAATGTATGCATCTTCAATACCGCAGGATTTCAGAGCCATTGTAACTGATGATGGTTTCACCGAATCAAAGGCTTTTTCATAATCGATAAAAGCCATGCACAATGGAAGTTCATATTCCCTCGCTCTTTCAATTAGTTCTCTCAGTACGTGGATATGATCTATTGTGCTGTAGCCACTCCTGAATCCAGCTTGTTCTCTCGGTTGAGCCATGTCCAGTGTTATCTTCAAACGGTGTGAAAGAACTTTAGTGAAGATTTTATAAACCACTGATAGGAGGCTGATAGGTCTGTAGTTCCTGAGATCCTCAATGTCACCTTTTTTATGTAGCAGGATCATTGTAGCGTTGTTCCAATCCTCAGGAATCTTCCCTTCATTAAGACATCGAGTGAAAATTTGGGCGAGTACTGTTTCAATTTCTTCACTTGCTTCTTGTATGATGTCTACAGTAATTCCATCTTCTCCTGGAGCTTTTCCCAGCTTCATGTTCTTGATTGCATGTGCAACTTCTGTGCGAGGACTTAAAGAACTCTGGTACCTTTCATGATGTCTGGAGTACATGTATCATCCCTTTCATATAATTTGGTGTAGAAATCTTTCACTCTTGTCAAAATTTCACCTGTATTTCTTGTTACAGAACCATCTTCTTTTCTCAGTGCCATAATCTGTTTTCTTCCCTTACTGAGATGTCCCTTTGCTATCTTTAGGCTTTGGTTGTTTTCAATTGCTTTCCTCACTAGTTCACAGTTGAATTTCCTTACGTCTTTAGTGATACTTTTTCGTACTGTCTTGCATAGCTCTATATATTCCACTTTGGAAGTCACATCTTCTTTAGTTGTCCTCATCTCTCTTCTTTTTTGCATCAACATTTTGGTTCTTCCTGATAATTTGTTCACATGCAACTTGTTCGTAGAACCAGCTAATTTTGTTGCTGTTTCCATAAGAGCTTTGGTTACTTTTCTGTTAACTTCAGAAATATCCACTTCTTCCTATGTTAGGCCTAAAGCGGAGAATCTATTCTTCAGTTCCAACTTGAAGGTATTATGGTGTTTTTTAAGGTTGGTTATGTCAATACATTTTGTTTTTCTTATGAGCTTGCCACGTTCAAGTTAAGGTTGAGGTGCATCTTACATCTCACCAATCTATGGTCACTACCTGTGTTGAACTTGTTTAGCACACTGCAGTCTTCTATGACGAATTTTTTGCTACACATAATAAAATCAATTTCACTTGTCGTCCCATTTGGATGTCTCCATGTCCATTTCCTGTGTGGCTTTTTCTTGAAAAAGGAGTTCAAGATGAAAAACCCTTCTGCCACTGCAAACTCAACGAGAGTATTTCCACGCTGGTTTCTGTTGCCGTGACCGAATTTACCTACTAAAGTTTCATTCTGTTGCCGTTGCCCTATTTTTGCATTGAAATCTCCCATAATTATCTTCAAGTGCTGCTTACCTTTATTATTTAGATGATGAATTTCCTCATAAAATTCTTCAATTTCTTCTTCAGGATGACTTGTGGTGGGTGCATAAGTTTGAATAATCTGAGCCTGGTATCTTCTCGAGAGTTGGATAAGGAGTCTTGCAGCTCTGTCAGAGGAACTTTCAACTCTGCAACTTTATCCTTCAGTTTCTTGTTTATTATAAATCTAACACCACTAGTTCTGCCCGTATCTGTCCCACGATAGTAGAAGAGATGTCCACTTTTCAGTTCAATGAGATCTTCTCCTTACCTCACTTAGCCCGACGATGTCCCACTTGATCCTTTGTAGTTCCTCTTCCAATTCAAAAAGCCTTGAATCAGAAGATAGGGAGCGTCCATTATACATAGCCAAGGTCAGCATCAGATGGCAGCCTAGTCCGGTCCTCCGGGGATTCTTAGCACCCTCTGCCTTCATGTCGCACTGGCCGCTGCCTTGGCCAGGTACATTCCAGCTGCCGGAGACTGAGGGCCAAGATTTAAGTTGTGGAGTCATTTTGGAGGGGTTTGGCCATAACTCACCACGCTGGCCAAGCGGGTTGGTGAGTGTGGGATAGAATTTCCTCTAATCCCGATGGTATAGTTATACCGCTATTGGCGGTTATCAGAGCCCCTTTAGTAGGAACAGGATGCACCACGAGAAGGCGGGGTTGACATTTGTCAAGGAGAGGCTGTGATGTTACGCATCACGTGACCTTACATCCCATATATTTCTTTATTTTTCTCAGAGTTTCCTTAAAAAAATGAAGGTGCATCTTCTATTCTGAAATATATATATATAAGATGCACTTAAAAAAAAAAAAAAGTGCCAAAATTCCTCTGCATCGTATGTACCGAAAGTCACTGATATCACCATGAGTATATGCATGTGTGTTGCTATAAAGACTGTTAAATGAGTTAAAAAGGTTATCGCTTTATCTTAGGTACAGTAATTGAAATTCTTCTGCACTTTTTCTATCAATGTTATTATATCATGAATGCTTGTATATACTATACTTTTTATGTTTATCCATTGTTAGCTACATGTGTGTGTGTTTTTTTTTTATGAGCTGGGCCTGCTATCATGCTGAACATGTGTGTTTGTGCTCATGTTTGTGGATACCTATGCATTCATGACTTAGTGATGTAAAATACAGTTTAAGCATATGTTTATTTTTTTAGATCACTGTATACAACATACCTCATATGTTCTGTATAGTGATCTAAAACAGACATAAAAGAATTATCATAATTCTTTTAAAAATCAAAGTGATAGAAAAAGAAGAGAAAGAAAAGCATCTCAGGACAAAACATCATAAACAGATGCTTAAGACATCCACCAGAAAACTGGGAGTATATTATTGCTGCTGCAAATTCTTTGGTTTACGCAGAACGTTTGTAGACAAATGCAAACATTTTATCCATTCACAGTTTTATAAATATGGTGGTCATAATTTTAAAGTAAATTTTGAAAGAATCCATTCATGAAACATGCACTTGAACTGGGAAAAAGTACTTTTATTTTTCTGTTTACAATGAAAGATGCCACCATATCTGAACATCCGCCTCCTTTGCTGTTTGCCAACAATGTGCAGAGGTTAGCTCATTCATTTCTTTGACAATGTTTTTATTTCGAATGGTTCTTGGCAAGTTTTGGATTAAAAAGAAACAACAATTTGCCATTTCCAGGAATTGTTAGTATGCCACAGAATGCCAGTAGACTTCAACCAAGTCAATCTTACTTTGATTTATCAAAGTAAGATGAATGCCAATAGACTTCAATCAGTCATATGGTGAGGATGACCATCCGAACCAATAACAAATGTCATCAGTTGTGTGAAGGTGTGATATTGCCAACAAATCCTGCAGCGCTTGTATGCCATTGGCTGATGGACTGAGTAGTAGTGTTTCTCAAAGTTGTTTTACATCAGCAGTATCACTTATTGCTAATTTTGCAAATTGCAAGGATTTAATGATTCATTAGCTGCTGTTTTTATGCATAATATTATTTTTTTCTTAATAAAACTTTTAAATGCAATTTCTTTATTTTTCTTAGATTTTTCTCAAAAAATAAGGGTGCATCTTTTATTCTGAAAAATACATTATTTTATAGAGTTTCTTTTAAGTGCAGCCTATATCTGAAAAGTTTCAAAACAGCTGAGAAATGGTAGACACTGTGGAATATGTTTAATATTTCATGCAATACAAAGTAAACAAAAACCTTTCTTCCATCCCCTTACCCAGCTGGTTTCACCTGTGTCTGCCAAGTGTTCATGAAATCACTAATGTGATTTCATGAACACTTGCACATGAATTTTATTCAAGTCAGTTTATGATGATAGATGAGAAAAGGGTAGGTATTAATTTTTTGTGGGAAACTGAGTAAAAGTGTCTCCACTGTACTAGCATTTTTCTTCACATTGCACATCTGCAACACATCTTTGTTCCTTACACGATCAGAATGTGTCTTGCCATAAACCCCACGTGAATAAAGCATCTCTCCACTCCAGTGCAGAACTATTCCTATGTCTTGTCTTTTGTAGTACCCAAGTTTCACTGCTATGCATCAAAGTAGGAACAATTACACTTTCATACATAGCCATTTGAGACTTTTTGAGACCTCATCAGTCCTGTAAAATCCTCCTAAAGCAGCTATTACTTTCAAAGATGAATTCACTTACCTACTAATTTCACCATCTAATCTGTTTTTCCTCTGTTAAACATGCTTCTTAAATATACTAACATATACCCGGCGGTTTTTTTATTTACCCGTAAAATTTACAGAAAAGTGACTTGTTTTACTGGCAAAATGTTAATTTTATGTATTTGGCGATTCTCCAAGATTTTTTTTTTCTGGTGATTTTGCACCCACTATTAAAACTTTTTTTACTTAACTTAATCCATTCAAAGTAAAGTGCCGATATAAGTTACGAATAACTTTTCAATTACATGTGTTTATGTGGGAACATTTGCCGCAGTTTTCCCACGTTTCGGGTTTATTGTTTTGCATTGTTTCAAACACTAAAACTTGCACTGTGCATAAACTGAACTGCACCAACCAGCTGGTCTTGTTTAATCTTGGGCTTGGTTCTCTCTCTCGCGCGCTGTTTCCCTCCTTCTCATTTTCAGATAATGCATTGTTCGTCCGCCGAGTCGCAACTTCTCAGTAGACCAGCATGAGATATGTCTTGCATATGAGCACGTGTCTTTATTACTCCCAGTTCGAAATGCTATCTCAGAACGTAGTTAACGTAGAAAAAAATTCGAACGGATTTTAAATCTGTTGAATTTTTAAGCCCAGATCGATACCCAACATGATGAAATTAAGCAAAAGCTGCCAGTTTTGTGAAATTTAAAATGAATTGGGGCATGGTTTCCTAACTTCTGACTATAAATTTAACCTAGCAAAGTAAGAGGAAGTTTAAAAAAAAAAGTAAGTCCAATGTTCATTCAAGCCAGTGCTTCTCCATCAATGATTCATTTTGCTGAACTGTTAGTAAATAAGTTTTCTACGCTTTCTAACTGTGCTGTGTTCGTCGCTCGATAACGTTCATAAAAATGTCTCGGCTTGATTCAACAAAATTAATATGTTGCAGTACTGTTTTTTCCTCTGCAAATTGCATCTCTTTTAAGCTGTTACTGTTTTACTATAGCAGTTTTACTTGCATTTTTTTTTCAAGTGTTAATAAATTTATTATTAGGGATTTGCTATGAGCAGCAATATAAAAAGGGGGTGGGAGTACTATAAAATATTCTGTGATGTGTATTCTGCGGAATTCCTGTGTATTGTAAAATCTTCAAAAAATTAAAAATATGCATTTTGCACTATGTGTTGATGTAATTTCAGAGTTTTGCGTGGTGGAAGGAATGATATTACTAATCATATTTCTAGTGCCAAGCATAAATCTAATGTTGACTGCATGGAAAAAAAAATATGAAATATGAAATGAACTTCCTTTGTTAAAAGTTATAATGAACTGGATATGATTTGTGCAAAATGTTTGTTCACTTTGTTCATAGTTGAGCATAATTTACCAATTAGTGTCCCTCAGTCACTCATTTATTTAATTTTTTTTTATTTGACTGTCTCATCGTCCGTCTTTCCGTAAGATAAACCTAGCATGAAATAAATGGTTCATTTTTGAAAACATTTTAGTTTGCTCCGTGACGGTGTGGGATACGATCCTATTGGTTTTGCAGGGTCAAAGGGTGGAACCTCCTTCCATTTAGATGCAAACTTCCATTAAAAAAAAAAATTATCTCTTTATAGATCATAGCGATAGCATAGTAATGAGAAATTATGTATAGATTCTGTTTTAATTGAAATAAATGTGAGGTTAAATGCAAACATCTGTAGTCATATAAAATAAAAGTTGATACTTGATTTAGGCAACATGTCGTTTTTTAACCGATATGTTCGGAACATTTAATCAATAATGAATATGCGCGACAAGCGATTTCATTGAATATATTGATTAAAATTTTCATCGAATACATAGATTAATTTTTTTTTACAGATTTCGGTTTCTGAAAGTTGGCAGGTATGTACCTGGTGTAATTCTGCACAATTTAGACGGATCTTGCATAATAGCAGTTCTTTGCTGGGCTAGAACAATTTCAAAATTATGACATGCCCACTTGGGCATGTTGTTCCCCCACCCCAAAAAAGAATACATGCCCAAATACACACACACACACACACACACACATCATGCACATATTGTACTATTAATATTTTTCTAAACATTTCAAAAATAATATAGGAAATAAAATACTTTTACTACATTTCATAAATTACTCCCCAGAAATGAAATTTGAACTCACCTATACATTGCATTTCATAAATAAAATTGCACCCAGCAGTGAAATATGAACTCACCATTCCATGTCGAATCAGCATAAAAATGCTACATTTTTGACCAGAACTTTTTTGGTTTTCATGAAACTTGGTGAATTTGAAAGCTTTGTAGAGAAATTAATCAGTGCAAAACTTCAGCATCTGCATACATCTGCAGTTATAGAACAGAAATTTACAAAAATGGCATTTTTGTGTCAACCATGGCTATCACAAAAGACAATAACTGTATATACATAATTTGTCAACAGAGCTCGTATTTAGCCCATTTGAATTCTACATGAGCTTTCTTTTGAGATATCACAAAGTCATATTATGAGCAATTTAGTTAGCATCCATTTTGACCTTTATTTCCTCAAAAGACACCCCATTAATTTTTTTAATATTTTTTTTTTTTTTTTTCCATGAGAAACATGTTTACCATTAACATCTCAGGAATTCTTTTTCATTTTGGGACCAGCAACATTTGCTGAGCTACAAAATAATTTAAAGTCATCATAGTTTTCACAATTCATGTTATTTGTTATCTGTGCTAAGTTTTCACTATTAGAAAAAAGCTACTGTTTAATATATTATGTTTGTTAATTTTATCTACAAAACGCTATTGTTAAGTAATAGCATGTTTGTTAATTTTATCTAAAAACAGCCAGTTACTTGTAAAAAGAACAAAATAAAAAAAATGAGCCACTAATGGTGCCACCTGTAATGAGAAGGTACTATTTTTCCACTTCCATATTACTTTCAGAAGAAATTTTTCTCAGTGATACTAGTTTTATATGGCACCTAGCATAGAACTTATTTTTTCAGATATATATGTGAGTTAAAATCTAATGGATTGCAACAATTTATCTTAAGAGAGACTGATTCCATTTTAAACTATACATAATATCTGAGGTATTTTACCTGATATTGTCAAAGTATTTTACACGTTGTTTGCTCTGTGAGGCACGTGTTCCCGGCCCCGAGTGGTCCCTTACGTTATGGATCTTTGGTTAGTTATAAAAAAAATTTTGCAGAAATAAAACAGTTAGGTTATATATTTTCAGTTCCACATTCATTCACTTGCATAATCAAACGTTTAAAATTTACTATTAATTAAAAGATTTTAGTAGAAAGAGTTATACTCATTGGGTCAGGAGACGTCTAATTATGTATAGTTTAATCAAAAGCACGTTTATAACATAAGACAACCTATAAGGTTGTCTCAGGAATTGCATTTTTCATGATTCCATTTTTTTAAACAAAGAATCATTCCACACATTAAAAAATATATTTCCCAGTAGCATGTGTGTAACATCATTCTTCTCCCTACCACACTTGAATCTGCCAAAAAAGTATGGATTGCCCAGCCAACACAGAAATATTACCACTGGCCCCCAGTCAGAAACCTTAGTTATTAACATAGACTCAGAGGATAGCGAGAGTTTTGGTATTTACATTGTCTCACAGATGGACTGTGCGACGGTCCAAACTGCGACTATCTCTTTGCCCTGCCCCAGCTAGCTCAAAAAACCCCTGCAGGAAGGACTGTCTTAAATAAGTTGACATTCTTAAGTTAAGTAAATGGTGACAGTGCACACATTCTAACAACACAATTCAAGTTTAACTGTTTTATATAATCTCAATTAATTATTTACAAATTATCAAACATTTTCTTAAAAGGTCAAGAATACATTTACCTTGAGGTGCTCTAGCATGCAAAGGAACATTCACCAGATCCGAAGAGGTCATGGCTTAAAGTACATATACCAGTCCTTGAGTTAAATGTCCTTCAACAATACATACATAAACTGGAACAGACAGAAAGTAATATTCCAGCAGAAACCATCTACAAAGTCCATCCAACACACACAGCAGTTCGCATCATCAACAGCAACTTAGCGTAGACACCCCTCCACTGTAACTATGTTCACCAGCAGGTAGAAACAGAACTGAAACATAAACCAGTAGAAGCCGTCGACTAAGTCCATCCATCACACACGGTATTTCACATCATCATCAGCAGGAACTCGGCATAGACACCCCTTTGCTACACTGACATTCACTAGCAGGTAGAAGCAGAACTGGAACATAAGCACTGGTCCATCAAAAGCTGTCGCCGAAGTTCATCCAACACACAAGGCAGTGCGCATCATCAGTAGGAACTCGGCAAAGACACCCCTCCACTGCATAGGCACTCACCGGTCGACAACTGAAAAGGGTCCACTTCAGCATCCTCCCATCAGTCACAGGCTTTCACAGCTGCATGACCGGCAATCCAGTCGACAAACAAGAACTGAACAAAAGACAGAAGCAACAATCTCTGACAAAATGCACCGCGAATCTCAATTCCATGTTCCTTTATCTTACTCTAGAACTAAGAACTCAAAAAGCTACGCATTCTCAAAATATACAAATGCATGCTGTACAAAGAGTCCAGGTACTCACGTTCCAGAAATATGCAAGTATACCCATAACAGGACACTGAACCAAAAAAGAAGCTCCCAAGGAAATGTATCGAGGCCTTTAGATTTCCTCATATGCTGATATCAAATTACTCATAACATAACTTCACATCCCAAAACTGTCAAAAAAAAAAAATATCTTTCTGGAAAGCAAGTGTACAGTGGGATTTGTATGTAGTACATTGTGAAAAATGGTTAAAAGCATGTAATCAATTGGTTTCATAATATACATTAATAAATTAAGTAATTACTCATTAAATTAAAAATAATTCTTCATGTATGAAAATTTCCAGGTTACTTAGTGTTAAATTGGCATCAGCTGAACTAGTTAGCATGCAACAATTCCAGAATAATCAACACATTTAAGTGATTATTATCTTAAACTTTATTTAAAAATGTGCATGCATTGAGAGCATAAGGTTTATGCTTTCAACTCATGAACATTCTTAGATAAATTTTCAATATTTAGATATGAACTGAGTGTATAAAACTATGAAATTATTTAAGTAATTAAAGTCAATTTACTAATTAATATTAACTAAAGATGTGCATATATTAATGAATTAAGTAATGCCATGTAATTATATATATATATAGAACTAATTGAAAGAGCGAGGGAATATGAACTTCCATTGTGCATGGCTTTTATCGATTATGAAAAAGCCTTTGATTCGGTGAAACCATCAGCAGTTACAATGGCTCTGGAAAACCTGCGGTATTGAAGATGCATACATTAATATTATTAATAACATCTATGAAAATGCAAGTGCAAAGATTAGGCTGTTTGAAAATACAACACACGTAAAAATTGGAAAGGGAGTGAGACAAGGTGACACCATATCTCCGAAGCTCTTTAATTCCACTTTGGAGGGTGTTTTTCAGTCGCTGAGCTGGGAAAACAAAGGGATAAAGATTAATGGAGATTATCTAACCCACCTTCGTTTTGCTGATGACGTAGTCATTTTTGCAACTAGCCCATCAGAGCTGCAGAGTATGATCCAGGAACTTGCTGACAAGAGTAAAGAAGTGGGATTAAAAATGAACTTTCAGAAGACAAAAGTGATGTTCAATGCTTTTACAAGAAATGAAGATTTATCGATTGATGGAGAAAAGCTGGAGATAACAGACACGTACGTTTATCTTGGACAGCAGATATCAAGTGAGGGTCACATTGATGAAGAAATTAATCGGCGTACAAAACTTGCCTGGAGAGCTTTTGGAAGAAACAGCATAATTTTCAAGAGCAATATGCCATTATGTCTTAAAAGAAAAGTGTTTGATCAATGCATCCTTCCAGTGCTTACGTATGGTGCAGAGACGTGGACCTTAACTAAAAGAGACATACAAAGGCTGCAGACAACTCAAAGAAGCATGGAGAGGTGCATACTTGGTGTAACCAGGAGAGATAAGAAGAGGAACTCTTGGATCCGAAAAATGACAAGAGTGGAAGACATCATGATCAGAGTTAAATCCCTGAAATGGCAATGGGCTGGACATACTGCCAGAAGGACAGATCATCGATGGACAGCCGAAATTTTAGATTGGATTCCAAGGGACAGGAAAAGACCCAGAAGAAGACCACAGGGGAGATGGGTGGATGAAATTCGAAAGTATGCAGGGGTGACATGGAGGAGACTGGCACAAGACAGACCGTTGTGGAGGAAACTTGGGGAGACCTTCGTCCAGCAGTGGATTGATAATGGTTGACAATGATGATGATGATGATGATATATATATAAAGTTTCAGAGATTGTATAATATTTAGTACACTATATCCAAAAACTAAACTAATGTACAAAAGTTTTTGAATTATGCAAAACATTCAAATGATAAAATCATTGCAATATGTTCTATTAAAGTTCATGCTGAGAATTATTTAAATTGCTGTAATTTGAAAACTCATGCATGTCCCAGGATGTAGAAATTATCTGAAGTTTTCTTAATAAGTTAATCTTTCAAGACTTCTTTTCCAAACAATTTAAAGGGGCATGTTTTCAGATATTCAATGTAAAAGTTTAAGGTGACCTTGAAATTTCATTTTATTACAGAAACTTGTTATACTTCATTTCAAAACTTATTTCAACATCTTCAAAATGAGACTCAGTTTAGTGTTGTAACTTTAATAAAACTTGAGTTATAAGCCTTTAAAGAGATAACTGATAAAATTTTGCTGATTTTTGGCATATTTGAATGTTTATACCTCCGATTATGTTTATACATATGGTGACGGTTTGAGGTTATGTTGATTTGGTATAGAATGACCCCTAGTTGTATTTATGTGTTATAGTCAAATTATGCATCACTTGACTCTTCATCTGGCCATGACTGAAGTTTAAGTCCACCAACATGCCATGTCCCTTTAGAAATTAATTGCCAGTGATGAGTCAAGTTCAGAAATTTCAGGACCATCAATTCTGATTCACATTAAGTCATTCATGGCTTTAGTTGACAAGTTAGCACAAAGTGAACTTTTTATACGATTCATGCAACTAAGTCCTCTTTCACAGGCTGAAGTGCTTGGAGAAAAGAAAATCATTATTTCATCTAACAAAAGATTGATGCTTATGTTTCTAGGTTTACTCTTCAGGAGATATATGTATAAAGTAAGGGTGCGTATTGAAATAGTTGTGCTCATACTTTCAGCATTTCGTTTTAAGGCTGACCACTCAAGTTGAGCCAGTTTAACTTCGTCATTTAGCACTCCACTAAAGTAATGGCAGAGTTTGATAATTTCATCATTATCATATGTACATTGAGCTTGAATCTAATCTAGATGCCAAACATTAAAATTAAAGACCTGAAGAAGTGATAGTCTCTAGTGGATTTTTTTTCTGCAACATTTGGAATCTGTAACTGACCCTGTCTATGACATCATCAAGAAGGCCTTCAAGTTCTTTGCCTTCATTTTTACTACTTAGCTCTATACCTTGAAAACAGTCATCACAAAATTCATCTTAAAAGGCTTTTGAATGAGCTCCAGTTTAATGTTTTAAACATCTTAAATTCAAACATCCATTCTCTAGCCCACTGATAATGCCTAATAAAGTAAGTCACCTTCTAGAAATATTTAGAAGTGGCTGCCACAATGCAAGCATATTCAACCAAAAGTGATGAGTTATAACAAATAGAACACTTTGGATTTATTTTAAATAGCCTTTTACTTTGGCAGATGCTTTGGAATCTTCCTCCAGCAGTAACATTTTCCAGATGAATATTGATCATAACCAAATTTTTTTGTATGGCAAGCAGTACTGGCCAGACAACCGTCTTATTTATTTTACACTGTCCATTTGCACTGATGCAACTTCCAAAAGTTACTTATGGTAAGAAGTTGTCTTTCCTACTTCTGTGATCATTGTAAAATTTAATTATACCTTTAACAGTAGATTCACACACATCTTTGAATATATGTAATTTTCACCACATCAATAATTGAGAGCTCTAGCTTATGGGCAATGCAGCAGATAGAAACTATAAGTGGTGTCTCTTTGTCATTTTCTATTGCAATGGCGCCATTTCTCCAATCACGATACACTTTAACCACAACATCATTCGAACAGTTCACAAATTGCACTGTTTCAAAAATACTGCCACCCTTGGCCCGAAAGCGGATAATCATCCCGATTTGCAAATCTGATAAATCACTCCTTTTATCCATGACAGCAACAAGTGATATGTTTTCATAATGTCTACAGCACACCATATATACCTCCAAGCCAGCTCACAACACGTGCATTCTTTCATTGGCTACACGCTGTTGACGTCAAAAGTAGGAGGTGGTCACAATAATGTGACCTGACTGTGTATATAGGGATATATATATATATATGATGTCTTCCACTCTTGTCATTTTTCAGATCCACGAGTTCCTCTTCTTATCTCTCCTGGTTACACCAAGCATGCACCTCTCCATGCTTCTTTGAGTTGTCTGCAGCCTTTGTATGTCTCTTTTAGTTAAGGTCCACGTCTCTGCCCCGTACGTAAGCACTGGAAGGATGCATTGATCAAACACTTTTCTTTTAAGACATAATGGCATATTGCTCTAGAAAATTATGCTGTTTCTTCCAAAAGCTCTCCAGGCAAGTTTGGTACGCCCCTTGGACAGCAGATATCAAGTGAGACCCTCACTTGATATCTGCTGTCCAAGATAAACGTACGTGTCTGTTATCTCCAGCTTTTCTCCATCAATCGATAAATCTTCATTTCTTGTAAAAACATTGAACATCACTTTTGTCTTCTGAAAGTTCATTTTGAATCCCACTTCTTTACTCTTGTCAGCAAGTTCCTGGATCATACTCTGCAGCTCTGATAGGGTAGTTGCAAAAATGACTACGTCATCAGCAAAACGAAGGTGGGTTAGATAATCTCCATTAATCTTTATACACTTGTTTTCCCAGCTCATCGACTGTAAGACACACTCCAATGTGGCATTAAAGAGCTTCGGAGATATGGTGTCCCCTTGTCTCACTCCCTTTCCAATTTTTATGTGTGTTGTATTTTCAAACAGCCGAATCTTTGCACTTGCATTTTCATAGATGTTATTAATAATATTAATGTATGCATCTTCAATACCGCAGGATTTCAAAGCCATTGTAACTGCTGATGGTTTCACCGAATCAAAGGCTTTTTCATAATTGATAAAAGCCATGTACAATGGAAGTTCATATTCCCTCGCTCTTTCAATTAGTTCTCTCAGTACATGGATATGATCTATTGTGCTGTAGCCACTCCTGAATCCAGCTTGTTCTCTCAGTTGAGCCATGTCCAGTGTTACCTTCAAGCGGTGTGAAAGAACTTTAGTGAAGATTTTATAAACCACTGATAGGAGGCTGATAGGTCTGTAGTTCCCGAGATCCTCAATGTCACCTTTTGTATGTAGCAGGATCATTGTAGCGGTGTTCCAATCCTCAAGAATCTTCCCTTCATTAAGGCATCGAGTGAAAATTTGGGCGAGTACTGTTTCGATTTCTCCACTTGCTTCTTGTATGATGTCTACAGTAATTCCATCTTCTCCTGGAGCTTTTCCCCGCTTCATGTTCTTGATTGCATGTGCAACTTCTGCTGGGAGGACTGGGAGAACTCTGGTACTGCTACCTTTCATGATGTCTGGAGTACATGTATCATCCCTTTCATATAATTTGGAGTAGAAATCTTTCACTCTTGTCAATATTTTGCCTCTATTACTTGTTACAGAACCATCTTCTTTTCTCAGTGTGATAATCTGTTTTCTTCCCTTACTGAGATGTCCCTTTGCTATCTTTAGGCTTTGGTTCTTTTCAATTGCTTTCCTCACTAGTTCACAGTTGAATTCCCTTATGTCTTTAGTGATACTTTTTCGTACTGTCTTGCATAGCTCTATATATTCCACCTTGGAAATCACATCTTCTTTAGTTGTCCTCATCTCTCTTCTTTTTTGCATCAACATTTTGGTTTTTCCTGATAATTTGTTCACATGCAACTTGTTCTTAGAACCAGCTAATTTTGTTGCTGTTTCCATAAGAGCTTTGGTTACTTTTCTGTTAACTTCAGAAATATCCACTTCTTCCGATGTTAGGCCTTCTAAAGCAGAGAATCTGTTCTTCAGTTCCAATTTGAAGGTAATATGGTGTTTTTTAAGGTTGGTTATGTCAATACATTTTGTTTGTCTTATGAGCTTGCTACGTTCGAGTTTAGTGTTGAGGTGCATCTTACATCTCACCAATCTATGGTCACTGCCTGTGTTGAACTTGTTTAGCACACTGCAGTCTTCTATGACGAATTTTTTGTTACACATAATAAAATCAATTTCACTTGTCGTCCCATTTGGATGTCTCCATGTCCATTTCCTGTGTGGCTTTTTCTTGAAAAAGGAGTTCAAGATGAAAAACCCTTCTGCCACTGCAAACTCAACGAGAGTATTTCCACGCTGGTTTCTGTTGCCGTGACCGAATTTACCTACTGAAGTTTCATCCTGTTGCTGTTGCCCTATTTTTGCATTGAAATCTCCCATAATTATCTTCAAGTGCTGCTTACCTTTATTATTTAGATGACTAATTTCCTCATAAAATTCTTCAATTTCATCTTCAGGATGAGTTGTGGTAGGAGCATAAGTTTGAATAATCTGAGCCATGTATCTTCTTGAGAGTTGGATAACGAGTCGTGCAGCTCTGTCAGAGGAACTTCTACAACTTTATCCTTCAGTTTCTTGTTTATTTTAAATCCACACCGATAGTTCTGCCAGTATCTGTCCCACGATAGTAGAAGAGATGTCCACTTTTGAGTTCAGTGAGATCCTACTTAGCCCGACGATGTCCCACTTGATCCTTTGTAGTTCCTCTTCCAATTCAAGAAGCCTTGAATCAGAAGATAGGGAGTGTCCATTATACGTAGCCAAGGTCAGCATTAGATGGCAGCCTAGTCCGGTCCTCCGGAGATTCTTAGCACCCTCTGCCTTCATGTCGCACTGGCCGCTGCCTTGGCCAGGTACATTCCAGCTGCCGGAGACTGAGGGCCAAGATTTAAGTTGTGGAGTCATTTTGGAGGGGTTTGGCCATAACTCACCACGCTGGCCAAGCGGGTTGGTGAGTGTGGGATAGCATTTCCTCTAATCCCGATGGTATAGTTATACCGCTGTTGGCGGTCGTCAGAGCCCCTTTAGTGGCAACAGGATGCACCACGAGAAGGCAGGGTTGACATTTGTCATGGAGAGACTGTGATATTACACATCACCTGACCTTACATAGATCATATCCACGTACTGAGAGAACTAATTGAAAGAGCGAGGGAATATGAACTTCCATTGTGCATGGCTTTTATCAATTATGAAAAAGCCTTTGATTCCGTGAAACCATCAGCAGTTACAATGACTCTGAAATCCTGTGGTATTGAAGATGCATACATTAATATTATTAATAACATTTATGGAAATGCAAGTGCAAAGATTCAGCTGTTTGAAAATACAACACACATAAAAATTGGAAATTGAGCGAGACAAGGCGACACCATATCTCCGAAGCTCTTTAATGCCTTATTGGAAAATGTCTTTCAATCACTGAACTGGGAAAACAAAGGGATAAAGATTAATAGAGATTATCTAACTCACCTTCGTTTTGCTGATGACGTAGTCATTTTTGCAACTACCCCATCAGAGCTGCAGAGTGTGATCCAGGAACTTGCTGACAAGAGTAAAGAAGTGGGATTAAAAATGAACTTTCAAAAGACAGAAGTGATGTTCAATGCTTGTACAAGAAATGAAGATTTATCGATTGATGGAGAAAAGCTGGAGATAACAGACACGTACGTTTATCTTGGACAGCAGATATCAAGTGAGGGTCTCACTTGATATCTGCTGTCCAAGGGGCGTACCAAACTTGCCTGGAGAGCTTTTGGAAGAAACAGCATAATTTTCTAGAGCAATATGCCATTATGTCTTAAAAGAAAAGTGTTTGATCAATGCATCCTTCCAGTGCTTACGTATGGTGCAGAGACGTGGACCTTAACTAAAAGAGACATACAAAGGCTGCAGACAACTTAAAGAAGCATGGAGAGGTGCATGCTTGGTGTAACCAGGAGAGATAAGAAGAGGAACTCGTGGATCCGAAAAATGACAAGAAGGGAGGTCATCATGATCAGAGTTAAATCCCTGAAATGGCAATGGGCTGGACATACTGCCAGAAGGACAGACCATCGATGTACAGCCTAAATTTTAGATTGGATTCCAAGGGACAGGAAGAGACCCAGAAGAAGACCACATGGGAGATGGGTGGATGAAATTCGAAAGTATGCGGGAGTGACATGGAGGAGACTGGCACAAGACAGACCGTTGTGGAGGAAACTTGGGGAGACCTTCATCCAGGTCTCCCCAAGTATCCTGATGATGATGATGATATATATATATATTATATCATTTTAAAGAAATCTCTTGATAATGGATTTCAGTTGCTGTCTTCAAGGAGGTTTTCCCTTCCCTCTGTCTTATTCTTCTGTTCACCTCATTTTTTTTAAACTTTCCCCAGAAACTAGAGCAGACTATTTTAGTTCTAAATTCACAGCAAATTTCAATTCTTATAGAAATGTTTACAGGAATCTGTACATTAATCATTATAAGTTTACTAAAACAAGCATATTATTTACAGAGGTATAGGGAGAGGGGTGACCCCTGTCTCCCACTACTAGATCCACCAGTGACCAGAACATAATTTGTGGAAACATGACTCATTACTCACACTCTGCTTTTTCTTTCTCTTATGGTGGGTGGGAGTATCAGATTTCCGGGTGGTGGCAAATAATGTGGTCAGGTAAGTGCTGAGTGGCAGGGAGGAGGTCACTGATTGGTTACAGCTACTTTTTGTGAGCCAGAAAACCCAGGGCTATCCAGATATTGGTGGCTGCGTTTTGTTGAGAAAGATTGTCTTTCCTACGCTCACCTGCTAAAGCACTTAGGAATGGTGCTTTTTTTATTATTATTATTGGTTACAGCTACTTTTTTGTGTCTTGCTTGCATTTCAGTACCAGAGAAAATATATAAAACGAGCAAAACACACAGTCACGTACGGTATAAGGTTCGTTTAGCAGTAGCTTTCGGTCATCTTATGACCTTGATGACCCGCGATCAACTGGATGGGTTGGTTGCCAGAACTACAATTTGAAGTTCTGGCAACCAGCTCATCCAGTCGATTGCGGGTGATCAAGGTCGTAGGATGACCGAAAGCTACCGCTAAACGAACCTTTTACCGTACATGACTATGTGTGTTTCGCTCATTTTATATGTTTATGTGTTATTGTCGTGTGATGCCCGAGTTTTAAACCAGAGAAAAGAACCAAGCAAACATACGTTCAACAGAAGAGAAAGGGAGCCTCCGATTACTAAGAAAATTTATTGGGAAATAAAAAAACATTACTCAAAAAATTATCCTGTAAAGAGCTAATTTTTTTTGTATGTCCCAGGCACATTGGGGGATATAATTTTTGTGCCCTGGTTCTTTGCTCAGAAACCAAAACTGTGGGGTTTCCTTTAATTTTACTCAGTTTGTACTTCATATAAACTTTATACATCCTGCACAACATACTCTACAACTTACTTTTGCTCTCCACATTTGTCTGATGAAATTCTGGAGTATTTCAGCTTTCTGGAAGAATTTTTTAATTTCTTCCTAAAAATTCATAAAGATAACAAAATTTATTTCCTGGATCTTATCATTTTCTGTTGAAGAAGGAAATATTCTCACTCAGCAATACAAAACCCCTTAAATATTAATTAACTATAAGATAGTAAATTCACAACACCCTAATTACATAAAGATAAATGTAGCATTCATTACTGGAAGAAATGTTAAATTGATATTTGCTTCAATAACAGAAGGTTGTGGTTATTGATAGTAACTTGCACTGGCTTTAAAAATATGTTTGTTTCTTTCTTTCACTTCTGGATATCTTTGCTGTTATTGTCATTTTTTTCCCTGTCTGTTTGGGTAGTGTAACTTCCAACTTTCCTTTTAAATATCATACTGTGCTACATGAAAGGATCCTGTTCATAAATTTTTGCAGTAGCTGTTTCAGTAATTTAAAATGCCCAGCTATGTATCTGTGTGATAAACAAAATTTGCATTAATGGTGAGGTATGTATTCTACTAAGTACAAATGGAAGTAAAATTTTGCGTGAAATTAAGCATGTCCATGTCAGTAACAAATTATTATAGTTATAGAGGTATAGCATTTTGAAGTATTTTCCTAAAATGTTGTATGAGCAATGAATAAACATAAAAATCCATGTTTCTGTAAAATCTTTTGCTAGAAGAATAATGTTAGACATGAAGCTTTACTTGATAAAACTGTCAGGGACTGGTTTTTTATAACTTCCATATTGTAGTTATGTGAAACATTTGGGAATTTAGTACAAAGACTGCTCTGACTCAGTTAACATAAGATTAAAAAAAGTTTAAAGTGCTGTTTCTAAAACAACTGAGGGCATGTCTGTTGATTTACAAGTAGATGTACAAAGTGAAATCAAAAACAAAGATCTAAAAAACCAGGTTTTCTTACTGACTATAGTAATTATTCTAAATACAAATTAAGTTATTTTGATGATTAATAAATAAATACATCGCTCTCTCCACGTTCCAGAAACACATAGCAATCGAAAAATTGTTTTTCAGCCGCCGCTGTGGAATCAAACCAACAGAACTCTCGGTATCGCGCCGAGTGCGTTACCTTTACGCCACGGGGGCCAACAATTCACGGTGCTATGTGTATTTTTTAAAGTCAGCTACTGACACCATAAATCCGTAAGATGGGCTCAGCTACTGAGACGTCTCCATCTGGTGGGCATTAACGGCACTAGCTATATATATTATAGCAGTTAAATCCAAAGGGCGAGATCCAAGGTGAAAATATTCCAAATACGTGGCGACAGTTAATAAATAAATACATCGCTCTCTCCACGTTCCAGAAACACAGAGCAACCGAAAAAAACGCACTCGGCTCGATACCGAGAGTTCTGTTGGTTCGATTCCACAGCGGCGGCTGAAAAACAATTTTTCGGTTGCTGTGTGTTTCTGGAACGTGGAGAGAGCGATGTATTTATTTATTAACTGTCGCCACGTATTTGGAATATTTTCACCTTGGATCTCGCCCTTGTATTTTGATGATCATGAGTCTTCTGATGCCTCAGTAAAAAATTATGAACACTTGCCATGTTATGTGGTTGCACGTGGAACCACTTTTGATATGCAGACTTCAGCAGTTCATCATGGAATAAACTCAATGGGGGATTACCTTTAGATGTTTGGCCTTGCAGATTGTAGAACATTTCCTTGTGCAGCATTGATGAATAGTGTGTGTGTGTGTGGGGGGGGGGGGGGGTTGTAGTACCTGAAAGCTCCCTGAGTTGTTCTGTAGATATTCCCGAGGAGCCAGTTCTGCTGAATTCAAAAGGAAATATTGTGGACATAAAAATCTTTGTAATTCTCTTCTAGCCACGAAAACACATGTTAGGCATGGTGTTAGAACACACTACTGCCACCTGAGTGGAAACATAATATTTATTTAGTCAGTCCCCCAGTTGTTTTTGTCTAGATGTAGAACAAGATGGGGTGAATGGACAGACCACTCTCGATCCCAATCGCTGCAGAGTGTGATGTGACCTAGTTTCCAGGTGGAAATTGTTCTACTGGGTGCTAGGCTATCATGACATTCACACTGGTCCATGTATCAGCATGTATCGATGGACCACCTCTCTTTATCTCTGTTCACTATTCTAGTGTGGCTGTGCAGTCTCCCCCCCCCCCAATTTCTTACACTCAGGAACACTTTTATCATTGTGCTACATGCACAGCTGGGCTGTCTGAAATGGACATGCCAAAGTGTTTAAGACCAGTCATCCCATCACTCTCAGAAATTTTATCAGATTATAATCCTACTCCATATTTTGCTCCACAAATTTATTTGCCTCGCATCTACAACCAGTCCCCATTCTTGGCTTCTGGAAATCAAGCCAGCTACATGGCTTTATTCTGCCCACCAGCAAAGTGTCTTGCCTTCTATGAAGAAATATCATGTATGTTATTGACACAAATGTTAAAACCGACAGTCTTGGTCCTGAAGTTGTTTCCTCATCAAGAGATTGGAATTTGCCTGTGAAAATTCCTTGTATCCACTTCAAGGAACTGAAGTTTTTGTAAGCGTTGCCATGGCAGTCTGAGAAATGATTTTATTTGGAAAACCAAAGTTTGGAATGTTGTACCTTTTGAAAAATATATTTCTGCTTGTATTATTACTCTTGAGCAAGAGGGGAGGGGGGGTTGAGGGACTAAGTGTGATTACAATAGCATTTTTGTTCTGATATTATTTTTAATCCTAGTTGTAAATGAATTTATGGCACCTCTATTCATATTGTACTGTGGAATTAACTTCTTTACAGGTCTTATAGAGGTTATTATTCAAAAAAGTTGGTGGTCAAATTTTCGAACTAAAGCCTAGAAGTCCTGATGACGAACTAGGCTTTAGTTCGAAAATTTGACCACCAACTTTTTTGAATAATTACCTCTATAAGACCCGGAAAAAAGTTAATTATTTTTAAGTTACTCTTTATAGAAGCACCATTGCCCTGTGATTTTAGCATTTGGTTTTCCAGTCAAATCTTCTGGCTTGCACTTTAGAGCCTAAAGGATTTTTATGTAGTTAAACCTCAAAAAGTAATTAATTATTCTTCCTCTTCAGAAAATTGTTATATTTTGATGTTGTGCTCTGTGTCATCTTAAAGTAATCTATCTCTGTCGTGAGATTATGTTTTGAGCTGTACCTAAGTACAACAAAAATAGGTTCTTCATTACATGAAGTCCTATATATTTTTAAAGTACAGTGGAGGATGGGTAGCTAAAAGTGCTTCCAAAAGGACAAACATATAATTAGATGAAGATGCAAGTCAGCATACTATTAAATGAAAGAAGTCACTGGATTTCAGCATTTATTTTTTTTATCTTTCGGTAAATGTGAAGAGAAAATAGTATCAGAATCGTGGTGCTTTGCTTGGATTACGTGGTCCAAATATTGAGATTAACTGTCCTTTGTAATGTAACAGTGACATACCTAGATGAAAATGAAAAATGTGTTTCATTTTCCAAACTTATTTTCAGGTTTTCCTGAAGAGTTTAATTTGGTTGATGACAGTCAGTGATAGCTTTTATCCCGCAGACCCATCGAAAAAATAGAAAAAGATTATCAGTACCATGTTCTTCAAAGATTAAGTCATTCCTGATCTTCTTGCCTGTTATCAGGATGAAAAGTTCACTACTATAAGGAAGCAGGTGCTTCAACTAATGCACAAGCTGTTTGTTTAAATTCTTACTTAATATTAATTGAAAAAGCTGGCTTGATTCTTTCAAGAAAGTATGATTTTCAAGTTTTCTAAAGCATTTGCCATCATACCAACAGCTTACAGTAGCATTTCTCTGCCAAAAGATAATAATCTTGTTAAGTAAAATGCTTTGCAATGTGGCCTTAAGGTTTCAAATTTTATTTTGTAGTATCTCTACCATGATAAATTCACCATTAGTTTAGAGGAGGTGAAGCCTTTTGACTAGTCTGTCAAATTTTTAGGTATGTTTCATTTAAGCATGTTTGGGAAGTAAGCAGTACCATTTGCTTACATATTTTTGGGGGATATAAAAGCTTCCATTGCTTTCTGTGTAGGCAGACAGCAGGTGATGCCGATTAGCATAATCATAAATTTGTCAATCAGAAATTACTACTGTTCATCAATAAATATGTTGCTGATTTTCAGAGCTGTCATAGATGATACCATTCCCTGCTAAAGCATCAGCCTTTTCTGTGCTGTGTTGTTTCTTGATGGTTGCAACTGTTTCCTAGGTTTCCTCTGCATACATACAGTGAAATAAAAAATTATTAAGAACTTTCTCCCTAATAATGTGTTGGACTGTCCGGGCCTTCGAAACAGCCTTAATTCTATGTGGCATGGATTCAACAAGCCTCTCTACAGGTATATTCAGCCAAGCGAATGTGATGGTGTCCATCAATTCCCAAATGTGTTTGCTGTTACAAATGGCTCTCTCAATCTCATCCCACTGGTGTTCAGTTGGGTTAAGATCTGGGAACTTTTGGGGACATTTTAACACTTTGACTTCATTATCTTGCTCCTGGAACCATTTTGTGATTATCCAAGCCTTGTAGCATGGCACATTGTCCTGCTGGAAGTAGGGCCCCTCCCACAGTCAGGAAACACCATGCACATATACACTGACGGAAAAAAAAATCCCAACACCACGAAAAAATAGTTGTAGAGGAATGAAATGGCGGCAATACATTTGTATAGGTAACATATTTAATCGATTAAGGTTTCAAGATCACAGCTTATTGTAAGCGCGAGAAGAGCGATTTTAAATGTGAAATGCTGGTACATTAATAACCGGTGTAACCGCCAGAATGTTGAATGCAAGCACGGAAACGTTCATGCATTGTGTCGTACAGGTGCTGGATGTCAGTTTGTGGGATTGAGTTCCATGCCTGTTGCACTTGGTCGGTCAATACAGGGATGGTTAATGCTGGTTGGGGGTGACGCTGGAGTTGTCGTCCAATGATGTCTGTCTCATACGTGCTCGATTGGTGAAAGATCTGGTGATCTAGCAGGGCCACGGCAACATGTCGACACTCTGTAGAGCAATTTGGGTTACAACAGCGGTATGCGGGCGAGCGTTATCCTGTTGGAAAACACCCCCTGGAATGCTGTTCATGAACGGCAGCAAAACAACAGGTTCAATCACCAGACCTACGTACAACTGTGCCGTCAGGGTGCGTGGGATAACCACGAGAGTGCTCCTGCTGTCATAGGAAATTGCCCCCCAGACCATAACTCCAGGTGTAGGTCCAGTGTGTATCGGCCGCAGACAGGTTGGTTGCAGGCGCTTACCTGGCCTCCTTCTAACCAACACACGGCCATCACTGGCACCCAGGCAGAACCGGCTTTCATCAGAAAACACAACAGATCTCCACTCCGTCCTCCAATGAGCTCTAGCTTGACACCACTGACGTTGCAAACGGCAGTGGTTTGGAGTAAGTGGAATGCACACTACAGGGCGTCTGGCTTGGAGCTGTCCTTCAAGTAGCCGATTTGTAACAGTTCGTTGTGTCACTGTGGTGGCAACTGCAGCTCGAATTGCAGACGCGGTACGATGCGCCACGGCCATATGCCGTAGACGGCGGTCTTCCCTCTCAGTAGTGCCACGTGGCCAGCCGGAGCCAGGTCTTCTTGAGGCAGTACCTTCCCTTGACCACCGCTGCCAACAATCATGCACAGTGGCTACATTCCTGCCAAGTCGTTCTGCAATATTGCAGAACGAAAATCCACCTTCTCATAGCCCTATTACACTACCTCATTCAAACTCCGTGAGCTGTTGATAATGGCTTCTTCGTCTTCTTAAAGGCATTCTTAACTAACATCAACACACTACGTCGAATCTCAACGATAACTAACGCTCACGAACGTTACAGCGCATATTTACAGCAAACCTGCTTTGCATGTTCCTAGGGGCGCTACTAGCGCCACACGTATGCGCCGAGCGCGAAATTTGCATAGACGTCATCTTACAGATGTACTCTCACCGCCTACCAACTGTCGTTTATCTAACACAACCCCTTCTTGGTGTTGGGATTTTTTTTTTCTGTCAGTGTATGAGTGTGCCTGATCCACAGTGATATTAAGATATTGTGTTCTAGGCAGCTAGAATCGGTAGATTCATGCTGTTGAGCCATGCTCTGTCCTGTACGTCAGTGTGTTTTAACTGAAAATGTGATTCATCAGATGAAGCGACCTTTCTCCAGTCCTCAAGGGTGCACCCATGCCCATTGCAGACAAATTTGTTGTTTTTAGCAGTGATGAGTGGTACATGAAGGGGATGTCTGCTGTTGTAGACTATTCACGTCAATGTGTAGCAGATTGTGTATGATGAAATTTTCCTTATGATACTGTTGTTGTACTGTGCAGTTACTTGACCCAGTGGAGCTCATCTGTCACCTTGTACAATCCTCTCAAGCTGCTGTTGCCCTTGAATATTGGCCAGTCATTTCCACCCACAGGGAGACTGCTGACTGCTTCTTTTGTTGTTTGTATGCCACTCATTGTACACCCTCAATGCAGTTGTTCTTGCATCGCCAAGAGGGTCTGCCATTTCTGAGATGATTGCACCTGCTCATCTAGCAGCCACTGTTATGCCTCTTTCAGAGTCCATTGAATTATGAGTCTTCTACATATTGCCTCTGTACATTCATACACATCTGAATATCTTGCAGTGAGCTCAGCATCATGGTTGTGTATGTAAGTGAGGGTGGCACATGTCTGATTGCTATTAGGTGTTCCTAATAATTTGCTGCTGCAATGTAAGTACAGGGGCACCAGAGCAAACAAACAAACAAAACAAAAATGGGGAGGGGAAGCATGAAAAGAATAATTCTAGTATTTTTGAGTTTCAGCTTGCTATTTTTCAAGAAGTAGAGACCCCTCCCCCCCACACCCACACATTTTTTTATGTGGGGCAGTAGGGGCAGTGCCCTGTCAACAATTTTTGGGAAGACATAAGATTCCAAGCTCCTTCTATCTAAGGACCCTCTAAATACATATTTCTGTGTTGCTGTTTGGTATCATCATCTTCCATATTAAGTAATAAACAGCTCATTTATGAGTTTTTAGTTTAGTATTACAAACTGGTTTGCACATCTTCTGTCACCCCCCCCCCCCCACTGAATAACAAAACATAGAAATTCAAATTTGGGATCTGCCTGCAGGTGCCATCAAAGTCAACAAAAATGTCAATTACTCATAAAAAGGATTTAATATACTGAAATACACATTTCTTGAAAGTTCCATTTTTCTATGGGGGGCATAAAACAGTTTGATGATGTTAATTTATAAGCATTTGCTGATCTTCAGTTCGCTAGTGTACTCTTTGTCCTGGCCATTCTCGTCCCAAGTTATTAGACCTGCCTTTTTATTTTGTCTGTGGACAGGAACACTCATAGTCATATAGCCAATGTAATATTGTATATGGAGTATTGTTGCAAATGTGGGTCTTTCAGGATCATTAAAATTTATTATTATTTATGTGATTAATTGCAGGAGCACGGGAGCTTAAGCTTTTGAGACAAAATTTTTCAGGGTAAGGATCTGTTCCCAGCAGTATATAAAAAAAATTTTCAAAATTTTTTTCTACCTGCATTTTCATATGTAATGATTTCCATTCCCAGTTAAACTTGGGGGTAGAATAAGTGTCATATGCAGAACTATTTCATATATTTAAGTTAAAATGTAATGAATAATTGCTAATAAATTTACAAATTTTTGGCTCATTTTGTTTGGATCAACATTCCTTGAGTACTTTTGTTACTTACAGTTATTTTACTGGCTATTCCTTTTGTGATTGTTCCATTCTATTGATGTAAGAGTTTGTTGTGTTTATCATATTTATAATTTATAACATATCATATACAGTGGACCCCTATTTATACATTTATAAAGGGATCAAGTAAAATTAATGCATAATTGAAAAAATGTATAAACAAAACAGGGCATGTTTCTGTCCCTAGATGGCAGCACATTATTCTGTTGCAATGTCTTGTATAGCTGTTAGTGTTATTATACCAAATACTACATAGTATGTAACATATTTTTTATGTTTTAGTTCACCAGTATTTTCAGTTATCCTTTTTCTTTTACAGCTGTTTTGGTTTTAACTTTATTTATTTTTATAACACTGCATAGAGTTACATCACTTGTAAATATAGTATTTAGCAGTGCTTTTTTTCTGGAAAAAAAGGTGCCGGTACTCACCATGAAGATGTTATTACACCAACTTCCACACTTTTAACATATCCTCTGATATATAATACCCTTGTCGTCTCTAGATAGCTTCTTGCTTTTGGTATCAACTACAGAATGAAAACCTCGGAGCAGCCATGAGTCCACATATTTGTTAGGGTTGGACTGAGTGAGAGGAGGTCCTACTATCCTGATGAACATCAGTGCAGAAGTTGTCCGTACAAGCGGAGATGACGTAGATGAAGTTACTATAAGATTCATCTGAGAGAAACCCCTTTCACATTCACTGGAAGATATTGCAATTGTGCTCAAAGTGTCTTTTAGATGAAATAGTCTGTCCGGGAATTTGTTTACTTGAAGATACTCACGGAAACCACGAACTGGCTTCTCTTCCACTTAAGCAGAATTTATGTGCGAACTTTCTAATTTCAGCTTCACCAAATGTCAGATGCTTCCCAGGATTTTCTGGCCAATGCTTAGAATCTAAAATCTTGGCACATTCAGGCAAATCAGCATCATCTTCTTCCAGCAAACACTTTCCAACAGCCTCTTTCAGACTTTTATAAAAAGCAGATGAACGTATTGCAGGACTGTGTCTTTCATTTGTGTGGTGCTCTCAATCCCTTTGAACTTCATGTTCTTCTGACTTTGAAGAGGCATACTGTAGTATGAACCAGGATTTTCAATTCTTTCCTCAAAAAGTTGGAACTGTATTCTTTATCTTCCTGTCTGCTTTGTACAAGTCAATAATTCTCTCTTGTAAATCTAGACTGTTTCACACATAAGGCCTAAATCAAGAACAAACTCGCATGATGTGATTTTTCTTAAAAGGCCCTCATAAAGCATACACGAGATTCTTCCGCGGATTCGCGGAATTCCGCTTTTTTTTTTTTTTTTTTTTTGTCATCATTTGGGTCATTGTCGAGATCGATGCAGAACTGAAGAGAAGGGGGGGTCGTGTTTTCCGTCTGGGGATGCTATTTGGCCTTTCAAAACTTCCGTAAACTGAAGTTAAACGAAGGGACGATTTTTCCCATAATCATAATTTTTTTTTTCTCACGATGTTGCCTTTTCCCAGTATTGTTACTAATACCATTTTTTTGCATGAATGTTTGTATTTCAGCATGAAACTGTAGCCAACGATTTCCAAAAACGGAAGTTAAGACGGCGCGAAGATTTCCCTGTAATCTTCAGGCATGATATTCTTCCGTGGATTCGAAGAATTCCGTCATTCGAGATCTATGCACAACTAAACAGAAATTGGGGGGGGGGTAATAATGGGGGAAAGAGTATTCGTTTTTCGTTTGACGACGGGATTCCGTCTTTCAAAATGTTTGAAAACGGAAGTTAGATGCAGCTAAGAATTCTCCCGTAATCTTTTTTTTTTTTTCTCGTGATGTTCCTTCTGCCCAGTATGTTCTTAAATATCCTTTTATTCCACAAATGCTGCATTTCAACCTAAAAATGGTGGAAGAAGTTTCTGAAAACGGAAGTCGGTCGGAGCGAAGATTTCTCCCAAAATCCAATTTTCTTTTCTTCCCGCGATGTTCTCACTATCCTGCGTTGTTGTTAAGTGTTACTTTCCCCCATAAATGTCTGCACTTAAGCTTGATAAGGGAGGAGAAATTTTCCTAAAAACGGAAGTGATGGAAATTTGGTAGAATTGATTCATGGTGTTCAAAAGTATTCATATTCTGAAAATCACACCATTTATCTAAAGTAGCGAAAGTTTTGATATGATGCATTTGTGGTCCTCAGGCTGAAAGTTCTTTCAGCATGATGGATAAATTGTCATCTGAGGGAATAAAAGAGGAGGATTAGGAAAGAAAAGTGGAGCCGCCCCGGTCGCGCAGTGGTCTAAGGCGTTGGCCTCTGATCATTCGTCCGAAAGGGGTCGGGGTTCGAATCCCGGCTAGGCATGGATGTTGTGTTTGTCTTACGGCACTGGCTCTCTCCCTTCCCTGGAACCAGTGACCCTAAATTAGGGACGGGCGACTGCTTATAGCCCATTGAGTTGCTCACGGTGGTCATTAAACCTCCAATCAAAAAAAAAAAAAAAGAAAGAAAATTGGTGAAGAAATAGGAAGGGAATGATATCAACAGAAAGAAAAACTAAGCAAAGATTGCTGTGCAGATGCAGAGTCAACAAAAGACAAATATGGCTATAGAACATGCTGAGAAGAAAGCAGCACAAGAGGAAAATTCAGCTGATGTTCTAGCAAGTACAGAAAAAAAGTGTTTGAAGAAGTGTCTTTTAAAATTACTTGATTTTGTTTTGAATTCAGTAATTTTATATTGTGAATACAGTGAACAATTCCATCTTGCTTGTGCTGCTTTATATTCACACTTTCTTGTCACATGTTCTGCTTTTTTTCGCTCGATTAAAAAGTTCAGCGTTTTTGTTCCTTGGTCAGTCTCACATATGATAAAGACAGCGATCTGTTTTGCTTCTTCTGCTGTCATCTTTTGCATCCTGAAAGTGATGGACTAAATCTTCAAAGTCTTGCCTCACTGCAGAAACAGTGCGAAAGCTAGATACAACCCAGTGAGTGTTTAAAATTCTGCCTAATTTAAGAAGGTGAAGTTATAGAGTCTCTGCACATTCCTGTAGGTCCCTAGCATTCTTAGGTGAAGCATGATAAGTCACACAAAGTTTGTCCATGAAACTCTTAGAGCAATTCACTCCTGCCACATTGTTCACTGCTTTGTCACTTACAGACAATTCAAGGCGGTGGATAGCACAATGCCAGAAAATAACACTAGGGCTCTTGTCTTGCATTAGCCTCAATTTGTGAACACATCTGCCGGAATATTAGTACCATCTGCCGAAATATTTTATACATTTTACTGTCAATAAATCGCAATTTTTTAACACCTTAAGAAACAAGTTAGTAAAATCATGCAATGCATTGATTATAATACGCTTTCCAACATACCAGAAATCATTACTCAAGTTATGAGGATAATGGCTGTGGAATAAATCTCACTCCTGTGCCCTGACCTTTGATCCCATTTCAATGATATTCAACAGAACCGGTTCAGTATATCTCCGAAATAGCATGATAAAGTTTTGTCGCAATAGAAGCATTTTTACATAAGTTATGGTACATAAGGGCTATGGAATAGATCCCGCTCCTGTGTCCTAACTTTTGACCCCATTTCACCCATTTTCAATAGGATTTGTCCCCAGGCAGGTCCCTACAACATACTAACATTTCATCCAAATCGAAGCATTTTTAAGCAAGTTATGACGCATAATGGCGATGGAAGTGATTCTGCTCCTATGTCCTGGCCTTTGACCCCATTACGCCCATTTTTAATAGGGTTTGTTTCCAGGCAGTCCCCTACCACATACTAAAATTTCATTGAAATCAAACCTTTTTTACGTTAGTTATGACACATAAGAGCAGTGGAATGGATCCCGCTCCTATGTCCTGACCTTTGACCCCATTTCGTTCACATTGAATAGGGTTCCTTCCCAGGTGGTCCCCTACCACATACAAAAATTCATCAAAATTGAACGATTGTTACGCGAGTTATCGTGCTGACGGGCATACGCACACAACGCATGACGTAATGAGGCAGATGGGAATTGCATCCATCTGCTCGAAAGAGTGTGACATCATAAAACTTTAAAAGGATCCACACACATCGTGTGACGTAATGAAACAGATGGCATGACCGCGCGCCAACATGTAAATCGCGAGCTTGTGACATCATAAGATTTCTAAGCATGGGTAACATTAATGGAACGACGCCATGACACTGAAAACGTGGTAATTTGGGGTGGTTATTTAACCCACTAAACGAATTTTCCTAAAGTCGAGATCAAGCTAAATCACCAGAACACAGTAGGTTAACAACTTTAATCAAAATCCTTAGAGCCGTTTTCAAAATAAAATTTTCATAGATACAAGAATTGCTCCTTTAAGGTGGACATCAAGTAATTTTGCTTCCTATACTTCCAAAGGAAAAACTTCTGTACACATTTTCTTCACAATTAATGCGTTCCCAAGGATGAAAATTTGAACATCGATTAAAATAGCTTCATTTTATAACTTGGAATATTTAATATTTTCTAATACATAACCATAATTATGCAATCCCACATTTGTCTACTGACATCATCAAAGAACAGGTCACGCCATCTTTTTTCTGGTTTCAGCACCACCAAAGGAAAAGTTATTGTTTTTTAATATTCCTACTAAAGGGGCTCTGACGACCACCAATAGCGGTATAACTATACCATCGGGATTAGAGGAAATTCTATCCCACACTCACCAACCCACTTGGCCAGCGTGGTGAGTTATGGCCAAACCCCTCCAAAATGATTCCACAACTTAAATCTTGGCCCTCAGTCTCCGGCAGCTGGAATGTACCTGGCCAAGGCAGCGGCCAGTGCGACATGAAGGCAGAGGGTGCTAAGAATCCCCGGAGGACCGGACTAGGCTGCCATCTGATGCTGACCTTGGCAACGTACAATGGACGCTCCCTATCTTCTGATTCAAGGCTTCTTGAATTGGAAGAGGAACTACAAAGGATCAAGTGGGACATCGTGGGGCTAAGTGAGGTAAGGAGAAAAGGAGAAGATCTCATCGAACTGAAAAGTGGACATCTCTTCTACTATCGTGGGACAGATACTGGCAGAACTAGTGGTGTTGGATTTATAATAAACAAGAAACTGAAGGGTAAAGTTGTAGAAGTTAAAAGTTCCTCTGACAGAGCTGCACGGCTTGTTATCCAACTCTCGAAAAGATACCAGGCTCAGATTATTCAAACTTATGCACCCACCACAAGTCATCCTGAAGAAGAAATTGAAGAATTTTATGAGGAAATTTGTCATCTAAATAATAAAGGTAAGCAGCACTTGAAAGTAATTATGGGAGATTTCAATGCAAAAATAGGGCAACGGCAACAGAATGAAACTTCAGTAGGTAAATTCGGTCACGGCAACAGAAACCAGCGTGGAAATACTCTCGTTGAGTTTGCAGAGGCAGAAGGGTTTTTCATCTTGAACTCTTTCTTCAAGAAAAAGCCACACAGGAAATGGACATGGAGACATCCAAATGGGACGACAAGTGAAATTGATTTTATTATATGTAACAAAAAATTCGTCATAGAAGACTGCAGTCTGCTAAACAAGTTCAACACAGGTAGTGACCATAGATTGGTGAGATGTAAGATGCACCTCAACACTAAACTTGAACGTGGCAAGCTCATAAGACAAACAAAATGTATTGACATAACCAACCTTAAAAAACACCATAATACCTTCAAGTTGGAACTGAAGAACAGGTTCTCTGCTTTAGAAGGCCTAACATCGGAAGAAGTGGACATCTCTGAAGTTAACAGAAAAGTAACCAAAGCACTTATGGAAACAGCAACAAAATTAGCTGGGTCTAAGAACAAGTTGCATGTAAATAAATTATCAGGAAAAACGAAAATGTTGATGCAAAAAAGAAGAGAGATGAGGACAACTAAAGAAGATGTGACTTCCAAAGTGGAATATATAGAGCTATGCAAGACAGTACGAAAAAGTATCACTGAAGACGTAAGAAAATTCAACTGTGAACTAGTGAGGAAAGCAATTGAAAACAACCAAAGCCTAAAGATAGCAAAGGGACATCTCAGTAAGGGAAGAAAACAGATTATGGCACTGAGAAAAGAAGATGGTTCTGTAACAAGAAATAGAGGCGAAATTTTGACAAGAGTGAAAGATTTCTACTCCAAATTATATGAAAGGGATGATACATGCACTCCAGACATCATGAAAGATACCAGTACCAGGGTTCCTCCAGTCCGTCCAGCAGAAGTTGCACATGCAATCAAGAACATGAAGCGGGGAAAAGCTCCAGGAGAAGATGGAATTACTGTAGACATCATACAAGAAGCAAGTGGAGAAATCAAAACAGTACTCGCCCAAATTTTCACTCGATGCCTTAATGAAGGAAAGATTCCTGAGGATTGGAACACCGCTACAATGATCCTGCTACATAAGAAATGTGACATTGAGGATCTCGGAAACTACAGACCTATCAGCCTCCTATCAGTAGTTTATAAAATCTTCACTAAAGTTCTTTCACACCGCTTGAAGGTAACACTGGACATGGCTCAACCGAGAGAACAAGCTGGATTCAGGAGTGGCTACAGCACAATAGATCATATCCATGTGCTGAGAGAACTAATTGAAAGAGCGAGGGAATATGAACTTCCATTGTGCATGGCTTTTATCGATTATGAAAAAGCCTTTGATTCGGTGAAACCATCAGCAGTTACAATGGCTCTGAAAACCTGCGGTATTGAAGATGCATACATTAATATTATTAATAACATCTATGAAAATGCAAGTGCAAAGATTAGGCTGTTTGAAAATACAACACACATAAAAATTGGAAAGGGAGTGAGACAAGGTGACACCATATCTCCGAAGCTCTTTAATGCCACATTGGAGTGTGTCTTTCAGTCGATGAGCTGGGAAAACAAGTGTATAAAGATTAATGGAGATTATCTAACCCACCTTCGTTTTGCTGATGACGTAGTCATTTTTGCAACTAGCCCATCAGAGCTGCAGAGTATGATCCAGGAACTTGCTGACAAGAGTAAAGAAGTGGGATTAAAAATGAACTTTCAGAAGACAAAAGTGATGTTCAATGCTTTTACAAGAAATGAAGATTTATCGATTGATGGAGAAAAGCTGGAGATAACAGACATGTACGTTTATCTTGGACAGCAGATATCAAGTGAGGGTCACATTGATGAAGAAATTAATCGGCGTACAAAACTTGCCTGGAGAGCTTTTGGAAGAAACAGCATAATTTTCAAGAGCAATATGCCATTATGTCTTAAAAGAAAAGTGTTTGATCAATGCATCCTTCCAGTGCTTACATATGGTGCAGAGACGTGGACCTTAACTAAAAGAGACATACAAAAGCTGCAGACAACTCAAAGAAGCATGGAGAGGTGCATACTTGGTGTAACCAGGAGAGATAAGAAGAGGAACTCGTGGATCCGAAAAATGACAAGAGTGGAAGACATCATGATCAGAGTTAAATCCCTGAAATGGCAATGGGCTGGACATACTGCCAGAAGGACAGATCATCGATGGACAGCCGAAATTTTAGATTGGATTCCAAGGGACAGGAAAAGACCCAGAAGAAGACCACATGGGAGATGGGTGGATGAAATTCGAAAGTATGCAGGGGTGACATGGAGGAGACTGGCACAAGACAGACCGTTGTGGAGGAAACTTGGGGAGACCTTCTTCCAGCAGTGGATTGATAATGGTTGACAATGATGATGATGATGATTCCAAGTTATAATATGAAGTTATTTTAATCGATGTTCAAATTTCCATCCTTGGGAACACACACTAATTGTGAAGGAAATGTGTAGAAAAGTGTTTCCATTGGAAATATAGGAAGCAAAATTACTTGATGCCCACCTTAATAGTATGGGATAAGGGTGATGGAATGGATCCCGTTCCTATGTCCTGACCTTTGACCCCATTTGTCCCATTTTTAATAGGGTTCTTCTGCAGATAGTCCCCTACCACATACTAAAATTTCATCGAAATCGAACCATTTTCATGCATGTTATGACGCATGAGGGCAATGGAATGCATCCTGCTCCTATGTTCTGACCTTTGACCCCACTTCACCCATTTTCAATAGGGTTCGTCCCCAGGCGGTCCCCTACCACATTAAAATTTCATTAAAATCGAACCATATTTACGCAAGTTATGAGGCATAAGAGCAATGGAATGGATCCTGCTCGTATGTCGTGACCTTTAACCCCATTTGTCCCATTTTCAATAGGGTTCGTCCCCAGTGGTCCCCTGCCACATACTAAAATTTCATTGAAATCGAACTATTTTGACGTGAGTTCTCGTGCCGACGGAAAAAGCTGGAGCATATACGCTACTACAGTTGGAAAGCGTAAAAAAGGTGCCGGTACTGCGTACCGCCAGAAAAAAACACTGGTATTTAGTATATTTACTGTATGTACATAATGTACAAAACATTACTACTGATTCATGTATGGCTGATATTTTTTTACACATGATGTATTGGGTATATAAATAAGTTTTGAGGGATTTCCGTTCAGTGTCATACTTATTACTGCTCACATGTATTTTAAGGTGGCAACACTGCGATATCGCAGTACGAGACGCCAGCTGTCAGAGTCAGTATACGACGTTCAATTGAGGTGCGAAGACATATTTGTTTTACTCGATGGAAAATGGGAACTTTCGTCCCGACAGAACAGCATTTGCAGGAAGTGTTAGTGCATTACTTTATTGTCAAGAAAAGTGCTGCCGACAGCTGTCGCTTAATGTCAGAAATCTATAGTGAACATTCCCCATCCATAAAAACATGTGAGTATTGGTTTAGACGATTCAAAAGGAACGATTTTAATGTCAGTAATAAAGAACGTTCTGAACCACCCAAAAAAATTGCTGATGCTGAATTGGAAGCTTTCCTCGATGACGATCCGTGCCAGACCCAAAAAGAACTAGCAGCAGCATTAAATGTTAGTCAACCATGCATTTCACAATGTTAGGCTGCCATGGGAATGGTGCAAAAAGAAGGGAATTGGGTTCCACATGCTTTGCGGGGAAAGAGACCTTAAATGTCGAAAAACCATTTGTGAATTGCTGCTTCAAACGCAAAAAAGAAAGGGTTTTTTTTATTCGTATTATCACTGTCGAAGAGAAATGGATATGGTACAATAACCCTAGATGGCAGAAAGCATGGGTGAGGCCAGGGGAACCAGGTCCTTCAACGCCAAAACGCAATATCCATGGTTCAAAGGTAATGCTGTGTATCTGGTGGGACCAAAAGGATGTGATCTGCTATGAACTGCTGAAACCGCCAGAAACTATTGCTGGTGATCGGTATCGAACCTAATTAATGCGTTTAAAACGAGCTCTCGCACAAAAACGGCCAGAAATGGAGAATAGACACAACAAAGTCATCTTACAGCATGACTACGCAAGACCACATGTTTCTCGACCTGTGAAAAAGTTCTTGGAGGGATCCGACTGGGAAGTTGTACCTCACCCGCCATATTCACCAGATATTGCACCATCGGATTGCCATTTGTTCCGGTCGATGCAGGCAGCACTTTCTGGAGAACGGTTTAGTTCTTATGAAGACATCAAAAATTGGTTGGACAAGTGGATCTCTTCCAAGGAACTGGAATTCTTCCTTCGGGGAATACGTTCACTGCCTGAAAGATGGGGTAAAGTTGTAGCCTCAGAGGGAGCATACTTTGATTAATATTAAAATATTGTTTCTGTTCTCCAACAACGTGTTTTGTTCACCTCAAATCCCTCAAAACTTATTTATATACCCAATAGTATATTATAAATATATGTATATATTGATGAGGTAGCAACTTACCTCCAAAACTTAACATATAGGGCACATTATGAGCTCAGCGGTCATGTGCTCCCACCCAAAGAGAGGCCTAACATACATCGCTATTTGTTAGTTAAAATGAAATATTTATAAGCTAAAGCACTATTAATACTATTAATTACAATACCTAATTAATAATATTTACATACCTTAAATATTTAACCTTTAAACTTCTAAAATTTTCTAAAGTTAAAACGTATGAACATCAAACACAGCTATCTCAACTGGCTAGGAGACACCGTCTGCCCAAACACTTGACCATCGGTTTGCGAGCGCTTTTTTCAATACTTTACTGACATCCTCAGGCAATCGCCATATTCATGAGAATTCCCTCACTTGTGCCCAACATTTGAAGTTTCATGCCTGGAGAGAGGATGGGATGTGGCACGTTTGCTACGTATCTAAAATGCGCACTTCTCCACAGTGCTGCCATCTATTGAAGACCTGATTTTTATTGATAAATGTAGACAGCGTAAGTATGTACAGATACATAACAAACGTGCCACACCCGTTTCTCTTTCCTGGTGTGCAACTCAAATGTCGGCACAAGCGAGGGAATCTTCATGAGAATAGTGATTGCCTAAGGATGTCGGTAACACTTGACCATCGATTTGCAGTTATAAATCGATTGTCAAGTGTTTGGGCAGACGGTGTCTCCCAGCCCATTGAGATAGCTATATTTGATGTTCATACGTTTTAACTTTAGGAAATTTTAGAAGTTTAAATATTTAAGGTATGTAAATATAATCAATTTTGTTTTGTAAATTAATAGCATTAATAGTGTTTTAGCTTGTAAATATTTCATTTTAACTAACAAATAGCTACGTATGTTAGGCCTCTCTCGGGGTGGGAGCACTTGTCTGCCAAACTCATAATGCGCCTATATGTTAAGTTTTTGAGGTAAGTTGCTCCATCTAATACTAGTATTCGTTCTAAATGCATGTTGAAACATGAAGTTATTAGATTTGATAACTTTCATGACATGTATTTATTTGTTTACTTTCAAGTTAAAACATTGCATTTCTAAGGCTGTTGAGAGCCTGTGCTATTTTTTAATCAGTAATATGGCTATAAAAGAAGTCCCCTAATGACTGAATGATAAATGTTCTTCACTAAATTTGGGTGCTGGTGCACTTACTTGGGAATCATCACTCTCATGACTGGAGATGTTCTCATTGCACTTTTGTTTTCAATTATTTCATCTAGAGTCAGAAGTAGGGCTAGTATTTATATGTAATAAATTTTTCAAAATATGTAAATAAAATATTTATTAAAAATGAGGAAATATGTAGTGGGAAATGATCACTAAAATATGTGATATATTTTTTATATTTTTAATAACTTTATATAATTTCTTTACTTATACAATCCTAAGAAATTAAACATTACTTTACTCAAAACCAGAGTTTTCATCTAACTTACTGCTATTTACAACTATTGGGTTGGTGTGAATGAAATGTCTGGCAAAGTATCAAGAACCAGTACACATACCTGGTGGACTGTGAGAACAGAAAAGTAGGACAACTTATCTAGGCAAAAATATCCCCTCGGCATCGACACATAGTTGCCATCTGTCCGGCAAGGCCATGATCCCGGAACGGAAAAAGTCTTGTGGCTGGGACCTGAAGAAGTCGAAGTCATCAACTGCACATTGAACCTCGTTGTCTGTCGTGAACTGTTTCCCGGACAGAAAGTGATCCAAGCGACAAAGCAGATAATAGTCTATTGGAGACAAGTCCACGGAATAGGCACGATCAGACAGTGCTTCATAGCCCAAGGCACTTAATGTCAGCACCGTTCGTTGTGCGAAATGAGGGTGGGCGTTGTCCTGGAGCAGAAAAACGCCATGTCTGTTGATCAAAGCAGGTTGTTTCTGCAGCAATTTCCGGTGCATCTGGTGTAATTCAGCACAATACCATTCTGCAGTGTTGGTTTGGCCTCTTGCCAAGAAACTCCAATGAATTATCGCAGCTGTGGACCACCAGACAAGTAGTATCATTTTCTTGGTGTGTAAGGGTAGCTTAGGATACCGTCCAGCAGGCCGTACCTTGCTTAACCATTGTGCAGATTGTTTCTAATTATTATAAAGGACCCACCTTCTCATCTCAGGTGACAATTCGATGCAGTAGAGGTTCCTGTTTGTTCCTGGCAAGCAGCGACGTGCAGACTTCCAAACTCCTAGTCTTGTTGACAGTTGTCAACTCAAGCGGCAGCCACATATCCAGCTTTTCGACCTTACCCAGCGCAGCCAGATGCCAAACAACTGTTGTGTAGTGGACAACTACCTCTGCTGCTATCTCAAGGCACATTTTGGGGGGGGGTCTTCTTCAACCACACGTAACAGAACATCGTCAGAAACAGCAACAAGTCGGTGACCATGTGCTCCGTTTTGCAGGTCCGGATTTCCGCTTCGAAACTTCACAAACCATCAGCAAATGGTTCTTTTGTTAACTATATTCTCCCCAAATGCTTTGTTTACGTTTTGAGTGGCAATTCCTGCAGAATGGCCCAGTTTAAATTCATACAGGAAGATGACTCTCAAATCCGGCATCTGCATATTTCCTTTGCAAGCCATGTTACGTCCAAACAAACCATGCCTGACCCTTGTTCTTCACACACGTGCTAGCTATTTATAATAACTCTGTGACGTAATACCTGCAACAACTGTGGGTAGTTCCATTCTGCTCTGGTGGGGGCCTGTTTCCACTGCTCGTTCGCGCTGGACATTTCATTCACACCAACCCAATGGCAATAACATAGCACTTCAGGTTGTCGAAAACAAAGCTCCTTCTGTTTTCTCTCAAAATACCTTTAAATCGGCTAAACGACCTCTTGACACCACATGAGGTGATGTGTGAAAACTTAAAACCAACTAAATTGAATGGCAAGAATTCTTCATCTTTTAAAACAGCACAACTGCCAATTGAAGTTCCCTAGAGAATGCTTTTTTTTTTTTTGCGCTTGTAATGATGGTTTTTAGAACTGGATTCGGGGGGGGGGGGGCACAATTCGTGTTGTGTTTTCTAATTTATACAATGTGGCCGGGTGTATTTCCTAATATTTCAATCATCACTTCAAATTTATTCAAATTGTTTATGAAAGAAGCACTTGAAGTTTCAAGTTCTGTGATGGCCCAATCCAATACAGTCACATGTCTTTAGGAAAATCAATTCCTCTATAAAGTATTGCTATCCAGCAGAACTTGTCCTTTTCCAACGGAAGCAAAATTATCTGAGTCAAATTGAGAGAATAAATACTTCCTTGATTTTGCTAAAGTTTTGTCTTCATAATATCCTGCTGCTTGTAACCAATTATCCCAGCATGTAATCACAAGCTCAGGTGGGAGTGGTAAGTCTGGGAACATTTCTTTCAAATTTTCAGTTCTGCTGGGAGCTTTAAAAAAAAATTTTTTTTACCTGTTGCAATCGGTGAATTAGTTTGTGGAAAATTGCAGCAGAATTGTTTCAGCAATTCTATGGAGCCCATGTACAAGTGAAGTAAATCATCTTGGGGAACAGCACACAAAGTGCTGTAGATGCTTTCATCATGTAGGGAGCAGCATCAATAGGTGTACTTTATCTTATTTTATTCCCTCTGGCCATAAAATCAGCAGCGATTCATTAATTAATTTAGCAATCATGTGATGGTTACATTTTGCTAGTTCTTCACAGGTAATAATTAAGTACGAGATCGACAGTGCTAATTCATGCAGATGTCCAACAATAACATTTCCCATGCGCATCTGTTGTTTCATCAACTGGGATCCAAATAGGAAACTCTTCAATTTTCTCCCTAATTTTTAGTACAGTTTCATCGTACATCATCTGCAAGTAATTTTTTCATAAAGTACATTCGTCTGGAATTATTTGACAGCAGTATGTTTCTAAGGAACTTCTAAACACTGAATTGTTTACTTTTGTCAATGGGTATTTGAACTCACTAGTGCACAGCATAAATCTAAACAAATTTAAACTGACAACCTATTTATTGTTCCCTAGGACTTCTGTAAGAAGCCTTTGTTTCAACAAAGTGTTCTTCACTTTGTTATTTTGATGTTTCCCAGTTTTAATGCGCTGCAAAACCTGAAAACATTGATCACAAGAAACAGCTGAGCCATCCCGGTGGCACAGTGGTCTAAGCGCTAGATACTGACCATTCGTCCGAGAAGGGTCCAGGTTCGAATTCCGGTGAGGCATGGATGTTGTGTTTGTCTTAAGGTACTGGCTCTCTCCCTTCCCTGGAACCAGTGACCCTAAATTAGGGACGAGAGACTGCTTATACCCCATTGTGTTGCTCACAGTGGTCATTAAACCTCAAACAAACAAACAAAACAAAAAAACAGCTGTTGTTTCATCTAAACCCACCACAAAAAAATATTTCCGTCAGCTCTAAGTCCTTCATCGGGAAACTTGTTAATAAATGCCTTTAATTTGAATGATATAGCTGATTTAATTGTGGATATGTTGATTTATTTAACAACTTGAACAGGAGAAAGACTTCTATCAGGGATGTGAATGAAATGATTTAAGAAGGAACTGGACATGAAACTACACACTGAATGGCAGATGATTCAGTCTGTTTTCATCTAAGATGAGGAAGCAGGTTGGTGCTGGTTTAGTTGGCTTTGATGTGTTGTGAAACGTGAAACTTGTGTCGGCTCACAGGTTGCTACAACAGAAAATATTGGATAGTTTTGTATAAAAACTAATGATTTATGTAAAAATATTTTAAAATAATGTGAAAATATGTAGTAAAACCGTAAATATGTATAATAATGGCAAAAAACATCAAATATTTAAAAATATGTACAAATATTTAATTACATATTAATCATAGCCCTAGTGATGATGTTGCCAAACCCACATTGCAGCTGACATAATCTTGGAAGCTAAACTCATCTTCCTCTTCAGTTATTTCAGTCAGATCTCGTAATATTAATATCTTCTTCGGGTGTAGAATCTTCTGGAAGCCTGCATACTGATGTCAAACTCTAGCTTTTGCGTAGCAATGGAGTATTGTTTCTGATGAAACACAATTCCATGCCACTGACAAATGTCCATTGCTTCCAATGTGTTTAGTGTACATTTTTAAACAGAAATATTTTCAAGCACAGGCTGCACCAGTCACTGTTCCATGGTTCGTACGCATCCTGGAAAAGTCCTGGAATTCCATTTTGTCCTGGAAATGTCCTAAAATTATTTTAATGTCCTGGAATTTTATCCATTCCCACCTTTTTGTCCCTGTGCAATGTTTTGTAGTTGAGGATTTTTCTACTGACATAACTTATGCCTGACAAATTTCCCTCCCTACCCCTTGCAAAATGGGGAGGGGGGGACTTTTGGTTTTCTTGTCTGTTAGGAGGACTGAAGCTGCGTTATTAGCATCTTTTGCGTCATGTTTATGTTATACCTTTGCCTGTCTAGCCGGGGAATCCATATCTCTGCAATTATTAGTTTGATTTGTGAATTTGTGAAATTCGTTTTTTATTGGGAAGCTTAAAATGTGAGAATGATGATCCATTCATTCTGTTGTTGTTTTTTCGATGCACAACTTCGCCGTTACAGGGCGCAAATGGAGATCTTATTGAATTTAAAATGCATTTTATTTCATATATTTGCTTCTAAATATCCAATTGAAAAAATTATTTTTTCTTTCGATGACATTTATATCGAAGACTGTTTTAGTTACAGTCCCTTTTTCAAATAATGCATAAATTTTCCGCTAGAGGGCGGAAAATCGCGATTTTCCCAATATCTCTGCTTTTAAAAGTCCGATTAGAAAAATTCTTCCTGCACCGGATACAGCTTTTGAGGGGAAATGTTTTGCATAAAATTTCTCATTTGTGGTAAAGAATGGTTTGGCCACCAAAGCGTAAGTGTTTATTTTTGTTTCTGATGTATTTGCAACAAAATCTGAGCTGGAAAATAAAGTGAAAAAATTATTCTTTGAACTGATACCGCTCACCTCGGAAAACATGTTGAGATTACCTCCTGCTTAAAATAGTGCATAATTTTTCCACCAGGGGGCGTACACATATATCTTATTTTTGTCCATATCTCTGTTTCTATGAGTCGAATTTGAAAAATTCTTTCTTTGTTGGAGAACATTTCCAATGCAAAATATTTCTCATATAATTTCAAATATTTCTTAATGCACAATTGTGCCACTAGATGGCGTAAGTTCATGTTTCCGTTTACAGCAATATCTGCGGGACTAAAAACCCGATTAAAAAATATTCTCTTTCGATCAGATACTACTAACTATGAAAACTCCTTACGTGTATTTTCTTCCCAAAATAATGCATAATTTCGCCGCTAGGTGACGCAAATATTTAATCTATTTTTCTCAATATCTGTACTTCTAAATGTCCGATTTAAAAAATTATTTTAACACCAGATACCATTTACCTTATGGAACACTTTAGGTTTGTATTTGAGGAGGTTTGGGGTTCACAAATCTGCCACTAGGTGGTGTTTGTGTACTTCCGTTTGCAGCTTATCTTTGCCTCTTAAAAACCTATTGACAAATTTATTTTTTTACTGTGCCATTTGCTATAATAAAGATGGAGAGTGAATAAGATTTTTGTTACAATAATCTCATCAAATCCAATAATATCTTCAACGATCCTCTTCAAATAATGTACAACTTTCCCCCTAGGGGTTGTAAAAGTCAAAACATTTTTCTTGTTATCTCTGCTTCTGGGAGACATATTTGAAAAGTTAGCATAACTTTTGCTGAACTTCCTTAGCATAACTTTTGCTGTGAAGAATGCTTTTCACCTCTTTTCAACTTTTCCATCATGAAAAATTCTTCAGCTAAAAGGCATCGAGTTATATCATGTTTCCTTCTATATCTCTTCTTTTAACTGTTTGATTTGAAAATCTTTTGTTTCTAATACCTTTCTTCTGCTATGGGAAACGTTTTTTGCGCCATTTGTTAATTTCCATTGCATACTTTTTGGCCATTGGTGGAAGTAAATAGCTTTTATTATTATTATTATTATTTTTTTGTGGGTTATTTTGACCTTTACTGAAATTTCCTAAGGAATATTTTATATAAAAATTTACCATAAAATCGGATTGCTTTCTAATATCTGAAACTTAAATTTAGTTGTTTCTTAGTATTTTTTGAGCTAAGTAATCACTTTGCATCTTCTATAATTAGTTTTCTAATCATGCCCAGTTAAATTGCCTTGATCACTAATGAATGCAGTTGTACACAGACCTTGGACTGAAGGTTTTCCCGTTATTCTCTTTCATTTCAACTTGAAAATTTTTGTGCATACTTTGTTTGCTGGCAAGTACAAATTGAAAACATAGCTACAGCATCAATATTATCTTGAAAATTCCTTCCCTAAATAAAATGTAACACAAATATCCCATGATTGTGTGTTTAAGAAATAACAATCTCTTTGGTCCTTTGAAAAAGTTCCAAATATTTCTCCTTTCCTTACCCTTAAATTTCCAATATAAGCATTATTTCAAAACAATTGTCACATTTTCAGAGACAGTTTTGGTATTTCAGTATTTATCTGTGATTTTAAGTTTCTGATTTGCTGTAGCAAACATTATTTTTAACATTCTGTATTAAGTTTGCCCAAGGATGTAGGAAGTTGTTTGTTGTAGGTTACAGGTTTAACTATATTGTAAGTAAGAGCATTTGGATCATATGTCCTGGAAAAGTCCTGGAATTTTGTGATTGAAACGGCGCATGAACCATGCTGTTCGTAATAATCATTAAAACACTTGACTTTCCCTGAATCCATTGATTGATGACAACTCGTGCAATTTTGAGGCAAATGGTTTTGACTGACTTTTCTATATCTTGTGGGTAGGCAGGACAACAATTAATAAACAGAAGGATATTTCATTTCTCCCTATTCACTTTTACATCCATTTTTTTCATCTAATTTATGAAACATGTCATTATCCATGGCATTGAATTGGTGGTGTAAGTTGTGGGTAAAGTTTTTACGTTCCTGAAATATATGAATCGTGCAGATTTTCTGATGAATGGTGTTAATATTTCACTTCCATCAGAGTTACAGCACAAAAGGACAATCAGTCAGTTTTTGCACAATCAGTCAGTTTTTGCTGTTTCCCCACCATATCAATGTTCACTTTTAAAAGCTTATGTTTTTGATGACAGCAAATGTAAGAAAAGTCCTGTCTCATCAACATTGAAAATGTTCTTGCGATCATATCCTTTGGTAATGTTTGGTAAATTCCTGCTCCATTCTTCCACAATATCAGAAGAAACAGATTCGCTGGTGAAAGAATTTTCATAACTACTATATTTTTTAAACAGTGTAGCCATCAAGCTGAAAAAAAAAGGGGGAGGGGGTCTTTGTTTAAGTTATGGGTGTGTGTGCGACTTCCTTGGCCTTTTCAATGAGCATCAAATGACTTACGTTAATGTTAATGACACCACAGTGCTCAAAGCATTGAAGAACAATTTCCTGACTTCCACAAGCTTTCCAGTTTGAATATGTAATTTTTTCACTGCAGTTGAACCTGAAAATGTTGCATTGGCTTCAATCTCTTTGCATTTATAAATTATCATTTTAAGAGCCAAAACTGGGTTTTTTAATTTTGCAGATAAAGTCATTTTCTTGTCAGTATGTGATTTTCATCAACTTGTTTTTACATCTCCTGTTTGATAAAACCCATAAACAAGGCTTTAGGATTTCAGGAAGTCATGACTCCACAAGAAAATGAATGTAAATGAAGGTCTCAAAGAAAGAGTCTGTTATGACAATGTCAAGCAAGAGCAGATATCTTCTGCAGTTGCCAACTTAGCTGGCTAATGGTACCTCAGGAGGAGCATGTGCATTCCACATAGTGAATCACAGAGCAGATGGTTGACAGGAAATAGGGAGAGCAAAAAGCAGAGTGGGAGGGAAGATTAGAAAATGGAAAAGGGGGAGCATGAGCATTCCACAGAGTGATTCATAGAGCAGATGGTTGACAGGAAATAGGGAGAGCAAAAAGCAGAGTGGGAGGGAAGATTAGAAAATGGAAAATGGGAGCATGTGCATTTCACAGAGTGAGTCACAGAGCAGATGGTTGACAGGAAATAGAGAGAACAAAAAGCAGAGTTGGAGGGAAGATTAGAAAATGGAAAATGGGAGCATGTGCATTCCACAGAGTGAATCACAAAGCAGATGGTTGACAGGAAATAGGGAGAGCAAAAGGCATAGTGGTAGGGAAGATTAGAAAATGGAATTCCATATGAAAGGGGAGGGTGGGAAAAGTGTTTGGTAAACAAAATTTGTATGGTTTGAATTTCTAATTCACAATACCACAATGCAATGTATATATAAATGAGAAGAAAACAGAGAAGTTATTGATAAAATGTATGAGAGCAATTCAACATTTTGGGACCAGTGACATTTTATGTATCGGGTATATAAATGAGTTTTGGCGTCGTACTTATTACTGCTCGCATGCATTTTAAGGTGGCAACACTGTGATATCATAGTACGAGACGCCAGCTGTCAGAGTCAGTATACGACGTTCGATTGAGGTGCGAAGACATATTTGTTTTACTCGATGGAAAATGGCAACTTTCGTCCCGACAAAACAGCATTTGTGGGAAGTGTTAGTGCATTACTCTTTTTTTTTTTTTATTGGATGTTTAACGACCACCGTGAGCAACTCAATGGGCTATAAGCAGTCGCGTGCATTACTTTATTGTCAAGAAAAGTGCTGCTGACAGCTATCGCTTAATGTCAAAAATCTATGGTGAACAACCCCCATCCATAAAAACATGTGAGTATTAGTTTAGACGATTCAAAAGGAATGATTTCGATGTCAGTAATAAAGAAAGTTCTGGACCACCCAAAAAAAATTGCTGATGCCGAATTGGAAGCTTTACTCGACAAGGATCCGTGCCAGACCCAAAAAGAACTAGCAGCAGCATTAAATGTTAGTCAACCATGCATTTCACAATGTTTAGCTTCCATGGGAATGGCGCAAAAAGAAGGGAATTGGATTCGACATGCTTTGCGGGAAAGAGACCTTGAACGTTGAAAAACCATTTGCGAATTGCTGCTTCAAAGGCCAAAAAGAAAGTGTTTTTTGCATCGTATTATTACTGCCAACGAGAAATGAATATGGTACGATAACCCTAGACGGCAGAAAGCATGGGTGAAGCCAGGTGAACCAGGTCCTTCAACGCCAAAACACAATATCCATGGTTCAAAGGTAATGCTGTGTATCTGGTGGGACCAGATGGGTGTGATCCACTATGAACTACTGAAACAGTCGGAAACTATTACTGGTGATCAGTATCGAACTCAATGAATGCGTTTAAAACGAGCTTTCACGCAAAAATGGCCGGAATGGGAGAATAGACACAACAAAGTCATCTTACAGCATGACAATGCAAGACCACGTGTTTCTCGACCTGTGAAAAAGTACTTGGAAGGATCCGAAGTTCTACCCCACCCACCATATTTGCCAGATATTGCACCATCGGATTACCATTTGTTCCAGTTGATGCAGTCAGCACTTTCTGGAGAATGGTTTAGTTCTTATGAAGACATCAAAAATTGGCTGGACAACTGGATCTCTTCCAAGGAACCGGAATTCTTCCTTCGGGGCATACATTCACTACCCGAAAGATGAGGTAAAGTTGTAGCTTCAGAGGGAGCATACTTTGATTAATATTAAAATATTGTTTCTGTTCTCCAACAACATGTTTTGTTCACCTCAAATCCCTCAAAACTTATTTATATACCCAATATAAATGGGGGAAATATATAAGTGAGAAATGCATTAGCTGGGTTCTACTATGGATATGAGATTTAAAGTGCTAGTCTACATCTACCAAAGTACCATACTGTGTGGTTGTGTATACTGATCCATATAAGAAGTAAAACTTTGGAAACTCTTTGCTGAATCAGTAGTTTCCCCTTTGTCTGGGAAGTCATATTTGCCTTATTCTCATTCATGTGACATAACTTGTCATACTGTTGTTTCTTTAACTTATTATCAGTTTGATTGATTCATGTCTTGTATTTAATTTTGGATGCTTGTGTTGCATTTGTTTTGACTTGTCTTGTAGTACTCATATGTATCTTTTACACACCATTAAATTATAAATCTTACCTTACAAAGGTGGTCAAGATTAATACAGTGACAAATCTGATAAAAAGAGCTGAATTACTGTATTTAGAAAGAAATTGGGGAATTCTTTATTAGGGAATTGAAGAATCAAAGAATTTTTAATTTTGCCAAAATACTTTCTTTTTCAGATTTTCTGGCCTTTGTTTGCAATTACTACCTGCCTAGAATCTGATAGATCTTATTTTCAATACATTATGTTATTCCTTAATTCTGTAAAAAGTTATTAAAACTGAATTTTAAAATTTGTCTATTATTATGTACACTTAGTTAGGTTTGCATTAGGAACACCTACCTAATAACGCATTGGTCCATCTTTCTGAGCAATCATCGCCCACAGATGCCTAGGAACAGATTGTACAAGGTGTTGAACATCCTCCATGCATAACTGGACCCATGTCCGCTGCGGCAGCTCCGTCACTTCACACTCATTCCATGGAGGAGGATCAGCAGTTCTCACACCCTGTGCTAGCATATCCCACAAATGTTCTATTGGGTTACAGTTAGAGGAGTTTGGGGGCCAAGGCAATGTGGCAAATACGTTGGTATGTTCTTCCAAACAATGGCACTGTGGTCCAGGTAAACGTCCTGAAGATATGGATGGATATGGGCGGCTAACAGGTCCCTGTGGCATCCACCATTCATTGTTTGTGGAATGATAATCAACGTCATCCACAAACACTAAATGGTGGGAGCTATATGTCATGCTTTGCAGAATCAGTAGTTTCTCCTTTGTCTGGGAAGTCTGACCTAGGGCTTATCAGGAAAAAGCTCCCAAGACCAGAACACCACCTCTACCAGTGTGTTGAACCCCAACTGTGCAACCAGGGGATTGGACTTCATGCTGTTTATGCTACATGCAAACCCATCCATCAACATGGTGCTGCAAGAAATAGGACTCATCACCCCAGACGACCTTCCATTTGTCAAGGGTCCATTGCCAACATTCCTTGACCCATGCAACATGTTGTTTGTGGTGACTGGGTGTCATCGTGAGTACCCTCATTGGCCAGCAAAGTATGGTGCACATGAAAATAAGTCGAACTGCACTGCTGTTGTACTGGTGGGAGAGCTGGGTGACTGTTACATGTCGTTGCTGAGATACCAGGTCGTGACACCCGATGCTCACCTCTAGGATCAACTGCTTGTGACTGACCAGTGTGAGCCCTTCTGCTGAATATCTGTGCATGGTTAATCCAGTCCTGGTACACCCTTGATACAGTAGTATGAAAGCAGCCAATCAGTACGGCTGTTTCCGAAATACTGGTACATGCCCTCCGGACCCCAACTATCTGGCTGCAGTTAAATTGGCTTAAGACATTACGTTTCCCCTTTACTGGCAAATGTTCATTGATTACATACAGTGGTTAGGTGTGTACAATTTATAGGAATCACAGGTGACAGTATGAATCATATGGTCCTTTGTTATTGCTCTGAATATGTAAAAGTGGGAGTGCGGGAGGGGGGTTGTCCTAAAGTGTAGCTAAGTCAGTGTATTAATTTAGTTTCTGCAGATAGTTTGCTTCATGTTTTTTAATATGAAGCAATTAGGCATGATAGCCTGATACACTCCTGCTTGGAGAAACATATCACAAGAGAACTAATGTATCAAAGCACTTTGTTGGTTGGTTATCTTGCAACTTGTTTCTCTAGGCAGGAGCCTATTCAGTTTCTAAGCTTACCTGCATTGTGTTATAGAAAAGAGAAAAACTGACAATTGACAATTTTTTTCTTCCATGGGAATGTGTTGACAAATTCTAAGCCTATTCAGTTTTTAAGCTTACCTGCATTGTGTTATAGAAAAGAGAAAACTGACAATTGACAATTTTTTCTTCCATGGGAATGTGTTGACAAATTCTAATGCTGGCAGTATGTCACTCAGGTTCACAAAAGATCATGGAATTGGTATCAAAAATAATGTGTCACATGCATTCAGTCATTATCAGGGTTAGGAAGTTATGTGTAAAATATTATTTTCTACGTGATGCATAAAAAATGCATAATTTCTATCATAAATGTAAAAAATGTAATAAATTCAAAACTTGCTTTAAATACAATAAAAAAAAAAAACGAAGTGTTACATTGTTGCTTGAGTTTCCAGGTGAACAACAGCATGTGTGTGGGTTACTTGCGGCAAATCAAACGAGCTCTCCATATTACTTTTACATTTCTTCTATTCTTTCCAACGGCATGCTGATATCACACATTGGTTTCTCCGTGTTGCTTTGCTACTTGCCAACACAGACTCTTGCGTATGATATCCAACGTTATTACTAGTCATCAAAAACTGCAGACAATTCTCATCATGTGAATGTGAATTTTGTCACTTTGTGCTTTCACCAGAAACCAGCATCTTTCATTTTTTTTTTTTTATGCTGAACAACCGATCAATTATAGTGTGTTTTAAACAACCGGCAATTTTTATGAATGAATAGCGTCTTTGTGCGGAATTTTGACTTCGTTTATTTTCCTTTATTCCTATAACCGATCAAGTCGTCCTGTTCACCGCGGCAAATTAAAAAGAGAAAACACCATATTTAATGTTTACTTATGAGAACTCTTTGTGGATACTTTCCAAGAGGAGACACCTTTATGACTTTTACTACACACTTCTAGATTGTTCGTGATCTGATCGTTTAGGAACAATAAAAGGATGAAATGACAGAATTAACTTCAGTTCACAGCATTGTTCCGAAGTGTTCAATAAGTTTTTATAATCACTGACTTTGAAATTAGTAATATCTTGTACTAAAAACAAAAACAAAAAACAGTTTAGGACATTATGTTGTACTCGTACGCTGGAAGATCTTTGCATTGCAAGTATGACAAAGTTTGTTTTATTCCCACAAAACTTGGACATAAAAACTGCATAAAATGTATGTTTTGTGGTTCGATAATTAAAAATACCACTACACAGATCTCCAGACTATGAATGCTTTAGCCTCAGCTTCAACTTCGTCTGTACCCATAATTGAAGACCTTCAAACAGCAATTCTTCAAAAATGTGCTCGTCTAGTTTCATCGAGTTCTTCTATGTCAATAAATTCCAGTACGAGTACAATGCATTTATTGACAAGATGGATATTAGTATGAAGGAAAGTATTGATCATGCCATTGCCATGTTCTTCTTTGGCTATAACATTCCTTTTAGTGTGGTGGATTCTGTTCATTTTAAGGATCTTTGTAAAGTTATGCTTTCTGCATATAAACCTCCTAGTCGAAAGGCCATTGGAGGCAAATTCTTGGACGAAGTCTATAGCAAATTAATAAGAGAACCATGTCAGATTGCATCAAAGTCAGTCCTTCTCCTTGACGAGTGGAAAAATGACTCCAATAACACCAAAAATGTCATGACTTTACTACATAGTGTTAATGACAGCAGTGAGTTAGAAAACATCTTTCTAGAAGTCTTTGATATATCAGGGATCATGGAAGTGAGGTCAAAGTTGTGTAAAATCCTACAAGAAGCAAAGAAGCTAGCAAAAGAGAAGTATAACATTAATGTATATTGCACAGTGTCAGATAATGCAATCAACATATGATCAAAATGAGCAATGTTCATGGATTATATATGGGCAATCTTCTTGCAAAGTGCCTAATGGCATTTCATCCCGTGTAAACAGTGTGCTATAAAAGTGTTCAAGCATCATGATTGCCAACATGAGTTGTTGGATGTGGTGGTGGTAAAATTCAGCTAGCTGCAGACACACATTGGTGCTCCCAAAGAGACTCTTGCATAATATCACTGCAATGAGAAAGATGTCGGCTAATGATGAAAAAGAGAAAATACCATCCACTGTAAAGTCTATGGTATGTGACAGTAATTTCCTTGGCCAGGATAATGATTCTGTTCAACTACTAAATCCTGTGAGCAAACTGATAAACTATTTCCAAAAAGAAGATTGCAACATTGCTGAATCAGTGGAGTTATGGTTGGATATGAAGCTTCCTGAAGGCCATGACCATTTGCTACCTTGCCTCAATAAAAGAAAAGAACATTCCCTAAATAAATACAGCCTTACTGCCAGTGTGTTGCATCCTAAATATCAGCAAAAGAAACTTAATGAAGAATGTCTTGAGATGGTAGAAAATTTTATACTGTAGAATTTGGATGCAGCTGGAATCACAGACTACCAACAATATAGAGATTGCATGGAAATATTTGGTAAACTACTTGAAAAAGAAGTTTGAACTCTAGCAAAATGTTGCTAGTGTTGGTATTTTGCAAAAAGACATCACAAAGAGCTTGCAAAATTAGCCATTAGACTACTCAACATACCAGCATCATCAGCACAGTTTGAAAGGTTGTTCTCCAACTGGTTGTACATTCATAATGCAACAAGAAATCGACTAAGCTTTGAAAATTCTAAGAAACTGGTGCATAAATATTACACTCGAAAAATGAATGATCAAAAATTTGATGATTATTAAAAAGTGCTAAGAAAAATAAGAATGAATGAAACCATTAGGCAAGTACTATACAAGTTGTATGTAGACAATATGTGATAATCTGATGACAAATGTTATTTTAGTTGGTATTGTTTTGATAAAATTATTAACAATGTGACATTATTAAAGTAAAATACAAATTAAAGCAACAATGATGCCTGGATATAGTGAAGTTATTAATAAATGCTATGAATCATCAAAAAGCATATAAACAATTCACAGGTCCTAAATTAAAAAAAATAAATCCTTCATTTTTAAAAAATGAGAGTGATAAGTGTGAAATATTTCTGTGATGATGTTTTATTCTTTGTTTGTTTCCCTTAGAATAAAATTAATGTCACTGTATAACATATTATTTAGGGTTAAGAAAGTGCAATTCTAGTTTAACTGTGAGAGACATTTAATTTTTCTGGTTACTTTGGATAAAATGAATGGCACTGAAGTTTCAAGAGTGACATTAGTTTAGGTGGGTAATCATGAACATTAACAATTGCCAAATTCAAAGAAAAGTTAATCTTTATGGAAAAAATGTTCTATCATTTCATTTGTGTTTTTGATATTTCCTCACTGTAATTATTTTCATTTCTGTGGTCACAAGCTAAACAATTTAAAAATAAATAATTCTTACTTCTAGTTGTGTTAACATGGCTATTTATTAATTTATTTTCATGTAAATAAATAATTATGGCACATAAAAAATTGTTTAATAAATTAGTTTTCTATGATGTAAAATATGTATAAATTATGCGTCATTTATGTAAAATATGTATCATGTAATTTACATGACCAACCTTGGTTGTTATCAATGAAAAACAGGTAATTGTACAAAGATCAGTTATTTAAAGAATTTCCAAATGTTTGCTTTGGTGAGAAAATGCAAGAACTGGTGGAAATGTAATAATTTATTGCATCATGATTTGGATCGCCACTCTGGGAAAACTTTTGAAACCACCTGAAAAAATCAGGGAATTTTTTTTTACTTTTAGAGTGGGAAGCTTGTGAACATAGTGAATTGAGAGCAAGTCCTCTTTTAAACAGGAAATAAAGGTAACTTGATCACGCTAGTTATGTTAAATGAAAACTTTTACAAAAAGTTCGTAAGTTGGAAGCTTTCGACCTTATCTTAGGTCTTCATCACGCCAATGGAGGACTAAGATTGTTGCCAGATTCTACATTTGAATGTTTCCTATTTTTGTTGCCAAACCTTAGAATTGATCTCCAGATCATCGGAATGTAGAGAGGAGATTCGGAATTACAAGTCATTGAGTTGAAATAATTTCCAGGATTTCACGGTAACTGAGGGCAAAACGATTGTCAAAAGAAGCAATTCGTTTTGCTTCGTTCCAGTGGGGAACTGCAGATGTGTCTTCCATTGTCAAAATAGACAAGGCAGTATTAGGATTGGCTTTCGAAACATCTTTTTTATGTTCTAAAATTCTATGGTTAATGCTCCTGTATGTGCTTCCAATGTATAAGTTATCCCCAGTAGAAGAAGAGATAGGAATGCAGTAAACTCCTGGGAGGTTCAGGCTTTTAACTTTGTCCCTATCCCTTTGTAGAAGTTTCAAGATGTTTGGGGTAGATTTAATGGCAAGATGGTAACCAAAACTTCTAAAAGAATCTGTAACTTATAAGCATAGGAAGGATGGTAAGGAACAGAACCACAGAATTTCAGGTCTTCTTTCTTATGAGGAAGGAGGCATTCGATTTTCAAATGGTTTTCATATTTCTTTATGAGGGAGTTGACTGTAAGAGCAGGGAAACCATGGGAGAGGGCTATTGTAGAAATTTTGGAGAGTTCTTCTTGAAGAGAGAGTTGGTTGTTGCAAATGATATGAGAACCTGTGGATGTAGGACTTCAATGCTGCAAGCTTGTAGAGATGCAGGGTGAAAGAATTGTAGGGAATGATGTTAGTGGCCGCAGAAGGTTTACGATAGACGGAACGAGTAATGGAGAGATCAGCGTTTCTGCAGATAGATACATCCAGGAGATCAATTTTGTGGTTTACTTCCTTAGATATAGTGAGATTAATGGAAGGAAATTTTCCGTAATGGAGTTGATCAGTGTCTGTAGTTCAGACTCTATATGTGGCCAGCTAATGAAAATGTCGTCTACATATCTTAACCATAGGGAATATTGAAAAGGGTGTTGAGGAATGATGGAAACTTCAATATGTTGCATGTAGATTTCTGCAAGCAGAGGGGAAAGAGGTGAGCCCATGGGGAGACCAGATTGTTGCCTATACACAATTTTGTTGAAAACAAAACAACTGTGTTAATGAATAGTGTGGAAACAATCATGAAGATCTTTGATAAGAGTACTGATGGGTTCAAAATGAAGAATCAATTTCTTCATGAGGAGCATGTAGGAATCAAAATATGGTACAGAGGGAAACAAAGATTCTACATTAAGAGTATACAGATTAACACTAGGAGAAAAGGAATTAGGAAGTTTGTGGATGAAGTTTGAACTGTTGTCTCTACTTCAAACTTCATCCACAAACTTCCTAATTCCTTTTCTCCTAGTGTTAATCTGTATACTCTTAATGTAGAATCTTTGTTTCCCTTTGTACCATATTTTGATTCCTACATGCTCCTCATGAAGAAATTGATTCTTCATTTTGATGCCCCGGTACTCTTATCAAAGATCTTTATGGTTGTTTCCACACTATTCATCAACACAGTTGTTTTGTTTTCAACAAAACTGTGTATAGGCAACAATCTGGTCTCCCCATGGGCTCACCTCTTTCCCCTCTGCTTGCAGAAATCTACATGCAACACATTGAAGTTTCCATCATTCCTCAACACCCTTTTTAACCTTCCCTATGGTTAAGATATGTAGACGACATTTTCATTAGCTGGCCACATTTTGAGTCTGAACTACAGACACTGATCAACTCCATTACGGAAAAATTTCCTTCCATTAATCTCACTATATCTAAGGAAGTAAACCACAAAATTGATTTCCTGGATGTATTAATCTGCAGAAACGCTGATCTCTCCATTACTCGTTCCGTCTATCGTAAACCTTCTGCGGCCACTAACATCATTCCCTACAATTCTTTCACCCTGCATCTCTACAAGCTTGCAGCATTGAAGTCCTACATCCACAGGGCTCATATGATTTGCAACAACCAACTCTCTCTTCAAGAAGAACTCTCCAAAATTTCTACAATAGCCCTCTCCCATGGTTTCCCTGCTCTTACAGTCAACTCCCTCATAAAGAAATATGAAAACCATTTGAAAATCGAATACCTCCTTCCTCATAAGAAAGAAGACCTGAAATTCTGTGGTTATGTTCCTTACCATCCTTCCTATGCTTATAAGTTACAGATTCTTTTAGAAGTTTTGGTTACCATCTTGCCATTAAATCTACCCCAAACATCTTGAAACTTCTACAAAGGGATAGGGACAAAGTTGAAAGACTGAACCTCCCACGAGTTTACTGCATTCCTATCTCTTCTTCTACTGGGGATAACTTATACATTGGAAGCACATACAGGAGCATTAACCATAGAATTTTAGAACATAAAAAAGATGTTTCAAAAGCCAATCCTAATACTGCCTTGTCTATTTTGACAATGGAAGACACATCTGCAGTTCCCCACTGGAACAAAGCAATACGAATTGATTCTTTTGACAATCGTTTTGCCCTCCGTCACCATGAAAGCCTGGAAATTATTTTCAACTCAATGACTTGCAATTCCGAATCTCCTCTCTACATTCCGATGATCTGGAGATCAATTCTAAGTTTTGGCAACAAAAATAGGAAAAGTTCAAATGTAGAATCTGGCAACAATCTTAGTCCTCCATTGGCGTGATGAAAGACCTAAGATAAGGTTGAAAGCTTCCAACTTACGAACTTTTGTAAAAGTTTTCATTTAACGTAACTAGCGTCATCAAGTTACCTTTATTTGTTAATATTGTTACGTGTTTTGCCCATCATCGTCATTTTAAACAGGATAAAATGGAAAAGAAGAATGTCATGTATGAAATAACAATGGATTGCAATAACAAATATATTGTGCGAACAGCACAGAAATTGAAACAGATGAATAAATAACATGAAACAGCAACTGAAAAGGGAGATTGGAACAGTGCAACTGTAAAACACATAGTAACATACAAATACAAATCAATGTTTGATCAAATTAAAATTGTAGATTGGGAACCCCAAATCAAAAGACGACTTATAAAGGAAACCTACTACATCAGAATTAAAGGTTCAATTAATGAACCCATCAAAATCATAAGTCCAGTTTTTAATGTTTGATTTAATGACAACAAATGAGGTTCAGGAAGAACATTGTATATGTTTTGTTGAAGCGATACCATAACATGAATCTGGGATGTGACAACAATATTTAAATTGCATCCTGTCTCAACAGCAAATGTGGATTAAAGTTAAGCATTGAGAACAAGCCTTGATAGTTACATAAAAGCCAAAAATATCTGAAAAAAATAAAATAATATAGGAAATGAAGGAGAATTTAACTAAAGAAAACTTCAAAATGTCTCTCAGTAAAGCCAATAAATTGATTTTTTTAATTTTGACTGATGGCTGTGTATTAGCATTTTAGCTTAAAAGTCGTGGATTAACATCTTGATCTGGTATTACGGAATTTCATGAGCAAATTAAAAGTTCATATGTTGCAAATATGTCATAATGTAGGAGACGCCCAGATGATGATGTCCTTTGTCATAAAAAAAAAAAAATAAGGACAAAAATACCATACTGATTCGATAAATCAAGAGAAAGTAATTGAAGTGTCCAAAAGTAATCACAACAAACCCAGGCAAATTGGGTGTAATGTAGCTCATGTTAAATCATATTATTTTTGTACCTTCATTCATTTTATTTACTTTAAAGATATTTTTCAAAAGTTTAACAAATATGTTTTTTATCTATGTAGCCTGTGTTAAAAATATTTGTGAATTTTTGTGGTATCAAATTATCAGTTTATTGTGGCTCTTAATAGTTTAAACAATCTGACAATTTTTATCCTTTTGTTAAGAATTTTGGAGTAATATAACAAGAAAGAATTATGAATCTCATTTTCTTTATTTTTTGCTTTTTTCCCCTCTTAGCTTGTGGAAAAACTGAAAGCAGACAATGAACGACTACGTGATGAAAACGGTGCTCTTATCCGAGTTATCAGCAAACTGTCAAAATAGAAACAATCTGTGTGAAAAAAAATCTGTTTCCTGAAATTGTGAGGATTTTTCAGTGTGTGTGCCTGGGTATCAAGCAATGTCTTCCACAGTGAAGCACCATTTTGTAAAAATGGCGTGTTGAGTAACTAAGCCCCGTGCAAGTGAATTTTGGTGGAACCTGCAAAACAGTGGTTGTTGTACTTCTCACCACATGTAATCATGGTGCTCATTTGTATCCCTGCCTGAATTTAATATTTTGCAGTTTTTTTTAGCAGTTTATCAAGTTTATTGCATTGTTACTGAAATCTTCACTCCTGTTACTTAAGCTTAAGTAAAATTTTATCTAGTCTTTTCCTTTATGAGAATGTAGTTGATAAAATGATAAATACTTGGTACTTAGAAATTATATTTAAAGGGGTATGTGTAGAATTGCATTACTAATGTAAAAAAAAAAAAGTCAAAAGCATGAGTACTTGTCATTTAAGAATTTTACAGGAAGTGAAGTGTCAATTCCTTTTAACTGTGCTATTTTCATAGCAAGTCCTTGTAAAATGATTTTATTTCCATATACCTGTGTGCATATGTAACTAGGTTTATTTGCTAAAGAAATAAACTGAGTGAAAATTTTACATATTTTGTTGCTGTAGAAACACAAATCGTTAGGACTAGGACAAATGATAGGATTTTTTCTTTGGCCAAGTATCTACATGTATGATTGAAATATTATAGTGACTTTTTTTTTTTTTTTCACTGAAATAGAACTGATAAGAAATGCATTCAGTCTCACTAATTTTGTCGCTGCCCATTTTTTGAACCATTTTAGCAATGTGGTATGTTTCCCTTGGTATTACATTATGTCTTGGTTTAGTTTTGAATTCCATTATTGAAAATCTATTGTATAAACTTTTAAAATTATAAAGTTCAGCAGATGAATTAGAATCTCATACTTGATTTTGTTCTATGTTTAACCAGCAATTCTTCCTAATTTAATCCACATAAAAGTAGTTCTGTGTAGTTGCTTCAGATCTCTAGAAATTTTGTTACTCTGCCAAGTCATGCATAATGTTTAAATTGTTTATACTCCATAAAGGATAATCATTGATGAAAATTGGGTTATTATTTTCATCATGTGACAAGGAAAAACTGAAACATTAAGTGAAAAGCATGTAGATTTTAAAACAGTATCCCTCTTAGCTTGTGGAAAGTACATTTACTAGTTTGAGGGTTTAATTTATATTCTTCTGGTGACTATCAGGCCCCCCCCCCCCACCTTAACATACTGTGTTATGCAGTTGTAGATGCTGGTTATATATATTTGATGTGGATTATCATGCCAGAACATTTAATTTTCCTTCTTGCTTATACTTTGGTAATTTGTGCTGCAACAAAATATTGATTTGTTAACACTTATCAAAAATGAAGGAAACTTTTGACTAAATTCTTTCATTGAAATTTTCTAACAACTTCCACAAGTATTGTAAGTATATCAAAATCTTGTATCAGCTACAGGTTCCAAGTATATTCTGAGTCCACAATTTTTTTCGAAGGTCTTTGAGATGTTTGTTGTACTTTGGTTCATCGAAACAAAAAATTCAAGTCAATATACTTCTGTGAAAATGCATGTAAAGTTATGATTTGTATTTTGAAATTTAACTGTTAAAATGAGTTAGGGAGGTTCTTTCCTAATTAAAGGTGAGAAAGAAACACAGAAAACTGTATGCACACACCCAAGATGAAACAAATTTTCCAAACATCACAGTTTCTAAATATTAGTTTTCTTATGTAAAGTTTAACTCAATCATCTCATTATTTTGGTTTTTATGATGGCATCATTAAAAACTTCCATTACTGAAAGCTTTTTTTTTTAATTGTATCTTTTATAATACAGCAATACAGCTGCATAATTTAATATTGAGAGAGAGGAGAGAGAGAGAGAGATTCCTTAACTGGGTAAAAAAGTATTGTAATCATTTGCCAGTTTTTGCACACCTGAAAAAAACATCATTCAAATAAAGCCTTTCCAGGAGAAAACTTCTACCTGAACTGAGGAAAACTGACTAATTCATTGGTTGCATTTCTTCAAACCACCGAGGTCAACCAAAACCAATCTATGCAATATAAGGAGAGAAAATTCCCCATCTAAGAGCACTTGCTATAGCAAAGCAATATACATATATTAAGTGCTCACCCATTTATCTGCATCATGAGCCATTGAAAAGTTAGCCATAGGCTTCTGAATAATTAGTGTGGGTAATGCCAATTTCCCTTTTGATTTTTTTATGTCTCTGTAGTTTGCCAATAAACATGATTCCTCAGGAATATGCCACTAATGGTATATTCCTGAATTCAAACATTGCAATCAGAGCTCAATAATCATTTGAAGGCCAAAAGTATTTTTTAATAAGTAAATGTCTAAAAGAATGAGTATGTATATATAAATCAAAATTTGGTATTCATAAATTTGATCAATCCAACTCCTATGTACTTTATCATAGTTCTTCCAATGTGATACAACTATTTACATATCAGTTTGCATTTTACTACAATTTAAGGAGTTGTTTATGATTATCAAAGTTGTTAGCATTTCAACATTTTATGTGTAATTGTAATCTCCCTGCCCTATGTACATACATTAAATAACAGCAGGATAAGTGCAATAATAAGATTTTATTCTGTATTACTGTAAGAAATGTATTTCAAAATTGACTTTGTATGTTTTTAAAAGTGATTAGTACTTAAACATCTACGTAATTACTAAAGTAACAATATGAATGGCATTTCTGAACTAGCTAATTATCTAGGCTTTTCTTATATATACAGTTTTCAATTTTTCGTGTACATTTCTGTCATTGATACTTTTGTTAAAAATAGGTATCTGAAGACAAATGGCTAATAGTGTCCCTGAGTACATCTGTTGACTTGCTGAAACTTAGTCCATACACTAATTATCATTATCTGAAATCAAGAACAATATTAAGTGACATAAGGGATGAACCAGTTATATATACTTTGACAGTATGGTGTTAATTATGTGTTCTATCACTTTCCAGTCTACATCAGTTTGTTGATAACTACATCTTGCAATAAGAAACAGTGATATTCTGTGAGTATACATGATATGCCAAATTAGATTAATGATGATACATGCATGTGAAAATATGTGTATAACATATTTTTGCCAAGTTATTTGGTGTACAATTCATATTTATATTATGGCATGGTATGTATTTATGCATGTCATATGTCCTACATCTGAATTTTACAAGTTTTCATGAAGGCGTTCTTAAGCAACTTCTCAACACATAGTATTTAGAAATTTTTCATTTGGTACCAGAATGTAAAAATTTCTTTCCATTTCTCTAAGCTGCTGTAAGATTGGCTGTGAAAAAAGAATTTTGTTTGTTTGTTTTTAAATTGAAATCAATAACTTCTACAGAATGAATTTTGCTGATGCTTTTTGATATATATCCCAAAATTAGCAGGATAAGCACACTTTAAATGAACCATACTAGGATTTGGGGAATTTAAGGAATGCTGCATGTCACACTGCATTACCATCCATGCCTGAATCTCATTGACATAAAACATGAATTTTTTTAACAGATGGAGTGTTCCATTGTGCAAAGTTGAAAGGTTTGGATTTCTCAATGGTGTTAGAAATATGTCACATGTAAGTGTAAAGAAAAGGGAGCTTTCCAGTGATTTCAAAAAACTAAGGAACTGTGACTTACAATCTAGTTATCATTAAGTAGTGTGTTTATTGAACCACAGAACTGAATATTACATGATGATTGAAACAAATATTTATGAGCACAAAAACTATTCATTGGTGCAGGAAAGCAGTCTTTTATAGGTACTTCTTCTCAAAGCAATTTCAGGCAATATCAAGATTGAAAGCTCCACAGTTTTCCAGTTGTCCTAAAGTAACAATGGCCTCCTGAGTTTTACAGATACAGATTGATTCTGCCAATCATTTTATGACATCTGTATAACTTCCCCTGTCTTCTATCAAAAGTGTGCCTAGTTTTAAATTTCAAAGTATCAGGGCTTTTAAGAAACAAAATCTTAAGACAGATGCTCACACACTGTATGGCCTTTTGTTATTTTGATTTCATGTTTTACAAAAATTACACCAAAATTAGTTTTAAATGTATAGTTCCTGAGTTATTCATGCAGGATGCAATTAAACTTTCTATTCAAATCTTTACTTATGATCTATTGGAATTTCATATTCAACCCTGCCGGTGGGTGAAATTCTTCTTCATAGCAGAAACAGCCACCCCCAGTAGCGCAGTGGTTTAAGCGATGGCTTCAGATCATTCATCCGAGATGAGCCCAGGTTTGAATCCTGATGAGGCATGGATGTTGTGTTTGTGTTACAACTCTCTCCCTTCCCTTGAACCAGTGGCCTTAAATTAGAGAAGGGCAGCTACTTATAGCCTGCTGAGTTGCTCATAGTGGTTGTTAAACCACCAATTAAAAAAATAGCAAAAACAGAAATATTGTTACCAAGGTGATCTCAGATTGTGTGGAAATTCTACTGAAAGACAGATATGTTTTTAATTTTCATGGATTGCTGAGATTTAAATTCCCTCACAGTATTTTCTTCTTGTAGCCCTGTTGCTCCTACCTGATGAAATTAGTATTTCTACAGATTTTTTTTTCATTTCAGTTTTTCCATTTTGGGAAAGGGGAAGAGGTTAGTATAGTTATTTATTGTGTTTTATTTTTTTGTATATGCCATTTCATATTGTGTGTCTCTTCATCCTGGCATTCCGGGAAATAATTGCCCATGGCTGAAATTAATTTTGATCATTATTTAGGAAAACATTGCAATAATAATAATGTATTATCACAACAGTGAGTTCTTGTAACAGTTGTGACCTTCAAATCTTAATGCAGTCTTTTTAATTCAAATCAATATTAGTTTCACTTCAAAAAAAAAAAAAAAAGCTGTTTCATTGTTGGCATTCAAGATCTTTACAGTCTTAGAAGAGGTTTTTTTTAATTAAGTTTTTAAATTTTACTGTAATCTTTTCTTAGACTGAAGTTACCAATTGAAAATGCCTCATTTATTTATTTTTTTGTATGTGACTTTAAGTGTGTTTTTAAAGTTTTGAAATCATGTGATTAGTGAGAAATACTAAACACCATTATTTGGGAATACTGAATCAATGTTGTCATAGTAACAGTGGGTCACATGACTAATAGTTCTTCCAGATTTTGAAATAGTCTCTAAAGTTATTAGTTTCAGTGAAAGAACAAATAATTTAAGTGTTAGCATTTAAAGTTTTTCAGTTTCATTTTTTAGACATTTAGTAAGTTCAACAAAATGTAAAATTTTCACTGTGTGTAGTTTTTAACTGATTTCATTGTACTGCTTCCTTTGTCATTCATGTGCATAGCACAGTTATAAGAAAACAAAGCTTGTGTAGTGAATTGGCACTGCTGTTATTGAACATTTGTCAAAAAATTGTCAGCCAATCTCACCAAAGTTCATGCCACCTACTTTAAAACATTATTTTCTAGTTTGATAGTGAGTATAGACAAACATGTAAATATTTGAATAAACCAAAATAGTTATCATATTACTTGTATTCTTTAGACATGTGCCTTCTTGTGGTGCCTTGAGACGACTGACAGAACCTTGGTTCAGCAGATCTCAGCTTCTTACTGCCATTATATTTTTACTCAACAGATTCAATGATCTGATAGACTTTATCTAAGATTCTTTATTTGATTTTCTTGTAATGTGTTTGACTGCTGAGCTTTGAATGTATTTACAACCTGAAAAGCCATTATTTATATAATTTTAGTGGAATCTGAGATACACTTTAATTTGTAGAACATACTGTAGAACAACAATATTAAAGCATATATGTATTTTATATATTATAAATATACTTGACTTTTGACACATATTAATCAAAATTAAGCAGTTTGATTTTTTGTGTGAATGTGATTTTTAATTATTAATAGTAGGTAGTGACTTGCTTAAAAGGAGAAAATGTAATTTTCATATATATTTTACATCCTTTTAATATTTTATGTACTGAAATTGAATTGTAATTTCCATGTTTTGCAACCATTTTGTTTCCATAAGTGACAGGTTTTTCCATCACTTTGTTTACTATTCATAAAGATATTTTCATTTGGCAATTTTTGAGGAAGTGCAAATGAATTTTTCCACAGCATATTTTTTACAAATTAAGAATTTCAGGGATTGGCAAATAAGAGAAATATGCATAGCTTTTTTACAAATTTTGTGGACCGGCTGCACCTCAATTATACAATTGCTAAGCTGAACATCCTGTGTGAAATTTTAACTGTAGTAATTGAGAGAGATGCGTAATATAACACAATGTTTATGCTCTTGAAATAGTTTGTGTTGCTTCTAAATGTGTATCACAAAACTACATGTTTGATCTGAAAGATTTAAAATCCTCAAACATAAATCTTTACAACCATTATACACCAACTGTTTTTGACACATGTTGCACTTTCCATTTTTTTAATGCAAATTTAAGTTGCACTTCATAACATTATGCATTTTCAAAATTTTGATGTGGCAGGAATGAGGAAATAGGCAACTCAATCTGTATCATATTTTCGCAGTGCAACTGTCACCCACTATCTATAGACACTGTCTATAGATAGTGGATGACAGTTTACTCTAGTATGATGGAACCTGCAGAGACAAACATCCTGAGCTATACCATGGTTGTATCTGTGAAAAGTGCACAAAGCTGCCAATGCTTGCTTTTGAAAATACAAAAAACAGTTAGTGGATTTGGGATGTTCATAATGAACTTCTAATTTCTGCCTAGGTCAAATAGGTTTATTGTTGAATCCCGTGTTACATTCCAAATTTATAAATATATTACAATAGTACTTCATCAAAATGTAAAGTGCGATCTTTTGATTTGTATAGGGCTAAAAAGCTTTTCAGAAGAAATATTTATCCAGCTTGAGAGATAATGTTTTTGTTCTTTTTTTCTCTCTAAATAGATTTTAAAATGGAAGCAAAGTAGTTGTATCATGATTCAGCAGAAGAAATAATTGAAAAAATTGCTTGTTGAAGTGTTATTTAATGGAACAGGGTATAAAAGTGTTATTTACAATAAATATACTGGGTTTTGTAAGTTTTAAAAATGGTTATCTTTCATGTGAAATTCCAAGAAGTGGAAATGCAGTTGCTGATATTCTTCAGAATCTTATGAATAATGTAGAAGATAAGACACAGAAAAAGTGCTGTCATCAGCAAAACTGAATTTTTCTGTCTGGAATGAAGTAGGGAAAGATCATCTGTAATATGCATTATACAATAATTGTAATGTTGCTGTATTGATTGTGTATCAGGGCCTGTGTCATCTATATTCACGCAGACTTCATAGTACCAATTTTTGGAAAATGTGGCATTTAATATTTTTGTTTTTCCTTTAAAAGCTTAAGTTCAACAGTGCATACAAAATTTACTTACAGTTGTGAAATGAAAACAGCAACACAACATCTTCTAAGCTAATCTGCTTAGTTAACTTTTGAATTACTTTCTGTCCCCTTCCCCAGCTGATTGTATTTTTGCACTTTGTCTCTCTTCTCCATAGAATAAGTTTAACCTACCTTGATGCAGTATTCATCAGGGAAAACATTTCTAATAATCCAGAAAGTTCTGTATTTTGCAAATGCTTTTTATAATATCTGTGTTATTCTCTTTGAGAAATTCAAATATTTTAGTGAAAGTGTAGTGTTCTTTTTGTCCCCCTCCTCTCTCTCTCTCTCTCTCTCTCTCTCTCTCTCTCTCTCTCTCTCTCTCTCTCTCTCTCTCTCTCTCTCTCTCTCTCTCTCTCTATCTCTCTCTCTCTCTCTCTCTCTCTGAAATTGCAGCAAAAAATTAATCATCTTTTATATTTGATTTAACTACAGCAAACACATTTTTTTTTTTTTTTTTTTGTCTTTGCATTTCTGAAAATTGATCGAAAAATTTCTTCTTTTTGGTGATACTTACACACAAATTAAGATGGTAAGAGAAATTGCCCCAAAATCAGACACAAGAATTCATGTCTTGTCAGCATTTTACAAGTTTGAGTGCATATTTAAAAAGAGTAAAGAAGTTAGACTGGAGTTAGTGTAACTCCCAACCTTTCCCAAAATCTTCTGAACTTTGGCACAATATATTTTTCATGAACGTAAAAAAATAAAAATAGTCAAAACGTATCTGTCAGTGGCTCTGAAAACACTATGAACTTTTTTTTTTTGTATTTTACAATATCTTCCCCCCATTGGAGATGGAAAGTAGCCATAAAACATCTGTAAAATGAACTAAAAATACATCATCATATACTTTTAGCAAAGAATTATTCCATGCATTGAATTTCAGATAATACTGAATCTCTGTCTTTATCATACACACAAACAAAAAATATCTTTGTGATGACACCTGAAACGTAGTTTTGATCTTGCAAACACCAAACAGCAGTTGCTTGTTTCATTTGCTGCTTTCACTTGGTTTCACATATGTGCATTTCATTTGGTGCTGTAATTGATTTGATGGTGCTGTCCTCATTTTTTGATCTTCCTGAGTTTTTAATCTTTGTGCTTCCCATCTTACATGCCTTGTGGTTGGTACTATGTCCATATCTAACTACTAGTTCCATTAAACCACTCCTTCACTTAAGTTAGAAGTTCAAGTTAGATCTTGACAGTCATTTGCATCTTGACTGGTTGTAGTATTCATCTATTTATTGACTTGTAGCCATAAACATGCCCCCCCCCCCTCCCTTCTGTAAAAAGGAGCTTATTTGTGTTAGATAGCTGCATTCCTTGTAAGTCTAGCAAAACTATTAACCTCTCATGTTAGTAAAATGTTTATAGCTGTGTGACATTTGGCATGCTGAATTGGGGTATTTCTCCTATTTTATATATTAAAATCTTTTAGAAAATGTGAAATTCATGAAAATTATATGCTTAATTCTCATACTTGGAACTTCAAAAACAAAATGTATTTCTTGTTATATTCATGGTTTTCTCGTATATTGGCAGGGACAAAGTTGCAGTTTAACACTTTTTTTTGCCTGCTTACTTATCAGCAATATAAAAAAAAAGTTTTAACCCAGTATAGTCTTTAATTTCAGACTGATCATCATGATCATTTTTAGATTTTCATGTTTTGCTTTTGATTTCCAAGCTGACAATTGCAAAGATTACATACTTCATACTATTTTCTAAACTTATAGACTTCTGTTTTATCTGTAATTAAAAAGCCCACAGATTCTCTTCCCAGATGTTGATACACTGGTCACCAATACCTCAGTGATTAATGAAGATCAAGCACTATTTTACCTGATTTTTCTTTGATTGTATGTGAGTATGCCCGGTTGAAGTTTTAAAAGTTTATACATTTGCCCTATGAAATAATTACATAGTAATTTCATGCCATGTCTGTCCTTCATTCGTGCTACCATGTAATGTGTTTATCAGCTGAGGAAAGGAAAGCCATATATGTTCTTTGCATGAAAATACCTTTTCTAGGAACTAAAAATAAGAAACATTTGTTTCAAAAATTAAATGAATTCGGAAATGCTGTATGTACAGAAGTTCTTAGTTTCATCCATATATTATGATGAGCTGTTACATTTTAATGAGTAAGATACATTTAAAAAATGAACAAACAAACAAACACATTTGTTTTGTTTTTTATCTAAAAATGCACTTAGTACTCCTAACCTGCTTATCTTGAAAATGTTAAATTTTTGACTAAATGATGACATATGACAGCTATGGAATTAAAATATGAAAGCTAGAAAACTTCCTCTTTTTTTTTATTATTTTTTTATTAATTTTCCAATTTCATGTCAGTCCCTGATATATTATCCTTCTTATATAAATATTTCTGTTACATATGCCCCTTTAAAATGGTAAAAAAAGTAGTAATAATACAATTTTTGTAAAAATGTAACTGTGTAACTTGACACTTAGTCCACTGTTACCTTTCTTTTCTATTATTATTGTGCTATGCAGAAAATATTTACCTATTTGTGTTTTCTGCTGCATTTTAGTGAAACATTTATTTGGTATGTTCATAAGAAACTTAAACAATCAAATTGCAAAAATGCCTTTTTGTTTTTGTACAAGCATTTTCAGGAGTCTACTGAAACTTACAGGTACACAGTTGTTTTAAATTCTGAACATGAGAAAGTTGTGTGTGATTTATACATGGTGCAAAAGTATTTCTACGTGCTACAGCTGTAAAAAGTGTTTTTATGTAGCATTATTTAAGATACTTTTTTAAAAAGTCGATGTAAAGGGCTCCATCATGTAAAAACAAAAACATTTTAATGATGCTGATAATTGTCACAACTTGAATTGGGCAGCATAATGTCCAATTGTGTTTAAAGTGGGTTGATGTAAGACAGTATGCAAGGTGTCTAAAAGTATGTTGATGTATTTCATGCTGCTACATTCATCATTCTTGATCACTTTACAGAAATATGTGAGGGTATCATAAATTTAGCTGTAATACATCTTGATTCATTTCTTTTTGTTATGTCATATTAATTTGTAGCTACAGTTTCATTCTTTTGTTTTTGCTACTTTTGACTGAAATTATAAATGAAATTAATTTCTCATAATTTTTAAAATGTAAATCTTAGATAATATGACAGGTGTTACTCCATTTCACACTGTTTGTGTTGTTCAAGGTGTTGCTACTTTAATTTTGAAACTTTTTTTTTTGTGTTTTCAGAAGTAAAGATTTTATTTTTATTGCATCACTTCTGAAAAAAAAAAAGGGAAAAACATTGAACATCTTAGATCTTTTGTAGATGTTATGGAAATCTTAAGGATATAAAGAAAAGAATTTAATCTTCTCTGTATTTAAAAACAGAACAGCTTTTGCATAATTATTCCAAGGTAAATATTTAAATTTCTGAATTTCTCAAAAATTTGCTATAATAATAATGGTGATGATAATGCATGAGAGAGTAACTTCCTTAAGTCACCTTTGACTTCTGCTTATCACAGGATTTGTTATATGTGGAGTGAAAATTGCAATTCTACATTTTCTGTGATTGATTATCAGTTTTGATGAATGAGATATTCAGCTTGTATGAGAATGTTTTTGCTAACTTTGAAAGTCATATTGAGGTATGTACATTATAATAAACATTTCCTTTATGTGAACCACAAATTCAAACGTGCGACTACTTATAGCCCATTGAGTTGCTTGTGATGGTTGTTAAACCTTCAATCAAAAAAAAAAAAAAATTAAAACATACCAGTAAGAAACTTTTGTAATTGTAAAATATCTGCACCTTTTAAAGTAATGATGAAAAATGTTAGTGACTCTAAAATGAAATAAGTAGTCTGATCAAAAAAACATTCATGTAACTGAATCATACTGACCTTTTTCAAGCCACTTTAAACACCACATTCTACTGTTTCTATTAACGTTCATGATGTACTCCAATGTTGTATTTATAACTAAACATTATGGTGATGAAAGAGCAGTCATTTAATCACAGAAGGCTTTAACAATAAAGTTTATGTAAAAATATATTTAAGTATTTAATGTTTGTACTGTATTTGTATTGCTTTGCTATTGTTTCATTCTGTTTATATTGTCCTTTATTCCAGTTGTTTTCAGAGTGCAGTAGTAGTATTTATAAAGTTTTTTAAACTTTTTGAAAAGTATTATTGTTATAAATATGTACAGAGTTAGACTGTTATGACAATACATTTTCTCTCTGACAGTCTATAATGTAGTTTCATTTCCCCATTTTTTAATTGCCTTGTTTTTGTATGATTAAAAATGCATCATACATTAGGAAATTCAGTCCACATTATTACTTCTTGGCATGATTCCTTGAATTCTTAAATGAAACAGAAGCAGTTTCTTATTCAGAGCATTCTGTAAATTTGTATGCTGAAGACTGTTAGTTAAAACACAATTATGGCACATATGAAAAGAACAGCATTAATAGCAGCACAGTTATGAATATGGAATTTATGATTTTCTGAAGATTGATTGAGACGTGTAGTTTATTGTAATTATAATGTGAATCTCAAAGCTCATCAATTTTTCAGAAGAGAATTAAATCAAAGTTATAATATTTTACTTATGTTTTATCATGTCCACTCCACTGGAACTCCAGCTTTGGCCCTCAAAAAGTATAGTTTTGTTCTCCATGTCTTCTCAAAACATTCATTGCAAGCTATGCCTTACAAACTTCCCATAGTTTTACTCCATGTTACCAAAAATATTAATTAAAAACTTGAATACAGTGTGAACCTTTGCCTTGTTTAAAATTAATCAGCATATTCAGCATCTGCCTGGCATATTCTTTCTTGCCCAGTTTGTTGCAATGTCCTTATTAGTTAAGATTGTTGGTAATATAGTGTAAATGTGGAGCCATTGTGCTGCATGAAACGTCTTTTCACATTTATAGACAAAAGTGAAAGACAATACTTTTATGTACCATTGCCACTTTTTTAAGCAATGTAGGAACCATTCTTTTCCAGTACCTGTCACTATCTATTGGGTGGCTTGAGGACTCTACTTGTCCAGAATTTTGCAGGTTTTGAAGCAAAGAACTAGTCAAGATGATTTTTACAGTCTTCCAGAGCAGTGAAGTTCTTTCTGTTGAGGGAGTTCTGCAGAGATCAGAATAAACAGAAGCCAGAAGGCACAAGATCAAGTAAAGCAGGAGATGATCCAACATTTTTTTCTTGGCAACCAAGAAAATATTGTCCTGGTAAAAAACAACACTCTTCCTAGTAACTATGGCTGGATGTTTGTCATCAAGTGTAGCTTTTAGCTGGTCCAGTTGGGAACAGAACCTATCAGAATTGATGGTTTGCTTACTTGGCAGCAGCTTGTAGCACAAGAGTCTCTTCCAGCCCCCCAAATGAGTTGGTATGCAGATTGGCCTTTGAAGTGGTTAATGGCAAGGCTGCTCATCTCCCTTGCTCCACATTAGTGTACTCATCGCCATTCATCTCAGAAATGGGTTGTTTTTATTCCATTTGATGAGTGAATCAAATAGATAGGCAGTCAGGAATATTTTTGTTAAGTTGTGTGGTACACCAAACATCAAGACAATTCACATGTCCAAGTTTGCCAAATGCAATGCCATGGTTTGCCAAATGCAATGCCCTTGCTCCACATTAGTGTACTCATTGCCATTCATCTCAGAAATGGGTTGTTTTTATTCCATTTGATGAGTGAATCAAATAGATAGGCAGTCAGGAATATTTTTGTTAAGTTGTGTGGTACACCAAACATCAAGACAATTCACATGTCCAAGTTTGCCAAATGCAATGCCATGGTGAAACTGGAAGTCTGCTGTGTCTTTGCAATTGCTCAAGTCATATTGTGTGGGTTGCTTTCAGTTAATACCTTTACTTGGTTGTCATCAACTTTGACTGGTCTTCCAGAGCGTGTGTAGTTCATCAGTGAGTGAATAATCTCCATGATAAAACTTTGCAAGCCAATGCCAATTGAGATGAATCTTTACAGTACTCTCGCCATACATAGCACGTATGCTTTTTTTTTTTTTTTGCCTTTGCATTTTCGTGGCCATTATTATTTATAATTTGCATTTGCATCATGTTTTTACCCTAGTGATAAAAACAAAGCAAAAGAAACAGCATTAAGTGATGAAAATGAACCTTATTGTCTTTATTTTCAAACCTATGCCAAATGAAAACAACTAAATCTGTCACACTGAACTCCTTTTACATGGATGTGTCAGAACCTCACTTTACAGAATATGTAAGTATCATGTGTCTGTAATGCAAATTAACCTATAAAATTGGTACCAATGATGTGTACCGCCAAAATACGAAATGACTTTACACTACCCAATCTATACTCATTCAAAACACTGATAATGTATCAAAAGGTTGGCTTACACAGAGTTATAATATGTGTTTAATCCCAAGAAAATAGAGCCCCAATAGAGTTATACTGTAATATAACTTATATCGACCTATTCAAGTTCTATTTTCTTGGGATACATACATGTCCCCTCCTTGCTGTTTTTCCAGCAAGAGGAAGTTCTACTTGCCTTAAAAAAAATTTCACAAATTGTGGATACATGCCTCAAAATTGAGTTGTTACAATTTGCTTACCCAATTTGAACTATAATATAAGAATGCATATTGAGATAAATTTAGTATCTTCTGAATTAGATTTAACATTATTTATTAAATACACAGTGTTTTAATTAAAAAATTATTTTTTAAAATTATTTATGTATGAAGTTTGACTATTTATTTGGTGAACATGTGATTATGATTTAATTTGTGTAATACTATGGTATGATTAGGTGAACCAGAAGAGTGTAAAATTGTAAATTTGACAAAATTATAAATTTTGGATATTGTTGTGGCGGAAATCTCAGCCACGTTATATATTTATTAAATAATTAGCCAAAATTAAATCTGAAGGGAAATTTTGAGTTTCGACTGAAATTTAACTTTGGGAGATGGGTAGATGCATTTTGAAACAACCAAAAATTAAACTTATAATAAGAAACTTTGAAATGTCATATTTGTCATAGCACAACTGAGTTTTCACCTGTGTTAGTGTTTCTGTGAGTTTTGTTTCAACCGAGGAATAACTACAGCCCTGTGTTTTTGGTACATGTGTAACATATGTGTCAACTCAAAGAGACCGTGTTTATGAACTCGTGTTTGTAAGCATGAGAAAAAAAAAAAATATCAGACCGTAATTATTTTACCTACTAGGACATTATCATTATGTAAACAACAACCAAGGGACTTCCTAGCCAACGTCAGAGCGTTGGGTGATGAGTGCCATTGCTCAGAAATTTAAGAGATAGCAAGAAAACTGAATTGCCAATTCTTATTAAAATTTGTTTTTTTGAAAGGCTAATGCCTATATTTATTTTTACAACAATAACAACATGCACAAATAGGACAGATATTAATATTGCTATGAAAGGTTTAATAGATTTACTATTTAGCACTTCGCTAAGGCTTCACTGGCCCACTCATTTGTGAAGTCAGTAATTCAAATGATCGATCTTATATAATCATGGCAGAGTCCACGTGAATAATGTCATTTGTTAACACAGCGTGAACGTAATTTACATTTGTGGCTTGCTTACATGTTATCAAAACAAATTGTATCTTCTCTGAACAAATATCAAAATTCTGGATCCAATATTTATGAGTGTATATTTATATAGGTATATATATAGATGTAGATTAAGATTACTTATATCTTTCTCTCTATCAACAAAACTCAAAATATATATATATATATATATTTTAAGGCAGGTATGCACAGGTGAACTGAAGTGTTAACATCTTAACATGAAAATTCCCGCCTTGAAGAGGCGAGTAAACTATCACGATTTACAATCGTATTTGTGAGTTTAACTTTTTTTTTTTATATGTCTACTACATTTGTGAGAGCAATGTCGCGTACAGTTCCCTCTTTCTTTCCTGATGAATCTTAACTGGATAACACCTCCGACATGCAGACGGAAAGTACCTTTTTTTCTTTAGAGCATACTGGTAATCTGATTACTGTAGTGCAGACTTCGGCTCTACGAAAGGGCCAAAAATAGAATTAGTGTATACAACTTACCCCTTGATGAGGGGGAATCGGTGTTGGAATTCACAAATAGGTCGGATCATCACATCTTAGGCTGACAACTGCTGGAAAGTTGAATGCTTTGAATACGCTCACTGACGAAGTGCAACTGGTACGTTAGGATGCCTTCTTCCCAGAGCCGTCATTGACCATCATGAATTAGGTTGCAGGTATCGAATGCCAAGTCTCTTCTGGGGTGGAGATGCACACATCGGTTGACCTCTTCACAGCCCGGCAAATATCTTTTCTTCGGCCTAACTGCCTGGTGGTGGAGGCACACCTCGACCAGGGCCCCTTCATGCTCTGGAGTCTGTTTTAGAGCCGCTGTTTGCTTAATTTTTTTTTTTTTTTGGATCAGGGATGAGGTCTTGTATCTTTTTCCTGGCTGGTGGTGGATAACCACAGATGACCAGAACTATCTTCCAATTGCCCTGCATTCTTTCTCCCTTCCTTCTCCTCACATCCCACTTCTTTTTCGACCTGTCTTTTCCAGACTCAAAACGACGCTCTCTCGCAGAAGAACACAGAGAGCCAATCAGCGCCGTCCACGAGGGACGCTTTTGCTCCCATTGGTCAGCCGGTCAAAACCATGCAATGGTTTCGTGCTTGCCCACGTGACATTCCTCTTACAATCAGAGGAAGGTAGGGTGGGGGAAAAAACAAAAGCGCGGGAACTCTCAGCAACCAGGCACACGTGTAATCTGATATCACCCTTCTTGCCTTTTTGGAGGGAAACACATAAATTTTTATGCACGCCTGCTTTCCTGCCGTTCAGAGCTTGACGGCACGTACTATAACTCTTCAGGATTAAACCCTCTTTGCCAGCCCATGGAACCCAGCTGGGAAATTTCTCGGGGTGGTGTTTCTGTTCGGAGAATTTCACCACAGCGTTGTAGAGAGGGGAAAATGCCTTTATGTGTAAATAACTGCTCACTCTTGGGTGGGCAACCTCCTAACAATTTCAAACAGCACTCTCCTTTTCTTGGAATGAGCTTGGGAAAAAAAAAAAGTGACCGTTGGACGAAGAAAGGAACTGCATTTGACTTACAGAAAATATAAATACATACATCATATACCATAAAAAGAACTACATTTTTTTTTTACTACCTATTTTGAGCATAGACCAGCTTTCTTTTTCTTGCATTCCTTTTTTAATACTCAACAAAAAAAATATCACTTATGAAATTACTTGCCCCGGCGAAAGATTATTCTTTTCCCCTTTTTTTTTTTTCTTGATTTGGATTACATTTATTCTTGTTATTTTTTTTAAGGCCCACTTATCAAGTCCATCCCAGCCTTACCTCACCAACTTCATAATTTCAAAGTTAAAATTATAATACATCCTACTAACTTCTGAATCATCCTACTCATAGATTAGATAATGAATAATACAAATGCTACAATTTTGTTCACACAACAAAGGTAAAAGAAAGAGAAAAAAAAATTATTTACACTACTCTTCATTCAGAATATTACATCCCTTCCTTTTTTTTTTTTCTTATGTGCACTGCCATTTCCCTCCTGCTGGGCTGAGTATTCACAATTTATATGCTTATTTCACAATGTATATGCTTAACCTTGGAACTCAGCCAAAAAGTCCATAGGCTAGCCCCAGAGCAATGATAAATACTGAAATACTGAATTGGCGGGAGGGTAGCCCTTTGCTACTCTCCTATCCCTTAACAAAGTAAAAACACTCATTTTGTACATTAAGCAGAGAAGAGGAGAAAAAAAAAATAGCGATGAGAAAATATAATTTTCTGTGACTTTTTCTTGACTTTTCTCTCTGGATCCAAAAATCGAACCGAGGGGAGGTGAAATCTAAATTTACGAAATGTTTAACAACAAATCACTCCAGGCAAGAATCGTCACCCTTTCCTGAACTGACCTCTATTAACCCTTCGATTTATTTATTTTTTCTTTCAAGAAAAACGTGGATAATGTTGATGAAAATCTGAAAGCATTGATCAGGTGTCCACAGATTTTCAGCAACATATCACTGCATTCCTCCCATGGGAGACAACAACAACAACAAAAAAAAAAAAACAGGAAAAACTTTGTGAAACATACCAAAGCCATATGGAAATGTACAATGCAAGGAACAGATAAACCAACATTTTAAACACGACAGAGAACTGTCATGAACTACCACACCCAACACCTCAACTACTTACATAAATACTATACAATTTCCTGGAATTCCAGGAGCTGCAATGTGCTCCCTGGACACAACCAAACTCTACTTATCACTTGTAAGTATGAACCCTAAATCAATGAAAATAAACCAAAGTGAATTGTTGGGTTGGCAGTGGAAATTGGAATTGACAGGAAGATTCTCACCAAACGACCACAACACTATACGAGACCACAAATTTACAACATGCTTCACTTGATTTAACAATACTACAGTGAACATAATTGTTTCCTACACTACACTTAAGGTACCAATCAATAATATCACACGACTATTTACACACAACGTTGCAACTGAATTTGAGTGCACTATTTACTTCCGAGCTATGAATCCACGACCATCTCTAGGACGCAAACTATACCTAGGTGTCAACACAGTACTTGTAGGTATGCGACTGGCTCTCAGCCTTGAAGTACCAGCTTGCTCCACTAGCAGAGTACTTGCTGGAGTTTGTATACTCGCCTGTTCATTAACTACCTCAGGAGTGCTGGCTGGAGTCTGAATACTCGCCTTTTCACTCACCACTGCAGGAGTGCTTGCTGGCTTATGCAATCTCCCATAACTTGTCCTCCTCCCAGGAAACGGAAACCACGGAATGAAACCTACACCACTACTATCAATTTCCTTCACTTGTGTTTGTGTAGAATTGTCCTCTTGAACTTCCTCTGTCTCCTCGGAGTTTGTACTATCCTCGCTCTTATTCATGGCACTTGGAAATAGAGGCCTGTCCCTTACCTTGGTCAGCCTATCCACATGGACCAACTCCTTTTTTCTGTGATCAGGGATGAAGGTAATCTCGTAATTCACCGGCGGGTATCACCTTGGTGACACGATAGGGTCCCGAACATAGCTTGCTCAGTTTCTTATTTCGTCCTGGCTTCACTGCAGGAGAATATAAATACACCTTGTCATTAAGGGTGATATGCTTGTCAACGGCAGTCTTTGCACATTGTTTCTCCTGTGTGTCTGCAGCCTTTTCCAGGTTTGCCTTGACAGCCTTGAATGCTATGTTTAGCCTATCCGTGAGCTCGTCACAATATTCCAACTGAGAAGCATATGTACATACTCGGGGACTGCCGATCAAATGATATGGCAACACCAGGTCTCTTCCATATGTGAGATAGGCTGGGGTTTCCCCAGTACTGGTGTGCACCGCTGTCCTGAATGCAAGGAGTGCCATGGGAAGGCAATGGTCCCAGTCATCCTGTCTATCTGAGACCAGGTGACTAACTGACTTAATCAAGCTATCATTCAATTTCTCACACTGTCCATTAGCAGAGGGATGATATGGGCTACAATTCAACTTTTTGATACCCAGCCTCTCATAGACTTTCATCATGGCTGCCGACAGAAAGTTTGTGCCCCTGTCTGTCAACAATTTGGCTGGCACACCATGTGAAGCAATGAATTTTTCTATGAGGACCTGGGCTATCGTTTCACTCTTTGTGTCTGGTAACGCATAGGCGTCTGGCCAACGAGTAAAGTAGTCAGTGATAACTAGAATGAATCTATTTCCTGACATGGTGGTGACCACAGGTCCCACAACATCCATAGCAATTTTCTCGAAGGGGCAGCTAGGAAGCTCTGCCCTTACCAAGGGTGCCTTTTTACCAGGTTTGTAAGCTCTTTTATTTAAGCAGCTGTGACAGCTGTCTACATATGCCTTAATCACTGAGTACATGTTGTGGAAGTAGAATCGGGAGCCTACCCGCTCCAATGTTCTGTTGAACCCTGGATGAGCCACAGTTTCTGAGTTGTGGCACTGCTCCAAAATCTCTTCCACCATAGTTTCTGGTATGACCAGCTGTTCTCGTGGTTGATTCCTGGTATCTCCTGACTTGGGCAATACGTAGTGCCATAAGAGTCCATCCTGTAGGTAAAACTCATCTGAGACCTTGAGTTTACCCAGCTCTCCCTTTCCTTCCAGCAACTCAATCTGTTTATTCCACCTGCTATCCTGCCTCTGCAATTCCTTCACTCTTGTCCGTTCCTCTGCCTGTCTTGCTGCCGACTGCTCCACCACTTCGGTGGTCAGCACATTCCTAGACAGATAGTCAGCTACGACATTCGATTTCCCTGGTCTGTGTTGAATTGTATAATCGAACTGCTGTAACGACATGCACCAGCGAGCTATTCTAGAAGTGGGATCTCTTAATTTGAAGGCATATATGACAAACTGGCTTGGTCGGTAATGATGAGAAAGTGTCTAGCATAAAGATATTGTTTGTAGTAGTTTACTGCAAACACTACACTGAGCATTTCCTTCTCCACCACAGAATAATTAAGCTCCGCTCCTTTTAGCTTCCGGCTAGCATATGCTACTGGATGCAATTTTCCTCCTTCCTCTTGTTGTATGCGACCCCAATAGCAAATTTTGAAGCATCACAAGCAACCACAAATTCCTTTGACAGATCTGGTAATTTCAGGCAGGGCTCACTTAAAGAGTGCCTGTTGTAGTTCCTCAAAAGCGGTCTGGGCGTCAGGTGTCCATTTGAATGTTTTATCCTTCCTGATCAGATTAGTCAGGGGCAAAGCCAATTTGGCATAATCAGGGATAAACCTCCTATAAAAGCCCGTGAGACCTAGGAAAGCTCGGAGTTGCTTAAGGGAATTTGGAATTTTGAAGTTTCTGACAGCTTCCAAATTTCTGTGATCAGGCGTGACGCCATTTTGACTGACAACAAATCCCAGGTACCTAATTGAAGACTTCAGGGGCAAAGCCAATTTGGCATAATCAGGGATAAACCTCCTATAAAAGCCCGTGAGACCTAGGAAAGCTCGGAGTTGCTTAAGGGAATTTGGAATTTTGAAGTTTCTGACAGCTTCCAAATTTCTGTGATCAGGCGTGACGCCATTTTGACTGACAACAAATCCCAGGTACCTAATTGAAGACTTCAAAAAGTGGCACTTGTCAGGTTTAAGCTTAAGGTTGTGTTGTCTCAACCTTTGGAAAACAATCTCCAGCTTATCAAGGTGTTCCTCAAAAGTTTTGCTGGCAATGACAATGTCATCAATATATATGCCAACCTGGAGAGGCTTGAGACCTGATAGAACTATTTCCATCAGCCTCTGGAAGCTGTTTGGGCTATTCCGCATCCCAAATGGTACCCTTAGCCACTCGTACAAACCCTGATCGGTGACAAAAGCTGTTTTGTAAACATCCGAAGAGCGTACTTTCATCCGGTAAAACCCTGAGGTCAAATCCAGAGAGCTAAAGTAGGTTGCTCCTGCTAAGGAATCCACCATCTCCACCAAATTTGGAATCGGAAAGGAATCCGGTACTGTCTTGGCATTTAGCCTCCTAAAGTCAGTACAGAGACGATAACTGCCATCCGATTTTTTTACAAGGAGAACAGGTGCCGAATAAGGACTGTCACTAGGTTGTATAATACCTGCCTCCAAAAGTTCGTTGATCTGCCTATTGAGTTCGTCTCGAAGAGCATAAGGAACTCTATAGGCTCTCTGTCTCACAGGGATCTCATCTGTTAGATGAACCTGATGTAGCAAGGTGTCACATTCACCTAACTCTGCTACATTCTTCGCAAACGTCCTCCTATGCGAGTGCAAAAATGAGGACAATTTTTACTGCTGATCAGGAGGTAGATGCGACACGTCGAACTCGTTCGCCCATGTGGAACAATCATCAATTTGACTGTCTACTGTTGACACTGAAGTGACCTGAATTGGTTCCGCTGTAACCAACCTAGAATGCTTGTTGAGGTAAACCACTGAGTCCGATAAATTGATCACCTTCACCAAGGTACTATCATTATTGGTACTGTTCACCGAGCGACCTATCCAAAGTGACTCGCACTTGAATGCGTCTGCCTGCTGTAAGAGCATAACTTCCCCCAACTCTGCACAGTCTGCAACCCTTACCGAAATTATCCTTTTAGATTTGGGGGGTATTTTCTCCGCTCGGACAGTTTTTCCAAAATAATGCCTTTTTCCTAAATTTTGACTTCCCGAAGGTGCCTCGGATACCTCCGTGGGGAGAGAATCCTCCTGATGCATTACTGACTCAGCCGGTGGGTTGGTTTGTTTACCTTTTGAAATGGGGGTCTCCTCAGTAGAGAAGGCTTCCTCTCCAGCAGTAACCACACCAATAAGATCGACACCAGTATGCTCTGACACTTTAGGGGTACTCTGGGGTATCACCCTCTTTCTTGCACACCTCTTCCTCCTTTTTCTCTTAACCACTTTCCTCTTTCTCTTTGGTATTTGGAACATCTGTTTCACCAAAGCAATCACTTGTTCCCTCTCTCGTGGATAAACATTCGGCATGCGTGCTCCTACTCTACTTAAAGTGCCTGCTGCAGCATTGAAAACAAATTGTTGTGCCTTTAAAAGGTCAAAACCAACAATGACGTCATAATCTGATGATAACCGAGTCTGGGTGACAAACACTTTATGCTTAAAATTCACCCCATACAAACAAAATTTCAATTCCACATAGGCCTTAATATCCAGGTGTTTCCCTGAAACACCCTTGACCACTAGGTTGGGATACTTCATGAATCTCTTATATCCTGGTAAGGAGTTGAGACAACCCTCGGTTATTAAGCTAACTGACGCCCCCGTGTCAATCAGTAGCCTCAAGGATTTCCCACTAACTACTCCTTCCAGAATAGGCATGCCAAACGAGTGACTGTAGGTGAAACATGAGCCAATTGGAGCCTTTACAACAAGGGGTTTTTTCTTAGAAGATGACTCCCAATATCTTCTCCCCACTACCAGTTTAAAGCATCCGACCTGTTGTGTTGACTGTTTCGTTGTTGACTATTTCTGCCCGGTGGTGCATGTCGAGTCCTTCCGCCCCTGGAATGGGAAAGATATTGACTGCTTCCGTGACCCTGATTCCTATACTCCTGAGAGGGCCTGTCTATCTGGCGACATTCATTTGCATAATGCCCCACCTGGTTACACCGATAGCAGATCACAGTGAGCCTGCTGCTCCGGCGGAAATCTTCCTGTCTTGGACGACTAGGGGATCTGTATCTATCCGACCTGCCTTCTCGTGGATATTCCTGTCTCCTATCTCTCCGGTACCTTGTGGGTGAAGAGTAATTGTTCCTGGCTGGGGAAAAACCTGATTCCCTACTAGCAGGAGAACTGCTGTGCCTTGGCTCTTCCCTCGGTGGTTTCTCACTGGCACTGGCAATTGCTAAAGTGGCTACTTGCTTGCCCAGTTCCCTAATTTGGTCACACAGTGCCAACATCATGGGACTTGGAGGCGTTTCCTCCCCAAGCTCATGCCTAGGGGCACGATTATCTCCTTCCTCCACTCCTACAAAGGATACTCCCCGAGAAAAACTGGCCATGTACTTCTCATTTTCTTCTTCCAATATGGCCTTCTCTTTTGCGTCTTTATAGGTTCGTGGTTGATGGGACAGAACCAGGCGACGAATTTTTGGGTCCACTCCTGTTATGAACTGGGCCAAGACATTCTGGCCTCTGAACTCGGCCAAAGCTCCAGCGTTTTCATTGAAGTAGCTAAAGGCTGCCCGTTCTAGCCTAGCTGCAAATTGCCTCACTGTCTCACCCCTTTTCTGTACGCACGAGTGAAATCTTCCCATCTTGACAGTTACCGATTCAGGTGAAGCAAACCTCTCAATTAGTTCCTTTTTGAACCCCTCATAATCTACATTCTCTGACCGAGCAATCACATCCCTAACTAGTTGTTTGGCCTCTCCTGTACACCTATGTTTCAATACCACAAATTTCTGAACTGCTGCCCAGCATCCCATGAGTGCCACATCCTCTAATGTCTCAAAGAACTCTTTCACTGACAATCTACTCGGATCCCCAGAAAACTCCTTCACTAGTCCCATTAGACCTGGGAGACTCCAATTTACTCCTTGGATTTCTCCGGTACCTTCTCCTTCATTAGCCATGATTTCACCAATTCAATTTACTCTTGCTTCAGCACGAAAAAAAAATTGGAATATTTATATATACTCAGCACTAGCACTGCTGTAGCTGTATCTAAGGTTATCCTAACACCCTATTAATCTTGCACTACACCTTCACTATACTAACACTCTCAATGAAACTAACTCACTGTAACAAAGGAAACCCAAAACAAAAATTATTTGAAATTACACTAAATTCACACTACCATAAACCACTACACAGAATAACACTGTATTCGCCTCCTAGCATTTGAAGGAATAAACAATCTACCCACATCACAAAATACCAATAATACTTACCAAACACGGATATAATCACAACATCAAAAGAAATTTATGTGCTCACACTCTCACAGAATATCGAAAGAATCCCCTTTTGCCCAAATAAAAAAAAAGTGCAAATTCTATGTTCTAAAATTCAAATAGCACCCAAAACTCAAGTCTCCATATTAATTTGATTTCCCAGCAGAAGGAAAAAAGAGGCAAAATAAAGAAATTATGGTTGTCCTAGTTAGTATGATGTTATGCTTCACTTTACTCCTAACTTGAGCCGAACCATACAAATTGAAATATTACACCAAAAAAAAAAAATTTTACTTTTTCCTGGGGCAAGTGCTTTGTAACAACTCACTAACTAAGTAATCCTGTAACTGTTATTAATACTGACATGTTCTATCAATTGTGCAAGTTATCATCATACCTATTCAAATTTAAGCTCACTCAAAGAAAAATCTTCAATGCAAAAATTCACACTATGCTAATATACTCAAAATTCTACACTATTCATTTAAACACTTATGTATGCAAATTGCTCCAAAAACTTATATATGCAAAACACTAGAAATAACATATGCACTAAACACTAGATTATATTGTTGCTAACCTTGAAATTTGAAGAAATATATATATATAGATGGGTGGATGAAATTCGAAAGTATGCGGGATTGACATGGAGGAGACTGGCACAAGACAGACCGTTGTGGAGGAAACTTGGGGAGACCTTCGTCCAGCAGTGGATTGATAATGGTTGACATTGATGATGATGATGATATATATACACACCCTGAAGCTTTGATTTAATATCCTTACTCTCTGATTATTAATAGCAGTGAAGATATACAAAACAAAAATTATTGTTTACTGAAACCCTGTGTTATTCTACTTTTCACGATTATAACCCCAACTCAACCTTTAATTTCCACTGGCGTATGCTCTTACAAAATTTTCAGAGACTACTCAGCTATTTTCATTTAACAACAACTTATCAGTATTATTACAACACTTTGGAATTATTTGGCATTCAGTGTCTTAAAAAAAATTGAGCCATGGCACGCATCCTAGGACATGGCACCATTTATGTTGTGGCGGAAATCTCAGCCACGTTATATATTTATTAAATAGGTAGCCAAAATTAAATCTGAAGGGAAATTTTGAGTTTCGACTAAAATTTAACTTTGGGAGATAGGTAGATGCATTTTGAAACAACTAAAAATTAAACTTATAAGAAGAAACTTTGAAATGTCATATTTGTCATAGCACAACTGAGTTTTCACCTGTGTTAGTGTTTCTGTGAGTTTTGTTTCAACCGAGGAATAACTACAGCCCTGTGTTTTTGGTACATGTGTAACATATGTGTCAACTCAAAGAGACCGTGTTTATGAACTCGTGTTTGTAAGCATGAGAAAAAAAAATATCAGACCGTAATTATTTTACCTACTAGGACATTATCATTATGTAAACAACAACCAAGGGACTTCCTAGCCAACGTCGGAGCGTTGGGTGATGAGTGCCATTGCTCAGAAATTTAAGAGACAGCAAGAAAACTGAATTGCCAATTCTTATTAAAATTTGTTTTTTTGAAAGGCTAATGCCTATATTTATTTTTACAACAATAACAACATGCACAAATAGGACAGATATTAATATTGCAAAAGGTTTAATACATTTACTATTTAGCACTTCGCTAAGGCTTCACTGGCCCACTCATTTGTGAAGTCAGTAATTCAAATGATCGATCTTATATAATCATGGCAGAGTCCACGTGAATAATGTCATTTGTTAACACAGCGTGAACGTAATTTACATTTGTGGCTTGCTTACATGTTATCAAAACAAATTTTATCTTCTCTGAACAAATATCAAAATTCTGGATCCAATATTTATGAGTGTATATTTATATAGGTATATATATATAGGTGTAGATTCAGATTACTTATATCTTTCTCTCTATCAATAAAACTCAAAATATATGTATATTTTTTTTAAGGCAGGTATGCACAGGTGAACTGAAGTGTTAACATCTTAACATGAAAATTCCCGCCTTGAAGAGGCGAGTAAACTATCACGATTTACAATCATATTTGTGAGTTTAACTTTTTTTTTTTTATATGTCTACTACATTTGTGAGAGCAATGTCACGTACAGTTCCCTCTTTTTTTCCTGATGAATCTTAACTGGATAACCTCCGACATGCAGACGGAAAGTACCTTTTTTTCTTTAGAGCATACTGGTAATCTGATTACTGCAGTGCCGACTTCGGCTCTACGAAAGGGCCAAAAATAGAATTAGTGTATACAACTTACCCCTTGATGAGGGGGAATCGGTGTTGGAATTCACAAATAGGTCGGATCATCACATCTTAGGCTGACAACTGCTGGAAGGTTGAATGCTTTGAATACGCTCACTGACGAAGTGCAACTGGTACGTTAGGATGCCTTCTTCCCGGAGCCGTCATTGACCATCATAAATTAGGTTGCAGGTATCGAATGCCAAGTCTCGTCTGGGGTGGAGATGCACGCATCGGTTGACCTCTTCACGGCCCGGCAAATATCTTTTTTCTCAGGCCTAACTGCCTGGTGGTGGAGGCACACCTCGACTCGGGCCCCTTCATGCTCTGGAGTCTGTTTTAGAGCCGCTGTTTGCTTAATTTTTTTTTTGGATCAGGGATGAGGTCTTGTATCTTTTTCCTGGCTGGTGGTGGATAACCACAGATGACCAGAACTATCTTCCAATTGCCCTGCATTCTTTCTCCCTTCCTTCTCCTCACCTCCCACTTCTGTTTTGAGACCTTTCCTTTCCAGACTCAAAACGACGCTCTCTCGCAGAAGAACACAGAGAGCCAATCAGCGCCGTCCACGAGGGACGCTTTTGCTCCCATTGGTCAGCCAGTCAAAACCATGCAATGGTTTCGTGCTTGCCCACGTGACATTCCTCTTACAATCAGAGGGAGGTAGGGTGGGGGAAAAGCAAAAGCGCGGGAACTCTCAGCGACCAGGCACACGTGTAATCTGATATGACCCTTCTTGCCTTTTTGGAGGGAAACACATAAATTTTTATGCACGCCTGCTTTCCTGCCATTCAGAGCTTGACAGCACGTACTATAACTCTTCAGGATTAAACCCTCTTTGCCAGCCCACGGAACCCAACTGGGAAATTTCTCGGGGTGGTGTTTCTGTTCGGAGAATTTCACCACAGCGTTGTAGAGAGGGGAAAATGCCTTTATGTGTAAATAACTGCTCACTCTTGGGTGGGCGACCTCCTAACAATTTCAAACAGCACTCTCCTTTTCTTGGAATGAGCTTGGGAAAAAAAAAGTGACCGTTGGACAAAGAAAGGAACTGCATTTGACTTACAGAAAATATAAATACATACATCATATACCATAAAAAGAACTACATTTTTTTTTTCACTACCTATTTTGAGCATAGACCAGCTTTCTTTTTCTTGCATTCCTTTTTTAATACTCAACAAAAAAAAATATCACTTATGAAATTACTTGCCCCGGCGAAAGTTTATTCTTTTCCCCTTTTTTTCTTGATTTGGATTACATTTATTCTTGTTTTTTTTTTTAAGGCCCACTTATCAAGTCCATCCCAGCCTTACCTCACCAACTTCATAATTTCTAAGTTAAAATTATAATACATCCTACTAACTTCTGAATCATCCTACTCATAGATTAGATAATGAATAATACAAATGCTACAATTTTGTTCACACAACAAAGGTAAAAGAAAGAGAAAAAAAAATATTTACACTACTCTTCACTCAGAATATTACATCCCTTCCTTTTTTTTCTTATGTGCACTGCCATTTCCCTCCTGCTGGGCTGAGTATTCACAATTTATATGCTTATTTCACAATTTATATGCTTAACCTTGGAACTCAACCAAAAAGTCCATAGGCTAGCCCCAGAGCGATGATAAATACTGAAATACTGAATCGGCGGGAGGGTAGCCCTTTGCTACTCTCCTATCCCTTAACAAAGTAAAAACACTCATTTTGTACATTAAGCAGAGAAGAGGAGAAAAAAAAAAATAGCGATGAGAAAATATAATTTTCTGTGACTTTTTCTTGACTTTTCTCTCTGGATCCAAAAATCGAACCCAGGGGAGGTGAAATCTAAATTTACGAAAAGTTTAACAGCAAATCACTCCAGGCAAGAATCGTCACCCTTTCCTGAACTGACCACTATTATCCCTTCGATTTATTTATTTTTTCTTTCAAAAGAAACGTGGATAATGTTGATGAAAATCTGAAAACATTGATCAGGTGTCCACAGATTTTCAGCAACCTATCAATATCTTTCAAAAATAACTGGTTACGCAAAAGGCACATATTTTCACACTAGTCAGAGTCTCTTCATGAAACATCATACACAATCTTACTTTTATGTTATGAGCATCACTGTCAGCATTAAGTTTGGGTGCTTTTCTTCTATGCCATTTCAAACGCAGACATTAAGTTTAGCCTGTGTTACATATGCAGTCACGGTAGAGCACCTCTCTCATTAAATACATTTGTCATCTTCAGGGATGGATTTTTGCCCTGTTTCAGAAATAATTTTCTGCATTGCCAGATTTATATGCTTTCTTCCACTACTACTCACAGGATAATGGTAAATTGTTAAAAAGTTAAGCAAGCATATATCATCGGGATTATTTTTGAATAATTTCTGTTGGGGTGAATGACAAAAATGCATGCATTCCAAGTACCAGAGTTCTCTTTCAAATGTCAAAATGGCTTCCCTTAAAAAAAATTGTAAAATTGAATTTCCAAAATACCAGTTAATATGAAGACTTCCATAAAAGTAATTTATTATAGACTTGATTTAAAACTTCAATCATGTTAAATTTCTTTTTTGGTGTCTCTCTTGAAAATCCCCCTCCCCCCAAATAGTGAAAACAGTTCTTAAAAACTGTATGTTCACAAAACTAGAAGTTTAAAAACAAAACAAACTTACCTGTGAAAGCTGCTGAACTGGATGGATTTGCAGGTTACTTTAAGCTTCATGCATTATGAATGCAAACTTGTTTTTAGACACAAATAAAAAGAAAGAAAGAAAGAAAAATGTGAGGCCCAAATACTTTTGAAAGACATTCCAGGAAATCTCTTACTGATGTTGAAGTTAAAATTCCACCATCATACTAAATAAAGCCCAAATTTTCCAAAAAGTGATTGATCCCTAGTTATGACTACAGTTGGTTCAGCCATAAGCATTTTGGTGCTGAAGTCTTGAGCACCATCCGTAGCAGCAAGATGTTACTTCTGATCATCTAGCAAGAGTAACATCCACACCACATTTTCTCTTTGGGATTCCTTGTGAGTTTTGGTGTAGGCGTGACTTCCTTAGACCTTTGTGTTGGGTATAAGAATGGAAGTAGCAGAGAAGCAGGCTAGAGCACCCTAGTAGAAAAGTTATGAAGCAGGTGGAGCACAGCAGGCAAGTAGGAAGAGATAATAATGGTCTTATTTTTGATGGAAGGAGTCTGCCCCTGGTCCGTCAGCTTAGCACATTCTCCGAGGCAGGGTAGGTATTTTGGGGCTCACTATGGCAGTAGTCAGTTTCGGGCTCACAACTGTCAAGTTGGCAGTCAGTTGCCTTAAACTCTAGGCTACCAAAAGCACATGCCCAGTACCATTGCTGATCGGCGATCTTGAGATGGGGTTCATTTTGTACTAAGTTACGTGACTGGTGTGGTAGGTGTCCTGGCGGGGGACAGGGGATGGGGAGATATGTGCCCTCCAATATTTCTGACTGCAACCCTTTTCATGTTTTGCATTTTTTCACGCTTGCATCCCCCTCCCCCAATTCCTATTTGCCAGTTATGCCCACGCACAGTGGCTTTATCTGTTGTCACCAGCTATTATTTCAAGTTATTTTACTTCACCTGCATTTTGTAATTTTCAGAGTGTTGGTAGATTTATCACATTATTTCTATTACAATTTTCATTTTTTGTTTGCTCATTCGATATTTACGAAATCTAGGGAGAGTTTATTTTATGCCCAATATTGTATATCAGAGCTGTTTTCTCCTCATTTCATGCCAGTTTTTTATGCATTGGTTAAGTTTATTGCTTAATCTGTTGTTTTTTTCTGTACTTTCTGTATGTATTACATTTCCCCCATGATTCTCATCTGGTTTTATCAGAATATATATGCTTCTATGCAGTCTAGTTTATTTTCGGGCTGCTAACAATCCTGTCTCTGTAGTAGTTCACCTAGATGCCAAAGTTTTTATTCTGTTTTGCTCATTCTCTCTATTACAAAGTCCTTCAGTTAGTTCACACATATGAAAAATATTAACAATAGACTTAACCAACACATGAATAAGTGGAATAGAGACAAGGAGAAACAACTCTAGTATGATATTGTAAAAAAAATAAACTCTCACCAGATTTGGAAAGTATATATATAACTAATAAGCAAACAAAAATACCAGTTATGTAGATGCTTTAATCATAGAAAAAAATTGCAATACAAATTAGGTGATAAATATACCCACACCCTTGAAATTACTAATCACAGATGAAATAAAAGAATTTACAGGAAAAAAGAAAACTGTTGACAAAAAATGGTACCACCATGGCATATGTCACCAATTGCATAACTAAGAATTAAACTAACTCTTTCGCAAGCTTGATGATCAGATGAAGTAACATCTTGTCCTTGACAATGATGCTCATGACTTCAGCACTGAAATGAGTAGGTCTTGACCAAGTGTAGTTATTACTGGAGTTCAGCATTTCTTGAATTGGTTTTTGGAGTTTCTAGGGAAATATAGATCTATCTGAAGTATAACTGTGCAATTTTTTAACATTTTAGTTTCAACATTGTTCATAGATTTCCAGGAACATTTTCCACAAGCAATTGGTCCTCATAAATATTTTGAACTTGCCAACTGAGGCCCAAAAACCAATCCAAATTGCACCTAGCCCTAGCACATGAAAAATCAACTAAGCCTAACTAACATAACTTGTAAATTGGCGGTTTAGCAGCTTTAACAGATCAGTTATGTTTTTAAACTACTGCCTTTGCTAACTTATTTTTTAAAATGTTTTTTTATAATATCAGCTTCTCTATTCTTTTGGAATGTTTTCAAGTGGGCCCAAAAACATTTTAAATGTGATTAATGTTTTAAAAATACAGTCCATAACAGTTTACTGTTATGGACTGTTACTTTGGAGATTATCGTAATTTAACAAGTGTACACTGATAAGGCAATTTATTATATGCTTCCACTTAATAATGTGTAGGCCCACCTTTTGCCCTCACAACAGCAGCTACATATGGCATGGGCTCTACCAGGTGTTGGGAACATTTGGGTCGTATTGTGGCCCATGATTCCAGGACAGCCATCTGAAAATGCTGAGAGTTTTGCCGGTGATGGGTTTCAGGCTGGATTGTGTAAATCCACTTCTTTCCACAGATGCTCAATTATATTCATATCCAGAGAGTGACAGCACTATTCAAGGGTGGCAGACTCACTGTAATGCTTCAGCCAAACAGAATGTTATCTTGAAAGAAGGCATCCTGGTGTGGGAAATGGAGAGTCATGAGCGGGTTAGCAAGTTCATCATGTAGCCTTATTGTAGTGATGGTGCTCTCAATAAATACAAGGAACTCTAATATGCCCCCCTTTAATCAAGCCCTAGAATGGTGTAGCATTCATTGCTGCCTCATAGCCTGGTGACTTACTTCTAACAAAGCTTCTGAATGTGGGCTTTGACTGTTGTATAGCAGATATAGGATAGAGTGGCAGTGGCGTAACTAAGGCGGGGCGGACTCCCAGGGTGCAGCTGAAGAGAGGGCTCAAAAGTCACTGCGTACAATCGGATTTGAAACTTTTGCATCAGTTTCTGGTATAGAATTACAAAATGTACATATAATTTCCCTTGCCAGTTGTGGTAGCTTGGCGGCTAAATGTTCACTTTTCTTCCTGAAAATGTGCAGGGGGTGTAAGTTGCTCATAATCAGAAATGATGACACGGTTGTTCGTACGTTACAAGATAAGGATGTTGTTCTTATTTTTGTAGATTCTCTGGCGGCCAATTCGGTCATTACTGCCACTATTGCATGCTGAATTCAGTCTGTTTAATATAGTACCAAAGGTCTGTACTCCACAGCAGTTGGGAATCTCAGCGCTCTCTTCACATTTTGTATTTTACAGCCCTAAATGGTGTTCCGTTTCCAGTTCAACTTCACCACTCAGAACATCCTTGATGTCAGTAAGGGTAAGAGAAATGCATGAAACCCTTCTGCTGAGTGCTGTCCCCAATTTCGGACACAATTAATGAGGACAAAATGCTATTGTTCTCATTAATGAGGACAAATGCTAAATGATACCTAGTTCTGTAATACCTTATTTGCAGTATCGTACCTGAATAAAAATATTTAAAAGTTTGGTTGTTAAACTACAATTAAAATGGGAATAACTTTGCAAAGGTCTTTCCCTGGTCCGCCAAAAAACTAGCCTGTTTTTAAGATCTATTGCACAACCGTTAATGATTATTAGTAATCAATTAACTATAAAAGAATATAATAAAAAAAAAAGGTATAAAATTCAGTGTGAAGTGAAATGTCAGAAAGCAACTTCCTGTGGCCAGAAAAACTGCAATTGCATATTCGTGTGGGTACTAAATAATGCAGGTTTTTCCATAATTAACAGACAACACTGATTTTATTATCCTAAAACCTTGTGTAACAAGTAGGATTATAATATTTCAAGCGATAAAGCTTGTTTGTCTTAATGACTTTGGTGTGTGTGGGGCGTAATATTTTGTGGTTTGCCCGGGGTGCAGAAATACCTAGTTACACCTCTGGAGACTGGCCATATTCCAGCCATGTTTATAAACAGATATCTGGCTTATTTATAGACCTCGCCATACATCAAATGGACTTTGCAGAAACATCTGTGGCTGATGTCATCCTTTAAGCAGGAACATTTAAGTAATTAAGCCCTTCGTTATGATACAGGAGACTTCAAGCATCAACAGCCACATTTTACCTTACCAGTGCAGGTTCCGACATCCTGGAACACACATGGGATGGTCACGTGGAAATTTCAGATGTGCTGCAGTCACAGAGATGGAGTTCTCTGTCATTCTGACGCCTGCCCATGATCAAACTCATTCAGATCGCCATATTCATTCATCATCAGAGTCATGGGTATGCTGTACAGCACATAGGCATCTGCCCAATTTATAAACAACAGGGGATTTTAGCTGTACATATTATTGTGCAGGATAGGGCAAATTTGTGGATGAGTGCAGTGTGCATAATAAATTGTGCTTTCAATTATCATAACATTGCTTAGCTTTGTGTTTGCATTCTACAAACTGAAATTTAAAACAACTTTTTTTCACTTCTGGTCATGGGTAGTAAAATCACCCTAAAGATGCCATTAACATCGTTTAATCATATGATCAGTAAAATTAAACTTGTTGCACAAGGAGCTGTACCTTATAGTGCTAGTATTTGTGACATAATTCAGTGATTTCTATGAATAGCGTAGATCTTCCTCTTGTTAAGTAAATTGGGCTTGGTGTTCAAGAACATGTACTGTATTAGTCGAAACCACGTAATCTATTAAAATTTCCACATGAGAAAAAAAGTTCTTATTTTTATGCAAAATGAAGTGTGCATAACACTCAATAAATATCAGCAGTGAGGTACTGAGAATTCCAAACCTTCATAAAATTCACACTTTCAACTCATCATCCGTCATACCCATTAAAACTCCCCTGCATTCCTGAAGGTGAAAAAACAGTAGTGGCATAAGACTCTCCCAACACCAGCTCTGAATCCACTGTTATCAAATTTAATTTTATTGCATTACAAATATTTTGTACAGAAATTTCTTGAACTGGAGTAGGCAGGAATTATGTAAATAGCAAATCTAAAGTTAGTTCAGTATTTAATTTCAACAAGCCTGCTGCAGGGAGATACCACTTGGACAAACATAATTCATTTCACTCTGAATCATCTAACAGTAAGTGTTGCTCGGATCTTACTTGTGAAGGCACGTGTAAGTTATGACTAAATAATTTATTATATTTTTTTACTTATGATTGGCATTCTGGATGCCATTTTGGAAGTGGCTTGTCTCTCACAGCGTGTGACACAATAACAATTTAAATTAATCATTGCTTGCATTTTGTATGAATCAATTTTGCTATATTGGATGATAAATCAAAAATATTTTTTTGTAATTTAAAATAACACATAAACAGCATAGGTTGAAATACCTGCAAAATATCATAAGTGGAAGAATCAAGAACAGTTTCTCCCTGAACACTATAAATAAAGTATTTATAATTTCTAAACCACCAACTGGCGCACTTTCGTATTTTTACTGTCGTACAAGGTTACCGTAAACTTGCTTTGGGGAAAAAGAAAAGAACTAGTTTAGTTTTGTAGTTCATGAATGAAAAAATATATTTATTTTGTTTTCGTTAAATTATTTCTCACTAATTACGATGCTCAAAATGTTGTAGCAAGACAATTCAGGTTTACAGTATCGTTATGTAATATTGTAGAATAAATGCACAGAAGAAAGTAAGTGGTCCCACTGGCTGAGTGGTCTAGGGCACTGACTTCCTACCATTAGCCTATGTTTGAGTCTTGGTAGAGGCATAAATGGTGTATTTTTCTGATGACGCAGACTGTGCCCCTTTCGTAGAAGTGGGCCAAAGTTAGGGACGGCAGATGCTTAATAGCCTTAAAAGTTGCTCATGGCGATCTTTAAATTCCGAAACAAAAAATTCACGAATATGAATTAACGGGGAGGACTTGCTTTTGTAGTAGTAAGGAGTTAAGCTACAGTAAGTAAAACAAAACTTTTGTGCACTGTAAACATTTTTAGCTTAATTGGTTTCTACCTCTGTGGATAAGGTTCTGTTCTTACAGAGTGAGTGCAGGTGAGCCTGTATCATTTTGATAATGCTTTTACTTCAAATTAGTGAAAGAACAGTAGATTTTTTTTTTTTGCTATATTTACATTTTTGGTTGTAAAGGATTAGAATGATTGAATGCGTGGGAGAACATATTTTTTGTCAGTGATTGAAATGGTGTTCCGCTGGTTTACATCCTCAATTAGAGTACTGTCAAGAAGGATTATTGCAGGCAGTTGAAGTAATTAAAAACCTACATAGTTCTTTTTTTTTTTTTTAAACTGGGTGATGTTTACCATTATCAAATTAAATGTAAAACAGTGTTCCCAAATACACACTATCTACCAACAAGAAATTGGACACCTGTGATAGCAAAGGAAAACGAAGTTTATTCACCTTCAGTACTTGGTGGAGCCTCCACGAGCGGCGATTACAGCTGCTACCCGACCCAGCCGCCCCGGTGGCGCAGTGGTCTAAGCGATGGCCTCTGATCATTCGTCCGTAAGCGGTCCGGGTTCGAATCCCGTGAGGCATGGATGTTGTGCTTGTCTTACGGCACTGGTTCTCTCCCTTCCCTGGAACCAGTGACCCTAAATTAGGGACGGGCGACTGCTTATAGTCCATTGAGTTGCTCACGGTGGTCGTTAAACTTCAAAAAAAAAAAAAAAAAAACAGCTGCGACCCTCCGGGGCATACTCTCAACCAGGCATACGACGGCTCCCGGTATTTTCTTCCACTCGGCTGGAGAAGACAGGTCAGTTTCTTCACCGATTTCGGACGGTGGGGACACCCCTTTAGTCGACGCTCCAACTCGTCCCAGAGGTGCTCGATAGGGTTAAGGTCCGGGCTCTGTGCAAGCCAGTCCATTCGATTAACCCCATTTTCACCATACCAAGCCATGGTTGACCTCGCAACATAACAGGTGGCACTGTCATCCTGAAAGTAACATGGGTCCACCCCGTAAAACTGCCACAACGTAGGAAGCGCATTGTCATCCAAAATGGTGCAGTAGGTCTCGGCGTTGATTCTACCAGGAATTGCGACCAAGGATCCCGTGCCATACCAGGAGAAACACCCCTTAGCATAATTCCACCGCCTCCGAACTTCACAGTTGGCACAATAGATTCCGGCAGGAGGCGTTCTCCAGGCAGACGCCAAACCCATACCATGCCATCCGAACGGTAGAGGGTGAACCTTGATTCGTCGCTCCAGAGAACCTGTTTCCACTGTTCAACGGTCCACTGTCGACGTTCTTTGCACCACGTTAGCCGAGCAGCGCTATTGGACTTTGTGATCAAAGGCTTGTGGGCGGCCTCACGTCCATGATAACCGAGCAGATGGGCTTTCTTACGGATGGTATTCATCGAAAGAACACTCCCGGATGCCTGTTGAAACTCCTCGCGGATGTGGCCCATCGATTTGGTGCGGTTCTTCCGAATTTCACTGGCCAGCACTCGTCGGTCTCTAACTCCCAGTTTCGTGGGTCTGCCGGGTCGAGGCACATTCCGACCGTCACCTCTCATCTTCCACTTGCCAATCACGTAGGCCACTGTCGATTTTGGGTACTTGAACTCGCTGGATATGCCACGTATGGATCGGCCATTTCTGTGATACCCGACGATTACACCTTTCTCGAAATCGGAGAGCTCCAAACTGCGTGGCATCTTGCATGCGACTGGTTGCGTTGTTGTTTCCCACACGATATTTAACGGCGGCGGCCGTGATGTGTATCAGGACTGCAGATATCGTCGATTGCAGGGGTGTCCAATTGTTGGTAGGTAGTGTACAAACAGTATGCTGTTAACACTTGGGCTTTTTCAAACATTGAGGGCAGGTGATCCTTTCAGAAAACAAATGTATATATAAAGAAGTTCATAAAACCAGTTTCTCTTTCGTACCTTATAATACCAGTTCCAAAATTATAACACATTATACATATATCATTACAAACATCGATGAGGCATGGGTGTTGTGTTTGTTTTACGGCACTGGCTCTCTCCCTTCCCTGGAACCAGTGACCCTAAATTCGGGACGGACGACTGCTTATAGCCCATTGAGTTGCTCACGGTGGACGTTAAATCTCCAATCTAATCTATCTCTCCCTTGCTATCCAGGCTACCATTTTAGTTGTTCAACAATGGTCAGTTCTCTAGCAGCATGTCCAGGCCTTTGCCAATTTACATGGATCATTATGTCATCAATTCTTGTCGTTTTTCTGGTCTACGAGTTCCTTTCCTGGTTACACCAAGCCTGCTTCTCTGAGTCGTTTGCAGCCTGTGAATGTTATCTTCAGTTGTCTCTGGTTTATAAGTAAGAAGATATTATATCTGATAAGTAATGTTTCTGATCCATAAGTAAGAACTGGGAGGTTGTATTGATTAAACACTTTTCTTTTAAGACAATGGTAAGTTGCTAATCAAAATTGTACTGTTTCCAAATGCTCTCCAACAGAGTTTTATATATACACCGATGAGACATTAAATTATGACCACCCCGAGCTTTGAGAAATGAGCGCCCCTGCAGACCGAACGGTGGCGCAGGTGAAGTTCACAAAGCAGTATATATGCAACCCGGGGACCTGCGTTCGGTTACTAGAGTGTTCGTAGTCAGAATGGGAAAACCTGCCGGTTTATCGGAGTTTGATAAAGACAAATTGTGATGGATCGGCACCTCGAAACTACGATCTCGAAAACGGCGCGGCTTGTGGGTTGTTCACGTGCCTCTGTAATGAGCACGTATCAAAAGTGGTGCACAGAACGACAAACGGTGTGTCTCCCGCAGCTCATTGATGCCAGAGGGGAGTGGAGACTATCGCGCATTGTTCACAGTGCGATAAATCGCCTGCAGCTACAACAGTGGTGATCAGGGCAATGTGTCGCAGTTCACAGCCTTCTGCGCATGAGCCTGTGTAGCCTAAGACCCAGCCGGGTCCTCATGCTCACTGAACGTCATCGCCAACAACGCACGAAATGGGTCCGTGGGTGATTGGAAGAAAGTGGCCTGGCCTGACGAATCAAGATTCCTGGTGCATCACGTAGACGGCCGAGTGCGGATACGCCGATTACCAACAGAGGCTATGGCACCTGTATTCACTGTAGGGCGGAAACAAGCCTGCGGTGTTATGCTGTGGGCGATTACTTCTTGGGGCACTTTAGGGCCCGATTATCACAATAGCACAATCCCTGACAGCTGTTTGGTATCTGAACATCGTTGCGGACCAAGTTCACCCATTCATCGCAGGCATGGTCTTCAATGGCACATTGCAAAATGCTCTTTAATAATTAAACAGGGAAGGCAAGAAGGCCGCCTCCGGTATCCAAGTAGCACGAAGCTTTGGCTTCGTTCGTTCCTCCAGGTTCAAATCCCGGGCGAGGAATGTATGATGTGCTAGCCTTTCTTGTCTTCCTGGAACCAATGGCCCCACATTAGGGCTCATTAAGTTGTACACAGCGGTCGTTAAACCCAGAAGCCGAAAAAAAAGGCAAGAGGGGAAAAGTTAATGGACATAATTTAGCACACCTCCGTTGTGCTGAAGACAGTCATTTTTTTTCAATTGTTTCTTCATGTAAGAGCACACACTGAGTGCTCCCTAAATTACGACCACCAAAGTGAGTTGCACCCAATATTGATGCAACGAGGAGCGTGTGGACTGTAAACTAAAGGGGTGTATGTAATAGGCTTCCGTTGAGACCGAAGTTACGGACATGATGGGGTAAAACCAAGGATTTTTCGGAGTTTATAAAAGGCTAAATTGGACGCAGGAAAGTTGGTTCTTCCTTTCGGAAACCATTTTGATGACACTTGAGGGTTCAATGGTCTCCGTAGTTAAAGTGTACCAGGAGTCAGGGGCGGATTGGGACGACCAAATTAGGCCGGGAAATTTAGATTTATGGTCCACTACGGCAAGGATTATAAACCACCTCCCTTTTCAATTTCTTCAGACCCCATAAAAAACCTAAACATTCCTCCTTTAAAGGTGTGCAGCACACATAGGTATACACTGAGTGGCCACTTTATTATGACCACCTGACAGTTTTAAGTAAATGAGCTATGGCTGCACGTTGTTGCCGCCAGAAAGCGAAGCTACTATAAAAAGGGAAAGCTTAGCGCTCGCGACAGTAGTAGCAGTGGTTTTTGGATGACGAGATGGGTAAAAAATGCGATTTGACTGACTTTCAACGTGGGTTGATTGTAGGAGCTCGGAGCCATGGAGCTAGTATCACCGCATTCGTGAAATGTTCCAGACCAGCTGTTAAAGTGTTTAAAGACTGGACTGTCAGCAAAGAAACTGGGTCTCTACGTGCAACGTGTGGTCGTCATCGACTAGTGACTGCTCGGGAGGAACGGAGAGTGTCCATACTGGTAACATACAACAGAAGGGCAACAGTGCAGCAAATTACAGACCATTTTAATCAAGGATCCCCTTAAATGATCTCTGCACGCACTGTTCACCGTACACTGCCGCGGATGGGATATGGCAGCCGAAGACCTGTTTGAACACCTTTGCTGTCTGAAGTTAACAAGAGAAAACGTCTCCAGTTTGTACAGGAGCACAAGGATTGGACAGTCGATAATTGGAAACAAATTATGTGGTCCGATGAATCACGTTTTCAGTTGCACCATGCCGATGGCCGAGTGAGAATTTGGCGGAAACAGCACGAAAGCAAATGCATTGCTACAACCCTTCAAGCTGGTGGAGGGGAATGTTTTCCTGGCATGCTTTGGGCCCTTTAATTCGTGTTGATCAACGTCGTTGCGGACCAAGTGCATCCTATCATGTGGATGGTTTATCCCAATGGGCCGCCCCGGTTGCGCAGTGGTCTAAGCAATGGCCTCTGATCATTCGTCCGAACGGGGTCCGGGTTCGAATCCCGGTGAGGCATGGATGTTGTGTTTGTCTTTCGGCACTGGTTCTCTCCCTTCCCTGGAACCACTGACCCTAAATTAGGGACGGGCGACTGCTTATAGCCCATTGAGTTGCTCACGGTGGTCGTTAAACCTCCAATCAAAAAAAAAAAAAATTATCCCAATGGCGATGGCTACTTTCAACAAGATAATGCGTCCTGCCATAGTGCTCGTATTATACAGGATTGGTTTCAGAAACATGCTGGTGAGTTTACTTTGCTTAGGTGGCCCCCACAATCTCCAGATTTCAACCCCATTGGGAATTTGTGGGATGAAGTTGAACGAGCCATCAGACAGCTGGATCCACAACCCTGCAATCTCACACTCCTGGAAAGTGCTATTCATCAAGCATGGTCTCAGATTCCACACACCACCTATCAACATCTCGTGGAGTCCATGCCACGAAGAATCGACGCAGTATTAAAGGCAAAAGGTGGCCCAACGAAGTACTGAGGGGGTGGTCATAATAAAGTGGCCACTCAGTGTATACTGTATATATATGCCTAAAAGAACTCTATATACATACTTTATTACCATATTTTATTTGAGGTTAACGTACATAGCATTCTAATGTATTTCTCAGTTTTTCTTGTTTGAATTATTTGTTTAAAGTCAGTCGTTACAACCATGAAGCATGGGTGCATCGCTTCATTTTAGTTTTACAGACTGTGCAGATATATCTCTGAATCATTTTGGCATGCACAAGTTTTGTGACGGTACTACTTGGTTGCTTTAGCCTTGGTTAGGGAAGCATTTAGACGAGAGAGATATAAATAAAAACAACTCCAAAACAAAATACCGCCTGTTGTTTTTGATAAAAAGGATCTTAGCTAGGCTATAATTCCATCTGATCAATTGAAAATTAAGCAGTTATCCATTTCTGAGATTTTTTGAATTTTTAATCCTCGATTTAAAGCTTAAATATGTCACAATAAAAAATTTCGAAAATTTTTCTTTGTCCAACACTCCCTCCCCCCAAAGTTTTTCAACGCCCCCTCCCTCTCCTAGCCCTATATAATATTCCTAGATAAACCCCTACACTGTAGGAATATACGTAACTACCGGTGAATGCCTCATAAATTCCCTCATGAAAATCATTGTTAGACCTTATATGAAAGGAAAATGTGTTGAAATGTGTTAAGCATTTCAACACAAAATCTGTTTTACAAATTCAGACTTGAACAAATTTTACTAAAATTTAGCGGTGAAAGGATTTTCTAACACCCCTGATATAATGTAGCATGAAGTCGCGCACAAAACGGTGTTTCGCACCTAACAATTACTCCTTTCAGAAAAATCTGCTTTTTTTTTTTTTGCAAAAGAGAAATCTTTGTCGTAATTTTACTGATTTTGGGGGGATGGGGCAGGCATTCGAACTCCAACAACTCTTCACTTTCTTAAAACACTTCTCTCATCAAAAGAGGTGAAGCGCACCATCCCTCGACTGAGATTGTCCCACCACCGGCAAGTTTAAACTTGTATTTATTTCAGTAATTACATATGGTAATCTGGCTGGATTAGATACATCCGATAATTTTATACTTTTGTTCATTTGAGATTTTGTACTACGAGTTTAGCCCTGTTCTCGTTCGGATCAATTTCTGGATAAAACGTACAGCGTGCTCGTTGATTAATACATTTTTTAGCAGTACGTCACTTATAATTTTCATTCTTTTAATTTTTTTTAGTGCCAAAAATTAGGTAAATGTGATTAATAATAATTGGCATATGTTTTTAACTTTTTACATTCCTTTTAGATTCAAAAATCTAAAATTTACATTGCGAAGGCAACGGAAATGTGAGGTGATCGCACAAATTCCAAATATATATTCCCCTCAAAAGCTGTTAATAGTCAGAAGTTAGTGACGAAACATGACTTACACTAGTCCTTAACATCTAAGAATTAATAAGTATGTATAAATAGGTGCAGTACTTACTTGATTTTTCACATTTTCCTCTGTCATTCAACATGTCTTTTTTCTTTTTTCTTGCAGTCCCACTTTTAAGAGGGGTTTGGGGTTTTTTTTCCGTTATTAATATATTTCAGGTTGATTATCACACTTCACCGAATACTTTCACTTCACGCTGGCTATGTCTTTTAAAATGCTTGTACCGCATCATGGGACAAAGGGAACTGATTGCGCGGCATCCTCACTATCGCCGCCTACTTGCTCTTGTGCCGAATATAGCATTGGCTTTACTCTTCGCTCAAGGCAAAAAGGGGAGCACTTCGACGGATTTGGATGTCTGAATATCTCTGAGGGATAATCGCTTTGTGTTCTGTCAGTCTGTGGATAAGGGTAGGAGGGGGGGGATTATGGGCCATCGCAATGGGTACTGGTGTCACTTTTAAGATCGCACAAGGGTAGGGCATACCAGACTCCAAGTCCAATGACCTATGTCTTCAGCTTGATTAATTTATAACAGCTTGCTTTGTTCGGCGGCGCTTTCCTCAAGCAAATATGATCAGATACACTTGCGTCCTTCCTGTCAGAGCAAACGCTCAACAAAGACAGAAGGAAATGCTTCTTTTTTTTTTAAGGGAATAACTTTTCAGGCAGAATTAAAGGTAAAATGAAATAACGATTATTTTTCATAATTTCCAAAATAATTATACATCCTTTCCCAAAAACTTAGGCAAAGAAGATTTCAGAAGAGGGCCATTTCTTGAGTGGTCCACCAGGAAATGTCCCGGTGGGACAATCCGCCCCTGCCAGGAGTTGTAGCTTGACAACCAGCCGCAGACAGCTATAAATGGCAGCGAAAGATTGATTCCAAAACTGAATGATATATTCGTCGCCTTGTACTGAGCAATCAGCGTACCACAATTCGCAGTTGACGGCCCAATACAATATGACCAACTAGAAACAATTTCCCGCGCGATAATGCGTCGCACGGATGGGCTACAAGAGTAGGAGCATAACAACAATTCATCGATATAAACTACTCTCCTGGTGTTAACAGCATGCAGATTGAACGATAGATGGAAGCAGGTGAATCACGATACGAACAACATTCTTCCGATAGTCGAGTCGGTATTTGGCATGAGGCTATGGATCCCTAATGCATAGTATCTACTATCCATCCCGGTGGTGGCTGGCTGTCATGATCGGGAATCACTGGTGCGTGTGCATCAACGTATGGACGGCTACTACCAGAGATTGTTTGTGGACCTTGTGCATCTACAATGTTGTACGTGCACCCAAAGGGATTGGTTCTCCAGGACAATAATGCACCATGTCATCGGACCCGCTTCGTGCAGGAAATCCATGAGGAATGTTCGACGAACACAGTGCTGATATGAGACATCTCAAATGTCCCCAAACTGGCAATATCTTTCCACCCAACTGAACATCAGTGGGATGTTGTAGAACGCCAGCAGCTGAGACAGTTTGAAACATCACAGCGCCCCATACCGGAACTGTGGGCCCGAAAACTAAGAATTTGGTTCGAGATCACACAACTGTATAGACACCTCTCAGACTATGTCAAACGGGGTAGTGGCTGTTCTCGGGCGAAGAAATGAAGGCCCACGAAATTTTAGGTGATCGCAATTCTGTGAACTCTCAGTGTGTATATACACTTAGTAGACACAACAGTAGAGATAGGGGTGATGGACAGTTATCACGGGCATCCTCGCGCAGAGTGGAACAGACGCCAACCGAACGCTAGCGGTAAATAGGCGGACAGCCGGGCTTGCCAACATTATTGCAATTGACAAGCACGGGTAAACGTGATGATCTGAGTGACTGATCGTGGACGCATTGTCGGCGCAGGACGGATGGGGTCATTCTATTGCCCAAGTGGTAAGATTTCCAAGGGTGTACCCCGAGTATACCAGCGCCCAGACAGCAAGTAGTGGCCAAGCACACGGCATTGATGACCGGGTCGACGTAGACTCTCCAGGCTTGTACAGACCGACCGACCGCTTGGCAATGGCGGCACAAATCACATCCAGGTTAAAAGTCGGAGCTCTAAGCAGCGTCAACGAGCTAAAGGCACGACGCAGGTTGCATACCTTGGGCTACGGGAGCCGACGCCCTACTGCTGTGCCACACTTAACTGCTCGTCATTGGAAATTACTTCTCACCTGGTGCCTGGAACGTCAAAACTGGGCCTCTTCAGAGTGGCACTGCGTCGAGTGGTCAGATGAATCTCGTTTTCAGCTATACCGAGGTGACTGGCAGGTTTGGTTTTGATAGCATGAGGCTATGGCCCCATCGTGACACGTCGGCTCTGTTAAAAACTCTGGTGGCTTTGCGATGGTTTGAGGAGACTTCTCGTGTGTCACATTAGGTCCCTTAATGTGTCTGGAGAGAGCCTTAAACGCTGTGTGCCGTTGTCTAAGCGATGGCCTCTGATCATTCGTCCGAAGGGGTCCGGGTTCGAATCCCGGTGAGGCATGGATGTTGTGTTTGTCTTACGGCACTGGCTCTCTCCCTTTCCTGGAACCAGTGGCCCTAAATTAGGGACGGGCGACTGCTTATAGCCCATTGAGTTGCTCACGGTGGTCGTTAAACCTGGTTCTACGTCAATTCGTCGACCACGACGATTCGTCGAGCGTCAATTCGTCGACTACGTCAATTCGTCGCGTTTACAGATTTTGGTTACATACAAAACGAATGCAGGAAAACGTACGATTTCGAACGTCTTGTTCCCTGATCAAATTTATAAAGTTTGGACACTCAGACAGGATAGGAATATTACGTTTTTCTTTGGCACTAAAAATATTAGACGGTAGACGGTTTTTGAACGGGGCAGGGCACGGTGGGTCAGAGCCCTCCATATACAAAATTTTCGTAAAATCTACAGTTCTCAATTCAGAACCACCAAATCTGGTATACTATCTCGTGGTATTCTAACTTAGACTGTAGACGGTTTTTGGAAGCGGACAGAATTTCCGTAAAATCTAGTTTTCATTTCAGAACCATCAAATTTGGTATCATGAAACTCTAACTTAGACGCTAGACGGTTTTTGGAAGGGGTTGGAGCCCGTGGGGTCGGAGCCCCCCCCCTCATAAAAAATTTCGTAAAATCTACAGTTTTCATCCTAGAACCATCAAATTCGGTATACTATCTTATGGTACTCCAACTTAGACGGCAGACCGTTTTTGGAACGGGTCAAGGCCCGGGGGTTAGAGCCCCCACATACAAAATTCTCTTAAAAACTACAGTTTTCAATTCAGAACCACCAAATCTGGTATACTATCTCATGGTACTCTAACTTAGACGCTAGACGGTTTTGGGAAGGGGTTGCAGCCCGGGGGTAAGGGCCCCCCTCATAAAAAAATTCGCAAAATCTACAGTTTTCAATTTAGACCCACCAAATTTGGTATACTATCTCATGGTACTGTAACTTAGACGACAGACCGTTTTTGGAATGGGTAAAGGCCCGGGGGTGAGAGCCCCCACATACAAAATTCTCTTAAAAACTACAGTTTTCAATTGAGAACCACCAAATCTGGTATACTATCTCATGGTACTCTAACTTAGACGCTAGACGGTTTTGGGAAGGGGTTGGAGCCCGGGGGTAAGACCCCCCATAAAGATGCCGCGTAAAATCTACAGTTTTCAATTTAGAACCACCAAATTTGGTATACTATCTCATGGTACTCTAACTTAGACGGTCGACGGTCTTTGGAACGGGTCAAGGCCCGGGGGTCGGAGCCTTCCCCAGCCACATACATACACAATTTTCGTAAAATCTAGTTTTTATTTCAGAACCATCAAATTTGGTATCATGAAACTCTAACTTAGACGCTAGACGGTTTTTGGAAGGGGTTGGAGCCCTAGGGGTCGGTGCCCCCTTCATAAAAAAATTCGTAAAATCTACAGTTTTTAATCTAGAGCCACCCAATTTGGTATACTATCTCATGGTACTCTAACTTAGACGGTAGACCGTTTTCGGAACGGGACAAGGCCCGGGGGTGAGAGCCCCCCTCATTTTTCAATTTAGAGCCACCAAATTTGGTATACTATCTCATGGTACTCTAACTTAGACGGTAGACCGTTTTTGGATCGGGTCAAGGCCAGGGGGTTAGCGACCTCCCTCCATAATTTGTTTTCGTAAAATCTACAGTTTTCCATTCAGAACCATCAAATATGATATCATGAAACTCTAACTTAGACGCTAGACTGTTTTTGGAAGGGGTTGGAGTCCCCTCCCATAAAATTTTCGTAAAATCTACAGTTTTCAATTTAGAACTACCAGATTTGGTATACTATCTCATGGTATTCTAACTTCGACGGTAGACCGCTTTTGGAACGGGTCAAGGCCCGGGGGTCAGAGCCCCCACATACAAAATTTTCTGAAAAACTACAGTTTTCAATTCAGAACCACCAGATCTGGTATACTATCTCATGGTACTCTAACTTAGACGCTAGACGATTTTGGAAGGGGTTGCAGATTTTTTTGTGAAGGGGTAAGTACCCCTTTCATAAAAAAAATCGCAAAATCTAGTTTTCAATTTAAAACCACCAAATTTGGTATACTATCTCATGGTACTTTAACTTAGACGGTCGACGGTTTTTGGGACGGGTCAAGGCCTGGGTGGCCAGAGCCTCCCCCCCCCCCCCCCCGCACACGCACAGACATACAAAATTTTCTTAAAAACTACAGTTTTCAATTCAGAACCACCAAATTTGGTATCATGAAACTCTAACTTAGACGCTAGACGGTATTTGGAAGGGGTTGAAACCCGTGGGAGTGAGAGCCCCCTCCCCTTCCTCATAAAAATTTCGTAAAATCTACAGTTTTCAATTTAGAACAACCAGATTTGGTATACTACTCATGGTTATCTAACTTAGACGGTAGACGGTTTTTGGAAGGGGTTGGGGCCCGGGTCAAGGGAGCCGCATGCAAAATGTTCGTAAAAAGTTCCGTTTTTTACTCTTAAGAATACCTTTGCATGGCCCTTTCAGGGCCTTGCACCATAAACCATCAACCAACCAACTAACCAACCTACCGTCTAAGTTAGGGACTGTAGATAACAATAAAGTGCAAAAATATGCGTTTAATGGTGTATTAAAAACACAAATCAATATAGTTTAGCTTTCACTACTAACGAGCGGCTTATCAGAAAGAAATATAATGTAATGTAAATAGAGAGTTCCAGATATTCAAAATTCAAAACGGTAAGAAAAAGATGATCAATGACAATGTGAATTCGTACACATGCGACATTACATAGGTACATTGAATTTCTGTGTCGCGGGATTCACAGAAGCACACGCCAGATGTACGGCAGTTCTATAGATGTCTCCTAGAAGGTAAGTATTCCCATTCCTTTTTCTTTCTTTTTTGTTTCGCAAAATTAAATTAACTAAATCAAAAAATTTAAAATAAGATTACTGGAAATTGCAGGAATATTTTTTTCATTCATTAACTTTCACCCGCTGAACTTGGTGATTCCACAAATAGTAATATGTACCTGGCAAATAACTGGTATCCCTGCTAGTACAAATTATATTAATGATTTTTGCGTCCAGTTCAATCTAGTATGTCCATAAGAGCGTTTGGGGCCGTATGAAAAATACATTTCAACGTGTGCCGCTACGGCGGCGGAGTGATCTAGGCGCTGGCTTCTGACCACTTGTCGAGAAGGATACTGGTTCAAATCCCGGTGAATCATGGACGTTGTGATTGATTTCTGGCACTGACTGTCCCCCTTTCCAGGAACCAGTGGCCCAAAATTGGGAACGTCCGACTGTTTATAGCCCACTCAATTGATCACGGTGGTCGTTAACCCCCCCCAAAAAAAAGATTGCGACGTGTCCATTGCTATTTGTTATGGACCGTACAAAAAGTATGTTTTTGATATCAACGTGTCCACTTCCATGTAGGCTGGCCATAAAATGTTAGGGGACCGTACAAAATTGCACTTTTGTTTTCACCTTGTCAGCGCTTCGGTATATGGTTTAAGTATACGTATATATAGTTGGGCCATTTCAGCACGTAGTTTGGTTTATATAGAAAATAAAGATAATGTTACATTTTTACGCAGCTACAACACATTAATCCCAAAGGCTATTTGTTGAAATCTTTAATCCGCCGTGCTCATATTCACAACGTTAACATAACATGTCAAGTTATTAATGTTGCAGTTTTACCCTGTCACAAAACTTTAGTTACAAGACCTTAGGCGTAACCTTTTTTTAGGAATTTTTAGTCCGACGTATTCATAAGGTTTCGATAACATGCCAAGGTTATGGTACTGCGTTTTGGCTGAGGCACAAAAATTAATAAACAGGCCTTAAGCCTTTTTATCAGTTTTCAATCAACCGTGCTCATATACATAAAATTTTCAGAGAAAGTCAAGTTTATTGTGTTGCGCATTTACTCGAGTACAAAATTATAAACAGCCATTAACTTTCACCCGCTGAACTTGCTGATTCCTCAATTCATCCATTAACAAGTCTTTTAAGTGATTGTATGCTATGGTCATACTGATAATGTTTGATGACAAGTCAGGTTAATGATGTTGCACTTATTAAAGACTTAAAAAGGTGTAGAGGCTAGTAATTATTATTTGAAATCTAAGTAAAAGCTCATTTTTAACTTGACTTGTCATGAAATCCTTATGAATATGGCATTTATTTTATTTTGTACATTTTACAAAGCGTATGCATTTTTTTTTTGGCATTTATTTTATTTTGTGTTGCACTTGTTACATAGCGTTTCGCATTTTTGTAATGCTTGTGACTTGTGATTGCATTTTGAATTTTTATTTGTTTCACATTTTGGATTACTTTTTGACATTTTATGTTTTTGACATGCTATTTTGAAAACTTTGTCTTTTTTAATTTTGCGTTGTGTTTTACATTCTTGCATCTTCGGCGGAATTACATTCTTGAAAAATTCAAATACAAGTTAGTAAAAGGTATAATTCAATTAGTGAGAAAGAAATACCAGCACATTTTAATAAAGGGTAGAATTATATGAAATTCCTCTTAAAAAGTCCAGCATGTTAACATTGTCTCTGTGCGCCAAAAAAGTTCGAATTCCTTTTTATCTGGCCAGCGTTTTTCTTCTGGGTGGATTTGTTGGAATCTGTGCTATCACTCTTTCGATTTTAGCCATAGTTGTTCTCTGCTCTTTCGCAATTTCACTGATTATTTCGTACAGTCACAGTTTTTTCTCTCCCAGAATTGTATTCCAGCGTCTGTCTAATCTTTCAAGTTCGTTTTGTGTTCTGGGAAAGCCAAATAAATTGTTTTCACTTACTGACCAAATTGTTGGCGGGAACAGCGGAGGGCTTCTGCTCGGATTGTTTTTTCTGCTTCCACGAAATTTTCCAAGAACATAATTTTCCTCAAACCACTGAACTACAGAATCTGCATATTCTAGTAAAATTGATTTCACTTCTTCAAAAGCAGCTGGAATTTCATCAGATGAAAAAAATGCGAGTGCTTGCAAATGTCTGACTTTGAGAGCAAACTCACTGTTTTCCCTATATTCCGAGGCTATGCCAGAGGATGGATATTCCTCAGCACATTTTTTTCCGAGATGAAACCAACAACATTTGTGTGTGCTGCTTCCAAATTCCTTTTTAGCAGCATTATAACGGTAGCTATTTCAAAATCTATTATTATGCGTATATTGTGGTGCAAGCTGAATATCATAGTCTGATGCATGGTCTTGTAAATCCTACAAAAATACTTTATAATAGTATTATATTCTTTATACTTGCTGGAAAGTAACCCATAAACTAGTGGGACAAGTCTGTGCATCTCTGGATTCGTTTCAACCATAGCATGAATGGTACATAATTGCCTAAAAAGGGTTGGACAAGTTTCAAATGTCCCATCCATAATCCAGAGGGGTGCTTCTTAAGCTTACGTAAATTATTCTCTGTTAAAAATAAAATAATTCTTTGATGTCCAAATGCGCTATCTCTGCCAAGAAACTTTGCACCATCTCCTCCTGTAAATTTATTGGGGCATCGATCCGTTCTGAAGTCGTAGGCTCCGCAGGCATGTCTTCTCTTCGTATTCGTTTTACAACTTGCCATAGTGCATCCATATTAGGCATGTAAGCTGCATTTACTGTAGCCATTGACGTTGTCACGGTTTGAATAATTTGTGCAGGGGCTTCGTCCGTATTTCTCGCTCGTTCTTTTATTTGCGCTCTTGCAACAGCAACATCCCTTTTCTCCGGTCTTGGAGCATGATTATGTGGTTTCTCATTGCGCATCCTGTGTTCATCTCCAATAAGAATAGTACTAGCAAAGCCAGTACAATTTCCATAATTTCTTTCAATACAGTGACAATACCGTAAATCACCTCGCACTCTGTTATGGCAAAATAAATACCCTTTCCATTTCAGCAAATCATTTTCTTTTTGCGAGTTAACTATTTATGTTGCATTCTTCATCTGCATAGTGCCTTCGGAAAACAATGCACTTTCTCTTTCCAAAATATTTAGAATGATATATTTCCACTATTATCACTTGACAACGCACAACAAAGGTTTCAACAAGCACGTTCTCTGTTCTCCAGTCAACTACGAACTGATGAGCAACCATTCAATAAAACACTCAGAATACAGAAAATCACGTGAAGCTTGTTCCTCCAGTTAGGGTTTAAGCGAAGTTCAAGATTTTCGTACCTGCGGTCACAAGAAGTGGTTAATTTTAAGGATCGGCATCTTATTTTTTGTATTTCCAAAACGCAGAGGTTCATGTATTTTACAGCTGGGACGCTCCAGGCGGGGGATCAACAGATGCGAAGAACCCGGGAGCCAGGTTCCGGAGGCGGCAGCAGGCGTGTACTGGGCAGCTGTACTCTGGGCAGGTAGGCGTCATGCTAATTCTCAAAAATAAATTAAAATTTTTTCTGTGCTGCACCATGCGCATGAAAGAAAATTGTTATACTGAAAAGACAATTTGTTTACCCCGTAACGTATTAAACGAAACCTACGTCCCTACGTGCCAAATGATCTGTAAGCCAAACACAGTTTTTCATGCAACACCTTCCCCCGACTTTCTAAGTTCAGATCTGTCTCGTTCGACTTATTTCCTGTACAGCCCCTCTCTTTCGCTAATTGCAGTTAATTGCCGTGAAATTGGTGTTTTACGTTGGGGTGTATTGCCGTGTGTCCTGAAGACTACCGAAATCGGTGAACCCCAGGGAAAAAGTATTCCATCAAAAGCAACAGAAATCCAATGCGAAAGCAAAACTATGTTCGTTGGCATTACATCCAAGCAATTTAGGTGAAGTAGGAAGTGGGTTTTTCTACTACGACACCAGAAGATTGTCGCGAATGCTCAGGCAATTACGAGACAGATGTGTCCTTAAGACTTCTCTTTCAAGATGTCCAAAGGCCGGCACTAGGGGATGGGGAGGGATACAGTGCGGATAATCATTTTTGTTGCAGTTAGAAATTCCTAAGCTCATTCTTCTTTAAAACTTTGCCTTGTTACCAGTAAGTACTGTCTCATGCCTCAACCATTGCACAGATTTGTTGTTTTTGTTTTCATTCTTTGAGTTAACAACGGGAAAATATCTGAACTGCGTTGTTTCAGCTGGAAATATTTTTTTTACTTCAGCAACAGGGCTTCACGTATAGTTGCAAAATACTTCTATAGAATAAACATACCTTACATAAAGAGTTTGCATGAGAAAATAGAATAATAATAAGGAAATATTCTAAAACCAAAGAAAGAAATTGCGGAGCCGAAAAAGCTAGGTAGAGGAGACAATGGGCTCTAAGAAAAAAGTTCATATTTAAAGAAACCTGTAGTCGCTTAATGCGTAAGTGGTATAAATCAATACAAAATCATGTGCTGTATTTGAAAAAAAAATTATAAGCAAGTAGGCATCGTGACTGTCCACAGTTTCCCTTTTTCATCCTGTCGACATTACAACCACCACAGAAAAGAAAATAACAAAAACATAACAAAAACACCCATACAAAGTAAAATGCCCAAAATATAAAAACAAGTAACCACACAAAATGAAATGCCCAAAACATGGTAAGAAATTCTGTTGAAAGCACAATGAAGGTAAACGATAGGAGAAATATATGTTTTTAAAACTTAATACAAGTGTCAAAACTGAAATAAAAAGAAAGAAAAAAGAAATATTCCAAATTTCGTTGTTACTGTAGATATTTTGACCTGTTGACATTTCGTAAATTGTACTTGCACTCTGTCCAAAAATATTACTTACAAGGACTCTTTAGTAACTTTTAATCGCTGTATTCGTATTTATAAGGTTTGCATAACAAATCAAGTTAATAATGTTGCGCTTTCACTTAGGCACCAAATACTAATTATTGGCCGCTAGGTTTAGGCCTTTTAAATAATTTTTGATAAGCGTAACACTCTTAAATTGATTTGTCATGCAAACCTCATATGATCACAGCATTATAAAAATTACTGTAAATGCATATGCCTAGGTCTCGGGCTTATCTATTAATGCTTTGTGCTCGAGTAACATTTAAACAGAATTCATTTTATTTTCTATGAAAACTACATAAATATCAGCTCGGAGGACTGAAAACTATCAAAAAGCCCTAGGCCTAGGGTCTGCTTAATAGTTCCAACCTCAGAAAAGCGCATTGCTAAAACCTTGGACTTCAATGAAAACCTTATGAAAATTAGCACGGCAGACTGAAAATTGCTAAACAGGCCCAGTCCTAGGGCTTTTTAATTATTGTTTTGTACCTGACTAAAAGTGTAACATTATCTTTAGTTCTTACTAGCAGGGGTACCCGGTATTTCCCAGGTAAATATTAATATTTCTAAAATCACCAAGTTCAGCGGGTGAAAGTTAATGAATGAAAAAGCTATTTCCGTAAATTTCCAGTAAACTTATTTTAAATTTTTTGATTTAGTTAATTTAATTATACGAAGCAAAAAAGAATTTATATTATTTACATTACATTGTATTTCTGCCTGATAAGGCAACCGTTGGTGGTGAAAGCTAACGTTTATTAATTTGTGTTTTTAATACACCATGAACCGGATATTTTTTTACTTTATTGTTATCTACGGCCTCTAACCTAGACCGTAGGTGGGGTAATGGAATGCTGTATTGGGATGCAGTTCCTAAGAGTGCAAATTTTACTATTTACGAAAATTTTGAATGGGCCCCCTTCACACCGGGCACCGACCCTTTCCGTCTGCGGTCTAAGTTACAATACAATGAGGTAGTGTACCAAATTTGATCGTTCTAAATTCGAAACTGTAGGTTTTACAAAAATTCGCATGGGGGCTCTGACCTCCTGGCTCCAACCGTTTCCAAAAACCGTCTGCATTCTCAGTTAGAGTACCATGACATAGTATACCAAATTTGGTGGTTCGAAATTGAAAACTGTATATTTTACGAAATTTTTTTATGGGGTGGGGCTCTGACCCCGTGCCTGACCCGTTCCCAAAACCGTCTACCGTCTAAGTTAGAGTACCATGAGATAGTATACCAAATTTGGTGGTTCTAAGTTGAAAACGGTATATTTTACGAAAATTCTGTGGGGGAGGGGGATGGGGGCTCTTACCGCCCGGGCCCCGATGCGTTCCAAAAACCGTCTCCCGTCTAAGTTACAGTTTCATGATACCAAATTTGGTGGTTCTAATGTGAAAACTATAGATTTTACGAAAATTTTGTATGTAGGGGCTCTTACCCCCGCGCCTTGACTTATTCCAAAAACCGTCTAAGTTAGAGTAACATGAGATAGTATACCAAATTTGGTGGTTCTAAATTGAAAACTGTAGATTTTACGAATTTTTTTATGGGGGGGGCTCTGAACCCCGGGCTCCGACCCTTTACAAAAAACCGTCTACAGTCTAAGTTAGAACACCATGAGATAGTATACCAAATTTGGTGGTTCTAAATTGAAAACGGTATATTTTACGAAAATTTTGTACGGGGGCTCTAACCCCCGGGCCCCGACCCGTTCCAAAAACCGTCTACCGTCTAAGTTAGAATACCATGAGATAGTATACCAAATTTGGTGGTTCTAAATTGAAAACTAGATTTTACGATTTTTTTTATGAAGAGGGAACTTACCCCCCCCCCGCCCTGGGCTGCAACCAATTGCAAAAACGGTCTACCGTGTAAGTTAGAGTGCCATGAGATAGTATACCAAATTTGGTGTTTCTAAATTGGAAACTGTAGATTTTACGAATTATTTTATTGCGGGGGGGGGGGGTGCTCTGACCCCTGGGCTCCAACCCCTTCCAAAAACCGTCTAGCGTCTAAGTTAGAGTACCATGAGATAGTATACCAGATTTGGTGGTTCTAAATTGAAAACTGTAGATTTTACCAAATTTTATGACCGGGGGGGGGGGGGCTCTCACCCCCGGGCTCCAACCCCTTCCAAAAACCGTCTAGCGTCTAAGTTTGAGTTTCATGATACCATATTTAATGGTTCTTAATTGAAAACTGTAGATTTTACAAAAAAAAATATGGGGGGGGGGGGGCTCTGACCTCCGGGCCTTGACCTGTTGAAAAAACGGTCTACCGTCTAAGTTAGAGTATTATGAGATAGTATACCAAATTTGGTGGTTCTAAATTGAAAACTGCAGATTTTACGCGGCATCTTTATGGGGGCTCTTACCCCCGGGCCCCAACCCCTTCCAAAAACCGTCTAGCGTCTAAGTTAGAGTACCATGAGATAGTATACCAGATTTGGTGGTTCTGAATTGAAAACTGTAGTTTTTAAGATAATTTTGTATGTGCGGGGCTCTGACCCCCGGGCCTTTACCCGTTCGAAAAATGGTCTGTCGTCTAAGTTAGAGTACCATGAGATAGTTTACCAAATTTGGTGGTTCTAAATTGAAAACTGTAGATTTTGCGAATTTTTTTTTATGAGGGGGTCCCTTAGCCCCGGGCTGCAACCCCTTCAAAAAATCGTCTACCGTCTAAGTTAGAGTACCATGAGACAGTATACCAGATTTGGTGGTTCTGAATTGAAAACTTTAGTTTTTAAGAAAATTTTGTATGTGGGGGCTCTGACCCCCCCGGGCCTTGACCCGTTCCAAAAACGGTCTACTGTCTAAGTTAAAGTACCATGAGATAGTATACCAAATTTGGTGTTTCTAAATTGAAAACTGTAGATTTTACGAAAAAGTTTTTATTCGGGGGGGGGTCTGATCCCCCGGGCTCCAACCCCTTCCAAAAACCGTCTGGCGTCTAAGTTAGAGTACCATGAGATAGTATACCAGATTAGGTGGTTCTGAATTGAAAATTGTAGTTTTTAAAAAAATTTTGTATGTGGGGGGCTCTAACCTCCCGGGCCTTGACACGTTCCAAAAACCGTCTGCCGTCTAAGTTAGAGTACCATAAGATAGTATACCAAATTTGGTGGTTCTAGGATAAAAACTGTAGATTTTACGAAATTTTTTATGAGAGCGGGCTCCAACCCCTTCCAAAAACCGTCTAGCGTCTAAGTTAGAGTTCCATGATACCAAATTTAATGGTTCTGAAATGAAAACTAGATTTTACGGAAATTCTGTATGGGAAGAGGGGGGGGGCTCTGATTCCCCCCCCCCTCCCGGCGTCTCCAACCGCTTCCAAAAACCGTCTACAGTCTAAATTAGAATACCACGAGATAGTATACCAGATTTGGTGGTTCTGAATTGAAAAATTCAAAAATTTTATATATGGGGGCTCTGACCAACCGGGCCCTGCCCCGTTCCAAAAACCGTCTACCGTCCAATATTTTTAGTGCCAAAGAAAAACGTAATATTCCTATCCTGTCTGCGTGTCCAAACTTTATAAATTTGATCAGGAAGCGAGACGTTCGAAATCGTACGTTTTCCTGCATTCGTTTTGTATGTAACCAAAATCTGTAAACGCGACGAATTGACGTAGTCGACGAATTTGTCCGCGACGAATTGACGCTCGACGAATCGTCGTGGTCGACGAATTGACGCGCGTCGAATTGTCGTAGTCGACGAATTGACGCGCGACGAATTGACGCGCGACGAATTGATGCGCGACGAACTGACGCGCGACGAATTGACGCACGCGACGAATTGACGTGACACCGTTAAACCTCCAATCAAAAAAGAAAAAAAAAAAAAACACGCTGTGCGCTTCTAGCATGTGCTGGCTGATCACCTACACGCTTTCATGACCTTCGCGCATCCTGCGGCCGATGGTCTGTTTCAGAAGAACAATGCGTCGTCCCACCGGGCAGCAACCACCCAAGCATTGCTCGAGAAATACTCATCTGAGTTTCGAACCATCCAGAAGCCCCAGGGTCCCCGGATTAAAACAGTGTGGAAGTTCTTTGGGATGCCATGGAGTGGAACTTTAGGTCCATGGATCCTGGACCGACGTCTCGGGCGGAGTTGTGGACAATGTTGCAAAAGGCATGGCTGGCATTACCTCAAGGGCGGCTCCTGCTATGGGGCTGTAGGGCTGGAGCATCCACCCCTACCCAAAAAGTTTTTTTTTCATGCCGTACCAAGAGAGAAAAGTTTTGTGAAACACCGCTGTAAGTTTTTCCAGCATAACGCCACGACATAAGTTTTCTGAACTCAACTGAAAGTTTTTCCTGCATAACACCACTGGGAGCGGAAGGAACGTTGGCTGGCTGCCCTGCTTGCAGCTCTGTCGGCTATTGAAACCAACTCATGTGGGAAACTCTGCCTATTCCCACATCAGTTCGTTGCCTTTGAATAAAACTTCCCTGGGGACTGCATTGATATCAGTTCTCGCTAGCTTGGTTGCTTACGAATGCAGTCTCTCGTTAAGTGGGGATGCGTCGCCGGGCCTGTGTGCTTTGTTGATTAATACAGTTTTTGTGCGTCTGAATAAGAAATAAAATAGGGGAATAAACTAAAAATAATGACGAATGTTGAAACAAAGTATGTTTAAATGTACCGTATTACTCAACCTGTTTTTTTTTTTTTTTGTTTTTTTTTCTTCTTACAATTTTTGGTTTGTTCTTGCTTTTATTCAACGTAATAATTCTAACAGCAATGTTACTCCCATCGAACTGGAGATTATTCGTGTTTGATAATAACAAATATTCAGTTGCCGGGACTTTTGCAAAAACGTTTTACTTATTTTTTCTCTTCTGGTCAAAATGGGCATGTGAACAAATTGCGATTAAGAATAGAGTTCAGTACTAGATAAATTGGAAAAAAAGAGAGAGACTAATTTCTGCAGCGAAATATTTGCACAAAATTGATTTCTTCACTTACCAAGCACAGCGAAATTTTCGCTTTTAAACTCGTGTACATTCTTAGTCACCAAAAATCATTGAAATCACTCCACTGGGTGCATTTTATTTTTCTCCTACATCCCCCTCCCTCCCAAAAATAAGCTGCGTATTTCAATTGAAGTAGAACATCTAATCAGATATCATTGTTTAGAAAATTTACGAAGTCGGTAAATTTTGGAAAACAAATTTTCTACACTGAATTGTTATCGTTGCTTCAAAATTAAAACTGGACTGAATTTGTTTGCAATCCGTTTTTATTAAAGAGAATGCTTTCTCCACTTACCAAGGATAGCGAAATATCCTTGCTAAGTGGAGAAGTGTGTGAGTATCGCAATAACAACTCATCGTGAAATTCTGGCAGACCCTTCAAAATTCCACAAAACGTTTTTTTATCGCCGTCCAAGTTGCAGTGGTCGGTGTCAAGTCGAAGTTCCAAAGCGATCAGAAGAAAAAATATTTCTTGTCATATTTCTAGGGGTCACAATGAAACACTTGAGAACGCGTACATGACCTTGAGTGTGTCTCCGCTACCACTGGCACACGCATTAAAAATTTTTAAGTTTTTGTTGTTATATATATATATACACACGTATGTGCATGTATATATAATTTACAACCACTATCAATGCACGGCTGGATGAGAGCCTCCAAGTTTCTTCTTCCACAACAGTCTACCTTGAGTCAGTTTCTTTCATGCTTTCGAATTTCATGCACCCATTTCCATCTTGTCATCTTCTGGGTATTGTTTTTTCCCTTGCTATCCAGTTCAATATTTCAACTCTCTGTCGGTGGCTCTTCTAGCAATATGTCCATCCCATTGCGATTTCAGGAATTCTGACCATAATGTCTTCCACTCTTGTCATTTTCCCGATCCACGAGTTCCTATTTGCATCTTTCCTGGTAACATCAAACATACATATCTGCATGCTTCTTTCAGTTGTCTGTATGTCTATTTTAGTTGAGGTCCATGCCTGTGCTCCATGCGTAAGAACTGGAAGGATGCACTGATTAATCAGTTTCCTTTTACGAAATAATGCATCCGACCAATTTTATAGGTCCATTATTTTCTTTATAAATGTGTCCATCGCTTAATATCTATTGCCTTATTTAGGTAACGGTACCTCTACATTTCCCCTATCAATCGCTAAATATAAAATCTAAAAAATCATTTCTTGTAAAAAAAAAAAAGCACTTTCTATCAATATACGTACACTGCTGGCCACCCAAAATGCAACACCAAGGAGGACACGAGATAGCAAAGCCAGATTTATTAGACACATAACAACAGATACAAAGATGAAACGATTCAGCTTACAGGCCCGTGCGACTTGCGGAACACGCAGACATCAATAGTTCGTGTGGCCCCCATGGCTGGCAATGACGGCCGCTACACGCCGCGGCATCGAACAAAAGAGGCTTTGGATGTGGGCTTAGGGTATGTCGGTCCAGGCTGCTTCCACACGTTGCCATAGTTCATCGGGCGTAGCCGCGGGTGCTGCTTGCCGAGTCACTCGGTTGCCGATCAGCGACCAGACGTGTTCGATGGGCGACATATCGGGAGAACAGGCGGGCCACGGCACCAGTGACACCTGGTGGGCCGTGAACAATTGTTGCACGATGCGTGCCACGGCGGGCGCGCATTGTCGTGTTGAAACGTGGCCGCTGGCAGATCCTGCAGGTAAGGGAGGACTACAGGCTCCAAAACGTCGGAGATGTAGCGGTGGCTGTTGAGTGTACCGGCGATGCGTACCAGAGTGGTGCGGGTGTCATATCCAATTGTGCCCCAAACCATAACGCCAGGATGGCGATGCATAATGCAGGCGTCATACAGTCTCTCGCCGCGGTGCCGCAACACGTGGATCCGACCATCGTGGTGTTGTAGGCAGAAGCGGGGTTCGTCGGAGAAGAAAATGTCGTGACATTTCGTAGTCCAGGTGCGGCGTTCAACGGCCCACTGCTGCCGCATTCACTAGTGGTGTAACGTCAATAGTAATCGGAGCAACGGGCGCCGTGTGACAAATCCCCGCTCCTGCAGACGACGTCGAACGGTACGTGCTGACACAGGTTTTTGCGCAACACACCCTAATTCCGGCGCTAACGTTCGTGATGAGGAGGTGCGAGCCGTCAATGCCCGCCGCACAACGTGCCGGTCCTCCTGTTCGGTGGTGTGCCGCGGTTGCGGCAATCGCTCACGTCGGTCCGTCCGTCTGTCCGTCCCTCCTGCACCCACCAAATCCATACTCGCCTCACTGTGACTGGATGTCGTCCCACACGGGCTCCGATGTCTTGGTACGATATACCGCTTTCGCGATAAGCCACTATTCGTCCTCTGTCGAACTCCGAAACGTGCTGGAATGACTGCCGCATTCTGCGACGAGGCATCAGGAAGCTTCCCACGCACAGGTCCAGCAGTACAACACACTTCCACTAATTACACCCCGCCTTCTGTGCACCCTTCTTATAGTGCTTCCTGGTGGCGTGTCGGGCGCACATTATTTGCATATGCCCTGCAATGCTAATCTTTTGCATGTCCTCTCGCTGGCGACGCATGCTGCGAATTTCAGGCCAATCGGATGCTGCCTTCTTAGTGTCGCATTTTGGGTGGCCAGCAGTGTATATATATTAAACGATAAAGAGGATTGTTATGAGTTCGGTCTGCCTCTCGAATCCTTCAACGAGTGGTTGGAATGTATGCTTTCTGACATTCGTCACGAGCTTGGTAAACTGAAACGCCCTAAGGTTTGCACCCTGCAACCACATAACCTTTCTTTGATTACTTCTCAGATTCATGCACTCCAAGAATTATTCACTGTTTCCCTAGTGGATAAAACTACTAATAACTTTGCCATTATCTGTAAAAAGTTTTACCTGAGTCTTCTATTGCAGGAGATGAACACTACGAATACATACACCCTGACGTCTCAAAACCGTAAAGATATTGTTAAAAATATAATTTCTCTGCATAAAAGGATTAAGCTCACAGTATCTAACTTAAATTTTCCTTTCGTTTATGCTATTCCAAAGTTCCATAAGAAACCCGTTTCTTTTCGGTTTACAACCAGTGGGCGTAACTGTTACAATAGTAAAGCGGGTGGGTTGCTTCAGAGGCACTTGTCTGCAGTGCTTCGCAAACTACACTGCTGGCCACGCAAAATGCAACACCAAGAAGGAAGCATCCGATTGGCCTGAAACTCACAGCATGCGTCGCCTGCGAGGGGACATGCAAACGATTAGCATTGCAGGGCAAATGCAAATCATGTGCGCCCGGCACGCCATCAAAAAGCACTATAAGAAGGGTGCACAGAAAACGGGGTGTAAGTGGTGGAAGTGTGTTGTGCTGCCGGACCTGTGCGTGGGAAGCTTCCTGATGCCTCATCGCAGAATACGGCAGTCATTCCAGCACGTTTCGGAGTTCGACAGAGGACGAATAGTGGCTTATCGCGACAGCGGTTTATCGTACCGAGACATCGGCGGCCGTGTGGAACGACATCCAGCCACAGTGAGGCGAGTATGGATTCGGTGGGTGCAGGAGGGACGGACGGACCGACGTGAGTGATTGCCGCGGCACACCACCGAACGAGAGGACCGGCATGTTGTGCGGCGGGCATTGACGGATCGCACCGCCACATCACGAACGTTAGTGCAGGAATTAGGGTGTGTTGCGCAACAACCTGTGTCAGCACGTGCCGTTCGACGTCGTCTGCTGGAGCGGAGATTTGTCGCACGGCGCCCATTGCTCCGATTACCATTGACGTTACACCACCGGCGAGTGCGGCAGCAGTGGGCCGTTGAACGCCGCACCTGGACTACGGAATGGCACGACATTTTCTTCTCCGACGAACTCCGCTTCTGCCTGCAACACCACGATGGTCGGATCCACGTGTTGCGGCACCGCGGCGAGAGACTGTATGACGCCTGCATTATGCATCGCCACACCGGTCCGTCGCCTGGCGTTATGGTTTGGGGCGCAATTGGATATGACACCCGCACCCCTCTGGTACGCATCGCCGGTACACTCAACAGCCACCGCTACATCTCCGACGTTTTGGAGCCTGTAGTCCTCTCTTACCTGCAGGACCTGCCAGAGGCCACGTTTCAATAGGACAATGTGCGCCCGCACGTGGCACGCATCGTGCAACAATTTTTCACGGCCTACTAGGTGTCACTGCTGCCGTGGCCCGCCTGTTCTCCCGATATGTCGCTGATCGGCAACCGAGTGACCCGGCAAGCACCACCCGCGGCTACGCCTGATGAACTGTGGCAACGTGTAAAAGCAGCCTGGACCGACATACCCTAAGCCCACATCCAAAGCCCTTTTCGTTCGATGCCGCGACGTGTAGCTGCTGTTATTGCCAGCCATGCCACACGAACTATTGATGTCTGCGTGTTCCGCAAGTCGCACGTGCCTGTAAGCTCAATTATTTCATCTTTGTATCTGTTGTTATGTGTCCAGTAAATCTAGCTTTGCTATCTCGTGTCCTTCTTGGTGTTGCATTTTCGGTGGCCAGCAGTGTAGATTCGACCTATATTATCGGAACAATGACAGAGTTTTAGAGGCGTTGAAATCAACAACTGTCTCATCTGTTGATACCTACGATTTTAAAAACCTATTTACTTCGATTTCATTGAAAGGTTTATGGCAGGTGGCCTTACATTTACTCGCGAAGCTTGAGTCGTCCGGTGTTACAGAACAGTTTTGGCACTTTTTAGGTGACTTCTGTATTAATAGCAATTTCGTTACCGTGGGCGATTGGCTGTATCTCCAAACTCGTGGTATTCCGATGGGCAGTCGCTTCTGAAGTAGCTTAGCCAATCTCTCTCTGCACTTTTTTGAAGATAGATTTACTGCTACTTGCCATTTGCCTGGTATCGTTCTGATGTATTTGATGCCATTATTGCCATTAACATGCCGGACTTTTTGCGATGCGCTGCTTACTTGTATTGTGAAGACCTCACCCTAGAAGAACCTAACCGCTCGTGTACTTGCGTTTGTTACCTCGATTTGGAGGTACAGGTGGACGAGGGGAGAGGGGGTGTGGTGAATATTTATGATGAAAGAAATGCTTTTGATTTCGATATCATTTACTACACTCATTGGTCCTCTAACATTTCTAAAGAAGTACATCGTAATTTACTTCTCAATTTCACAGAATAGCAAACATATGTTCCACACAGTTTTTGCTGATAAAAAATCTTAAAACACTTCTTTCTAAATTGCAATCTAACAACTTTCCTTCAATTTTTTTAAAACATAATTTAAAACATTTAATTTTGCATTTTAATTTAGTTTCAAAGAATTTCAAATTACACATTGACATGTTTTCAGGACCTAACAATATTAAGTAAATTAGGCAAAACAAAGTGCCACTTGGTGGGTCCCTAGTGGCTGAAGATTTTCATTTACATACACAGTTTTGCACTCGTCATTTCACACATTTTTTTTTTTTTTTTTGGCTTACTAGGATGTTATCTAACCGCTACCACTTTAGCGTTTTCGTATATATTTGTGTTCTTGTGGGTCGTTGGTCCCGTTTGGTTTGGTCTTCATTCGTGGCGTTGACCTGCCTGGCCTGCCGGTAAGCCTTTTTTTATCATTTTTGCAGTGTTTACATTTTTGTTCTTTGAATTCTTGAGTCTGTTTTGGTGTTTGGTCCGGTGGCCTAGGGAGCATGACCAACCGACATTTTTGGTACTCCTTGTCGTTTGTTGGTACTAGAAAGGCCACTCCCACAGGTTGATGCTCTCCTGATGACGGCAACCTGTTTTTTGTTTTTTATTGTTCGGTTTTCAATTTTGAACTTCCACTTTGAATTTCATTCTGCATTTTTTATGAAATTTTTATTTTTTGCGATTTTTATTTTTTACAATTCACTCTATATATACAGTGACGCCCATATGAGTACTTTTAGGGAAGGGGGTGGGGGTGGGGGTGGCTTAGAAAATTCCTTACCTCCTTGAAGGCTGTCAAACATTTTAGCAAATGTACAAGATGCTAAAATACAACAAAAATAATTGATGCAATCGATCATTAATATCTTATTATTTTTAAAAATGCTTTAAAAAAAGGTTTCGTCTATTTTAGTGTTTCAAATTTATCAAACATTTGGCTATACCAACGGCTAGGGGGCTCGAGCCCCCGCACCCTCTGCACCCCTTAAGGGTGCCCTTGTGTGTGTATATATATAGATATTATTAAACGGACAACATCAGCACAAGTTCAGTAACTTAGCTTTCGAAGTCATATCGTGATATCTACAAAATTGAGATGCAGCCCCCCAATCTCAGTTTACCACGAGCCGCCACTGCATTACCTCCATAAACTCTCCGGCATCTGGTGAAGTCGATGCATTGACATGTAACTGGCTGTTATTTGCGCTTGAGGAGGACTAACACGGTATTAAGTTTGCCCATTGAGCGTGTATATATATACACACTATATTATATATACTACAGTGTTGGAAATGGGCCGGAACGCCGATCCGAGAGCGAAACCCCGCGTTCCGGCGTTCCGTTATCGACACCAAAAGAAAGGGAGCATTTAATTTTCATAAGACATTTCGTAATGCATTTTACATTTCAATTAATGACACCATCTTGTATTAATTGTTCGTCGTATCAATTTTTTTATTTTTATTATCCTCTAATAAAGCTCACTCGCCACCTGTATAGATACTACCGGAGTTGTAGCTGTAGTTCTCAAAATTTTTTCTCTTCGCTGTCTAGCGTTCTTCCTTCGCGATTTCCCGCTATGGTGACGACTGCAACGCCACTTAATTCCACGATGAGTGCGAAGTGTTTGCGTGAGAGCGAAGGTCATGACAGGAGCTGATTGTTCGATGACCTTGCAACCTCTCTCCGCTCTTGGCATAAAATGACTTCGCAGTTCCTTTGACCTGGCAACGAGCTTAATTACTACACTCTACACATGCTGTCACTTCAACTCCAGCTCCTGTCGTGGTAGGACGTGACTTTTTGACTGATATTGTAGTCGTTGTAGTAAGTTTTAATTTGTTCTTGTGTGAGAAAAGAAAGCAACTGAAAATAATTAAAAGAACACTAACAGATTTCTTTGGGAAAAGGATGACTCAAAAGGAAAAAAACAGAACTCGGGAATTTGGAAACTTTCCCCCCTTGTTCAAGCTCGGACTCCGTGTGAAGTATCACCAAGAAAATCGCCGAAAATACAAGAGTCAAAGGAAATCACTGCATGAGGAAGTTCATTAGAAGAATCTGAATCTCGGCAAAGCTCAACAAATGGTAAACCCGAGTGTTGGACTGAGGAACAAAGTAAGTATTTTTTGAAAGACTACTCTTGGCTAGTTTTAAAAAATGGGTGTTTAGGATGTGCCGTCTGTAAAACCGCCGGGAATATGAACGTTTCAAAATTTTTAACTGGTGCAAGGCTTTCTAAGGAGTGGATAGATTGCAAAGTTAGATCTACGGCTGACGATAAGAAGCAAAATACTGCTCTAAGGAAAAAAATAAAGGATCACAGAGAAAGTCACGCTCATAAAGAAGCTTCTAAAATGAACGCAAAACGTTCTGAAGTCGTCTTTGAAAATATTGTTGAAAAAATAAATAAAAATAAAGTGGACAATACGTACAAAATATTCAATACCGCCTATTTCATTGCGAAGAAAAATAGACCTTTTGCCGATTTTCCTGGTTTGATTGATCTTCAAAAGAAAAACGGCACTGAGATGGGGACGATATTGCAGTCTAGGAAGACGTACGGATATTTGCGATTCTATAGGAAATGACATGCGTAAAAAGCTCTGTGAAGAAATCGTCTCCCAAAATATAAAATTCAGTACCTTGGTTGATGAGTGTACACTGTAAACCGACTCACAGTATTCATAATCTGCATAAAAATGTCCATAGATCCGGATGATATAAATGCCCAAACTCTATTTTTTGACTTGGTTGAATCACACGATTTGAAAGCAACAGCAATAACTGAATCGATTATGAACTGCTTGGTGAAGTGCTTTCCAATAGAGCTTATTAAAAATAATCTGATATCTTTCACTTCCGACGGAGCTGCAAACTTCGCAGGTCCCATATCTGGTGTGGCTCAACAGCTTAAAAAAACATTCCCGAACTTATTATATGGCACTGTGCAAATCATAAGTTATAACTTGCTGTCTTGGACGTAATTAAAGAGGTTTGCGGCACGCAGAGTTTTAAACCGTTTTGCGATAAGTTATATACTCTTTGTATCACGCTTCACCAAAGAACGCCCGCGAGTTGTATCACTGTGCTGAAGAAATTGCAGTTTTGTTTTCTTCAATAGGGAGAGTTCTTGGAACAAGATGGGTCGCATCTAGTGAGCGAACAGTATCTGCTGTCTGGAATATGTTTCCAGCCTTGGCTTTGCATTTTAAAGCTGCATCTGCTGATGCTTCAAGGGATAGTAAAGAAAAAAGCATGGTTTCTGGCTTACTGAAAAGACTTACAAGCACATGATCCTGGAAAATTTGGCACTAATGAAAACCGCCTAAAAGGAACTTAGTTCATTGTCACTGCGTCTTCAAGGAAATTTTGTATCGTTACCAGAAGCACATTCGCATATTTCCCTTACAGTGAAAGTTTTCCAAGGTTTAGCTGATGGTGGTTTTGACGAGTTTTATTTAGTAGCATCAGATGCCGTAAAAAATATGGTGTTCAAAGGGGTGGACTTCATTCAAGGGGATATAAATCTGACGGGAAAATAAACCGTGTTCAGTTTTTTCGGAGTGTTGCCAACAATTTATCTGCCAGATTATTCAGCAGCGAGGACATTGTAAAACAACTTCAGGTTTTGTATCCGTCTTTTGGCCGACCGACATAGATATTTTATATGGAGAAGGAGAGGTTCTAAGTTTATGCTGAATATTCGGATTGGAGGAAGAAAGGAAAATCATTGAAGAGTTCAGACATTTCAAGGAAACCAAAAAAGTTTCACATCATTTAAAAGTCTTATTAAGATCTGTTGCTGCGGTTGCTATATCAACAGCTGAGTGTGAAAGAGGTTTTAGCACCATGAATTTGATAATAACTGGTTTAAGAAACGCTTCAAACGTTACACACGTCAGCAACCTCATGTTCATAAAAATAAACGGACCTCCTTCAAAGATCTTCAATCCCGAGCCGCACGTACGGAAATGGTTGAGTGACGGAAGGAGAAATGCAGATTTTTTGGCTTGCAGAGTACGCGAAGAAAAGATGCAAGAAGACTTGTTGAAACAAAAACTTTGGAGATTATTTTAGGAGATGATTTTTTCAAATCGAAGTTGTAATAGATATTGCAGCTAAATAAATGGATGTTTCAGGACAAAGCCGAATTTCTTTACTTTGTCACCCCATATACAGTAGTTACTTACATATCTCTGCCTCAAATACGAGCTGACATTTTTTCTCCGATGTTTGTTATTTGAGTACACCTCCAAAAAGGGTGATAGCTTTAATTGCACCGGCACATATTCGCATGGTCTTTCTAATAAGAAACGTACTTCTAAATAAAGAAAACAGCTCTGACTTTAGCTAAATGTGACTATTTCATTTTAAAGTTTAATAACGAAATTTCCTTATATTGTTTTATGTGTACAGTAAATGGGTTTGCGAATATTAAATTTTTAATGCATTCACTTGTACCGTTGTAGTGTTGTCCCCAAAACCCGTCAAAACTGCGTTAAGACTTTTTGACGAATTCTGACTATGGAGTCAAAAATAGACAAAACGTTGCGACGTCATTTTGACGGGTTTTGGCGACAACGCTACAAGTTGTACGTTGCGTTCCGGCAGCGAAAAATTCCCATTTCCATCACTGTATATACACATTATATTGTGTGTATATATATATAGACACACACACACACACACACACACACACACACACACACACACACACACACACACACACTATATTGAAAAAAGTCCCCGACATCCCTTCAAAAGGAAATGTACGGATCCGCTGCGTTGTTAAGGTGCGCGGTGCAGCTGCAAACAGTATAAAAACAAGGCTGCAGCTAACCGCGATAATATCGCACTGTGAAGTTTGGTGAAACTATCGCAGCGGGAGAGAACTGACTTTGAGAAAGGAAAGATTGTTGGGTATTATATTAGTGGGTTGCCCATAAGAGAAACCGAGAGGCGTTTAAACATACCCAAGTCAACTGTTTTTGGATGTACTGAATAAGTGGAAGACACATGGCGAGCCTGAAGCATCATAACGTACCGGCAGACCAAAAAAATCAGTGATAGAGGACGTCGAAGCCTTAGGAGAGTCGTTACAGCTAATCGATGGAGTACTGCACAAGACCTCGGTGTACAGGTGAGTAAAAATGCTGGAACTTCGGTATGTACATGTACTATTCGCAGAGAACTTCATTCCATGGGTTACCGTGGTCGTGCGGCTGCTCATAAGCCTTTCATCTCCACTCGGAATGCTACTCGTCGTTTAGCATGGTGTAAAGAACATTTATCGTGGAGCGTAGATCAATGGAAACGGATCCTATGGACTGATGAATCCAGATACACGATCCATCAGTCTGATGGCCGTGTGTGGGTATGGCGGCAGCCGGGGAACGCTATTTACCATAGTGTACTGTTCCTAAGGTCAAGTTTGGAGCTGACAGTGTACTCGTGTAGGGATGTTTTTCGTGGTATGTTCCTGGCCCATTGGTTATCATGGCCAAACCTGTTGTCCAGCACGTCTACATCGATATTCTAGACAATTATACCCTACCAACTTTATACTATGGATCCGAGCCTTGTTGGTACCAGCAGGATAATGCACCGTGCTATAAAACAAAGACTGTTACCGCGTGGTTTGACAATAATTCCGTATAGTGTGTGGACTGGCCAGCACAGAGTCCTGTTCTTAATTCCATAGAGCACCTATGGGATGAATTGGAGCACCGCATAAGGAGTTTGGAACCAAGGCCTATTACTAAGCAACAGTTAGTGGCAGCATTATGTACAGAATGGAAGCGCATACCTATCGCTGTGTTCCAAAACCTTGTCGAAAGCATGTCTCGAAAGGTCAGTGCATGCATTAAGGCCAAAGGTGGACCGACACCGTACTAATGTATGTCTATAAATGCTATGTTGTGTTTCTCTTCTAGGTGTCCAGTGACTTTTGTCAATATAGTGTATATATATATATGTATATACATACGCTGTATATATGGGATTTTAGATAAACTGGAGAAAAAGACTTACGTGTTCGCTTGATTAGCTAGAAAGCGTTCACAATAATCTGATATATATATGTTGAAGGAAATAAATATAATTTTCAAAAGAAAAGACTGCATATCAGTGCAAAGCGTACATCAGAAAAGGCAGTTAAAAACAGAACTCTATCATTTCATAATCTGAAATATGTTTCCTACTACATCATGAAAAAGTCTTAATGATAAAACAGGTTTCAATTAATTTTGTGAATTGAGTTTAAAGAAATGTGCAAACCTTAAAATGTTATGGTGTACACAGAATCTGTGTTTGCATATACTGTCGAAATGTGAAGCTTAAAAATTCTGAAATGGATAGTATCCGTTTAAATGTAATGTATCAAATACTCCATAAATTTGTTCGTAGTCTTTAATTTTGGAAAAAATGTAACTTCATTGGCGTGCTAACTTTCGGAAGGGAATTTTCTCCTCTTAATCTTAAAAGCAGTTAGAAGTTTTGGAACTAGGAAATTGCGGTTTTAAAATAATGGGTACACATAGGTCATTCCATTCTGGAAACAGTAATGAAAAATCGGCGTATTATTGGCATCCATATTGTCGCTGAAGTTCTAAACTTGTCCTGTGGATGTGTTCATGGTGAGTTTCAGATGAGAAAGCTGTCTGCAAAACGGGTACCAAACTGTTTGACGCCACAATAGAAGCAGGAGAGGGTTGAGTGTGCAAAAGTTTTTCTTGACCATTCCGCACAGGATACATCAAATTGTGTGAATCGACTTGTGACTATTAATGAAACCTGGATTCACCCCCATGATCCAGAGACCAAACAACAATTTATGGAGTGCTATTTGCTAGTAAGGTATTAGCATAAGTCTTTTAGGAAGATGAAGGTGTGATCCTCGTTGATTACATGGAATCCGGGAAAAATAGCGACAGAGACTATTATTGTGACCTACTATGCCAACTGTACCGCAAACGTAAAGAAGAACGCAGGTGAATGCTATCCAGAGGAGTCATCTTTTTTCAGAAAGGCCCAGGACAAAATGGCTCATGAAACAATGCATCTTCTTCGAGATCTGCACTTCAAATTGTTGTTTCATGCATCCTGTTCTCCAAATTTCCCCCCTCCCCCGATTATTATTTATTCCCGCAACTAAAAAGTATCTGAAGAAATGTCATTTTGTGACAGAGCTCACCATTAGAGGCACACCAGTGATTTTAAATCTTCAAAACTAGTACCATTTTCACCAAGAAATATGAAGAGACTTTGCTTCTTTTTAGTACATGTTCATTGGGGGAAATATTATTTTAGAGGAGTAATTTGCCTCTTTCTTATTTTTACAATTTTAGGTACAAGAGATGATCATTACTTTTACTCCTGTTGTAGATAAATCGTGTGTTGTAATAAAATGTGAATAATTTTCTGCAGGTTCTCTCGAATATTTTTTTCTGGAGTTAATCTCCAAATGGTACTGGAAAAATGTTAATAGAGTTTTAGACAAAAAAAGAATTGCTGGTGGTAAAAATTTCGGAGTTCTGAAAAAGATTCTAGTTCCTTTTGGAAACATCGTCAAAAAATATCTACAAATTCCGGTCATCTCTGAGTGCCCACAATTTAAATGGCAGGAGTAGATTGCATACATACTGTATACACTGATATAACCTTGGTAGTTTTAGAGAGGTTATGCGTGATTTTATATATAGCACACATAGATAAACCGCTACTTGTTATGTGTGCTGTGTTCGTTCTCGTGACTTCGTTGTTTCTCTTCTTTCCGTGAATCCAGTGGCTCTAGTTTAGAGACCAGGAACTCTTTCTATTCTGAGAAGCTCAAAGGAGAAAGCGTAAAAACTCAAAATAAATAAGTAAATAAAAGATAGGGAATGAAAGAAATGTACTTTTTAGTAAAATCTTCTTTGGAGAGTACATAGAAGTAGACAAAGAAATTTACGATATGTAGAGACATTAAAAAAAAAAAAAACACGAAGCACCTTCCTTAACTTTGGAACCGTTTGTTGCACATAAACAAGTAAGGTACCGTTGGAAAACACTCGAAGGGAACAATCACGTGATGAGAAGAAACATGGCAATTAAGCTAATTAACATGCTAATTAGCTCTCTCTCCGAATTTTTCCATATAAGAGATGTTATTTTACGCGCATTCTATTCAGTCCATAATTAACACTCTTTAATCCCAAACTTCATACGAATCGACCAATCAATACGTGTAGAGTGAGGTACTGAAAAAAATGCAGCTGATGCTAAACTGAAAAAGCTGCAACAGTAAAACACAAAGAGGCCCAGATAATATGAGCCGCTATACAAGACCAGAACTGGTACATTAAGATAATTATAAATTATGGAATATGATTATGACCATATTTGGCTAAATGTCCGTGGGATGAGAAATATTTTTAAACCCCTAAATCCAAATTTACAGCATGATAGCATAAAACCTTGCTGAGGTATAGGCGGAAACTCCATTATACACTGGTGTGCAAAAACTAAGGACGAAGAGGAGAAATTAGCATAACGGCGGAACGAACAGGCACAACGGACCGAAAGACCACTCAGGAGATAGACTAGGGTCTGGTGCGGTAGGGCATGCGCATATATGCAACATGACGTGGGGGGGGGGGGGGTCGGAGTGTCGGAAGGTATAAAGCCCACGGGCGATGTACGCTCGGCAATTCGGTGAAAGCTATTGCACGGTGTACATCGGTTTGAACGACGTCGAGTTGCTGCCACCGTGTGATATGGCCAACAGGCAATCCAGTAGACGACATCTGGATGACTTTACCCGAGGTCGCGTCATTGGAAAGTTGGAAGAAAGTCAAAGTGTGACTAGTGTGGCCGAGGAGTTAGGGATCGCTCACAGCATCGTTTCACGAGCTTGGAGAATATTTCAAACGACAGGAACAGCTGTCTGAGAGTTTAGCAGTGTAGTCCACGAGCAACCACGGCGGCGGACGACCGGTATATTGTCCTACAGGCGAGAAGAGTTATCGCGTTTTACCGTGGCCAGGAGGCTGCACAAATGTGGTCTATTTGCACGACGACCAGTACGGTGTGTGTGCCATTAACGCCTGATCATCGGAGACGGCGGTTTTGGTGGTGCCAGGAACACAAGAACTGGACACATCAGCAATGGGGTCGTGTTCTCTTTACGGATGACAGCCGATTTAGTCTGACGAGCGATTCTGGACGTATATACATCTGGAGAGAGCAGCGAACACGCAATCACACCTCCAACATCATCGAAAGGGACCGGCTTGGAGGTGGTGGAGTTCTCGTTTGGGGCGGTATCATGCTTGGTAGCCGTACTGACCTCCACATCTTCCAAGGAGGTTCAGTCATTTCTGTCCGCTATTGTACCGAGGTTCTCCTGCCTCACGTGCGTCTCTTTAGAGGTGCTGTGGGTCCTAAGTTCCTCTTCATGGACGACAACGCTACACCTCATCATACAGTGGATGTCGCAGAGCTGTTGGAGAATGAAGATATTCAACGCATGGATTGGCCCGCAAGTTCCCAGGACCTAAATCTAATCGAGCACGTGTGCGACCTTCTCGGGAGACGCTTGACAGCACGTCACTAGCCGCCAGCAACGATTCCGCAGCTGCGATTGGCGCTACAAGAGGAATGGGCCGCGATGCCTCAACAGCTCTTTGACAACCTCGTCCTCAGCATGGACAGACATTGTAAATCCTGCAACGCAGTCAGGGGGGATCATATCCCCTACTAAAGACTGGATTTTTCTTGGCAGCCGCCTATCACATAGACGTTTCTGTCTTCTGTCCAGTTGTGCTCGAAGCTATCTTTTTAATAAAGTGCCTTCGTATCCTTTCGATTCCTTGTTTGGACGGTTTTGCTCACTTGTCCTATATTCTTACATCTTGGGAATCTTATGTTATGATTTGAGTCGATGTGGAGCACTTCTGCACGACGTTACATTCGAAAAACCGTCTCGTCCTTAATTTTTGCACGTCAGTGTACATCGATTAAAGGGCCGTGAATAAAGAAACATATTTTCCTCTACTTACTGTAAAACGGTTTACCCCGCAATGAGAAAGTGTTCAATGGAACGCTTAGGAGAAAGTGTTTCTAAGCGAAGTTTATATAAGGAAGCAGAAAAAACTACAAGTTACGAAATATTATTATACTCCTAAATTCAAAATTGCAACTTTTAATGATGAACATGAGTTATTAATTTTGCACAAAAATAGCTTAACTTACGACGTAGTTCGTGCAGTTACATATTTAATTTTTTCCTATTGGTTACATAGTTGACTCTTGTATATTGTTCAGTTCAAAAACGCAAAAAAAAAAAGCACGTTCCACAAAACGAAAACTTCGTATGTGTTTTCCGTATATTTCTTACATAAATACCTTTACAGCTTCGTGAAATTATGAAACTATGGTCATGAAAATGAAAACTGCAAATTTTTTCCTGCGCGAGTGAATGCGTGTGTCTGATTTTTTTTTTTATATTGCAGATTTGCTCTTGTGTCCATTCCGTTCCGATTTATGGTATAATCAGCATGTATTTGCTCATTGTTCCGATTCATTGATATTTTCCATCGTGGTCATACTGCTTTTCGCTGCAATACAGAAGCAGAATCTACGTGTTTAGCTTTGATGTGTACGCAAATCGCCTCTTCGGAATTAGAAGTCTTCGACTACCAGCTAAGAAAATAACCGTAACCACTAGCGTCTGGAGCATTAAGCTTACTTAGTGTAGTTTAATACAGATCTAATCGCATTTTTCTTTTCCTTTTTCTTTATTTTTCATTTATTCTACAAATATAAATAAAATAATAATTGGTTACTCTGTGAAAAAAATGTGGTTATATTCTGAGAATTTCGTAGTTTAAGGGAAAAGAAAGTTCCGAAATCATGTTTCTTCAGCATGCGCATGAAATAATAAAAGCACACTGTTACCTACTCTATTGGAACCCTCAATTTTTAGATTTAAATGAGAAAAGAAACCGGTTTGACAATCTAAAATAAACATTTTAGGTTCGAAATCGAATTCTTAGAATTGAATTTCATACGATGGAATTCTTGTCAGGTGTTCGAATTCCGAACCTACCGGCCATCTAATCTAGTCTGCGGTTTTTCCGGGTCTATTCCGCAGCCTCCCTGGACTTGGGGACGAGAATGCCTAGATGTTTCCCTGTCAATTCTGTCCCTGACACACTTTGTCTCTTTCCCTCATGCTGGCAGTAGCAGAAAAATGCATTTCCCAAGCCATCTGGTCAAAGTGGAAAATTAGACCGTTACCTCTTGAATAAAGAATTGGGAGATACCTATAGCCATAAGTGGCTATAAACAGGGTTAACAAACAGACGATAAGTTGCCAAATGAAAAATCTACTATATGTCGTTTTTGAACGACAAAGTTAAACCAAAATTCCTGACTTAACGTTTTCCTGTTTCAAAAGAGTTGATCGTGTGACGTAATGCATCTCTGACGTCATGTCAGAATGATTTAGATGAGATGGCGTCACACCAACAGCTGATGAAATCCGGTCTTTTTACTACAACAACAAAGCAAAGTGGTACACGCATGCACTGTGCGCGACAAAATGGGACAAACGTTCATATTTTCGAACAGAGAGAATTATTGTTTTAGATTGACACATGAAATTAATATCAGAGGTGCAAATTTAAATTAGAAAACATAGCTTTTCCCATTAATTCGTATGTTAAGCACGATAATTATGAAAGCAAAGTGCTTTTTTAATGTGGAAAATACCAAATAACAAATCATTTGGAATATATCGCACACTTTTGTATCATTTTGCGAAAGCCATTTTCCAAAAATAGGGTGATCATTGCTTTCTTCATATGTTGCCAAAGTGCTTCGAATGTGTATCAACCTGTTCCGCATGTGTTTTCAAAACTCTTTCCACCATAAAATGCTTTATGATGGAAGATACTAGTATTTTTACATTAACACATTCAGGACACTTTGTGGCAAAAGCATGGAACACTATCGTAGCACACTGCGAAAACATTTCCCGGAATTACTATCTCGATGTGTTCCGAATGAGTTGTCTACCTTTTCTTAATGTGTTCCACTGGGAACTATTGATGTGCTATATATTCCGAAATCCCACGGACTGCTAGAAAACAAATTCTCGAAATAGAGCATAGCTCAAGTATCTGCATCATTTTAACTATATTAATGCCCTAATTTATTTAAATAGTAGATTTTGGTTAAGTCAAACTTGACTTCAAATATGTCATGTGTCTTTTGGCGCACATAGACATTCATCTGTATCCATTCAGTAAGTTAACAGGAGCTCCATCCTTGTATGTTCCATGGTATATATACACTGGCTGAAAGTGAAAAAAGAACACCAAGAAGGAATTGGCGGACGATCATGAAATTTACATATGCTAATGGGGTGGAGTTTACGTAGGTGTGATGTTAATTTCGGGACCAACCGGTGAGCGCTTACGCCACAGCACGGCATAATATGCAAATTATCGTCGGTATTTAAGAAGTACGGCGAAGTGAATGTAATCAGTCGTCGGCGTACGGACACGTGCGAAGACCCTGAAGAAGATGCAATGCCTGGACATAGAAGACGTGTACGATTTCAGCAGTTATCGGACTTTGAGTGAGGTCGTCTAGTCGGACTCCGCGAGGCCGGTTGGTCGTATCGTCGTATTGCGGAACGAATTGGACGGGAAGTATCGGTGGTGGTACAATGGTGGTGTAGATGGTTCGAGGAACATTCCCACACGAGAAGACGTGGAACCGGGAGTCACAGACGGACTGATGAGCGGACCGATCGACGCATAAGAAGAGCGGCGTTGTCAAGCAGAACATCCACTGCTACGCAAATCCGAGCTGCCGTTGCACCTGAGGTGACTGTGCGAACAATCCGCAGCCGTCTACTGGATGCAGGACTACGTGCACATATGCCTCTGGCATGTGTACCTCTCACTCCAGCCCACCGTCAGGAACGGCTGCAGTGGTGTCGCCAACGTCTGCACTGGAGAACGCAATGGCGATCTGTCGTGTTCAGCGATGAAAGCAGATTCTGCTTGGGAGCCTCCGATGGCCGTATGCGTGTTCGCAAACGCACAGGGGAGCGTCTCCACCCTTTTTGCATCCGCCAGTGATACACAGGGCCTACACCTGGTCTCCTGGTGTGGGGAGCAATCAGCTATCGCTCCCGTACAAACTAGTGTTTGTACCGGGTACGTTAAACAGCACCTCCTACATCAACAACATCATTCAGCCCGTTGTTGTGCCATTTGTAAGGTCGGTCCATCGTGGTGTTTTCCAACAAGATAACGCACGCCCACACACAGCACGTGCAACGCAACACGCACTTCAGGGTGTGAGACAACTTCCATGGCCTGCACGTACACCGGATTTGTCCCCCATTGAGCATGTGTGGGATTTTATGGGACAACGACTTATCCGGTCTTCACGGCCAGCCACGACCATCCCCGATTTACGCGTCCAGGTTGAGGATGCTTGGAACTCAATACCCCAAACTTACATCCAACATCTGTATGACAGACTCCATGCCAGAATTGCACAGTGTGACGCAGTTCATGGCGGTTCAACCTCGTACTAACCATGTTACATGGAAATGTTATTTTTCAGTTTACCAGCAAATACAGCTGTATTTTGCCATAATGTTTTGATCACGTTATCCTCTGTATTCCGTTATTATGCTGTATAAATTTCGTTGGTATCAGACGTCTCCTTTTTGGTGTTCTTTTTTTGCTTTCCGCCAGTGTATATATATAAGAGTTGACGACTTTAACCATTGTGATGAAGAACCTTTTCACGGTTCGGTATATCAGAGTAGAGCATAAACTATATTTGCGGGTTTATTTCATTTGGTCGAACCATCCCCAACCTGAACCCGAATTCGGACTCCGTGTTCATGTGTGGCTGTGCCTGGCTCGAATGTGGACCTTTTAGCTGGTTCTCGTAATACGTGACCAATGACAAGCCAAGCAGCATAGAGTTTTATACGTATTTCCGGTTATATTTGATATTTACATCCTCGTTTTCTGTATTTTTTCCTTCAAAATATTTGAATAAAATGAATGATGACATCGGCCGCCCCGGTGGCGCAGTGGTCTAAGCGATGCCCTCTGATCATTCGTCCGTAAGGGGTCCGGGTTCGAATCCCGGTGAGGCATGGATGTTGTGTTTGTCTTACGGCACTGGCTCTCTCCCTTCCCTGGAACCAGTGACCCTAAATTAGGGACGGGCGACTGCTTATAGTCCATTGAGTTGCTCACGGTGGTCGTTCAACCTCCAATCAAAAAAAAAATCATGACATCGAAACTTTTAGATTGTAATGAGCATGTCTTTTGAATCGTTTCTGACGCAAATTAAATTTTTCAGTTATTCAAAATCAATGCAACCAGTTAGAAAATATCAACCGGATTTTTACAATCAGTAAAACATCCAGAAATAGAAACAGCTAGATTACTTCTAACAGCTGCTAAAACGTACGTTACAAAAATTAACAAATGGCGCACAAAATGTTTCTCATAGAAGGAGGATATCGGAGACAAACAGATTTTCAAAGCGAACAGCTAAAGAATGAATATAGAAGGAAACGTAATATAACTCCACGCCTTTTAACGCAAGAATTTTGCATAGTAGGAAAGTTGAAAGTAGGCTTAAAATATTCATGAAAAAAGTTATGCTAAGGAAAGAACTTTTCAAATACGTCTCCCGCAAGCAGAGGTAGCGTAAAAAAAGAAGAAAGAAAGGCATTGACCCTTACATCACCTAGCGGGAAATCTGTGCATTATTTAAAGAGGATAATGTTCCACATATCTATTGTCGTGAACGGCATGCAGTAAAAAAAGTAATTTTTTAATAGGGTCTTTAAAAGCGAAGATACAGCTGCAAGGAGAAGTACAATGCACCACCAAGAGACCAAACAGTGACCTATAAAATCCTCAAATACTAATCTAAAGTGTTCTACAAGGTAAATGGCATCCGATGTTGAACGAATTTTTTAAATCACATTTAAAAGCAGAGATATTAAGAAAAATATTGGCATCCCCTAGCGGCAAAATTGTGCATTATTTTGGTAAAAAAGTACACTCACAGAGTTTGCACATTTAGTAGTATAATAGAGTAATCTGAAAAGATTTTCCAAATAGTGCGAAATATGTTCAGGAAATAATTTTTTCAATCGAGTTTTCAAAAGCTCAGATTTAGATGCAAATACATCAGAAGCAGAAATAAAAACTTACGCCCCCTGGTGGCCAAACTATTTTTTACCAAATGCAAGAAATTATATGCAAAACACTTTCCATCAGGAGCTGCATGTGATACAGGAAGAATTTTTTAATTCGGAATTTTAGAAGCAGTGATATCGGGGAAAACGCAATTTACCTTTACACCCCCTAGCGGAAAGTTCATGAATTACTTAAAATTTTTGAAATTATATGAGCAACATTTCGCATAGGAAACTATCCAACAAAAAAGGAATTTTTCAATTCGGATTCTTAGAAGCAGAGATATTAACATAAATATGATATACATCTACGCCTCCCGGCGGAGAAACCATGCACTATTTTAAGAAGAAAAACATTCCGAAAACATTTATCGATGTGAGTGGTATCGGTCCAAGAATGAACTTTTTCAATCCAGATTTTAAAACCCCATGCTACAGATACAGTATATCAGAAGCAGAAATTAACACTTACGCCAACAGGTGGCGAAACCATTCTTTACTAAAAATTAGAAATTATATGCAACAGATTTCCCATCAGTAGCTGTATCACTTGAAGAAAGAATTTCTCAAATCGGAGTTTTAGAATTACAGATATTGGGGAAAACGCAATTTATTTTACGCCCCGTAGCGGAAAATCTATGCGTAACATGAAAAAGTGACAATACCTAAAATACCTTTCGACATAAATGGAATCGAAAAGTAAAATAATTTTTTCAATCGGATGTTTAGAAGCAAACATATGTAAGAAAATGTGTTTTGAATTCGATATTACCTGCATTTACACGCTCTAGCGGCGAAATTGCACATCATAAAAAAAAACGAATTGAATTATCATCATTCGCACATTTGAAGCTTCCCAATGGAAAAAGAATTTTTCAAATCGGACTAATAGTTGCAGGGATATGGTGTCCACAGACGGACGGACGGACAAACTAATAACAGAAGCACGATCTCTTTTTTTTACAAAAGGCGTGCTAAAAAATAGTATTTCGTGGTTCTGCTTCAATCTTCTATTTTGAAACAACCTTTCAGTGGTACGCAAATACTCAGTCCCTCGAGAAAATGTAATGATCGGAAACACATTTACGCCAAAAATCGGATTGTCATTCAAAATTTGTATTACATGGCGTAATCCCGTATTTCTTTCAAGAATATTCAAAACAAATTTCAGCAGATTTAGGATTTCCATTGTTAGAAAAATACATACTGTTTATTCTAACACTAGTTGAAGTCATTAGCCCGAATAAATGCTGTTATAAGAGAGACGGCAAGAGTAAATGAACCCCGTCCCTTGATGGCCCAGGTTATCGTACAGATCACTGTTAGGGCCTTTGATCATCTGTACTCTGTATTTAATTTGTCGGAGGTTCGGGCAACATGCAGACTTTCCAGCATTATCCCTCTGCTTGCAGGGAAGGAAACATTCCAGGTGTGTTTTACATATGTAGATATATGGGTGTCCCCTCTAACTTTGTTTGCAAATATCTTCGCTATCAATCACCCGATTTGGACGATATTTAAGATTTAGGGGTTTTCCATGTGATAAATAGAATGCGCAGAAAATAACATACCCCTTACATGGAAAAATATGGAGAAAGAGAGCAGATTAGCATGTTAATTAGCATTTTCTTCGCATCACGCGATAGTTCCCTTCGTGTGCTTTCCAACGCTACCTAACTTGTTTACATGCGTTAAACGGTTCAAAAGTTAATGAGGGTGGCTCGTTTTTTTTTTTTTTTTTTTTTTTTGAGGTCTGTGCCTGCGGCCTTTAGGCTGCATTGATACACATTCACAGATCAGGACCTTTTGTAACGCTAGCAATAAGATTATGTTTCGTGTATACTTGATCTCGAATGCCGAAGGTGCAGGAACTAAAATCGCCGAACAGGAAGCAAAAATCGACATGTTCGTCGAATGATTTTGAAAAACTCAACTTCACGCAAAACTCAAAGGAAAACTTTCCACGTCGAATGCTTTCGAGGAAAGCAAGAGCAGTTATGTGCCATGTAACTGATACGGATTTGGTGAAGCGATTATAACACGAGTGAGCAAGTGGTGCAATTTCATTTGGAACATGGCATTCCAAAATCGTGTGGCTGTATGTGAAAGACACATTCTTTTAGGCTGACCAGGCAATAGATTTTCCGTAGTGATTGATCCACGGGGGAAAAGAATGAGATAAGATTTGAATCTAGAGTTCTTCGGAAGGAAACGGTCTTATTCTTGTTGATGTTCACGTAAAACAATAGAATGACTATGGACAAAATAAGCAGCAGCTAAATGCGATTGAAACTTGAACTCGTTCTCTTCCACTCTAGCTGCAAGAGTGGCCTTCTGCTTTTCAGCCGAAGGAAGAAGAAAGAGTCATTTTTATGGTTATTAGTTAATTCAGCCTACGTCCGAAAAGTTCCAGGACTGACACAATAAAGCATATAAAAAATACCATACTCACAAATGATGCTGGTGACATTCAAAATACCGCTCCTCTGAACCACAGGTCCTGAGAAGAGTTCTAGAAGTCACTTTCCGGAATGTCCGGAAGTTGTTTTATCACGGCTGCTTGGATAGATGCAATGTCAGCGTGATACTGACATTGCATCTATCCAAGCAGCCATTCAGTGCTTGTCGCTTGTTTTGTAGATCATACTGCAGACACCATATTTCGTCTCCTGCAATAATTCTAGAGCAGAAGTCAGTATCCTCAACTGCAATGCCTAGCAGTTCAGAGCAGATCGATGAACGAGCCTCCTTGTGGTCATCATCATTTACAATGCGGGGTACCAATCAGCTTTCGTTTTCCCAAATCCTCGCGTAAAATCTCTTGAAAGATAAGACTTACTGATGCCCACGGACTCAGCCAAAGGTGTAATTCGGCGATATTTCTTTATCTGATTTCGCACCTCTTCGATTTTTCCGCTGTTCGCACGCTGGAGGGACGCCCAGATTTCGGATCCTCATCAAAAGATTCCCGCCCGTTACGAAACCGTGCATTACATTCGAAAACTCTGCTGAGGGATAATGCTGTGCCTCTATACACTTCTTTTAACATTCTGTAAATTTCAGTAGCTGATTTACCAAGTTTCCAACAAAAACGGATGTTTACTGTCTTCTCTTCCATGGCTAAAATGAAATGAGACGAGAACGCTTGCTATGACCTCCATAATGCCCATCTGTCACCTGTCGCTACCGGTATAAACCTGTTTCCAGCTGTTCACTGGTTGGCCAAGGACTGCTCTCTTCTGGAATACACGTAATATCTTTATCCCACTACTGTTACGTCAGTCATGCGGTCAGTACTGGAACCTATTGGCCGTAGGTTGTATTTATTAGCTATTAGTTCAAGGCAGTATGTTACTCCGACTTTCTTACGCCGGGAACAGTAAGATGGCATGATGTGTGTGATTGGGAGCGAGGAAAGGACGTTTAAGGTCGTCGACGTCAATAAAATTCTTATGTTTGAAAAGGATATAGTGGCATCATCAAACATTGGAGACAGTGTGTGGTCGAACGTGGAAGCATCGGTTTTATGGCATTGTGTGTCGGATGCTGCATAGTTCATATTATAAGAGAAAATCTTATAAATAATCAACAACGTAAGCAGTGCCGATGCACAGGGATCATTGGTTGGAACGTTAACATACCTTAAATGCAAAACACAAATTTACGCGCATTAAAATTTCTTACGATTAGCTTTTGGTTCCAGGGGTGTGTTTAAAAGCCTTACAATCCTTATCACCGAAAGCCATCGCCCGTTAATACTCGTTTCACTTGAGTTAATCAAAAAGAGTATATACCGTGCGTCTAAAACTAAAAATCCGGAAAATTAAAAGTAAAGTCCGGAAGGCGTTCGCAAAGATAAGGGGTAAAACATGTAACAGTAGGTAGAGACGTTTGCCATGTAAAGATACACTATCATAAGGGTAATAAATAATAATGATAGACAAATGTGTACACATTTTGCGTATACAAGGTCACATCCGTAAATGTCACCAAGGTGAGATGTAAGAATGTAACCTGAAAATGTTTTGATATGGAACGTGAGTTACGTGACCACCTCGTTGTCACGCTGATGATACATACTCATCACTAGGTTGCTGATGAACTCTAAAGCCAAAGAATTCCATTCTTCGATGAGGGCGGTGAGTACCTCGGGAAGGCTTCTAAGAGTTAGCTAACGAGCTCCTACGTGTCGTCCGAGAGCATCCCAGGTATGCTCTGTAGGCCTCAGGATTCAGGTCCAGAGATCTGGATAGCCGGTCCATGCTCAGAAAATTCTTGTTCTGCAGAGACCAAAACTCCAATGTCAAATTTAATAGAAATTGAGAAGGTTTTGCAGTCACTGTGGAGACAGCGGGGCAAACAAAGCTGGCAAAGCCTTCCCAAGGTTTCGCTAACACTCGGAGTTTCTGTATCAACTTGCATTTCGTAACAGAAAACTTTTGCCATAGAAGAGTACTATGAAATCGCACCACAACGCATTACTTCCGAGACATACAAATGTCTGCCAAATTTAAGCAAATAATCCTGGAAGGAACTATAACCGCTTGATTGTTGCTTTAGCAGGAGTTTCGTAGGTCATTCTTGATTTTGGTTGAAGAATTTGACGTTGCCCCATGGAGGGCTACCGCAAGTCTCCATCACCAAGAGACGTACACCTGGGATGAAGGGACCACTGTTCAACGGCACCGCCAAGGACTGCGCGTAATACAAGAGTATGGGTTGGCCATAATGTAGGGAGTCCAAAAAGGCATTCTTGTTGTGTAGCACACCGAAGCGTACGTGGGCCATAGGATGATAAAATCGAAACAGAAGAAGACTTAGATCAGCCAAGGACGCAGCCACCATGTATAACAATAGTGTGATTCCGGAGGACTGCACAGCTCCACAAAAATTTCCATCGCTGTTAAAAACTAGTTTGCAGTTGATCTATGAAGGGCTGCTTACGCAATAATTGTGTCCACCCTAGACATCACTTGGCATCCCTCTAAGGAGCATGAGCTATTTGAATTCGTAACATTGCTCACAGTATAGGACGAGACGGCTTGATACTGATGGAGATCCGTGTCCATCGACGACGAGTACCAGTAATGGTTTGGATGGAATCTTGGCAGATTATAAATTTCTGGGTAGGAGACTGTTAGAGATTAAAACATTGACCCCTAGTTTAATAATTGGTATAATGAAAACATCTGCAGCATATACATACTCTTGGTACACAATCCAGATACTGAAACTTTCAGATGGTACGCAGACCGATTGTGCAGCGTTTTTCCTTCCATTTTCCCCTCTGGACAGTTAGAACAATATGCTAAATCACTCTGTAGGCATTACTACTTTTAGTCTACTTACTGTAAATATTTTTCTGTTGCCCTAACGATCGAGAATTTCGGATTTTATCGGACGACAACTCCGCAATGACACCCCTGATCACACTTGACGGGACCTTCAAGCACAGGTCAATCAAGATGAGCAAATATTTTCAACGACAGTTAAGGCCTGACTGACAGCAGCCTTGATATCTATGTCTCCATCATGGACGTTTTTAGCACATTTCGATCCCAGGTTGTTCATACACTACGGAATATCGATAAATTCTATAATTGTTTTAAGGGTACTGCGATTTCCATGCTTCTAAGTTGCATATTGTGAGGAGTGTGTTACCTTTTGAAATTTTCCTTTGTAGTTCAGTGCAGTTTTCCTTTGTTTTCCTTAAAGTTGCTCATGGCGATTTTTAAACCTCATGGGGAAAAAAGATGAACTTTCTCAGTTATACACTCTAAATTTTAAAGATCGTCGTGAAGCTATAGTTTGAATGATAAAATATACATATTACTGGTAATTAATAAAACGAATTCTTCTTTCTCTTGATTATCGAAGAACAGGTATTATTTCTTCAAAATAAATAGGATTAAATAAACATATCTCTGAAACACCGCGGTCTTATTTGCATAGTTGTTCAAGAAATGGTGATATCTCAAGATCAAGCAGAAGAAAAACAGATCTTCCATTATCGTCTTCAGTGTTAGCGAAACGCAGCTTGACAATGATAAATTGCAGCCACGGCTTCTAAAGATTCCACACTGCCGTAAAAGGAATCCCTTATCTCATTATCACATATCCTGAGAAAAGGAATGTCTCTCTCTCTCTCTCTCTTTCCCACCATGTCTTTTGACTGTCAAATCACAGTAGTACAACGAATCGAAGAGAAAATTCATTGTTCTCTGCAAGGAATATTCAAATCTAGAAGCCCATAATGGATCTTTTCTTCTTCTTCTTTTTTTTTTTTTCGTTACATAATAAAGGAGTATGTCTCGTAGACGTCTGAGAAATCAATGGAAACTATTACGGAAGAAGTTAGTTTAAAAAACTTGTTTCAATGCAGCACATTTTTTGGAATTCAAATTTCCTAATGTACTTCTGAAACTTGATGTACTGTACTCGGAAGTCATTCAATGTAAAAAAAATTGCCTTCGCCGAACTTTCAAGTACGTATATAGCACGTCGTCTCCATCGTTTTCCTTCTTTTCGTTTTTTTTCTTTATTCCGTTTGTAAGGGATTATAACCATTTACCGTTATCCTTATCGTGATTAAAACTGAATTTCTTTAATTGCATCCCTTCCTGTGCCATTTCTCTGACTTCTTTTTATTTTGCTCTTAGCTTTAAAAGCTTTAAATTAAAAATGTTGAAAATAAAATCAAAGAATACTTAATAATATTTACCATTTTAGAATGTTGTTTAATATTTTGACTAAAAGCCAACAGAGAAATTTTAATTTTTATCGGATCTCCTCCGCCAAACATTTCGGCTTCGTACTTTTTATACCTCCGATTGAGTAAGTTCCTTGTAATAAATAACCGTGAAAGAATGCATTTTATAAGACCGAAGCCTTCAATGGATGTTCCCAAAATTTTATACCCCAAAAGCATAGAAATTTTTTTTTTTTTTATCCGCAAAACTCCAGCTTTTTTTTTTTTTTGTAACAAAAGATCTCCAAATGAAGAAATCACTTAGATAGCAAGATCTGGTTACCTTTTTCGAAGCTCTCCACCTCGTAGATGACAGAGCAATGAATTTCATTCGTTGCTGTTCTCTGCGGCTTAGTGTCGTCCTCCCTAAAATCAAGACAGCGTATTTTGTGAGAGGCAAGCTCGGAAGGTGTGCTGCAGCAACTTTGATAGATCATGATCTTTGTTCGGTATAACGATTGCACACATTTGTGGAAATTCTTGTTCTCATATTCACTTGAAGAAATCAGAAAAATATCGTGTACTTCCGCCTGATCGTCATCCAATGAGTGGGCACCCCCGATAGTTCTTCATCTGTGGAGTCAGCTCATTGCACTGTCGCGCAATTTCAGTTAGCCATTTGCTGTTGTTATTAGCAGGGTACTCCTGCTTCACTGCTTGTATTTCCAGTATTTTAATTCATCGAGTGTAATAATGACAACGAACGGGAAGAACGTGCTAGCGGTAGCAATGATGTATTTTTTATCTTTCTTTTTTTATGTTTTGGGGTTAAAGTACCCGTGTGAGCATGTATAAGCAGTCGTCCCTTCCATATTTGGGGTCACTGATTTCAGGATATAAGCTAAAAACACCGCCTATACCTCATCCGGAACAGAAGCATCTAAGGCTTGAATGAGTCGTCTTTCCCTAATTTAGGGAAGCTATGTGAAAGGAGAGCGCCACTGGCGTAAGAACAAACATTTCGCCCATGTCTTACATCCAGCCGCTCACCAGTTCAAATATCAACTTTCATCTTACTGCATGTCATTTCGTCTCAAGTTTTTTCGACAGTCGCCTTTGATTCATTAGGTAAACGTATTGCGATAAATAATCATCTTCATTAGTAAATAGCTTTATCTTTTGGTTAATTTTGTAAATTTTGACAAAATCCATCTGTATTAACTGGAGAATAAGTTTTGCAATCATTTTGTTCGAAGTGGAAAAAGAAAATGATAAAAATAATTCTCTATTTCTGTAATCTGTAGCAAATAGTGGATTAATGCAATGGATCTGGTGCTATATCTGTTCTTTTAAAGGTCTAAGTTAAAGAGCTTGACTTAACGTTGGAAATGTCCACTGATCTTTCGTGTAAGAAAATTTATTTCTCTAGGTGGCTCTAATGCTGTCTTGAATTCAGTACATCTCCACTTGTTGATATCGTATTGGATTTATTTTCCTATTTAAAGCAGTTCTAATTCTTAGCAATGTTTTTTTTTCTGATTTTCAGGCTTTTTTCAGGTACTCATCTTAATTTTCTTTCTTTTGAGGTAACAATACACACTCCTACATAACTCCATATCTTCACATCAAGGTGGTTTGAAATTTTTTTCAAATAGAACTTGAAGCGATGGAGATCCAAAGTCCAAGGACGCCAACTAATTTCCTAGTTCTTTTTGATGAAAAATTGTCCCGCCAAGCTACAGGGATACTAAAGCCGAGATTATCCTAGCTGTTTTGATGAAAAATCGTTCCACTAGTCGATGATGACACAATAGCCAATATTGTGAGTGCATATCCTAGCTATTCTTGATGAAAAGCTGACTCGCTAGGTGGCGTAAATGTATATTTGTTTTCTGCGTTTTTTCTTTCATTTTTTGTCCGGCTGTAAAAACTATTTCTTATGTTGCACACCTCTAAAGATTCTAAGACTTTCTGCGTGTTTTCCAGTTTTTCCTGATTTAAAATTTTCCACTTGATGATATGCACGCCTATTTTCATCTACCATGGCATTTCTGCTTCCACAATTTGAATTGAAAAAATCTTTTTGCTTTATAGAACTCGACCGAGTTCCACATGTTAACTAGGGAATTTTAAATTTTAGCTAATGATTGCACACTTTAAATAAAATCCTGAAAAATATTTACAGCATACTGGAATTCATTCTTTTGTAAAAATACATTTCGTTATGTTCATTATAAAACAGTAGCGTTCTTTTTGTTAATTATTGATTCTAATTTTATCGTGTAATCGATATACTATTTCCATCTTCGTTAATGCAATGTCACAGCAGAGAAGTTGGTAGTTAATTATTTTGTAGTTAATTTATTGCGCAGCTTGCTAAATAATTTTTCACTGAATAATACTGTTAATTAAGAGAAATTAGAAATTATATGCAAAGAATCCTTCACCATGTACCCTTTCTTGCACAAAAATAAGACAGCGCAAAAATAAGATGTATATCTATGATCCCTGGTGAAAAAATTGTGCATTATTTTGTTCAGGAAATATGCGCAAAATATTTTCATGGTAAGCGGTATTTGACGGAATTAGAATTTATTTTAATTGAGGTTGTAGGAGCTCATATTCGGCTGCACATGTATCGGACGCAGAGATAAACCCCTTTCTGTCTAAATAGCGAGTTATGCAAAATTGTAAATGATATATAAAACATGTCTTACCTGGAACCTTATCAGATGTAAAAAGATACTTTCTAGTAAGTCTTATCAGGGAAAATGTAGTATGAAATTACTCCTCCAAAAGGAAAAACTGCGTTATTTGAAGAAGTATGTCAAATGATTTTTGTTGTAAAAGATGTCGAGGTAAAAACGAATTGTTGGACTTTATTTGAGCAATTACTCCTATATCATCATCATCATCATCATCATTGTCAACCATTATCAATCCACTGCTGGACGAAGGTCTCCCCAAGTTTCCTCCACAACGGTCTGTCTTGTGCCAGTCTCCCCCATGTCACCCCTGCATACTTTCGAATTTCATCCACCCATCTCCCATGTGGTCTTCTTCTGGGTCTTTTCCTGTCCCTTGGAATCCAATCTAAAATTTCGGCTGTCCATCGATGATCTGTCCTTCTGGCAGTATGTCCAGCCCATTGCCATTTCAGGGATTTAACTCTGATCATGATGTCTTCCACTCTTGTCATTTTTCGGATCCACGAGTTCCTCTTCTTATCTCTCCTGGTTACACCAAGCATGCACCTCTCCATGCTACTTTGAGTTGTCTGCAGCCTTTGTATGTCTCTTTTAGTTAAGATCCACGTCTCTGTACCATACGTAAGCACTGGAAGGATGCATTGATCAAACACTTTTCTTTTAAGACATAATGGCATATTGCTCTTGGAAATTATGCTGTTTCTTCCAAAAGCTCTCCAGGCAAGTTTTGTACGCCGATTAATTTCTTCATCAATGTGACCCTCACTTGATATCTGCTGTCCAAGATAAACGTACGTGTCTGTTATCTCCAGCTTTTCTCCATCAATCGATAAATCTTCATTTCTTGTAAAAGCATTGAACATCACTTTTGTCTTCTGAAAGTTCATTTTTAATCTCACTTCTTTACTCTTGTCAGCAAGTTCCTGGATCATACTCTGCAGCTCTGATGGGGTAGTTGCAAAAATGACTATGTCATCAGCCAAACGAAGGTGGGTTAGATAATCTCCATTAATCTTTATCCCCTTGTTTTCCCAGCTCAGCGACTGAAAAACACCCTCCAATGTGGCATTAAAGAGCTTCGGAGATATGGTGTCACCTTGTCTCACTCCCTTTCCAATTTTTACGTGTGTTGTATTTTCAAACAGCCGAATCTTTGCACTTGCATTTTCATAGATGTTATTAATAATATTAATGTATGCATCTTCAATACCGCAGGTTTTCAGAGCCATTGTAACTGCTGATGGTTTCACCGAATCAAAGGCTTTTTCATAATCGATAAAAGCCATGCACAATGGAAGTTCATATTCCCTCGCTCTTTCAATTAGTTCTCTCAGTACGTGGATATGATCTATTGTGCTGTAGCCACTCCTGAATCCAGCTTGTTCTCTCGGTTGAGCCATGTCCAGTGTTACCTTCAAGCGGTGTGAAAGAACTTTAGTGAAGATTTTATAAACCACTGATAGGAGGCTGATAGGTCTGTAGTTCCCGAGATCCTCAATGTCACCTTTTTTATGTAGCAAGATCATTGTAGCGTTGTTCCAATCCTCAGGAATTTTCCCTTCATTAAGGCATCGAGTGAAAATTTGGGCGAGTACTGTTTCGATTTCTCCACTTGCTTCTTGTATGATGTCTACAGTAATTCCATCTTCTCCTGGAGCTTTTCCCCGCTTCATGTTCTTGATTGCATGTGCAACTTCTGCTGGAAGGACTGGAAGAACTCTGGTACCTTTCATGATGCCTGGAGTACATGTATCATCCCTCTCATATAATTTGGAGTAGAAATCTTTCACTCTTGTCAAAATTTCGCCTCTATTTCTTGTTACAGAACCATCTTCTTTTCTCAGGGCCATAATCTGTTTTCTTCCCTTACTGAGATGTCCCTTTGCTATCTTTAGGCTTTGGTTGTTTTCAATTGCTTTCCTCACTAGTTCACAGTTGAATTTTCTTACGTCTTCAGTGATACTTTTTCTTACTGTCTTGCATAGCTCTATATATTCCACTTTGGAAGTCACATCTTCTTTAGTTGTTCCTCATCTCTCTTCTTTTTTGCATCAACATTTTCGTTTTTTCTGATAATTTGTTTACATGCGACTTGTTCTTAGACCCAGCTAATTTTGTTGCTGTTTCCATAAGAGCTTTGGTTACTTTTCTGTTAACTTCAGAAATATCCACTTCTTCCGATGTTAGGCCTTCTAAAGCAGATAACCTGTTCTTCAGTTCCAACTTGAAGGTATTATGGTGTTTTTTAAGGTTGGTTATGTCAATAGATTTTGTTTGTCTTATAAGCTTGCCACGTTCAAGTTTAGTGTTGAGGTGCATCTTACATCTCACCAATCTATGGTCACTACCTGTGTTGAACTTGTTTAGCACACTGCAGTCTTCTATGACGAATTTTTTGTTACACATAATAAAATCAATTTCACTTGTCGTCCCATTTGGATGTCTCCATGTCCATTTCCTGTGTGGCTTTTTCTTGAAGAAGGAGTTCAAGATGAAAAACCCTTCTGCCTCTGCAAACTCAACGAGAGTATTTCCACGCTGGTTTCTGTTGCCGTGACCGAATTTACCTACTGAAGTTTCATTCTGTTGCCGTTGCCCTATTTTTGCATTGAAATCTCCCATAATTATTTTCAAGTGCTGCTTACCTTTATTATTTAGATGACAAATTTCCTCATAAAATTCTTCAATTTCTTCTTCAGGATGACTTGTGGTGGGTGCATAAGTTTGAATAATCTGAGCCTGGTATCTTTTCGAGAGTTGGATAACAAGTCGTGCAGCTCTGTCGGAGGAACTTTCAACTTCTACAACTTTATCCTTCAGTTTCTTGTTTATTATAAATCCAACACCACTAGTTCTGCCAGTATCTGTCCCACGATAGTAGAAGAGATGTCCACTTTTCAGTTCGATGAGATCTTCTCCTTTTCTCCTTACCTCACTTAGCCCCACGATGTCCCACTTGATCCTTTGTAGTTCCTCTTCCAATTCAAGAAGCCTTGAATCAGAAGATAGGGAGCGACCGTTATACGTAGCCAAGGTCAGCATCAGATGGCAGCCTAGTCCGGTCCTCCGGGGATTCTTAGCACCCTCTGCCTTCATGTCGCACTGGCCGCTGCCTTGGCCAGGTACATTCCAGCTGCCGGAGACTGAGGGCCAAGATTTAAGTTGTGGAGTCTTTTTGGAGGGGTTTGGCCATAACTCACCACGCTGGCCAAGCGGGTTGGTGAGTGTGGGATAGCATTTCCTCTAATCCTGATGGTATAGTTATACCGCTATTGGCGGTCGTCAGAGCCCCTTTAGTGGGAACAGGATGCACCACGAGAAGGCGGGGTTGACATTTGTCAAGGAGTGGCTGTGATGTTACGCATCACCTGACCTTACATCCCTATACTCCTATATATGGAATAAAATATATTTTGAAATCGACAGTATCTGCATTCCCGCTCCTAATGGAAAAACTATAAAACAGAAAAAGATTAAAAAGCAAGAATCAACATTCTGATATTGCTGGCTTGCCAATGCAGAAAGAATTTTTCAAATAAGATTAAAAGGTGCAGGGATATGGTGTCCTCAAACGAGCGGACGGACACGCACATAGTGATAACATTAAAATGTTTTTTGTTTTTGTTTTTTCCCCCAAAAGTCCTGCTGATCATGTACTGTAAATTTACAATGGGTTCAATTCACCGTCGTGGCTCAAAATCGAAGCACACATAATTAACCTTTTTTCTTTGTGATTCACGGAAAATGGAATTTGACACTTTCAAATTTGTTATAACTTATTCATAACAATTGTCACACTTGGAAATCAGGAAAACGCGCTTTAAACACCCACCTTGTGAGAACTGTGCAACTTTGACATGAGCTTATATTGTCGTGCCTGCACACTTCGATTCATTTATTTTATCAGGAGACAAAACAAGAAAGATGACACCGAATCTTGGGTGTACTGAGCACGTCTACAAATAAGAAAAGAATTTGTCAAAGTAAAGTTTTAGGGGGAAAAAACATTTAGCGAAAAAGAAAGTGCATTTACGGTTTCTAGTATGTACAATAACCGCGCATTATTTGAAACACGCAATATGCGGGTTGTGTTTATTCTTCACAGTAAATAGAGCCATTTACAAAAAAAAAAAAAGTTTAAACTGGATTTTAACAATCGGCAAAACATCTACAGATGGAAATATTTGCGCTCCCTATTGAAAGAAAGACGTGTTACTGAAAATTGCAAATTGCGTATAAAAACGTTTTTCATAACCGAAGATATCTGAGGCAAAGGGAATTTTTCAAATCTAACAATTAGAACAAGAGATATGGAGGGGAAGGTGATATATAGCTTTACTCTCCCCAGCGCAAAATCTGTGGCTTTTTGAAGGAGAAAATGGATACGAAATGTTTTCATGATGGCGGTGTTTCTACCAAGAAAGAATTTTTAGAATCGGAGATATTCTTTCAAATATACAGTAAATGCACGCTATCGCCCATGGCGACAGAATTCTCATTATGAAAAAGTAGGAAATATGCTCAAAGCATTTTTTGTGAAAAAAAGCTATGCGACGGAAAAGAAATTTGCAGATACTATTTCAGCGCCTGCGGCGGAAAAACTGTGGAGTATTTAAAGAGAGTAATGTTTGCAATCTTTACCGTACACGTGACATAGAGTACAACATAAATAAATAAATTAATTAATTAATAGAATTTTTAAAAGCGGTGGTACAGTTGTATATAGAAATACACACTAACCCACATAGCGTCAGAACTGGGCAGGCACCCCAATGATGCAGTGGTCTAAGCACTGGCTTATGACCATTCGAGCGTGAAGGGTCCGGGTTCGAATCCCGATGAGGCATCGATGTCGTGTTTGTCTTACGGCACTGGTTCTTTACCTTCCTTGGAAATAGTGACCCTAAATTAGGAACGGGCGACTGCTTATATCCCATTGAGTTGCTCACAGGAGTCGCTAAACCCCCAATAAAAAAATAAAAAAAAAGAACTGGGTATAGTAAAAATCCAAGAGTATATTCATTGTTCCACGACGTAAATGGTACCCGATGTTAAAAGAATTTTTCAAATCTGATTGTTAGAAGCAGGTATATCGTGAAAAAGGAATATAAGTCTACGCTCCCTGGAGGAAAAACAGTGCATCACTGTGAGCAGGTAATATACGCAAAAGTTTTTAAGTTTTGACTTGTATCTGACAGAAAAAAAAATTGTTCAATCGGTTTTTTAGAAGCTCAGATACTGCTGCAAATATATCCGAAAAATAAATATTCACTTACGAGTTCTAGTGACCAAAACTGTTTATTAATACAAAACAATTAGAAATTGCCCTCAAAACATTCCTACCGCGAACTCTATCTGATGCAAAAAGAGTTTTTAAAATAGAACGCTTAGAATGCAATATATATATATATATATACATATGGATGAAGAGCAGATTGAGGAAAATGCAATATATATATATATACATATTTACGCCCATAGTGGAACAACTGTGCTTTATTTGAAAAAAAAACAAAAACACTACACCAAATGATTTCCGTTGCAAATGGCGTAGATGGAAAGAAGGACTTTTTTCAATCGTACAATTAGAAGCAGTGAAAACAAGCTTGTTTCGTATTCGATAGTATCTGCGTTTACCTCCCCTAGAGCAAAAGTTATACGATGGAAAAAGATCAAAAGGCAAGGATTATCTCTCCCATCAGTGATGCATTCGAAAAACATGTCAAACGGCTGGTTCGCAAAAGGCTTACCATTTAAAAAAAATCAAATTGGACTATTAGAAGCAGAGACGCAGACCGACGAACGGACGGACACAGTGGTAACATAAGCACGTCCTTTTTTTTTTTCTTTGTATGTCTATTGCAAAAAAAGGACATTCTTATATGTATTATCACTGTGTCCCTCCATTCGCTCTATGGACACTATATCTCTGCATTTATTAGTACGATTTGAAAAATTCTTCTTTCATTAAGAAGTCTGAACTGTGAGAACGGTGACTTTTGTATTTTGGTCATTTTCTGATGCCAGTCGTCGCTGGGATGGGGGGAGGAGTGCCATCGAATTCAAATTTTATGTATTTCCATACCGTTGCTCCTAAACATCGGATTGAAAAGAAAACATTTCTTTCATCCTACAGCGATCACAATGAAGACCATTTTGATTACAGTTTTCAAATAATTTCTTATTTTTTCCCTTTAGGAGGCATAAAGGTACATTGCATTTTACCCGATATCTCTTCTTCTTAAAGTTCTTTTTAATAATCCTTTCTGCGACGGTTTGGGTTCGTAGCGAAAAATTATTTGCCTATAAATCCTAATTTTTCGCGACAAGCGGTTTTGACACTAGAGGGGGTAAGGACATATTTCTTTTTCCAATATATTTGCAGCAGTATCTTCGCTTCTAACAACTCGACTGAAAAACTTAATTTTCGGCTAGATACGGTTCAGAACGGAAAACGTTGTGCGCATATTTCATTCAAATAATGATGCATAGTTTTCAGCCAACGGGCGTAGATTTATACCTTATTTTTCTCGAAATTTCTGCTTCTAGTATTACGATTTGAAGCACTCTCGAAGGCTGAGCTGGATGAAGAACAGGCTATAGCATTCATCTTAAAGACTATAGACTTTTGGTGATTGGTCAATAGGCGTTAAAGGCGGTTAAGAAAATATTCCGAAGAGATTTTTCCAGGTGAGCGGTATCGCTTCACGAAATATTTTTTTTTTGGTGGAGATTTAATGACCACCGTGTGCAACTCAGTGGGCTATAAGCAGTCGCCCGCCCCTAATTTAGGGCCACTGGTTCCAGGGAAGGAAGGGAGCCGGTGCCGTAAGACAAACACAACATCCATGCCTCACTGGGATTCGAAGCCAGACCTTTCACGGACGAATGGTCATTAACCAGCGCTTATAACATTGCGCCACCGGGGCGGCATAATTTTTTCAATCGAGTTTTTACTAGTTCAGATATTGCTGCAAATACATCAGAAGCAGAAATAAATGCTTACGCCCCTCGTGGCCAAACCATTCTTTACAAAAATTTGGAAATTATACGCAAAACATTTCCCATCAAGAGTTGTATCCGATGCTGGAGGAATTTTTCAAATCCGAGTTTTAGAAGCAGAGATTTCCTGGTTCTAAAACTCGGATTGACCTTTACTATGAGTAGAATAGTCTTCGATACAAATGGCATCGAAACGTAATAAACGATTTCAATTGGATATTTAGGAGAAATATAATGAATAAATATACATATTTTGAATTCGATATCATCTTCATTTACGACCGCTAGCGGCGAAATTGTGTATCATAAAAAAAATTCGGAAAGTAAGGATTATCATTCTCATATTTCAAGCTTCCCAAGGCAAAAACAATTTTTGAAATCGGATTAATATAGTTGCAGAGAGATTAATAGTTGTTCACGGACGGGCGGACGGACAGATCGACGGACAAAGTGATAACATAAGCACGATCGTTTTTTACAAAAGTCGTGCTAAAAATAAAAAACAACCTGAATAACGTACTTGAATAATGCATGATTATTAGCTCATTTTGTAAATACTTTTAGGAATGAATTTAATGACTGATTTTATTGCTGTTTTTTTCCATTAGCAGCCATGTTAGGCATAGTTAGCCATGAGAATGCGTTTTGTAGAAAAAGTCACCAGTTCGCGTATTTTGGTCTGCAAATTGTATAACAGTTTTACGACCTATTAAAAGAGGACTGAGACTAACATATACACTACTGTTTGTGAAAAATGCAACACCAAGAAAGAATCGCGCTATTCAAATGAAATTTATTTCAGAGATTCCTCATGTTACAGGAGATAACTGATTACTTTTGTAGAGCTACACAAGATTTTTTCGCTTCAAAACTCAGTATCGTGTGAAGCTGCCTCTAGAAAAAACAACATTCTCTACACCGCGTGGCATTGAATAGAAATTTTTGATACCGTTCTTGGGAAAAGCATGCCAGACTGTTTCTATGCGAGGCCAGAGTTCTTTTGTGATAACTGGAGAAGGACATTAACGGGCCAATCGTTTAGATTGTTATCAGGGACATATGCGGTGAAAGTGCAATCTAGGGAAGAAGCGATATCTGCTGCTCGTGGAAGCGGCCTTGGACATTCCAGGTCATATGTGGCCGAGCATTATCCTGCTGGAATATAGCGCCAGGACAACTCTGAAACATCCCTGACACATCGCTGGCTGTTGAGGGTTCTCTCAATCCGTATCAGGAGAGATCGCGAATTGAACCCAATTGTTCCCCAAACCATGACGCTTAGCGTTGAGCCGGTATGACGCTGCAAGCTGAATTTTAGCACGATGTCTTCGAACACGTATGTGACCACCATGGTGCGTCAAGTTGAATTGTGACTCGTCAGAAAACACGACTTGTTGGCACTCAGCGAGATAATGTTCGTTTTTGAGACGCCATTATATCCTAAAGCGTCTGTAGTGGGTCAAAGAAATGCGTAGCAATGGGCTGCCGTGGACGTCCTCTGTTAAACAGACAACGTCTAACTATGCTGGAAGACAAAGTCTGACCCATGGCTGTGCTCCACTACTAACACCATGGATGTCGCTGTGCGATCGGTCACTGTCATGCGGTACTGGTGTCTGTCATCCCGTGGTGTCGTGAGATTTGCTGCCAATCTCCCGGATTTCTGTTCGTCGGGCCTCATCTGTCCACTGACACAACGTTCAGATTATTGCATTGGCGTTTCGTCCCATACGAGTGACAATTGCGCGGTAGGAGAATTCAACTCCTCTCATCCCGACAATTCTTCCTCGCTCAAAGTCCGCCTGGTGTTCATAATGCGACCTTCTTCGGCGATGGGGCATAGAGTGACACAAGAAACATATTATCGACTCAATGTCGGCTCTTCACTGATTGCTAGATCTCGTTAGAGATCTTGCTAGCTCTTTATACCCAAGAATCCTTCCTTGCTCAGAATCTGTCAGGTGTTCATAATGCGACCTTCTTCGGCGACGCGGCATAGTGAGACACAAGAAACACCCTTTCGACTCAATTCGGCTCATCACTGATTGCAACATCTCGTTTGAGCAAGATCTTTATACCCAAGAATCCTTCCTTGCTCAAAGTCTGCCTGGTGTTCCTAATGCGATCTTCTTTGGCGACGAGACATAGTGAAACACAAGAAACACCCTTTGGACTCAATGTCGGCTCTTCACTGATTGCAACATCTCGTTTGAGCCAGCTCTTTATACCCATGAATCCTTCCTCGCTCAAAGTCTGTCAGGTGTTCATAATGCGACCTTCTTCGGCGACGCGGCATAGTGAGACACAAGAAACACCCTTTCGACTCAATTCGGCTCATCACTGATTGCAACATCTCGTTTGAGCAAGATCTTTATACCCAAGAATCCTTCCTTGCTCAAAGTCTGCCTGGTGTTCCTAATGCTACCTTCTTCAGCGACGGGGCATAGTGAGACACAAGAAACTCCCATTGGACTCAATGTCGGCTCTTCACTGATTGCAAGATCTCGTTTGAGCTAGCTCTTTATACCCAATGCCGCACAGTTCAGAGAGCGCTGCTCCGAAACCACATGGATATTTTTACTGCCATTTTAATCATCTGCATGTCCTAACCTGTTGTACATATATGCTGTAAGTTTCAAGCTAATACCAACATTCTTTCATGGTGTTGCAATTTTTACAAACAGTTGTGTAAATTACATCAGTTTCTATAGAAAAATTTCCCTCGCCCAAATGATACGAGTTCAGAATGTAAGTAAAGCTCATCTATTCGAATTATGTAAATAATGATACAGAAACGCGCTTATTTCTGAATCACACGTCAACAGATGCTGCTGCGTCCCGACTCCTAAGTTTTGTCCCCGCAGTTTTTGCTTAATGTTAAGCATCACCTCTAATGTTACCCACCATTGCAATACCACAGACCTCTTCAGCGGCAGTTACAACACAGTTCTTAAAATAAGTCCACTTCTTTTCTACATCCTTCTTACATGACTTCAACTCCTTCAGTCACTCAGAGGACGACTGAATGAGTTGAAGTCATGTGAGAGGGATGTAGAAAAGAAGTGGACGTGTTTTACAGAGGCTGAGTTGAAAGTTTTGCAATTTTGGGATCATTTTATGTCTTCATACGTACCTTTACGACGAAAGCTGACTAGTATTCAAAATATAAGCCATCGTGTTGCACCGTCTTTTGCCATCTGTCTGCCAGTTCTTCGATTCCGCGGTGGTACCAGTTCTTGTCTTTCGAAGCGAAGAACTCCTTCACCGCAGCTGCCACATCCTCCTGGTTGTTGAAGTGTAGTGGTCTATGGACCGGAACAAGTAATAATCCGACAGGGAAAGGTCCGGACTATATGCTGGGTGTGCCATCAAGTTCCTGGATTTTTGCCCGGGTTGTTCACGCGGTATAAGGCCGAGCGTTGTTCTGCTGTAGGAGAGCGCGCTTTCTGTTCACCAGTGCCGTGTACTTCTCCTCCAAAACGGCATTCATCCGCGCTCCAGCTGTTCAGAGTAGAGGTTGGCGTTGATAGTCCGATCATCTGGAACAAATTCGTAATGGATTATCCCTACGAAAATCCACCAGACGCAGAGCATCACCGTGTGCTCGAAGCGCCCACGTTTGGCAACAAATTAAGGAAGCTGACCCGGGCGCAACAGCTGCCGTTGTGTGTTAGGATTACGGAAATAGACCCACTTTTCATCTCACGTAACAATTCTTTTGATGAAACGTACATCACGCGGACTTTCTTGGAGTTTCGTGCAGACTTCCACTCGGCGGTTTGCTTTAGATGGCGTCAGTTCCTGAGGGACAATGCGGCAGCTCCTATAGACCTTGCCGAGGTCCTGAAGGTGACGAACCACAGTGGTCTGTGATATGCCCATCTTGCCTGATAATCTCCGAGTGCTGTTTGTCGGATTTGCCTCTACAACCTGGCGCACGGCCTCCGAATCCACGGTTCGCAGCCTACCTGACCTTGGATGATCTTCGAGGTTTCTGTCACCTGAGCGAAATTTCTTGAATCACCTGATTGCGATGCTGTGGTCCACTGAACCTTCCCCTTTCGCATATCAAATGTTTCTTGTTGCTTGATCAGCGTTATGACCGAGTTCAAACTCATAAAGCAAAAGTTCCCTAATTAGCCGGTGGTGGCTGTTCATCTTTTAAGCGTCTCAACCACAGACAGAACGACGAAATGCAATGCTGTTCACAGCAACGACTACACTTTATATCCCTTTCGACTGACTGCAGTGCTCGACTTGAACTAGTTTAAACACGTGACATACCCGCCGCAGCACATGCGTTTATGCAAATATTGCAAAACGTTCGACTCACCCTCTGTATATTTATGGATGTTTGCACGCGTGATGCAAAAACAAACGATACTGGTTTATGTCTTGGTAGTTTCCGCGTGTGCAGTATGCTTATGAACAGTCCTGTTGGTAAAGAGCAAAAGTGAGTTGCAGAGTATGTTGTTCTGGATGTATGATGTTTGTGTAAAATTCAAACTGAGTATAAATAAGGGAAAAATCGAAGTTATGATTTTTGAGCGAGGAACTGTTAGCACTGAGTGCAAGGTAAGTCTAAATGGCGCAGTGATTGACCAGGTGAACGAGTTTGTATATTTTGGAAGCATGTTTCACAGAGATAATAAATTAGATCGCGAAATTAGTAGGCGAGTGAACTCTTCATTGAAAGTCATAACTGCTTTAGGAGGATTTCACAGGAATGATGGATTCTCAAGAGAGTCCCGAATGGCTGTGTATAAAAGTGTAATTGTTCCTACTCTGATGTACGGTTGTGAAACTTGGGAAGATGTGTTGCAGTTGTGTAATGTGAGGCAAAATGTTAGTAAGGTGGAGACTAATATTCTTTTTACCATGTCGGAAGAATAAAAGGATTTTTTTCAGCTCGAGTGGCAGGGAAGAAAGTTAGAGGGAGGCCCAGGAAATCTTGAAATTAAAAGATTCAGGAATGTCTATATGAGAAAAATATTATATAACAGGTCTTGCATGCATCGTGTAATAGATGCCAGTGAAGCTCGAGCTGTATGCCAAGATCGCTATAAATGGAGACATTTGGTACATCAACGGTAAATAAAATCTAAAAGTTAAACATCAATCTGGCACATATACTTTCTTTGATGAGCCAATCTCTCAATCTCAGAGATTAGCTTAGTTATGTGTGTGTGTATGTGTGTGTGTGTGTGTTCCCGGTAGGTGATCTAGTTCAGCCTTGGTCGCACATAGTTCTGGTGAGAAACATTTTGCGTATAGTTCTAAATTTTCTTAATGTGAAATTTTGCCACTAGGCTGGAAGAGCTCATATTTTTGTTTGCACCATATCGCTATCTGCACGTCTGATAACCAGACAGAAAACAATTCTTTTCTGTCAGATATCGCTCAGTACGAAAACATTTTTTGTTCATTTTCTGCCCAAAGCATAACAATCTAACTGTTAGGGTGTCCAAGTATATGGTCTTTTTCTTTCGATATCTGTGATTCTAAAAGAGTGATTTGAATAATTCTTTTTACATCGAGTAGCATTTACTTCGTGAAACACTTTAAATACACTCCTGGATTTTTATAGTACACAGTTATGACGCTAGGTGGCACTAGTGTGTATTTCTGTTTGCCACTCTATCTACGCTTGTAAAAAAGCCTCATAAAAACGTTCTTTTTGTGCTTTATGACATTTGCTACAGTAAAGATTGCGAGCATTATCCTCTTTAAATAGTGAGCAGTTTTTCAGCCAGGAGAGTATACGTATAACATTTTTTCTTGTTATCTCTGATTTTAAAAGTTATATTTGAAAACTTCTTTTTCCATCGCATAGCTTTTGTAATAAAGAACATTTTGCGCGCTTTCTACTTTTCAGAATTAAAATTTCTACCTCCAGGGCTCGCTCCTCAGCGTACATTTCTATTTCAAAGTGTATATCCGAATATAAAAATCCCATCAAAAATTGTTTTCTTGGTAGGATAACCTTCACTATGAAGAATATTTTTCATCAGTTTTCTTCCTTAAATAGCGCACTGGTTTTACGTTAAAGGCGTAAAGTTATGTCATGTTTTTCGGAACATTTCTTCTGGTAATTGTTCGATTTGAAAAATTCCTTTATCTTGGATATCTGCGGCTACGAAGCACATTCCCTGTACAATAAAATATCTCAGTAGAACCACAAAAGTTTTGCTTCGGGTCCTCGTTGATAACTCTCACCGAAAGTTCATAGTAACAATTATATATCTACTAATAGATTAAATACTTTTACGTACCTCTAATCCTTAGTTTATATGATGCACATTGTTGGCGTGTCATTTTTCTTTGTTTGTGGATTCACTGATGATTCTCAACACATGTCGCGATATTCCAACGATAATTCCTTGGGAAATGAAACTTTTTGTTTTTGTTTTTTTCTTTTATGTAGTCTATTGCACACACATTATTGTACTCTGGTTCCAGCTTTTTAAATGTTAAAATTTTTCCCGTACAATTTGATAATTTTCGTAACTCACATTTCTTCTGCAAATGGGTGTAAGCATCTGTTTCTATTTGAAAATTTTTACCGACTCTGCGAATCCGGTTGATTTTTTTGTTGTTGTTGTTACTCTTGTAACTTTTTCCAGATTCAATATGAAGAGCACTACTCACATTGCGTGCTCTAAATGATTCTCAGTTTTCCACTTGGGAGCGTAAAGGCATTCTCTTTTTCTCTGAAATGTTTCCTTTCTGAAATTCTACTATGAAAAATTCCTTTGATATCCGAAACACGAGAGAGAGAGTGAGAGAGAGAGAGAGAGTCAATACTGTATTTAGTGAATAATATTCTAATTGGAATCCAAAGTAAATGGAAGGCAGATAAAGTCCCGCAGCTCAAGTAATGTCGGAATTCACTGGTGAGTCGTGCTTGCAATCGAAAGATAAATTGTGCTGTTAAACAGTGTTAAGTAAAATGCTTCTGCGATGAAGATTTCCTGGGAATGAAATGGAAAGAATAGATGACAACTTTCGTCAGGATGCACACAAAAGAACTATAACGTATACTCTAGATTCACTTTCCTTTTGATTTTTACTGTCTCTGGTTATTTTATTTTACTATGTAAATTATCTTCTTACTAAACGAGATGTTATTTCTCCCGCTGAATGAGATCTGGCAATGAGTGTAAGTCATGACGTGGTGGTAGCCAGTATAAATAGGCGCGTTCAACGATACCAGGGAGAGCTTTCTGTTGATGTGCGTAGGGAGAGCTTTGTTTCATGTGTAAAGAGATCTTCGTTATATGCGTAAGGAGAGCTTCGTTTATGTGAGTAGAGCTTCGTTCATCTGCAAGGAGCTACGTTTTATTGAGTAGCTGTGTGTCCGGGGAAGTGTATGTTGGATCATATCAAGAGTTTCCCTAATAAAAAGTTGTTTTAGTAAGTACGTTTTTCTCAGTTCATAGTTTTGTCAGACCTCTGTGTGGCTGTTAGGTTTATTTCATTAAGTGTTATTAGTAACAACCAGAATAAGACTTTATTCATCTTAATTACTACTACAACATTACTACCAGTTATAAGCTTGTTCATTATTATTACTACATTACTAGCAGGAAAGTTTATTCATGATATAATTAATAACACAACAACCATTAGAAGAAGCATTAGTAGAAGAAGCTATATTCATTATAGAACAGACAGCTGAATGTCCACTGATACAGCATCACATTTGATAGTCGGCAGATGAGCGCGGCAGATAACAGAAGCAGGAAAGGATTGTAAAAAGGAGTTAGGTCAGAGAGTGAGAAAGATACAGGAAACATACGTACATGTGGAGGATAGTACCTGAGTCAGAAGAGTGCACATAGTTGGGAGAGGAAGAGTTGCGAAAATGGTGAAGGGTGGAGAGAACGGGGAGGCATTCGTTCAGAAACCTCTACTGTACGTCGCACTCGCGACGCGAGTTAAGCGAACCGTATGTGGAGGTCCAGACGAGTTTATGATGGCCGGAAGGAAGAATGGGAAGAGCGACGGCGTAGCGGAGGAGTAGATGGGAATAGAGAACACGGGTTGAAACAAGGCGGAGTAGAGGAGTCAGTGAAAAAGATGGCTCGGGAAGAGAACCAGTGAAAAAGATAGCTCTGGAAGGAAGAGTAGTTGGGAATGCATCCGGAAAATGTGACGAAAGAAAAGTAAAGGGAAGTAAGAGCATAACGAAGTGAGCGGAGTTGAGCCAGAGAAGAAGGAGTTTGGGGGAGCATCTCAAGTTGGGAAAATGAGAACCGCCGCTTCGGTGGCGCAGTGGTCTTAGCGCCATCTTATGACCATTCTTCCGACAAGGGTCCGCGTTTGAATCACGATGAGGCATGGATGTTGTGTTTGTCTTACCGTCCTGGCTCTCTTCCTTTCGTGGAACCAGTGCCCCTAAATTAGGGACAAGCGACTGCTTATAGCCCATCGAGTTGCTCACGGTGGTTGTTAAACCCTCATTAAAAAAAGAAAAGAAAATAGCGTGAGAGCCGGCGACGGTGAGAGTCGAAGAGGTGAAAAAAGCGGCCAGGGACCACCACCCCTCCTACTTCCCTTTCTTTATTCATTCCTCACAGACTAACGGAGGCACATTCTATGGAACCACCGTAGAACTCCATGATGTAATTCTCCTGTCCACTCGGCATGATGAACAGCATGCTCTTCTAAACCTCGACAGAAACAAACTTTGTCAGAGTATCTCATGATTATCTTTTTCATGTCCTCAATAAATTCCGCTTCCCTACGTTATTCATGCAAGTCATTCATCGACTCTACATCAGTTACTTTGTTTTCATTAAGTGTGCCCTTGCTCTCACTGCTTCTGTTACATTTAAGTCTGGTATTCGTCAGGTGTGTCTCCTTTCGGGACAGTTTTCCCCTCTCATTCAAACCGTTCTTTTCTTATTTTCGACATCACATTGCCACTCAGAGACTCTGTATTAGTCACCGTTGTAAAGGTATCTCCGTATGTGGACATGCGATAATCTCTCCATCATTACCCGTCAAGAAGCCGAATTCTCAACCGTTGCCAAGATCTACGCTACTTATTTCGCTGCCTCTGGGGCCTGCTCCAAGACAACCAAAAGACCGGTCTGTGGTGCGGTCGATGAAAGGGTCGTTTTGATACATCACTGAATGTCTCCTAGTCTTCGCTCTCCCAGAAATTTCAAAGAAGGGTTTACCTGGATGACCCTTTGTTCTCCATCCGGGCCGAACCGTACTTGTCACCCATGTTGTAGCACCGATGTTTTGGCATCTTTGTCAATCCTGCCGCAATCCAAATTTGTGACCTCCAACTGTTTTTATGGCACACTGTGCCCTGGCTCCCTCCCAGTTTCCACGTTCATTCTCTCTATCAGTTACGGAGGTCAAGCTACAATATTCACTACATCATAAACTCCATGTCTTCCACATCGGTGTTCTCATCTGAAGAATCGATCATCCAACGTCCGATGAATCGATGCTGTTAACATGACATTCTCTTCTACCGCTCTATCGCTCTGCTGACATGTCCACCTCTCTCTTTATCAATAAATTATTTTTTACCACCATTCGAAAGGCAAAAAAGAGAGTCAATATTTCCTTATCAATTAAAACACGAAAAGGAATAAGAAACCAGAAGAAGAAACATACATAAAAAAACAGTGACACTTTTACAGGAAAAATGCGGAATATGACGGAGGGAAAGAACAGTTATGCCAGTTAACAATACGTATCGTAACTTTGAAGAGTTCAAGGTTGGGATATCACGTATAATACTCGCAGTAAATAATATGCCATTTTAAATCCAGAGTTTATGGAACGCTGGTAAAGTCCCGTTGCTACGATGATTTTGGAATTCACTGGTAAGTGAAGCTCACAATCGAAAGATAAATTATGCTGTTGATGAGCGTTAAGCGAAATGCAACTGCAGTGAAGAGTTCCTGTGCGTTAAATGGTGAGTATAGATGACAGCTTTCGTCAGGATGCACATAAAAGAACAGACAGCTGAATGTCCACTGGTGAAGTATGGCACTTGATAGTCAGCAGATTAGTGTGGCAGATTACAGATGCAGGAAAGGATTCTAAAAAGGAGCTGGGTCAGGGAGTGAGAAGGATACAGGAAAAATATGTACACTATATTATTGAAAGTATTCGGACGCCACAATATCTTGGGACAAATGGCTTTATTATCGCAATTAGTAGTTAGTCTGTCCGCATTTTGTTTGTATGACAGCTGCAACACTTGACGCATACTATCAACCAATTTCTGGTATGTCTCAACAGGAATGGCCTGCAATTCGCCCTTCAAAGCTGCTGCCAGTGTGAAGAGCGAAGACGGTCGTTGTGGTCGATTTTGTATCCGTCGCTCCAGTTCATCTCAAAGCTGTTCTGTGGGATTGTGATCAGGATTCTGACCAGACCAGTCTAACAATTTCACCTCCTTTTCAAGAACCCAGTCCTGCACACGCCGTGCAGTGTTGCAGGGAGCTCGATCGTGTTGGAAGAGACAACGGTCATTTCCATAATACTGCCACATTGTTGGTAGGGCAGAAGTATCCAGAACATCGAAGTACAATTCAGAGTTCATGGTTTGTGGTATAATATACCAACGGGCCAAGTACCTTCGACGAAAAACAACTCCATAGCATTATGGAGCCTCCGCCGAACTGAACACTTGGAAGAACACAGTCCGACGAAAATCGTTCGCCGGGCTGTCGCCAAATCCAAACATGCCCACCAGATTGGAAGAGTGAAAAGCGTGACTCATTACTCCAAATAACACCTTTTCAGTCACCCACCGTCCAGGAACGACGGGAGACACACCACTCCAAACGGTGCTTCGGATTCACGGTAGTGATATGTGGCTTGTGTTGCTGTACTCTACCATAATAACCCACGCTTTGCAACTCTGCTGATAGTTATGGTAATAACCGAGCCATTACAAACATTTTCCTACTTCAGCAGCGATAGAGAAGGCAGAGGAAAAACGGGATTTCTTAACATTTCTTACCGTGGCTCTTCTATCACATTCCGTCAGTTTGTGCGGCCTTCCTGAAAGTTTTTTTGCAGTAGTTGCGCCGTCCTGTTTCCATCTTTTCACGACATCAATTGCAGTCGATTTTGGTATACTTAGTTTAATTGCAATGCTCCGTATGGAAACATTACTCAAATGACATCCTATGACTGCCAGATGCTGGAACTCGGAAAGTTCACGTCCACGCGATATAAGCGCTTCAAAATTACTCATAACACGACAGAAGATCTCAGCTTCATATGCGTATCTCCTCACTCACAGCGCATTTTCCTGCGCAACCGTTCTTTGCACGTATGCTAATATTTGGTACTGTCCTGAATACTTTTGATAATATAGTGTACATATGGAGGACAGTACCTGAGACAGAACAGAGTTTAGCGAATCGTACGTGCAGGCACAGATGGGGCGGGAGTTTAGGGTGGCCGGAAAGAAGAATGGAAAGTGGGGCGGAGGAGTAGATGGGAATAGAGAGCACGGGTAGGGAAAGGTGGAGAAGAGGAAAGAGAGCAGAGGACGAGCGAAAACTGTGGCCGGTGGAAGAAGAGTCATCAGGAATGTACCCAGAAAAGGTGACGATAGAAGGGTAAAGGCAAGTAAAGGCAGACTAAGTGAACGGTTTGCAGTCAGAGAAGAAGGATTTTGGGGGAGTATCTGGTGTTAGGAAAGTGAGACCCAGATGCCGTGAGAGTCAAAAAGCTCAGAAACGGAAAACACGTGCAGATATCCAGGTGGGGAAGTAAAAAACAGTTGTTGGGGGGGGCGGAGATAAGGAGAAGAAAAGATAGGTTCGATCATAAGAGAAGAGAGAGTGGTAAGAGGGGCCTCAGGAATTAGAGCAGAACACCAGGGGGAAAATGCAGGCGCGGTGAAAAGGATCAATGTGAATAGGAATGGTGGTGAAAACGGACGTCTTGAGAAACAAAGAGGTGGTCATTACAGGAGAGCCATAGAAGAGAATGGTATTTAACAGCACCGATGCATCGGCAGTCGGATGATTGATTCTTCGGATGAGAACACCGCTGTGGAAGGCATGGAGTTTGTGATGTAATGAAATCAGCGCTTGATCTCCGGGAGTGATAGAAAGAATGAGTGTTACAGCTGGGAGCCAGTGCACAGAGTACTATAGAAAGCAAATAAAGAAAAAAATTTAGAAGGCAGCAGAAGGACTTTTCAGAGATGCCAAAACATCGGTTCAAGAACATAGTTGACGAGTACGGTTTGACCCCGGATGGAGGAAGAAGATCGATTCCTTGAGGACAAGGCACGAAGCTTGACCTCAAGGCGTTGTTGTTGCGGTAGTGGCCAGTTGAGTGAGGTTGAGGAGGGATCACCCAGGTGGTTCCACAGGAGCTTCTGGAAGCATGAAGACCAGGATACGTTTAGTGGTGTGTCAGTGGGACCTTTCGATCGACCCCGCCATAGACTGATACTTCTAATCTATTGAGACAGGCCGCAGAAGCAACGGAATAAGTATTTGGACTGTAGTAATGGTTGAGAATGCAGCTTCTTGTCCGACGATGAAGGATAGGTTGTCGGTATAAGCACATATGGTGATATCTTGATAATCGCGACCGGTTGAGGGTCTCTGAGTTGCAATGTGATATCGAAGACAATAAAGGAACTGTTCGAATGCGAGGGGAAAAACTGTCCCGAAAGGAGACGCCCTGTCGAATACCAGATTTAAATGAAACTGAAGCAGTGAAAGCATTTGCCCACTTAATAAAAGCAGAGGAACTCCTGTAGAGTGAACGAATGATTTGTATGAATAACGGGGGAAGCGGAATTTACTGAGAACATGGAAAAGAAAGTCATGAGAAACTATGTCAAAGGCTTGTTTCTGGTGGATGTTCAAAAGAACACTGTTCATTACGCCAGGGACTCAGAAGAATTACGTCATGGAGTACTGCAAAGGTGTCATAGATGGTGGGTCCTGGAATAGCGTAAGCTTGTAAGGATGAATAACGAAAAGGATAATGAGATTTAAGCGAAGAGACAGGACTTTAATAAAGAATTTGTAATCTATGTTAAGGTGTGTAATTGCCAGCCAGTTAGAAAGACTGGGAAGATACCCTTTTTGGGGAGAAGAGTGATCATTGCATGAAGAAAAGTAAGAGAGAGGAGTTCTCTTGCAGAATATGATTAAAACAATTAATAAGACACGGAAGTAAGAGAGGAGGAAATGTAATATAAAATGATAAGATCAATCCATAGTAGCCGGGAGCGTTGGAGGTGGAGAACGAATGAAGAACATTTTTTTATTTCGCCTGGCTGGATGGGTTGAATCAAGGCATCACCGAGATAATTAGGAATGGAGGTAAGTCGATGAAGAGCTGAGGTCACTCTGGAGTCACGAAAGAGGGTACAGAATAGTAATTCATAAAATTACGTTGCACATGTTGGCAGACAGCTTGAAGTTCAGTAAGAATAGCATCGGTATCGATACCAATTGTAGTTAGTTGAGTTGATTGGTGGTGCTTTGTTTCGAGGGAAAGAGACCAGGAATACGGACAGCCAGTTTTTTCGAGAAAGCCCATCATCTTCATTCAGAGGAGAGCTTCACGAGTCATGAATATTTTTAAGTTGTTCAAAATGTAGTCGACAGTTGTCAGTATCAGGAAGAAATGATGAGAGAATGTGTTAGCCGAACAATTGCCATTGGTTGAGATATATGGGAAGAATAAGCGAAAGATTTGGAGGACACCGTCGGTTGAGTCTTGAGGGAAAACCAGCCAGCAGTTGGATCGGTTGGAGGAGATGTTGCAAGTGGTGACCTAGTGAGAAGATCAGTAATCAATCGGCTGTACTACGGTTCTTTGAGAATACGGAATTCAAAAGACCAGGAACAGAAATAACAAGAGCTGAGAATAGGAAGATAAGTTTAATAATAACAAAGAATTGGCCGGAGGAGACTCTAGGACGGTGTTCAACACCGATTAACCAAGATTGAAGACTCGGGAGATGTTCATATGGTCAAGTTGGGCAGCGTCGACATCAGAATGAAGAAAACGAGTACATGTGTACGATCTGTTAAAAGAAAACTTATAGCGACAAGAGTCTTGTAATGAGATGGAATCGATCAAATTTTGCAGCATGTGGATAACGGTGAAATGATTTTTTTAATGTTCAGACTGTCAATTGCAGGTTGAAGAGTGAAGTTCAAGTCACCGCCAATGAAGACCAAGTCTTCCGAATCAACCGCTTGCTGATGTGTTGTGATAAATCTGAAAATAGTACGGGATTTAGCTATCTGTGTGGTAATGTAAGTATTGAAAAGATGAAACGTGATAGAACGATAAATGCGAAACATGTACAGATAGTAACTAGGCACACAACCGTACACCTGGACAGAGCTAAGATGAACAGACAGGCTGCGGTTGATGGCAGTAGGAACTCCCACTTCACTTTGTGGAGGCGAGTAGCTGTGGCGAAATTCATATGGCCAGGATTTTCACTGTAATGTTAAATGTGGACCGGTATTACTGGTTTCTTGTAAAAAGAGGATGGCTGGAATTTGTGTCAGAACTTCTTGGAGCAGGAGAGTGTTGGCCAAAGTGTTTGCACACTCCCTGCAGTTTAGCGTGGGGAGAGATAAGGACATGATGACCCAAGAATGTACGATCTGGCCTCGTAGGATTCTACTGTTCTATCATGTAGTGAGAAAGGTGCACAGAGACTAACTCAGTGAGGCGGTCAAGCCAATGAGCCATTGGTAGCACCGGACCACCTTTCAGACAGTTTTTAAAATTGGAATTCCGAATGCTACCAAGACGAGTCACTAATTGAACAAAATGAAGCCCATAAACTTCGTAAATCAAATTAATAATACAATAAAAGAGCTCCGTCTTAACACGATTTATTTTATTTTAAAAAACGAACATATATTTACAATTTAAAACCAATAGCACTTTCGGAGTGCCGTTCACTCCATCCTCAGATGATCATCTGAGGATGGAGTGAACGGCACTCCGAAAGTGCTATTGGTTTTAAATTGTAAATATATGTTCGTTTTTTAAAATAAAATAAATCGTGTTAAGACGGAGCTCTTTTATTGTATTTTAATAGCACGATTTACTCTTCATATTTGAAGCAGATTAATAATTTTCTGCGCAGGTTTCTGTTTGACGAGCTTTAAATATTCGATTACATGGTCTTTGAAAAGCATAGTTTCTTCCAACGAGCTTTTGACTGATGAGTTGTATTTATGATGAAGATTGGGAACCTTCATCTTCGTCAGACGAGGGATGTGAAAGGTAGGTGGTGGAAGCATCTGGGGAATTAATATCTCCAGTCTTCCCAACCTCAGAAGTGCTGAAAAAGTCGAGAGCGGAGCCAATATTCCTTGCAGTAGAGTAATCAGTAGCGGGTCTGTTGGAGGCGGGGAGATCAGGCACGGAACGGGTGGAAACGCCTGATGAACCATAGATGACGGAAGACGCAGGGAAGCCTCGTTTAAATAAGGAATATTTTACTTTACCTGATGATCTTTTCGCCTTGGAGGAGTTGATGATACCAGATTTGGAGTTGGAATGTAGTGCAGAAATGTTGCTTGATGGTGACCCAGTTGGAGTTGGAAGAGCCATCTCTTCCAGCACGAACTGAGTGGAACTTTGGTAACCACAGAGGGGCTTTCCAAGTCAGGAAGTGATGCTGAGAGAGCCTATTCATCGTCAGTCGGTATAGAGCGCACAGATTGGTGGTACAATTCAGTCTTCATGGCAAAGTCATTCAATTGTGAGGAATCTTCAGAAAGAGAACTGGTGGCTGTCCTAGCTAGACAAATTGTGACGTACTACAGAGTGAAAACATGTGTCAAGACGACAGATCTGCAGCGAGACATTTCCGCTTAGCTCAGTAGGGAGAGCGACTTACTCCGGAGTGAGGGGTCATATGTTCGATGCCCGTCGCAGACAAACTTATGTTTTCACAAGATATTGTGAAAATTGCAACACCAAGAAAGAGTCGCGCTATTAAAATGAAATTTATATTACAAATTCCTCATATTGCATGAGATAACAGATTACATTTGTAGAGTTATATAAGATTTTTTCGTTTCAAAACTCACTGTCGTGTGAAGCCACCTCGACCAACAATAACAGCCCCTGCATGGAGTGGCATTTAATGGAAGAGGTTTTTGATTTCGTCCAGGGGTTTCTATGCGAGATCAGAGTTCATTTGTAGTGGCTGCCGAAGGCGCTTGACAGGCCAGTCGCTTAGCAACCGTGTCCCAGACATGTTCGATCCGGGACATATCCGGTAAACGTGCAGGCCAGAGAACAAGCGGTATCTGCCGTGCATGGAAGAGGCCTAGGACATTTCGGGCCACATGTGCCGAGCATTGTCCAACTGGAATATAGCACCAGGACAATTCTGAAGAAAGGGTATCACCTCTGCCTCTAAATCATCGCTGATGTATCGCTGGCTTTTGAGAATTCCCTCAAATCGTATCAGGCAAGATCGCGAACTGAACCTAAGGGCGCCCCGAAGCATGATGAGCCGGTATGACGATTTCCTATAAGAGTCCTGATACATTTGAGTTCCTGAACTTAAAAACCAAAAAAATTATATCAGTACCAGGGGAATCGCATAAGGATTCTCATGCAGTAAGGTTCGGTATTTATAAGTCATCAAGAATAATAACAATACCATGAACCATTCACGTTTAATCATTCTCATGCATATCAAGTCCTAAAATTAGAAATCTTTTTTTCTTTTTTTTTTTTATTGGAGGTTTAACGACCACCGTGAGCAACTCAATGGGCTATAAGCCGTCGCCCGTCCCTAATTTAGGGTCACTGGTTCCAGGGAAGGGAGAGAGCCAGTGTCGTAAGACAAACACAACATCCATGCCTGACCGGGATTCGAACCCGGACCCCTTACGGACGAATGATCAGAGACCAGTGCCTTAGACCACTGCGCCACCGGGGCGGCTGAAATTAGAAATCATGGCAGACATTGTAATAACAGAATTGCGAAAGAAACCGGAGCATTCTCTTAAAATGAATTAAAGAACTACGTAACTGATACTAGTGACAAAAACAAATTCATGTTCATAGAAGCGTTTTCATGCATATGAGGTCCGGAGACCAGACATTTCCAAAATTATGCAGTTGATACCGCTTCCATGGATATCCACATACTGATAAGAATTTTAGAACGTTCTCTCTTGCTCTCTCTTTTATAATCTGTTTACTATCGCGCAATTTTTGTTTTAGTAAAATGTTGAGTCGCAGTGAATAGCAAATGTTTCTGAATGTGCGTTTATAACAATTTGTGATGGATACACCATAATGTTTGTCTGCTTTACACCTTTTTCTAAAATTCTGCAATTTCTTCCAGCTTAGTAAAACTTCTGTTAGTTCCGTCAGTATTTTCAAATTCCCTATTTTATGGTTTTACTTATTTTAAATATTTCGTTATGTAAGACTCATTCAGCGTTGATTTCAAGTTAATTTGTCAAATTTAATCGTAAAGCACTTAAGTCAAAAATTTTCCTTCATTACACAATGCATCAGAACAGTTCAAATTTCATTATAAATTACAAGCAATTATGAAAGAAAGAAAGAAACCAGACTGCCAACAGAAAATGAAGAACTAAAAATCGAAGGAGCCAACTTAAGTATGGTAGTAGTTGTGCTAATGTCAGAAAGAAATTCCTTGGAGGTTGAAAAGAAACAACATTCAATTCTGAAAAAAAAAAGAAAGAAAAGAAAAAGAACATGAAAGGGGAAAAAAAAGAGGGAGATAAGGAAATATCCTTGCAGCTTAACATAATCTTGTGCCCGTGCATGAGCGGAGGTTTTTTGGCTGTTCATGCAAAGTCACAGTGTAAGTGCAAGAAATGAACTATCCGAATTTTCCCCTTGTGTTGCTTTGTAATAATCGTAATTATTTCCTGTTTTATGCAAAACGTCATGCCATGCAAATATGACGGGGCAGGTACGATATGCACCACTGGCGCACCCAGGATTTATTTATGGGAATGGCCCAAAATATCGAAGATGCGAATAAAAGTAACGCGCAGAAAACACCTCCCAAAAATATTGGGAAGCGATAAAAATACCTCAGCTGCATGTATATTAAACGTCGTTTCTAATGATTAGTAAGTTATATACCGTATTTAAAAACATACACGGTCGTATCAGAATAGTATGGCCACCTACCTAATAATGGGAATAACCACCCTTGGCCCAGATGATAGAGGCGAGACGACGTGGCGTGGACGCAATGAGGCCCTGGAAGGTTGCCTGAGACACACGTGCCCTTTCGGACTGCAGTACAGCACGGAAGTCCCGGAGATGACGTGGTTGTGGGTCGGCACGTCCAATCTGTCCATCCAAATGGTGCCATAAGTGTTCTATGGGATTTAGGTCAGGCGATTTCGCCGGCCAAGGGAGAACGGAGACATCGTTGTCGTGTTCGCAACCAGTCTTGCACCCCCTTAGCGACATGGCAGGACGCATTGTCCTGTTGCTAGACACCATCTCCACCAGGGTAAACGTCCAACATGAAGGGATACATGTGGTCAGCAAGGAAGAACAGGTAGCCATTGGAGTTCGGGGACCCATTCAGTGGTACCAGCGGTCCCAGGTCATTCCAGGGCAACATCCCCCAGACATGCCTGCTGCCACCCCCGGCCTGTACTCGACCGACAAGCGTGTCCGGATGTTGGTTCTCCTGAGTCTGACGCGTATTCGCCATCGCCTGCCACTTATGTGGAGTAGAAGCCTCGATTCGTCGGAGAAGGCAACCTTTTCCCACTCTTCCACTGTCCAATGACGGTAGTCTCATGCGAACTGCAGACGTCGTTGCCGATGGATCTGGGTTAACACGGCGCATTGACGCAGCATCGACTCCGATGACCCATTAGTATAGAGTTCGCTCTACTGTTATCGGTGACACGTACCTGGATGCCCCAGCGTTCATTTTCATGGTCAATTGATGCACTGTTGCGCGTCGATTGCCCTTTACCAGTCGACAGGGGTGACGTCCTCCTCTGGGATGACGTCGGAAGGTACTCCGCGTGCCAGCGGTCCATTCTTGGTACACCCTTAGTACGGCACCTCGTGAACAGCTCACGAAGCCTGATGTTTCTGAGACGCTTCCACCCTTTGCACGGTAGTCGATGATCATTCCTTTTTGAACGTCCGTCAAATTTCTTTCTCTGCGCATTGTGCTCACGTTACGCACTATGACTCATATGTCCTGGTCGGCTGCTCATATTTCTGTTTGGTTGACCTTGTCACGTGCACTCTGTGACGCGCCTGGACGGGTACACTGTGATTCCGGGGGTGGTCATGTTATTCTGATACGATTGTGTATACAAATGTATATTTAAAAATAAGAAGCCAATAACAAAAAACGAAAAGCCAAGTGACGCTCATGGGGAGGGCCCGTGCCCCAGGGCCACCCCTCACAGAGTGCGCGAATGATACACACATTATTTCACTGAGAAAGAAGAACTGGAAATTTCTGTTGCAGTTCTTTTGCATACCTACATCTACCGTTATATTATACGCACGATGAAATTGGAATCTAGAGTGTAATAAGCACCTCTTTTGATGAGGAATCTTAGATTTGAACATTTCACAATATTCCAAAATGAAGTGGGAGCTTCTAGAAACTTTCAAGATACCGAAAATTAGTCCACAGGTAGGCAAGAACACAGTTCTTTACTTTTTTTAAGCTGCCATACGAAATTTCTATTACAAGAAAATCTGGAAAACTTTGGAAACATTTTCATATCATCGTATGCAGGAAAAAAAAATTCTATTCTGACTTCTACGTAGAAACAGAGATGTAATGCCAAATATGTGTGTACCTTTGATCCACTAGCGGAAAATTAGCATATAAGGCGAAATCAAACGGAAAATCTTAGTCATCGTTACATCTACCTGATGGACAAAAGAAAAAAAGGATTGGACTAAATGAAGCTAATCCATCATGTCACATACAAACGTATAATTGTACAAATGGATAAGCGTACGAGGTCTTACCAAATTTTTACCGAGACAAAATTTGTAAAGCTAAGAAATTCTGCTGATCTGGATGGAACTTTAATCCCTCTCAAAGAAATGTTGCCTGAGAGGTGCCAATATTTATTTCACACTTCCTTCCAACTAGCGCTTACCACAAGCATATGTCAGACTCAATTTTGGAAACGCATAGAAGTTTCTAAATCGCGCTTTTAAGCTTTTCTTTTCCATCCAGTCTTCTCTTTTTTTACCAGGTTTATAAAAGCACGTCAAAATTTAGAAACCAGGGTTTTGAGTCTACTCCTATGTTGAAAATTGCGAAATAGCTTGGGTGAAATACCCTTCGTTCCCGAATCTTCAGCTAATTTAATAATTCTCACTTATTTCCAGAATTAGTCAAATAACAATTCTGAATAAATTACGCACTTCAGTGGCTGATTCGCTCTGTACTGACGGGTGGCCAAAGTCCACCATTAGTTAGCAGTAATGATTGATGAACATCAGTCACAATAAATGAAGGGCGTCAAACTATTAGTCTGCATCAACTGTTAACGGGCAGTCGGAACCGTCATTAACTTTGGCAGGAATTCTTGCTCTTTCGAAAAGGAGACATCTAAAAACTCACGTATTTCTTGTTTAATGAAAATTTTTTGTTCTGCATCATTTGTGAACTTTGATCTGACGTCCATCAATCATTATTAAGGATTTATGTTTAACGCTCGCCAAATTTTCCTATTTTCTCTTGAAATCTAATTGCACGTATTTTTCTCCAGATGATTTAAAATCAACGTGTGAGAGAAACATTTTGAATTTGAATATTAATTTTAAGGCGCTTTACTACCATATTTCGCTTATGCGCTGCAAGTAAAACAAGTTGCTCTGAAAGTTTGCATTTTACTGTTTAGACAACAGTGTCTACACACAATTTAAGAGAAGAATTAAGATGGAGAGCCATTCAAAGGCTCGAAGCCAGCCAATCTCATGCCAAGTAGCAAGATGGCTCAATGTAAATCGTTCTTTTGTCCATTGGCTTTGGGCCCGATATTTAGTAATGGAAGACTTTGGGCAACAACTTCAAAAGATGATTATTATCTTCAGGTAAGTGCTCGAAGCAGAATGATTGTCACACTTATCCAACTGCGTTTGGATTTTATGGTATCAAGAGGAAATATAGTACCTTGCTCCACAGTGTGCAGAAGGCTCTTTGAATACTATGTTTATGATACTTATATGACAAAAGACCAACGGGCTCTCGTCATAAAAGAGAGCATCTCAATGTTGCGGTAATGTCAATCGGACTGATGATCAGTGGAGCGCTGTTTTCTTTACGAATGAGTCCAGATTGTCTCTCCAGGGTGACGTCAAAGGAAGACTTATCTGAAGAGAACCAGGGACACATCATCATCCTTTAAACGTATTGGAAAAGGACACTTATGGTGGTATGGTAGTGTCATGGTATGGACAGACATATCTTTGGGCGGCCACACAGATCTGTACGCAATTCAAACCGGATCTATAAATACTCCGATTTATAGGGATGAGATCCTAGAATTCTTTGTTAGAGCAATTGGCGACAATTTTATCCTGCAGGAAGATAATGCACGTTCTCGCCGAGCTGGATTGTTGACTAATATCTTGAGGAGAATACCATAAATCATATAGAGGGCCCAGTTCTTGGGATATTTTAGGCAGTTATGTTGAGGCCTTTTAACCCCCTCCCCAAAAAACTGCTTTAGTTACGAAGAGCCTTGGCGAATCAATGGTTGTCATTCCCAGGACTGCTTCTGGACAGTCTCATTCTGAGCATGCAACGTCGCTGTGAAGCATGTATTGTTGTGAGGGATAACCTCACTCCATATTGACTAACTTTGACTATCTAGTTTTAAGCATGCCTTGTGACCAGGTGTACTTACCTACTACTTGTTCTTTAATTAATTATTACAATAGTTTCCTTATTTTGTGCATGTAATATGAAAGAGCGTATTAAACTCTGCTTATTCCTCGAATTTTATGTGAAAACTTCTCATAGTTTTCGAGAGTTTTTCAAAATTTAATTTTATTCCTTAATTTATGGAAATTAGTGTATATAGGTACCCAGAAATACCGATACAAATTTATAAAAATTTACGATAGTAGTGATATATCTGATCTCCCTCTTTGTAGATAAGGATTCTGTCTTAACATATTTGATCCACTTTTCAAACTGACAAAATTAATTCAAGGGAAAAGAACCTGTATCTGGTTGAATTTTTTTTCATCTGTCTCACCTGATTTAAAAATAGCAAATATGTTAAACTCAGCCCACCTGAGATGTTCGGTACTAGTCATAAAGCGCTCTCGTTTACAAGTTGTTAGAAATTGAAGGAGGTAAAGTGTCTTTTAAAACTTAGCACTAAACTTTCATCGTGCGGAATTTGTCTTCAGTTTATGTAAACCGTTGGCGTTTCCTCAAGTCACGTGGCTGCACGCTGGGAATTAATTATCTTCATCGGATAAGCAAAACAGATGCCAGACAAACCCAACATGTCAATGATCCAGATCGCTCATTTCTCTGCTGCGCTTATCGATCGTTTGGGAACGACTTTTAGAAAATCAGAAGTAAGACCTTTTGCGTGCCATGTAACATTCCGTTTCCTCGTTTCCTCTTTTCAATCGCATTACAGAAATGTAATGAGTATTCCCAGAAGATGTCAAGCGTTTAATTTAAAAAATGCCATAAGTTGTTGGAACTAGTGTGAGTACGGAGATGATGAGACTCAGGCTCATAAAACTACCACTCACTGATGGGAAAGGGATATTTCCTTGCAGCAGTTTTGATGTACCAAATATCTAGAGATTATTTAACTTGTAAACTAATATAGATAAATTTTCACCTTTCTTTCCAACCAATAACGTATTAAATTTGTCTTATGAACTTAAAACGTTGCGGAAAACTTTGGGCGAATGTACGTAATCACTCTTGGGCCCGCAATTTCGATGAACACCTTTGGGCCACATTTTCGATGAACATCGGCTCAGATATTAATGCATGTCTGGGGATACTTACATTTCACAATTTCACTCATACTTCATCAGTTGAAAATTCAGGGTTTTAATCATGCATCCTGCATAATAACATTAGATGTCTCTGAAAACTGAAAAGTCGCAGTTTGTCATTTGATGCTCACTGTATTTCGACAGGAACAGTGAACAATTCTGGTCTCAGTGTTTTAGGGTTGTGCAGGAGGTAGTGTCGAAGTAATACGCGTGCTTACAGAAATTAATTGCAACGATGACTGCTGCTCGTGTAGAGCGTGGGAACATTTTAATGCCGTTCTGTGTTCTAGATAGTATTCTCTATCCATTACCGAAGTTAATTTTACCAAGAGAGTCCTTAAGAGTACTTAAATTGGATTGAAATAACCACATTACGCTAAATGGTCAAAACATTAGATATACCTATCTAATAACGCGTTGGCTCTCTTCTTGCGCGAAAAACAGCCTATGCACTTCAACGCATCGACTGCAACATATGTCGGAGGGTTTTCATGAGGTAATGCCAGCCATGCCTGCTGCAGCATTGTCCACCATTCCACCCGAGACGTAGGCCCAAGATCCATGGATCTGATGTTTTACTCCACGGCATCCCAGCAAGCTTCCACAGGATTTTAATCTGGGAACTTTGGGGGCCACTGGATGGTTCAAACTCAGATGAGCGTTCCTTGAGCCATGTCTCTGCGTGTTTGCGGCCCTGTAGGGTGGCGTACTGTACTTCTGAAACAGACAATCAGCCGCAGGATGCGCGAAGGTCATGAAAGCGTGTAGGTGATCAGCCAGCACATGCTGGTAGTATGCAGCGGATAAGGACTCCTCCAGACACATTAAGGGACCTAATGTCACATTAAGGGACCTAATGTCACATTAAGGGACCAAACGAGAAGGCTCCTCAACCCATCACAAAGCCACAACCGTCTTGAACAGAGCCGACCTGTTATGACGGAGCCATAGCTTCATGCTATTGAAGCCACACCCGCACCCTCTAGTCAGCTCAGTACAGCTGAAAATGAAATTCATATGACAACACGACGCTGCGCCACTCTGCGGAAGTCCAGTTTTGATGTTCCCGGCACCAGGCGAGTCGTAATATCCGATGACGAGCAGTCAACAGTGACACACGAGTAGGGCGTCGACTCTAGTAACCAATGGTATGCAGCGTGTGCCATACTGTTTGCTCACCGACGCTGCTTGGGCGTCCAACATTTTGCTTGGATGTGCCAAGCAGTCGGTGTGTACGACCCTGGATAGAATACGTCGACCCAGGCCATCAGTGGCGTGTGCTCGGACACTGCTTGCTGTCTGGTTCGTTGGTGGTACACTCGCGCATTGATACGGTTAGCCTTGGTAACCCCAGAGTTCTTACCACTTGGGAGACAGAATGATCCATCTGTCTTGCGCCGACAATGCAACCAACCATGATTAAATTCGCTCACATCACCACGTTTACCCATGTTCGTCTATTGTGATATACTGTTGGGAAACCCTTCTGTCCGCCTATTTATCACCTGCGTTCTGTTTGGGTCTGTTTCACTCTGCGTAGTGGATACCCATCACCCCTATCTCTAATGTTGTGTCTACTGAGTGTATAAACAAAACATTTCGCTGTATTACCGAAAAAAACATGACACAATTTACTCAAATATTAGT